>CANTUZ010000007.1:22484949-23084949 GCA_947846985.1 Fratercula arctica
ACTAAGGCTGAAGCATACTCGACATTTATCTTAGAACCTGCGGTAATTTCAAGACACAAACCATGATTCTGTTTACAGTGGTGAGAATCTGCAGCTCCCAGTGAAGGTACTGGAAGCTCAGAGGCATCACACACTTCTGAATGAGAGTCCTTCTATTTCAGAGGGATTAAACATACAGCATGTGCAGCAGCTCAGACAGACCCAGTCTAGAAACTATCATGCATTATCAGTACAGATGATCCCTTCACCATGCCATTGATTTTTTCAAGAAAGCCAATTCATTTTTAATTTATCTTGATACCTCTCTGAAAGAATGAAGAAGTGTCCTAAAAGTCAAACCACAACAATGCTGCACTCAAACCCAGTACATTACATTTTATGATCCGAGTTTACTTCAAGGAAACTAAATTATACTTGCTAAATGTCAAGATCTGTCAGTCATGGACCTCTTTGCAATCCCTGACCAGGAACCCTTGAGCTACAGGTCTGTATTGCACTGCGGGTCGTGAAAGGCGTGAAATTCTGTTTTAGGACACAGGACATGACAGCTATTTTGACGCCTAAAGGAAGCCAATTACTCATACACCTGTTTAAGATTTGACAAATTCCTAACAGAAGCAAAAACCATATTGCTAAGATCTCCACAGCAAGTATTACCAGGCCTAGCCTTCTGCGCACAGTCAGACAAGAAAGCTTGGCCATATTTTAGGCCTTTGGTTGTTTGAGCTTTACTTATACAAACAGGAGCTGAAATGGGTTCAAACCCCAGGCCAGAAGTTTTAAGGTTACACAAATTTGGCCAGACTTACAGAAGATCAAATATCTTTTATTAGATCAATGGCATAACAGGAGGTAGCACACAAGCTTTCAGGGTGGTAAATTCAACAACCAAAGTAAAACACAAACCAAGAGCAACCGCTAGAGCTTAGACATCCAGAGTAATTGAGGGAGAAAATGGTTGGCATGTGTGGTGCAGAGACAATGACAGCACAGAGAGTGACACTGGGAAGGTGGCTCTCCCTGCTGAGAAAGTGATGGTTTGTAGCCTGTGAAAAGGAGAGGTTTGGCAGGAGGAGTTTCACTTGTGACAGCGCACCACAAAAACAGATCTCATGGTTTTTGACATCCAACTGATGCTGGCTGCATGCTAGTTCTCAAGTACGCCTTAGAAATTTCTTTTATTCAAGGATCAGGTCAAAAACTAATTTAAGATAGAAACATATATATCCCAATTTTAAACATCCTTATTTCACTATCAACCACCTACACAATACCATCAACGTCAAACTCTGTAACCCTGCACACTAACATAGACTAAAAATTTAAAGACTTGTTGACACATAACTAATACTTGAACTGCTCCAAAAAGATCTACAATCTGGCATCAGTCACCACCACGTGTGCTCCGCTAACACTTGCAATACATGACTCAGTCTGAAGGAGCTTTACCCAGCGTGGTCACTCCACTAGGAAAACAGATCACAAATTAAAAATCCCTCCAAGTACAATAGGTTCAAAAAACAAAACACACACACACCCTGAACAACTTAAACCTATTTCTTTACAAGAGGAGAAAGTTGTATTGATTGCGCGTCCACGATTGCCACATACCAACCCAACCTGAAGCAGATGTAGAAATCTAACAACTTCAGCCTGTATTAAAGGATTTTATGTTGAAAGAAAACCACCCTAAAACCATCTCACCAACCCCCTGGGAACTTTACTGACTGGTGCCCACCATGCCGTTTGGGAGGACCCTCACATCTTGTTTGGAAAACCAGAAGTGCTAGGATTTAGTTTAGAAGTCTGCCAGTTCCATTTCAGACCTGCAGGTACCTAGAGGTGTATAGTTTGGGAGGGCCATGGTGGAAGCAACAAGTCCAAGTGAAAATAACTTCTGTTCACTTTTTATGGATCATTATAGCTTTAACTTCAACCCATGAACTCATATCACCATCAGATAGCCTTCCTAAACATTCACGTGGAAATCTATTTGACAGTATCGATGTTAAACAGCCACACACCTAGCACTGAGATGAAGTAGTGAACAGCAAAAGAACACCAGCTTATTCTCCTGAAGCTGAAGTTAGTTATTTCTAAATTTATTTTTTTCCACACACATGATGTGTATTCACCCTTAGCAGCTCATTCTACCATCATATGGACCCAAGATCAAGCCGTATGCTAGCACTGCACCCCGTTTAGACCCAGAGGCTTTCAAATCAAGGCACAACAGCCTCACTCGAGCACCAGGTGCCTTCTGTTCCATCCTGAAACAGCGAGAAAGCCTTTGAGACTGCAAGAAATTAAGGAATTCTAATTTTACATACAGATAGTAGTATTACGGTTTCTAAAACTAAAAATTAGCATGCTAGATTGCTATCTCCTTCTAAAGAAATGTATTTATATTTTGGCAGGAAAAATACCCTTAAATAAATTAAAATATCAGCATAAATTAGACCAGTTATAATGCTGATTTTGCCAGAAGTGAAAACCAAACTAAAAAAGAAATGCTGCCGAGATTAATGATCCTTGATTGTTGGTTTTGGGGTTTTTTTGTTACAGCCTTGCTCTTTTTCGCGTGCCCTTCATATACGGTTTTGCTGAACACTCTCACTCTTCCTGGAAAGGCTTTTTTTTATTTTCCTTTTCTGATTTCTCATCTTTTCCTCCATCCTGTTCTATGCCTGTCATCACAGATGTAAGAAGCTTAGAGACGTACCTAAAGAAAGAGCAAGATAGGAATGATCTTTTGTGTCATCAAGCCCAGCCCCTTTCAATAAGGTACAATCCACCTATGACTGTATTGACATATTTTTCAGGCTGCTTTAATGAGATAAATGTAATAGAAAAGGCTTTTAAGATCTATTCCAAAGCTTGTGGTCAAACACTAGGACACTAGTGTGCCTCAGAGCCATCCAGCCAAATCTGTCCGTGGTTCACTCAAAGTTTGGTTACAGAGGCAAGAGTATTCAGTCAATATTAAAACTTGATAAAAGAAGTTTTAGTAAGCTAGAAAACACATATGATGTGGCACACCTGTCCTTTTAAAGGCACCTGCCGAAAGTTACCACTGTGTAAGTGTATTTTTGGATATTCCACCTTAATTCCCCATGGAAAAGGAGACCAATTCCTGAAGCTAATTAATTTTCTTCCCTTTGTCACTTCAAACCAAACCTACCTCATCACATCCACTTAAGATCATCACAGCCCATTCCATTAACAGCTCCTTTGCAGAAGCACAGCGGCAAAGCTGAACTACCAACACGGAGTGTAATACTTCAGCTCACATTACTCAATTTCTTGGGATCTGCTCATATTAGAAAATTTATCGCCACCTCAAGTACCACCCAGCAGTCAGTGCTCGAGCTGAAACCCAATACAGTGCACAAAAGCTGCAGCTGCCAGCACCTCGCTCTATACTCAACAGGTATACACTGACACTGCAGAACTGGGATCGCTGCTCCACAGGGGACTTTTCCACAGTGACGTCTAAACCAAATTTTCCAACACCTTTGCCAAGCCACACACTGACACATCCTCAAGTGTAAACTCTGTCCCTCTGCACATCTCTCACCATGCTTCCGACAGCTCTCACCCTACAAGGTACCACGGTATCCCCAGTATCTTCATCCCTTGTTCATCCCTCAGCCTGGCACTGCCACTGCTGCACAACGCTCTGGGGCATACAGCAAAGCTCCTGCAGCAGCACAGGGGAGGGAATTCAGACCCTAAACCATGCAGAACTTCCCAGTGCCCCACGACACCAGTCACAGACTCCCAATATCAAGAGGACTTCCACAGGACCCCACAATGCCAGCAGCCCACCCTGAATAGTCTATACTGCCCAGTGCTTCTGTTGCTCCTCAACCCTGCCAAATCATCCAAGGCTACAACTACACCCCAAAGCTTCTCTCCCCTCTTCTCCACAGGTTCCTCCAGCTTGTTGGTCTCTATGCTGGTCCAGGAGGGAGACAACTGCCTGAATTAAGCTCCCCCTCATCTGCTTTGGCACATGGCAGATGGTACTTCCATCAGGTGAAGCTGCATGACTCCAACAGTAGTAGCACCAAGGAGGAAGATGCATCAAGGTATGAGACAGAGTAGGAGCGGAAGAGAAAGGAGCCTTCACACAGGCCACAAGTGACCTTGAATTAGACTAGGGTTACACTGGCCTCAGGCAACAGGTTTTCTGTCCACAAAACCCAGAAATCGAGACTCTTTCCCATTGCTGGTCACAGCTTAGGTTGTTCCTACCTACACTTATCCCTTCTCCTCTGCCTTAACTGGGTGTGAGAGTTCAACACAAACATATCAAGACTGACCATAACTCCTAAGGGGAGCACAATCCACTTAAAACACCCATTGCTGCAAAAGGTCTGGATGAAAACTCTTTCCATTGCTTCCGTCAACAAACAAGAAACCAGGAAACAGCCTGGAGACAACTGTGTCAGCACGCTGCAGCACAAAGTCCATCTTTCTGCTCAAGCAGCATCATCAGAGCTACTCAGAGGTTTAACTTGAGGAAAAGCCACCTTTTCACTTGGCAAAAGTAGGTGGTCTCCTGACAACAGACAAATAAAGAGATCGCTTTTCCTGAAACAGGTAAGCACCAGTGATATTTGGAGCAGGGGGGCTATTGTCACATCTCTGCAGCATGGAGAAAGACCAAATAATTGTTTCAACCAGCAGCTGCATTTGCTGCGTTATCAGACCCAGACATACGTAAGCTCACTGCTATCAATTTAAAAAATTAAGTCTTTTTGAATCCAAGTATGGCAGACCTGCACTTCTATAAGAATACTACATTTTCTGAAAGTGTCAGCAAAAACTAGTATGAGCAATAGTAAAGTATGATGTAAATTGCTAGAGAAAACTAAGGTGTTCTCCCAGGGACTGCCACACTTAAAAAACAGGCTGCATTCAAAGAACCAATGAACAACCACCACCGGCAAATAAGCTCAGTAAAGACTATCTGATCTGTGGAACATCAAGAAAGAAAACACAGAATTTAAAGAGGAAAAACCTCAAACCAATAGATTCTAACATGTTAGTGGAGAAAAAGAATTGCCATCTATTATCCAGTTATGACTACACTTATTCTGTAAATAATCAGACCATAAACAAGCCACACTCCCTGGATATTAAAGCTGGCCCTATGCACCACTGTACCAAAGCTAAACTCTCTTAAGATTCCATTCAAGCTTGTTTTTTGGAAGATTTGAAAATCAGTGTAACAAAAGAGCACCAGTGGTCCCTTTAACTTGGTGCTATTGGTCCAGGGGTACATGGCAAACATGATTTAGACCATCAATTGCTGCACCCTTCACTACTGATTAACAAGAGTAAATAAGGACAATGAAGGAGCTCTCGGTTCAGTTCCTGTTATTCATGCAATTTCTACCATGCATGTATTTTTGATTGCTCAGGTTAAGAAGAATGAGCAGTAAAAACAGAAAAAGTAAAGCAGCAAACAGATTTTAGACTATTTTTCCTTCAATCTCTTTTCTGTTGCCACTAAAACATACAAAGATAGGAGTGTCCCCTGTGCGCGCTTTCTAGGAACACAATGGAACCAGCATCGCAGGACCAGTTAATCTTCTCTCAAACAGATCATCTATTCAACTACACCAAGAATCACTTGATAACACCATCTTCCTTTAGCAAAGCCATACACTATGAACAAAAGAAATTATGCAAATGACGACCAAATAATTCAGGCTGTAAGGGACCTCCTCCAGCCCGAAGCAGGGTGAGATGGGAGATCAGACCAGGTTACCCACGCCTTTATCTGCTTTGATCCCCAAAAGCTCTGATGATGGAGACTCCATAATCTCTGTGTGCAACCTCTTCCAATGCTTGACCATCCTCATGCAGAGTGCAGCTCTCCTGCATCCAACCAGAGCCCCTTCTGTTCCAACTTAGGTCCCTGGTCTTCTGTGCTCCCACCACATGCCCCTGTGAACAGCCTGTCTCTGTTTTCCTGATGGCCTGACAGATACTGGAGATAGGACCAAGTCCCACTCAAGCTTTCTCTTCCCCGGGCTAAACAAGCCCAGGCCAGGCAGAATGCACGTTAACACAGGGGCGATTAAACACTGGAACTTACTTGGGGACATCATACATCATCAGCCATTTATCTTAAACACACTGTACCCCTTTCCGAGAAACTCCAATTTCATGGTCAACCTTTCTCTGTTTGAAAAGCTAGGAAATTTCCAGTTAAGGGGCAAATTCTTGCATTCAGAGACTGAGAGAAGGGCTTCTCTTAGGTATCTTTGCTGTCATCTTCACAGCACCTGACTGATCCATGGAGCTTAATAATCTGAAAATTACTGCTCCAGGCCAATCAGAAATTATTGATTTCAACACAGACCTTCACCTAGTAATTGCTATGGGCTGCACTGTGCAAGAAACTACACTATTCTAAATACGCTTTCAGATCTAAAAATAATTAAGTCTAGATATGTGAACAGTGGAAGAATGAAAAGGGAGAAAGGGGAAGTGTGACAAGGTGCAGACTGTTTTCTTTGTAAAAATATGGAAAATAAATTGCCTTCTCAGTCTTTTTATTCCTCTACTCCAACTTCATTAAAAAAAATTAATGCAGGAATTACGCCAACCTGAAGTATATTTCTTTTGGTTACAGATGTCAGCAAGTACCAGGCCACTAGTAAACAAAATGCATGGGGAGAACTCCGGGAAAGCTTTCACTGCACCCACAGTGTGATGCTCATCCTGTCTGCAGCCTGCCAACCCAACAGAGTCACAGAGAGTCAGCCAAGATGATTTTCAAATATATTACAATTATATTAATATCCAATTATATTACATAATTGGATAGGAAGACATAATGTTTCGTTGTTAAGCAATAGCCACAACGTTACACATCCGGCATTTTATTCCCACAGTATTCTGCTGCAATCCAAAAACTGAATTCAAGTTTACAAGGCTGAAGTCACATCTCTTTTCCCCAGGATGAGACCAAGACTGCTCAGTTTTAAAGTAAGACAGAAGGCAAAGGGGGACAGGAGGGGGAAACTGCTGCACCACATTTTTCTTTACTTTATAGGCACAGTAACATAACATTTAATCTCCAAGAAACAGCAGAATCTAAGGTATTTCTATCTATCCAGCTCTGACTATCATGACAGCTGTTTCAGGTTAAGAGAAAATTAGGAACTGATTTTTAAGTTACAGAAGCAAAGATGTCATACTACAGCTATAACCTTTTTTTCTCTATCAAATAATTACTTAAAAATTAACCAGGTTTGCTCATTAACTCAGCAAAATAATACTCAGTATTAAGCTTTATTCTAATTAGAACTTCTACCAAAAACTGCAGTTTAATCCTTGCAGCTTTTCTTGTGGTTCACAACTGGTTTGGCACATTTGAAAACAATCACCATTATATGTTTGTTAAAAGCAGCCAGTTGTGTAAATAACAGACCTGAATTAGACAGCACAAAGGTACTCACCCCTAAAAACATAACCCTAGGTACCACGGAGCAGTGATAAATGCAAGAGGACCAAGATAACATTGCTATTTTGCATTATATCACTCCATAGTTTTAGGTTTAGCCACAGCATTCATTCCTCTATTATTGACTGGCAGCATTCAAAGCATGGAAAATTTTCTCCAACGTGCTTTATGATCCACAAGTTTTTCATGTGTATAAGCAAGGCTTCTTATACCTCACCTCCAAATGACTGCTCTCAAGTCTTTGGTTGAGCTCCAAATTTCCAAAATACACGTAAAAAAAAATTCACCAAAACCTTTTGTATGGTATCTACCTAACCATCTTCTACTTCCAAAACCACGCTTCCCATCCTGCTTTGCTTGGTTTTTTTCCTCCCCTGCAACACACAATAGCTCCATTTCCAGCAACATCATACATAAGCACATAAATTGGTCATGTACAAATATGAACATCAAAACTGCCTATGATGCCACAATATTTAGGAGTTTTAAAACAACTGGAAGAAATCATACTTGAAAGTGTTACCAGTTATTATTATGTTTTGTGTAAGGATTGAAATATATGCTCAACGCTACCACTAACTAGATGATCCTATTATTAATGACAGACACAAAAGAATCCCCAACAGAAAACTGCAGAAAGTTGTTACCATTTGCATTTTGAACAGACACAGATGTTAAAACAAATATATTTCCACCAAAACTGCAATTCTACTGAACAACTTGCAATCTTTTAGGAAGGAACATTAAATAATCATTAGGACCCTAGTTGGAAAACAGTTAAATAGTCCAAAAGTAAGCCAAAGTGTCATTGTACTTTAAATTAGATTATGTTTTTCACCAATAATGATGTTATATACAGTAATTTCTCTACTTCTATGCAGAGATAAGTGAAATGTCCCTACTAAAAAAAAACACTTAAAAGTCACCACACGTGAACACAGAAAGCATTGCTTGAATATAACTCCTCCCAAGAGAAAAAGAAATGGAAAAAAGAGTCAACTTGAGAAGATGGCTGATTCAGCAATCAGAGTTAACTTTCAAGCAACTGTTCTGCAAGTGATTCCTATTCTGCAACTGACTGCTATTCCTCTTCAAGCATTTACCTGGGCTTTGTTCCCGTTAGACTGCAATACAATGGACATGCCACAAATCCAACTCTAAAATACTCATTTACACTGGAAGTGATGGAATTCGAATGAGAACGAACAGTCAGTTGAAGCATTACAGCTTCAGGGAGTTATATGTGAATTGTAAGAAGAGCGTCTTCAGGACTTAATGCCCTCAGAAAGCTCTCTCATATTAACAAAATGCAACATACGCTCCTTGCCACTGTAATTTTTTGCAGGTTTTGATAGTTTTTAAAGCTAAAAAGTGACACTAGCTATGGAGGTGGAAGAAGATTGTAGAATCACACCAGAAACTGGCAAGTCAAAGGAAAAAACTAGGCGGCTACAGCAGATCCCTGAGTACATGCACTGTTGCTAGCTTTACTCCAAGGCAGGGTGAATCTTTCGTTTCCTACGTGACAAAGTGACTCAACTACATCGGGTCAACTTCAGTCCCCGCACTGGCAAGACAGAAATACAGTAAGAACATCGACCAAAAAAAAGCCCAGCGCAGAAAGCACAACCAAGTGCACCTCCTGTCACACCCCACAGACCGTCCTCTCGCAGCTCCGAGAACTCACACCCCCTCTCCCCCCTACCACACCAATCCGGCCCGAAGCCCCCCCCCGCCCCGCGGCCCCCAGGAGAAGCCCCTCCCCGGTGGCCCCCAAGCCATGGCGGCGGCAAAGCCTCAAGCAGGGGCAGCGCTCCCGGGAAGGGCCGGCCGCCGCCACGGGCTGGGTGCGCCGGTGCTCCGCCTCACCTCCCGCTCACCGACCGGCCGGAGGGACCCGCTCCCTCAGCGTGCGGCCTGGGTTCGCCCCTCACTCCCTTGGAGCTGGGCCGGGCGCCTTCCACCCCCCTCAGCCCCGGGGCAGAGCCGCCGGCAGCGGTTCGGCTCCCTCGGCCGGTAAACGCGGGCGCCGGGTCCCGGCCGCCGCCCCTCGGGGACAGCGCCTCAAAGACGGGGAAGGTCAGGGCGGCTCCAGCCGCCGGTTGCCGCCCAACCCGGCCCGCGGCTGCCGGCAGCGCCCCGCGGCGGGGCCGGGACCGGACCGTAGGGCCGCAGCCGGCGAGTGCGGGGTGGGGTGGGGTGGGGTGGCGCCATGTGCCAGCCCACGGGGGACCGGGGTCCAGCCCCGTCCCAGTCCCGCTCCCGCCGATCCGCCAGGGACCCGCCGCCGCTCCGCCCCACCCCCCCGCACTCACCCCGCGGCTCCCACTATGGCGGCGGCGGCGGCCCCGTGCGCGGCGCGAACCCCCTCAGCCTCTCTCGGCCGCGCTCCCCGCCCCGCCGTCTCCGCCGCGCGGCATGCCGGGACGGCGAGTCCCACCAGGCGCCGGAGCGCGCACTGGAAAGTAGCGATGGACTACAACTCCCGACGTGCCCCGCGGCGCCGCCCGCCGTGGCTCATTTGAATGAAGGGAAGGGGCCCGCGCACTACTGGCCTCGCAGGCCGTGCCCCGCAGCACTGTGGGATAGTGGCGGAGGGGCGTTCCCCACCTCAGTGAGGCTCTCCTGCCCCAAGCTCGCCGCCCGGCGACCCCCCTTCAGGGACCTTCCCCGACACGTCCCGCCTGCCCCGGGGCCGACCGAGCGGTCCCCGGAGGCCTCGTCTCACGGGGAGGTTGCCCCGGGCGCGGTCACCCCCGCGGGTCGTGGCTGTGGTGGCAGAGAGGACCCTCAGCCCGCCCTGGGCCCGTATCGAGTGCTTTGGCTACTACTGGCCCCAGGTTGTAACGATGACAGGATTTTGCCCCAAAAAGAAGGGTCTCCACCCTCAGAGGGCTGTCGGCGCCAGCAAAGCAGTTGGCAATGAGCCAGAACCGCAGACCCTGAAATTCATTTTTAACTCCCCTAACAAGAGCTACACAATGAAAAAAAAAATTTTTTTTTTTTTTAAAGAAAGGAATTGCTCAGCTTGCTTGCATTGAAGGAAGTTAGCACAGAAGCTGTGGTGTGGCAGGAAAACAAATAAATACTTGCAAACAGATAAGTGGTCTAAAAATACGGTCTCACTGGATGCCTGTGCCACTCAAGCGGCAGCAGGGAGGGCTTCTTATAAAGGAGCAGAATCTTTGTTACCAGGTCGTTCGGTGATGGGGCTGAGCCTGAAAGACAGCTCAGCTCTTGACCTGTGCCAAGCATGGTGTTTTAGGCCAGCTCTGAGGGTTTTCAGGTCCCTGCCTGAGCGTTTCCTCCCTGTTTATGGAGAAACAGCATTGCACGGCCCCGGAAGGAGATGGGTCCACAAAGCATTTGGGCTTGCTGAAGGCAGCAATAGCAAAAGGAGACAGAGGTGGCAGACACTGATCCTCTTTCTGAGACTCCCCTAATGTCACACTAACAGTATTTTCCAAGTTTTTCCTATTCAAAATAAGCAAGCCTATGTGCCAATGCTGTGTCCATCACCACCTCAAGGCTTCTTACCCCACATGGCCTGGAAATGGAGCCTGCAGGCAGCTGAGACTCCGCTGAGTTCAGGTGAAGAGCAGCTGAACAATAAATAGCTGTTTTTATTTTTTCCCCTCTCTCCCCCTTGTTTTCTGACTGAGGTGCTGGTTCATGCCTGGGAGAAAATGATGATCTTTTTCATTGCCTTTATCATGACGTTCTCAGCTCTCCAGCTGCCAGCCTGAGACGTGTTCATGTGCTCTGCACCTTGTGGCTGCTGACAGTGGTTTTTTTACCCCCGGGGGTAAAGATGTCAGTGGAACGACTGGCACCATCCAGTTCTTTGTGAACTCAACTTAAGAATTTTTGTTGTGAACGAAACCCTTTTTTTTAAATTGTGGATGCTGTGACACACTTAAAAGGGTGAACAGTTTGTGCGCAGCAACCCTCAGATTTATCTAGGAAGATCTAGGAACTGGGCTGATTATGCACCAATGCAAAGCTGTGAATATACAGAAAAAGCTCCTTCTCATTTGTTCTTCCTATGGAAAGACAAAGGAGAAGAAGTTGCATGATATGGACTACCTGAGGTCCCTTGTTCTAGCTTATCTGTCGTGCTGTCAGTTCCAACCATAGGACCCAAGCCTGGAACCTGCAGGCTTTGGGATAAAATGTGGTTGATTTTCCTTCTGCTGTTCCTGTAATGGCCACTATAGTGGGATAAGTATCTTTTAGGGTGTAACTACCCAGCTATAGTGGCCCCTTTCTGCTCAGTGCAGTTTTTAATTTTTGAAGAAGAGGCGCAGTAAGAATTTGAGGGAGAATTGCTGTGTGATTTGGGAGGAAAAGTAGAAATGAGATGGTGATGGCTGAATGGAGCATCCTGAAAAGGAGGTAACTGGTTTTTAGGGATGTTTTGCTTGCATGAGAGATGTTCCTAAATCATATTTCATCAGAAGGGACATACTGATGGAATACCAGGATACCCAGGGAGAAGTGAAGCAGTGATGGTCAGCAGATGGTAACCTCACCACCCACAAGAGAACAATATTTTTGTTCTTTTCCTGCATAGTGATTCCCAGATAAGTTGCGCAGGTGTGGCTGGTGCCTAGCACTTGTCTCTGTGCTGTCCCAGCATGCCCATCTGAACTGTAATATTTCTGCAGGGAAACAATCAATCCTTTGAAGTGAGAACTGACTGGGCAGCAGCTGAATGATGCTGATTCTTTGTTTTTTAGCAGAGGTTAAGAAGGGTATCACCTAGGAGCCTAGGCAGCATCGAAGCCCCTCTTTGCTGGGCACTATGTGCAAGTGGACAAGAGATGATTTTTACCCTAGAAAATGTGCAATCTAAAAACTGAAGAATAATGAAGCCAATGAAGATGGGACTGTGCTATGAAGCGCAAGACAAAAGTGCACGCTTGGCTTGGTAACACACATCCTGACCAGAGGTTGGGCAAATTTCCCTTGCCCACTTCTGACCCAGCCCTTAGGTGGTGATGAGTCTGCGATGCTGGGACCCTGGGAATGCTGCTGTGTTCTGCTGAGGAGGAAAGTGAAGGCTTTGGAGGCTTTCTCCTTAGCACTCGTGCTGGGAGGCTGCTGCTGCTGCTTTCTGGATCTGGAAATGATACGAGGAGCCTGTCAGACTACCTGGGAGGGGAGCCAGCCCCTAGAATGGGCCTCAACACCCCCTGAGAATAAGAAGAGGGCATGTGGTGAGATGCAGAGAAGGAAAAGAAGGGCAAGGAGAAGAAGGTTGGGTTTGTTGATGCCGTCTCTTTCAATTTAGCCCCAATTTAGCCCAGAATTTCAGCCTTTCTGCTCTCTGTATAGAGAGCAGGGAAGTCTGAGGCTGTATCAGAGAGCCATCCACCATCCAGCCTGTTGGCCCGTCCTTTCTAGCACACCAGTTCCCAGGGGAGTCTCCAGCCTCTGCATCGTGATGCTTGCTGGCACAGTGACTTCTGCCCTGTCACATCAGGGCCCTAGTCACGGGGCAGAGGTGGGAACAGCGGGAAGGACTGCAAGAGGAGGCAGCCTCCGAAGCTGGAGGCAGGACACAAGACAGGGAAACACATGGGAACACACTGACTTCCCACACAGTGGCTTCCAACAGTGGAAGAGAAGAACTGCAGATGAAGAGTTTGGGCAGAGCACTGGAAAATATTCCTTGTGCCAGAACCCACCCTGTGAAAGATGCTGCGCCAGAGGTCATGAAAACAGTCATCTGTCTGGTAATTTAATGGGAGCGACACTGATCTCTAAAATACAGATGGAACGAGGAAGTCTTGTGCACGTGCAGAGAACACAGTTAGGGTTTCGTCTACAGGAGGGAGGGTTTTGCATGGGAGAGAAGCTTCTCCATGTCTTTCTCCTGTATGGCTCTGCTTGTTAACTTTTCTTGTCACGTAAGAGCCCCTCTTTCCCTTCCCATCCGTATCTGATCACGAAGAACTCAACCTAGAGCTGAAGCTACAGGTCACCACATTGCTCTCACAGGGGCTCCGTGGTAAAAGCTCTTTTTTAACTGCCATCTCATAAAGGCTGATTTTACCATATTAAAGTTCAGAAAACTCAGTCCTCGGAAATGCAGACATGTTGGGTAGAGCCAAGTGATTAGGCGCATCACCTTCAGAAAAACGGCTCTTTCGTTTAATCCGCAGGTGTGAATCTCCTGATGCATAGGGCCATTAGGTAAAGACTACATATGTTGGAATGCTGTTTTCACCCAGTTTAGCTTGAGCTTCAACCCGTCTTGGTGTGATTTTGTCAGTTCATTTGGGAAACCGGGGAAGGAACAACCAGAAACTTCCTACACATGTGGAAAGCCCCATCGGCCAGCTGATAGCCTGCCTAGCAGCTCTCCCCGTTACAGGCAGGCTGCGTGATCCTCATGCACATTGTCAGGATTTTAGGATTGCATAGCTAATTGTGCCATAGATGGAGTTACATTTCTAGATTGCTTGTGTAACTGGAAAGCTGAACTGGTAGGTGATCTTGGACCACAACACTGGATATAGGCTACTTAGGGAATACATGACTTGTTCAGTGCTTGAGCTCTGCTGCTTGCTGAGCAAGACTGCATCATCTTAAGTAAAATAAAATTACTAACGCTCTGGGTTAAGAGCTATCATATTACTACAGAACAAATTAAAAACAGGTACAGAACCCAGAAAGGGTGTTACTATTAATCTCTAGAGGTGATTGTTATAAACATGAAATTAAAGTTTTCCTTTAGAACCAGAAAAGCCATTTTAAATAAACATTCTTCAAGTCCCCTTCTAGGACTTATGTTTGATAATATACAAACATGGGAATGTAGCAACCAAAACCAGTGGAAGCTGGTAGAAGAAAAATACCGCGAGGGTATAGGCTAGATTTGAACACAGGATGCAGAAAGGTTAGGAGTTGAAATGGAAGAAAAAGCATTTGTGTGGAGCAGTAATACAGTTTGTTTGTTAGCACATTAAGGTGCTTTCCTACAGAATTAGCCTCTTAATTCACTGCCAGGGCTGTTGCTCACTTACCTTAATTCAGCAGAAAATGGGGAAAACTGCGCACGAGGAAAAGTGCTTCATTTAACATTCCCAGTTCAACCCAAAAATGTGACGTTTGAGGCACAGCTGAAATTTTTTGATGCTTACAATCATTCAAGACTAATAGCTCTAAACCAGTCTGAAATTAGGAACTTTGAGAAATGGAATTACAAATTCAAAGATACTGCAAGGCGAGCTCCTCTCTGCAGGAGGCTGTTTCGTGGGAGGCCATGCTTTCTCCTTCCTCCTCCGTGCGTAAGGTAGGAGACTTGTGCTGGCCTTCCAGCAGAAGCCCTGTGTGGCTGCTCAAATCGCTCCTGGCGATTTAGAGAGCACCCCTGTCCTAACAGGCATTCGCTCATCAGACCAGCTCTAACCCCGTGCAGGCAGGCATGTCATACGCTGAAGGACCTCAAACTCCTCTTCCTCACCCTACATGAATGTAAAGACATTCATGCTCTCGCAGATGGGGAGTTCACAAGGAATAAAAAAACATTGCAAAAGAAAAGACGAGCTCCATCCATCCTTCAGAAATATATATATATATACACAGCACGGAAACAGGAGACATAACAAAACAAAATATACTTTATTAAAATTAAGCATGTTAGCACCTCAGTGTAACCTGGAGAAGTGGAAGAGTCCAGCAGTTAACCAGTCCAGCAGGCCAAATGGCTGAACGTCCTGAAGTGCATTCCAATGGTAGAAAAAAATACCACGACTGTTACAACACGCACATTCTGGAGAAGCTAGGACACACAACTGGTCTTGTTTGTAAGGGGAGACGTTGTGCTGCCTATTGTCTTGATGGGAGCATAGAGATCTGCTGGACCAATACCATATGTTAAATGAGATGGTGGAGCAGGTATCTGCTTTCCTTACAAAAAGAAAACCCAAACAAATAAACAAAAAAATAGCTGCTTACTTGACTCGCAGGAAAATCAGTATACCACGAAGCTGAAGTTAAGAGCTACATATCAGATTGGAGAAAATAAATTAAAATGAAATAATGGGAAATACTTAGTATATGAAGAGACCTGTAGTATCCTTACAGTCGACCATCCAACTCAGTATACACGTTAACAGAAAAATGAGCCATGCATCACACAGCAGGCTGTGACAGCCAACGCCTTTAGCTGAACGGGCTACATAATCAATAGATAAACCTCCCCCTGCCAAATCCCACCGTGCCCTTTTGTTCGGTCATACAGAATATTGAAACGAACAGTTGTAAAGCTACATTAGCCATTGTTACAAAGATTACAATATTCTCAAACTAACGATACTTTTTACATTTAGAAAATACTTCTATAAAATTTAGTAAAACTGGCATCCCAATCTACTGTGTGTAACACACTCTGCTTGCAGAACGATCTCATGCACCCAGCAGACGCCTGGGCATTCCTCCCTCGAATGTCGGTATGGGCACACTGTGGTGAACTGCCTTTTGTTTTCAACAGCCATGGCTAGCAAAGCCGTACCCCCCATTGCCACAGAGCTACACAGGAGCACCAGATACTCTCCTCTTCCTCCTCCTTAGCGCTGAGGTATCTGTTGCCCTGGCTGCCCTGGAAGCACACATTCAGGCCATCCTTGCTGCCTTCGCTCCACCATCTTTCTAGCCACCGTCGATTTGGTTTCCTGTTGCTGAAAAGTGAATGGACTAATGGCTGGCTAGAAACAGAAACTACACAATCATTCCACGTAGGTTTGTTACAATACTCTTAAATCTGGGTTTAGAACACGCAAGCACGTTTCAGTAAGGTCTCGCCTAATGTACAGGTTATGCGTCATGCCCACTAGTTGAGGATTAGACAGCAAGGGTTTGCAGCCACTGCAGATAAACTTGCTGTGCTTCTGCTTCATCCCAGTTCTCTGAACAAAAGCTGAGGATTTAAAGTCCGACGTGTTACAAAGCCTCCATTTCATTAGAGGGAGTTCTTAAGCCAACAAGATAAACTACAGCCGTCAAATGCCACCGGGTTCTGGGTACCAGGTCATAATCCTTACTAGGGTTGAGAGCATGGAGACGCCTGTAACAAATACATATGTACTGCAGAGAAAGCAAAAAACTACATAGTACAAGAGCACTCTTTAATCTGGGGATTCTTTCACGCTAGAAACAGCAGTCTTTTATGGCATCAGTAATTTACTGAAGAAACACATCACCCTGAGAGGGTTTCTAAAGCTTTCCTCATGCCTCTGCTACGCGAGGCCAAACATGACATCCTTGTTCGTTCCTGTGAAGGGTCCGGTGCCAGCCATGCTTTCAGACACGCCTTCTCCAGGGGGTAGTGTTGCTGCTACCTCACTCAGCACACAGCCAGAGTTTATTTGCTGAAAACTGATACCCTACAGCCACTTCGTGGTGACTTGGGTCCCATCAACACTAAAAGAAGCGCTTTCTGCCGCTGCCGGCACCGAGAAGGTGCGAATGGGCCTGACGTAGACGGGTGGGCGCCTGCAGTGCTAGCTCTGGGGTAACATGGGATGGATAACGGGGCTCGGCGCTGAGCCAACAGAGGCTGCTCCATCTGGGCAGGGGGATGTGATGGCTGGGGGCTGCTGCTGCAGGGGCAGGAGGGATTGGGCAGGGAGAGCCGGGTGTCTGTGGGCTAGGGCCCATCCCGTCTCCACTCTGTCCAGGCACCTCACCGAGGGCGGCGGAGGCTCTGGGGTGGGGAGCCCCGCACCGGGCCAGGCCCCGGCGGCCCTCAGAGGCCATGGCGCTTGCGGGTGCCGGCGCTGGCAGCGTGGAGCAGGCGGTCCTTCTCACGGATCTCCTCACGGAGCTGGGCCTCGGCCAGGCGCAGGCGGCGGATGCTACCCTTCATCTCCTTCATCTTCACCTCCAGCAGCGCGATGATGTCGCGCTGCTCGTTCAGCTTCCTCAGCAGCTCCTCCGACGTGGTGCCCGACGACAGCGAGTACGAGTGGTCCGGGGGGCCGCCCTCCACCGCCACCTCCTCCCCCCCCACCGCCACCGGTAGCCTGCCAGGGCCGGGCCCCGCGGTCGCCCCGGGCCCGAGCTCCACCTGCACCGTCAGGTCGATGGGCTTCACGTCCTCGGCCGCGCCCCCTGCCGGGACCTCGGCGGTGGCGGCGGCACCGGGCGAACCCTGAGCGGCGGCGGCGGCGGGGCGGGGGCGGCGGGCGGCCCGCTGCGCCTTGCGCTCGTTGACGCCGCGCAGGGGGAAGATGGTGGGGACCCGCACCAGGTAGGACTTGCGGCCGCCCTGGAAGTGCTCGCTGCAGACGCGGTGGCCCGTGGTGGGCTGGAAGGTGCTGAAGCAGCCGCTGACGCCCGCCCGGGAGACGTTCTTCAGCCAGAGCCGCCGCAGCTCCTCGTCCTTGGGGAAGGTGTAGAAGTGCAGCGCCTTGTCGCGGTGCGAGTTGTTGTAGCAGCCCGGCACGCAGCAGGTGAAGCCCGGCATGGCGGGGCGGCCTCCTGGGGAGGGGGGGACACCCCCGGCAGTGGGGAGAGCGGGCGCGGGGGGGGCCCCCACCGAACTACAGCTCCCACAAGGCCAACCGCGGCCTGCCCGCCGCCCGCCGCCGACGCCGCCCGCCACACCGGAACTACGCGGACCACAATGCACCACGCCGCCGCCGCCGCGCCGGAACTACCCGCCCCACACTGCGCCGCGCCCCCCAGCCCGGGCTTGGTCTCGCGAGAGTTCCGCCATCTCGCGAGAGCGCGGCCGAGGCGGGAGGCGGCGCGGCCGTTATCCTCCGCCATGGCCGACAGCCACCCGCGGACTCGTCTTGGGGCTCGGCGCGGCAGCAGCGGTCGGCAGATGGTCAAGGTGGCGGATGAGGGTCCGGTGGCCCTGTCGCGGGGCGTGCGGAAGGGGGAAGGAGGGGCCGGGACCGGGAGCCGCGCCGGGGTCGCCCCGCTCGGTGTGAGGGAGAAGCGAGGCCCTGGGAGTGTCGAGCAACAGATGCTCCCTTGCGCGCCTCTAGCCGCGGAAAATGGGCCAAACTCCCTGAATTCTGTGCTCACCGAATAGCCAGGGCCGTTGCAGCCTCGCAGCTCGGTTATGGTTTTATTTCCCCTGTTTGGGGTTGGTTTAGGTCAGGGCTGTGAGGGATGAAGCGTCGTGGGCTGTGCTTTCTAGTCCCTCAGGCTTTTGTTCGCACCGGAGTGGTGTGTTGATACCCACCTGGATGACACGCCTTTGTACATTGCCCAAAAATGAAGTGCCAGCATTGTTAGAAAGCACACGTGCACGATTTCTTTTGGGGAATTTGGAAAATGTGTCATGCTCGCTAGCTTAGATTTTTATTAGAAGACAGATGATGAATGCTTTTGATGCTAAGATTCACCTTTAATGATGAAAAGGTGATTTTTGAATTGCATGCCTCTCATTCCTCTCTTTAGACTGTATCTGATTCCAGAAAAGAGAATAACGCTGGCAGAACCACCTTGCTGAAGCAGAGACCGACTGTGTTACCTGATCTTGACAATGACACACCACGGGTTATGCTCAAGAGAATCATCCAGACCCGTAAGTACCTTTTTTCTGGAAAACAGAGAGTAGAAGGACAATGTTTTGTTGGAGTTGAGAGCAGGAGGTGTTCTCATGTAGCCTGTTATTTTTACTCTGTTACGCGGAACAGGAATCCATACTGTTGTATGACTGATTTATGTAAAAGTGTCAGCTGAACGAGGTGATGCCATACAGCTCTGTTCTAAAGACCGGGTCTTGCATTGATGAAATCATATTCTTGAAAATCCTCTTCACTTAGTCTTCTTACCCCGGTGGACAAGCATGTAATCTTCGTGCTGCCTTTAGCAGTAGGGTCATGTGTAAATTGTGGAGGCACACACTGTTGCAAACTTCAGGTTTTGGAACCCCGACACTGCCATTTGTCACTGTTGGCTTTGTCACTGTGCGTGTCAGCCTTCCTAGGAGAAGAACCCCAGTAGTTTTCACCAGGTCTTTGTTTTAACCCATTAATAAACGTAACTTACAGAATGTGTATTTGACACTGCTGCATTTTAGCATTCTTGCTGTATTGAGTTATGGAAAGGAAATGTTTTGGTTTGTTGGCAGAACCACAAGTTTCACCTCTGGCACCTCAGATATCAAGACATGAAGAAGCAGAAGAAGCTCAATCACAACTCCCATCTAGGAGGGTCTCCAGCATGTAAGTAATATTTGTGGGTTTTTTATCCTAGCAGATATAGCTGCAGTTCCTATGACATTAATGGGATTGGGGAGCAGGATTTCTTTTGGTTGGAAGGGACGTTAAAGATCATCTTGTTCCACCATTTACTTCTGTTTCAGTGATCAAGATTGTGCTCTGTCAGGTGGCATTTTCAGAAATACTTGACTTTAAAAGTCGCATAGGAGTCACTGGGACTGGGGGACTGAATAGTAAATACTGCAGGTTTGTGCTTTGTCCCCCTTCTTAAATGCAGACTTTTAATATCTGTTTTGCAGTGGAAGTGCTGGGTACAATAAGTCTCCTGATGGAAGCCTACTTTTCTTAGTCATCTGTGACATACTAAAATAGAAGTTCTTGGATTTCCCCAAGGCTACAGGCCGTGTGCTGACAGTGCTGAGGTGTAATGAGTGACTGCTGTGTCTTGTATTCAGAATGCAGGCTGCTGTAGCTTTTTATGGTGTTGCTGCTTCTTGACTGTCCTTGTTTTGGCCTGCTAGGGGTTACTGCCTTCCTGCAGAGTGGTTTGGAGGCGAGGTTTGCCTGAGGCTCAGCTGCTTTTATTCACATTTAGCTTCCATTAATATTTTAAGTTAATGGGCCTGACTAAGAGGCTGAAGCGTGGTTTGTTTCCTCCTGCTTGTTATGAAATAGAAGAAAACTGGTAGTGGTGGTAGGTCTTAATTTGCTTTGGCCAGTTTTGTCACAACACTTCTATGTGGTTTTGCTTACTGCAGAATAGGCTGTTCTAAATAATATGATTTCTTTTGTTTTGTCTTTATAGCTAAACTTTTTGCATTGACCGTAAGCAACCTTAAACAGGTCATGTAAAATATTAAGTAAACTTCTATCTTTCAGGTTTTTTAATAGGGAAAGAAACGCCTGAGTCTTCTGTAAGCGTAGTAGCTTGTTGTAGTTCTTGCATGTCTTTGTGCTCTCGTCAGCCTTTCTGAAATGAAAAGACAAGACAGTTGGATCTTTGCAGGCTTCTATATTCCATATGTTAGCTAGTATGTATTTGTCCTGATACAGCAAGGACAAATAATTTCAATTTGCTTTTCAGCGATGTTACAGGGACCTTTCTAGGGTAGCTAAGCAACAGCGTCCTTTGTTAAATCCTTGGTTTGTATTGGTAGGGGGGAAATGCAACTGCCAGACCTTGTTCCTGAGGACATATCTATCGCCACATTCCGCGTGACTAGGAAGAGAAAGAAACTCAGCATTTCTGAATTTGAGAGAGCAGCAGACAGAAGACTTCCTCAGAAACAAGGTAAGGCCACAGTCAAAAATTACCCCATTCAGCACTGCATTTGCTATCAATAGATTTTCATATGCTGCAATTGTATGTTTGGAAGCGAGACTGCAGCATCTTGTGCAAAGGGGTAGCGGAGAAGGTAAAAGCCCCTCCCATCAAATTTAAAATAAGCCTTTTTGAGCCAAATTACAGGCTCTGCCTTGACTGTATATAACTTCTTGACTGTTTTTGCAACTTGTTGCTCTTTGAGTTTTGAAGCGTGTCCAAGGGAAGCAATGCCTGTCTTCCCCTCAATTCCAGAAACTTAAAAACAGAACAAGCTACACAGTTTTTGTTGTTGTCAAATAAGTTATGAAGTTCTTGTTTGAGAAGAAACGGTCTTGTAGATTTACAAAAGAAAGTATACTGGAATTTAATTATATTAAATTAGTATATGTTAATATAAGTAATATAATATGTTAATTAATAATATTCCAATATTATATTGGAACGTAATATAATGTAAATTTGCGAATTTTGTAAGTATCCTTTTAATTGCAGTTTAAGAGACAGAAAGGTAGAACACATCACCTTGGTTTACATACCCTATTGGCAGTAGCAACTGGAGTAGAATTCAAGGGTGGAATTCAGCTCCAAATTACAGACACCTGTACCTCAGCTCTGAATTACCTGTGTGTACACTAGATAACTGAAATCCCCCTAAAGTTTAGGGGAGATGTAGTCAGTGGAGGCTGGAGGGTGATTCAGCTCACCCTAAAGTAGACACCTACATTTGATTAATTGTGCTTGACTGTAATGGGAACATCGACACCTGTGTTTGGATACTGTAATCTGGAGCTGAATCCCACCCTGATTTGCCTGTGGTCAGAAAATCAGTTTGTTTTTCTTCAGCGTGATACGTGGTCTGAACGTGCTCCGCTAAGACGCGGGCAGCTCTGTAAAAGCAGAGGGGGCATGCTGTAGTATTTTCTAGTATGAGCATGATTATGTTGCTGCTCTCTAGATCTGCTTTTGGATTTTGGGGACTTTGTGAGTAGAACAGGATTGAGTTACAGTTTCACGAGCAATCTGTGGAGTAGTTAGTATTTCTAAAGCTTCCAGATGCTTTAATGTTTGGTTTGGGTTGCTGAAGGGTGGTTGTGACTGAGGCCCTAGCCTAGCATCTTGCTGTTAATGTGACAAGATTAATATTACTGAGTGTGAGGGCATGTGCCGTATTGAGTAATCTGTGAAATAACTGTTTTATTACCCTTTCAGAAATTGCTTATTAGAACTATAATACACAGTTCTGAAGCGCAGACAAGAAATTGTGAAGTGAACTTGTAATCTAATTCTGTTCTCACCAAAACGTACCTTTTGAGGATTGTAGCATAACTATCTCTAGAAAGAGGAATATCCATTAGGGCGTTCCTGTAGCCTGTTGTGTAGAGTGTAGTTTCTCAGCTAGTGTAGTTTCCCAGCTAAGATGTCATAATCTTTTTTTCTAGCTCAGTCAATGCTGGACAGCACTGCTTTGGCTCGGTGAGTTTAAACTAAAATGTCTTAATTTCTCGGCGTCCTAACTATAGCTGTCTTGATTCATCACCTCTGTAGTTGTGAAGAACAGTATAGATACCTGGGTTCATGATAAAGACCTGTGTTAGAAATGACAGTTATCTCCCACTCTGCTGATGGAATTTGAAGGTGTTACACTAAATACCTTGTGATTTTTCAGAAATTGTGGCTCTGCACTGTATGCCCAGGTTGGTCTAGCTTGTATTGCTACTGTTGCTCCTTTTTTTAGTTATTAGGATCGTTCCTTTTTCCCTTTCATTCTCCTGTTGCCAACAATAAATCAGTACACAGTATACGTTAGAGCATTATCTCTGCCTGTTAATTGACTCATCAGTTGCATCCGTGCAGTCTTTAGTCCAACTTTCCTGAACTTCTAACAAGTCAAGGAACTTCTTTTCCAGTGTTGCCCATGTACTTTGCTAACCATGGCTAGGATCATTAGCAATTTATTTCACCTTTCTTGCTGCATCCCTTGCCTGTGGTCCCATGCAGGTGATTCGTAGGGCTGCATTCTGTACTTCCTGTCTTTGAATCCTCTGAATCCCCTTTTTAATTGGGTTGTCTAGAGAGAGGGACAGGAGGTGGCTGAGCATGGCCAGTCTCTTTAGGATGCAAAATAAGTATAATGAGATGTATTTTCTCCTGTGCTTTGCATGTTGCTATTTTAGCTCCCATCTCAAAAAAGTTACACTGTGTTGGTAGCTGTGCTTTGCTGTGAATACAG
The DNA here is from genome assembly GCA_947846985.1 of Fratercula arctica. Taxonomy (NCBI): domain Eukaryota; kingdom Metazoa; phylum Chordata; class Aves; order Charadriiformes; family Alcidae; genus Fratercula; species Fratercula arctica. The sequence continues at coordinate 22,508,175 of CANTUZ010000007.1, forward strand.
ATACTAAACAGCTTCTTAGACTTGTTCTGAAGTCCTCCTACCACCCAGCTATCATCTAGAGGACATCTTTACTCTCAAACATCTGTTTTCATTCTCTTTTTTGTTATTGAAAATTTTTGAAATTACTGAACCTTTTTTCAGATACGTTGTTGCAGCCCTCTTGAGGTAGGAGGCTGTAAAACAGTCTGTTTCCTGATCTCTGTGATATGTATCCTGATGCCAGGTCATATCATGAAATTAAACGATTTGTTTACAGTAGACAGGCATGTAATCTTCAAGGTTTTTGGGGGGAAATTCCTCCTAGCTAAGGGATTTGTGAAATGTCTCACTGTTGGTAGCACCATGTCTGTAATCTAAGGGTAAAAGGAGAGTGTGTAAGCTTGGAAAATTATTTCGTCTTTCCTCTTTTTACAGATCTCTTCGCATGTCTCTTGGTTCCTTGATCCCACCAGATACTGTTGAAAAGAGAGGCTTACTCCGGAGGCCAAAAAATCACAAAGCTATTGACATGGAAGCTTTTGAAGGCGGAGTGGAACAGAACATGCTGAAGAGAGAAGGTTTCTTTTGTATTGTTACTTCTGTTTTGGGAGGGAGGGCCTTGCATAAGGTGGCTTTAAGAAGCAGGTGCTGAAGTGTGGTCTGTATTTTACAATTTAGAGGTTACTAGCACTTTCACAGAAATCCAGTGTGATTTGGGAGGCAACAGAATGCAGCTCTGCATCTCTCTCTGCTTTAATTCTGTGCACTTAAATATGTGCTCCACCCAGTTTGGTGATTTATACCACAGGAATCGTTTTGGGTTTGTGTTCATAACTGTGGGTGCTAAGGAGATGATTTGGTAGAGAACGTTAGGGGGACTGAATTGTGGTGATACAGTTTCAGTGTTTGTTCTGTGGAGGATGAATAAAATTTGGTTGAATAGCTTATATTTTGAATTATACAAGTTCTGGTAATAAACCTGTGTCCATATGACCTTGAACAGTTTTTCATGTAAAACTTGTTTTAAAACTCTTATCTAAGCAGCACAGGACTATCTTGTGGACTCGCAAACAGCATCTGGGATTCGAACAGCCATGCTGACAAGTGATGCAGAAATCATGCTGAGTAACACGGAGCTCTTTGTTCAGCCTCAGTTTGATGAACAGAGCCAAAACAAGCTTTCTGCTCTTGAACCACAGCTATCAGATTCAAAAACTTCAGCACGGAGAAGGAAGATTTCTCATGCAGCTCAAGAGGAAGCGAGGCTGGGGGGCCTGGTATCCAATGTGCACAAAAATGAGGGAAGGACCTGGAGATATTCTGAGGACTTAATCCTTGATCGTGAGCATGTTGACAGAATGAGTCTTATATCTCCAAAAACATCTGCAAAACAGCAAGAAGATAAGCAAGAACATTCCCAGCAGAGTAACCCAATGGAACAGCTTTCTGTTTCAGAAGAGGTGGTCGTTGACAGTGAGTACTATGGGTTAGGACTTGGGGCTTAGCAGATATTATCTGAAATCTCAGAATGGTTGAGGTAGGAAGGGACCTCTGGAGGTCATCTTCTCCAGCCCCCCTGCTTGAGCAGGGCCACCTAGAGTAGGTTGCTCAGGGTCGTGACCAGGCGGCTTTTGCAGTCTCCATCCTTGGAGGTATGTAAACTCTGGGCAACGTGTTCCAGTGCTCGGTCACTCTCACAGTCAAAAAGTGTTTCCTTATGTTCAGGCAGAGCCTCCTGGGTTCCAGTCTGTGCCCGTTGCCTCGTCCTGACACTGGGCGACACTGGGAAGAGCCTGACTCCATCTGCTTTACACCCTCCCTTCAGATACTTGCATATATTGGTGAGATTCCCCCTGAGCCTTCTCTTCTCCAGGCCGAGCAGTCTTTCAGCCTTTCCTCTGTGGAGAGATGCTCCAGTCTGGTGGCCCTTTGCTGGACTCTCTCCAGTATGTCCAACTTTCTCTTGTACTGGGGAGCCCAGAAGTGGACACAAATATGGTGTGATAAGGAGATAATATGTAGCAATTTTAGGCAGAGTTAGAAGGAGTCTCAGGAGGTTACTAGTCTAGATCTTTACCCTGGTATTGTTGTTTATATGTCACAACTAACTGCTTTGCTGTCTCCAGGGCCTTGAAAATCCCTTGGACAGACAGAGGTAGTCACCTCTGTCATAGTCATGCTGTACCAGTGCTTTGTACATCCTCTCACTTGCCAGTTTCTCCTTGCTGTCTGGTATCTCTCCTGCATTCATTTCCCTGTGAATACCTTGTCCTGTCTGTGTGAATGGGAGCACATTTTCCTCACAATGCGTGGACCAGGCACCAAGGCACTGTTGTAACTCTAAAATTTTCTGCTTAGTGACCCTGGGATGGCTAGCCAGGACAGAATCTGCTGCGGTAAATAGCTTCAACCAAAAATCCCTATGCATTCCACGCAGTATGGACAGCTAACGTTTCTTTTTCATTCATTTTTTTTTATGATCCTTTGTCAAAGGGGCCACAGCAATCATATTAAAAGAATGGTTGGTGTATTCAATACTGCTCAAGCCAGGAGAAGAGTTCTTGCCATGGAAAACTTAGAAATCAATTCCTGGTGGACTCCTGCACCGTACTGTGCTGCTGGAGGGTTGTCTGTGGCAAGTTTGGTGTGAAAAGTTGTTTTGAAAGGACAAGACATCAGCAGAAGAAGGTTAGTTGCTCTGAAGAGGCCAGTGGCAGACACTTCTAGGACAAATAACATGGAGAAAAGTGTGGAGGATGTGGAATAGGGGACTGGATCAGATGAGAGGAAGAGGAGGGGTAGTTTAAGAGAGCATATCTTAAAGGTGCTGGAGTTTGTAAGGCATTAATGTCAAAAGCTAATGGTTACGCAGTTCTGCTGTTTTACCAAAGGTAGCTGATGTCAATGCCACTCCTCAGTGTGAACCGAAAAATAGTTGGCAAGGACTTTTCCAACTGGTTCCTAAGGTGCAATGTGAACTCCCTAAACTGTTTCAAGTAAAGGATGAGTGTTTTCTTGTGTGTATTCCTCTGTCTGCTTGGCGGGCTTTTTATTTATCAGGAAAGCTAAAAGGGAGTTTAAAAAGATGGTGGGGGCACATTAATGCTCTCAATTTCTAGCTGTTAATAGATGGAGCTCCTCTTTGCCATCCAGAAGTTCAAGTAAATGTTTGGGATCCCCAGTCACTCCAAAGCCTAAGAGATCTTTCGGAGAGTCTTTGAGAGAAGTTGTGTCCCATATAATTGAAGACCTAGACACAAGTGATACAGAAGAGGAGATGGCTAATACAGTGAACAGAGTGGAACAGGAAGAGATTCTTGGAGAGGGTAAGAAGTGCTTTCAGGGTTGCAAGTGAATGGAGTACTTTAATCCAATTAAAACCAAGAGGAGTTCAAGTGACTTGCAGCGTAAAGTAGGACTTTATTGTGCAGTAAATGCTGGAGATAATTTAATTCAAGTCATATCAGATACACTCTGAACATTTTCAGACAAGCTTCCTAAAAGCAGACTGTGACTTATGCATGTGCTTTCTTGTCAGTATTTGCTTTGTTCACAGTGACTGCAAATGGAATAAAGGTTTGTATTTTGGTGTTAGGTCCGTAGTACTGCTCATCTTCCCATAGCAGAGATGAATAGCTGCCTCCTGGCAAGGAATACACCTGGCTAATCACTCTTTTTGTTTGCATACATTTTAATGCTTTACTGTATTTATTTAAGCCATGTTGGCCATTATCTTTCTGCTGCAGTAACCAGCACCTTTTTCCCTTGAGACAAGGGCTTGAAGGTTGCCCTCCCTTAAGTAATAAAGATTGTCACTAGTAGGTTGGGCCTTAATACCTCCTTGTTCCTGGTCATGCAAGTTGCCTGCTTTCACAAGCACATTCTCAGTTTCCTCTGAAATCCTTTTGCCTTAGAATGTAAGACAGTAAAACCTCTGCACAGATGCTGAGGGTGGCAGGTATTATCCAGTCATTACATAAAGCTTTGGGTATGCGCGGACACAAATTCCTGCATTTTGTTGAATTTCATCTTCCATACTCCAGGATCCTTTTTAGGTCTTTCCCATTGTTTTTTCAACAGTGTCTGGAAATGAGAGAAGACCGCTGCCATGCAGGTTTAGCTTTCCCTAGGCTTAATTAGGTCTAAAGTTTCATATGAATTACCTTATGGCAGTATGGAAACTGAACAGTCTAAAGCACCAACAGTTCTGTTATTAGATTTTTCAACTAATACTTGCAATGCCCATCCACAAATAATTGCTTGCATATACCAGGTGTATCAGCAAAATTAGTTATGTTGCGCCTTTTCTTTTAAACAGTTCTTTTATAGAGTAGTTTATTAAGGTAGCAGATATTCTGCATCTCTAAATTTATAGTTGCATAAGGCTGGCATCCTGTAATCTTTCTTGAGTCTTTTGTCCTGTTACACTTTTACTTGGGTGCACCTGTGGAGTGTGAAGTTTAAATGGGATGTGACTTTTGAGGCTGATAAGTCGCCTCAGAACTGTTGCAGTCCTGTGAACACCAGCTCGAAGCTTGGGGGGTGGTCAGAAAAGCAAATAATATGTAAAAATTATTATGAAAGGAAGAGGTGGCAAAACATGAGGTGCTACTACAGAAATGACTGCCATGCTCGCCTTTTGAATACTGCTTGCACTTCTAACCTCTCCATCTCTAACAGAACTAGAGAAGGTGTAAAGGAGAACAGTTTTACCATTAATGATGATCAAATATATGGAGTAGTTTCTGTACATTGAATGACTAAAGATAAGGACTCCTCAACCTGGAAAAAAGACAGTGGGAGTGAAATATAAGATGTTTAAAAAGAAAAGCCTTGAGCAGCCTGGAGGAGATGATTCAGCAAACAAATTGAAACAAACAGCTCCCTGATCTGTCAGTGCAGAAACTAGAGAGGAGCAACTAGCACAGACAGCTGGCAGGCTATACCGAACTACAGGAGGTGTTGCTACTAGCAACAGGTGAAGAAATCAGTAAAAATTAAGACTTGAATGTGTCAATAGCATCTGGTACTCCACTGTTAAAAGTACTGCATCCCAGCAGGGATCTAGTGGGAGAATCACTGGTGCCTGTCTGCCGTAGGCATTCTTTGTGTCAAGTTGAGCTTTTGTCTTCTTCCCACAAAGGTAGTTAATATTTCACTTAACTTTAGGCAAGATTTTGCCCTCTGCTGGTGTAGGGAGCTCAGTGTTCTGGTTAGTGATATTGGTATTACTGGTTTTTGCCACCACCTTTGACCAAATTTTCTTGTCCCCTTCACTGGGGCTTGGGGCTCCCAAGACCTTGACACTTGTGCTCATGAGTGTGAAAACTCCCAGTCACTGGAGAGGACGGTAAAAATCCATTTTTACAGCTTCTGATTCTGGGCTCAGCCAAGATTTCCAAACCCTTCACCAAGTGACAGTACTATGAGTGTTCCCAGGAAGATGTCTCCAAATAATTACCTGTGTGGATTTCTGAGCTACATGGTGACAGACAGGTGAACTACAGATTTAGTATGTAGGGAAAAGGAGTACTTAAGTACTCTTCAGTACTTTGGTAGCTACTGCAGTAGCTGAAGTTTTTAAAGATGTGCAAATCATATGTCCATTTATTTCTCCTCGTCCTGCCTGCTAGAGGCTTGTCCGGGACAGTCCCTTCAGAAGAAGAGGGAGTAGCCGAAGGCAGTGTTGAACACCAAGGCTCTCCCAAAGCTGGTGAGGACAACCTCTTAATACTGGAGACGATCTCTAATACCAACGACCTCTTGAGCTGCATTGTTGGTATCAGTGCTGGGAGAGAGAGTTGTTAACTCTATTTGCATTCTGGAATCTGGGCTAAATGCTGGGAAAATAGCAAACTAATTTTGGCATTTTAAGCTGAAAGACTGCATTCTGCTCAAATGGAAAACAAAATTATGTTGGCAATACTGCTTAGAAATATACGATTGTGGAAAGCTTAATTAAAATTTACTAGTGGGAGTTCTAGAATAAGGTAAATATTGATAAAACTTGGAGACCTTCTGAGTGTGGTGGCAAATCAGGATCTCCCAAGTTACTTTTTGTGAATTGCTGGGTCTTCTGTGTTCAACATATTGCACTAAGGCTCTGGTAAGACTTCTTTTGAGATAAAAGTTCTTATTAAAGGAAGTCCATTTAAAAGGAGCTCAGATAAAAATTTCCCTCAAATCTCCACATTACCTAGTGCTGTTTTTTTCATGTGACCTCTGCACACCTAGATGTAGCAGAGGGAAAAGTTGAGGCTTCATCAATGCTTTAGCTTATCTAGCTTAGTGTATTGACACCTTAATCCTTGAAGGCAGAAATACAATAGGTGGCAACGTTGTCAGGAATGGAAAGTTGGGTTTCATTCTTCTGAGTGCTCTGAAATTTTGTCTATGATACTTCAGTGATGTATTTTTCCTGTTTCGGAAATCTAGAACATGAGATTGCCAAAGGTGTTGAAGCTGGAAGTCTGGGCAGGCGTTCTCATGCTTTTTCCTCCTCTGAAAAATCTGGGATGAAGCCATTAGATGAAGCTGTTGAACAAGCAGATGAACTGGAAAACCAGGCTATCATGGTAGAGTTGGATGGTCCAGAAGAAGAGCTTACTGAGGATGAAGCTGAAGGCCCTGAGATTGAAGGTAAGAAAACTATTGCAGCAGTAGCAGAAGGCAGCTGGAGAATTTTTTTCCCTGTTACCTCTTGATAGATTGAGGAACAACAAGGTTAATAATGTGATTATCACGTTGGCTGCTATTCCTAGGACCAGATTGTTACTGGGTCATCAGGTGCTTCAGAGACCTAGATCATGTTGTACTTCTTGAGGTGAAGGTAATGGAAGTACACAAATAGACAAAACTGAGTGCAAAAGGGGTTTATACAGTGACATGGGAGTATCACCCATTTTGTTCTTCTTCCTTCCTGACTCGTAACTTCATACTGACTTGTTAATGTCTTAGCATTGAACTGCTGTTTCTACAGCCAGTTACGTGAGTCCGGACTTGAAACCTAAATTTAGAACCCTGTATTTTGTACGTGGAGTTAACAGATTTCCTTTCCAGTTAACAAAAAAAGTAGGCTGGTTTTCCAGAAAGCTGAGAGGAGTGTCTGTTTCTAAACAGTTCTTCAGACACTGCATCAGTCTGCACTGTTGCCCCAAGAGTGCTTATGCCTTTTGGAAGAGCATGTACATCAGACCGAGTTCTCTTTGATCAAAGCCATATTTGAGAATGCCTAGAGTGTGTTTTGGTGGTGTCTTTTGGACTGGTCTTAAAGTCTTTTGAAGTACAGTACATCCTGAAATAAAAAACTGAACTGGGGATGTCCTAAAAGAATCCCATTGCCAGAATTTGAGGCATTGTGGAGAAATACAGCTGTAATGAGAATATTAATGCCTGTATGTGTTTGTGCGGTGTGGAAGGCACAAAGACGATGGGTGAGCTGGTATTATTTTTGCCACAAGAAAAGCTGTAGCTGTTCTTAGACAATAGTGTGTCAACATGCTTCTCTTTAACACAGCTGTATGAAGAGATGGAAAGATCTTGATGAAGAGATTCCCTGCTGATAGGGTGGAACAGTAAGAGTAGCACCTTACAGGTCTCATTGGATAAGGAGAGTGAGAAAAGCAGGAAGACAAGATGAAAAAATAGGCGCTTTTGTCATTAAACTTACCTTGGAAACCTCAGCATAACTAGTCTCTTCCCCTGCATCCCTATCCCTCCAGCACATGAGTATTTCTTCAGAAGAAGCTAATGCGAGGAACCAGGGTAGTTCATCCAGCCCTGCTTTCTCTGAGAGACTCCTGACCCTTTTAGTTGGGGAGTCTAACTCTCAGTAGTACTTGAGGCCTCTAGTAGTTGGGCTTCTATAATGGGGCTGGTGTCCTAGCTCTTGGGGAGCGTTGCGATACCAGATATGCTGGATTCTTGGGCTGCACTTAACTTGCAAGGGGAACTGGTAGGCAAGAAGCCCTCCGTGACCACTCCTCTTCTAGACAGGAGGCTGCTCAGTATTTCAGTTCTGTTAACGTTGTTTTCTTTCCTGTGCTCACTTGTTAAGAAGTGAAGAAGTTCAAGAGTGAAGTTAGAGGATGCAGATTAGACTTGGAGGAAACTGATGTGGGTAGTTCACAGCAAAGAAGAGGTGAGGTACTGACTATAACCTGAGCCTTAGTGGAGGGAATTTATGAAAATCTGTGAATATGGGAGATGCTCATAGACTGACCCTTGTAATGTGATTTTGTTGGTCTGCTCGTCTCTGTTCAGGAGAATTTGCTGCTGATTTAGCAGCAGTAGCTTGCAGACTTTGAAGTTCTCTCTGGGGAAAAAAGAGACTGCAGCTTCTTGGCAGCCTAAGTTGACACAGCCATCAGCCCCTGCAGCCTGGCCCTGAGTGTGTGCTCCTGCTCCCTGCCCAGCCTGCTGGTCCAGCCTGAGGGAAGCCACCGGCCTGTGTGGCAGGAGGTGGGATGGGTGGGATTGCAGCAGCCAGCAGTCATAGAATCATCGAATTGCCTAGGTTGTAAGGGATCTTTCAGATCATCTGGTCCAACCATCAACGTAACTGTCAAAAAACATCACTAAACCATATCTCTAAGCAGTATGTCTGCCCATCTTTTAAAAACCTCCAGGGATGGTGACTCAACCACTTCCCTGGGCAGCCTGTTCCAATGCTTAATCACCTTTTCCGTGAAGAAATTGTTCCTAATCTCCATCCTAAACCTCCCCTGGCACAATTTGAGGCGATTCCCTCTTGTCCCATCACCTGTTCCTTGGGAGAAGAGACTGACCGCCCCTGGCTACACCCTCCTTTCAGGGAGTTGCAGAGAGCGAGAAGGTCTCCCCTCAGCCTCCTTTTCTCCAGGCTGAACACCCCCAGCTCCCTCAGCCGCTCCTCACAGGACTTGTGCTCCAGACCCCTCACGAGCTCTGTTGCCCTTTCCTGGACACGCTCCAGCCCCTCAATGTCTTTTTTGTGGTGAGGGGCCCAAAGCTGGACACTGCTGGTTCAGGGTGCCATGGAGCCACAGCCTGAGCGCAGGCACCGGACCAGATGTGGGGAAAGCTGGCTGGGCTTCTGTCTGCTGCTGCAGCAGCAGCACTGCTTGCTGCAGGAACTCCAAAAATAGCGTTCAGTTGCTCAGGTACTTTATTTTTCATAGAGGTTTCCATGAAGACACCTGGGTTTGTCCGTGCTGCAGCCTACAAGCCACTGCTGTCGACTCCACGTCCTGCAAAATCTGCTGCTCCCAAGTAAGTATAAGTCACCTTCAGCAGTGACCTGGTAGAAGTGTATCTGGGAGGATGTTAGTTCCAGAGGGAGAGAGCTGAGCCCAACTTTGTCAGTTGTTTTGTGCTTTATCAGCTCTAGCAGGGACTAAGCAGTCCTGAAGTCGTCAGTTTGTTCACTGCTTTAGTAGTTGAATAAAGGGTTTTATCAGGTGAATGTCAGTACTCCCCCAGAGTAGAGCTGATGCCTCAAGTCCTTCCAATGAACGTTCATTTAATATTTTCTTGTGCCGAAGGCCAAAACCTTTTCCTAGGGGTTTTTCAACTGGTGAACTAACCTGGAGCCATAGACTCCAGTATGGGATGCAGAGGCCCTTGCAGAAGAGGGGGAATTACAGATTATGTTACACTGATCCCAGGAAATGACATGTTTGTATTGAGGTTAGAAACCTAAAGCTGTATGCAGTTGCCATGTGCTGAATGTAAAATGAAGCTCACCTAGAGGCAGAAAGTGAACCTGTCCTCTGCGTTACTGCAAATTATTAACATTTGCCACCCTCTTAACTAGAAATTTGGTGAAGTTTTATGCTTCATCAGAACCACTAACAGTGGGTCCCAGGGAAAAGAAGGAGTTTTCTAGCCCGTGACTCTAGATACTTGTTTATTGACACAATAAACAATAAAACCAAATTCTGGTGCCCTTTACTGCTGTGAAGAGAGATGAACGATGCTTACAGAAGGTGCCGGATGATTGCTCTAATCACAAATAGTAAAATATATTTATAAAGCAGAAAAAGGAGTCCTTGATACTCTGCTGACGTGGAACTGAATGAATACAGATTTGCTTTGGGATTTTGCATTGGGATGTGCTCTTTATTTATTTTTTATATATATACGGAACGTCTGAATACTAATTCTTCTCTAGGGTGTGCTAGTCCTCATTGGCAAAAGAAGTCCATGTTTTTGGATGCACGTTCTTTATAGGTATTTCTGGACATTAATAGACTTGACAGTTTTTTCAGGCTTTCAAGGTGTGCTGAGATAACAGATGATCATAATTACAGGTTCAGAGCCTTGATTACAGGAAGCTGTTGCACAAAAAGTGCATGGTTTGTTTGCATTTCATGGAATACCATCTGGCTCTGGGTTGGTCTGCTTGCTTCCTGAGGTAGCGATGCTCAGGTTAAAAGCCTGAGGAATACTCTGAGTTACGTAGTTGTGAGAGCCGTGGTTAAGGCATTCTGCTATAAAATAATCTCTTTATACTGGTACAATTCTCCTGCGACCAACTATACCAGATTAGGGCCACAGAACGTTTTATTTAGAAACGCCAAAGTCTTATACAGTCACTAAACTTCAATTTTACCCTGATCCTGTGAACCAAACATTCATATATAATCATTCACAAATGGGTGAACTGAGGGACAGACACGGTAACCAAAGTTACTTAAATTATGACTGGTTTTTTGTCTTGCTACTACATGTACTTCACCTCTGGAGCTGATCTCTTCCAGCTGCCCCTGAGGTTCTGACAGAGAGTCATGTAGGTGGGCTGGAGAGAGAATTGAGTGATACATGCACTACCTCTGTGAGTGTTGCATGCATTGGCCTGAAGTTCCAGGTCTTTTCTGTTGTTTTCTGCTTGGCTACTGAGTAAATCCAGGGATTTCACTTCCCCTTTTTCATGTTACAAGTTTTCCTCTTTAGAATGGAAAATAGTAGTAATTTCCTTCGGGATTTAGAGTCGTCTTTAAGAAAAAAACAACAACACAACAACCCACCAAAAAAAACAACCATTGAACAAACAGAAAAATCCACAAAACCCCCCACTAAACAAAATGTTTGCAATAGTGTAGCGGTATACCCTGCAGACCAAGCTCCTGTCTGCAGATACAGAGGTGACCTGTGGATGCCGCAGACTTTGTGAACTCCTGGAGAGAGAATATTTCAGGGATGCAGTGAAAACTCTATTTACGGATCGGAGTGATCTGTAGTTTGCTGACTATTTGTTATGCTGCTGTGCTTATCTGACAAAACTTGAGCCTGGATTGCTTCTCCCAAGGTCATAATGCCATGTGAACTGTTTGTGAACTACTTTATGGGCATGAGGATTTTGAAGAATTGGGAGGGAGAAAGAATTAAGAGCTTGAGGTGGTTCTTCCCCCTTCCAATTCAGCATAAGGTTTGTCCAAACTCAGCCTGGTGTTCTCTGTCTCTCTCTCATGTTTGTTCATTTGATGTGTGAATTTTTGATTTCCCCCAAAGGTGTCCCCTGCAGCTGCTGCAGCCTAAGCCAGTTCCAAAGAGCTCAGGAGCATCACAGAAGAAAACACGTGAGCCTGGAGTGGCAAGTAGTTTGATAAAGAAGATATTTAGCCATTATGTGAAAATGCCAGTGGCCAGAGATGCATTCAAAATTGTTGAAAAATGGTAAGCGATAGCAAACTGCTCCTCCGCCTGCTCTTTTTAGTCTCTTCTTTTTTTTTTTTTTCTTTCTTTCCTGAAATAACAAACCTGTCAGGAGTGCTGTTGGCAAGCTGACAGCTAGGGAGAGTCACGGGGAGGCTAATTAAAAGGACAGAAATGTGCTAGGTGCTTTTGGCTGCTGTGAGGGTATCTGTGACCAGCGCTGCCTTGCAGGAGCTTCTGTGTTTTCTCCCAACCAATAAAAACTGCACCACTCCAACCTGCTGTAGCAAACAGCACACTAATATTGTTAGCACTCTCTGTGAGCGGGGTGGCTCTGGCGTGTTTCTTCTCCTGCACAGCAAGCAGCTCTAGTGCGACTTGCCCTGCAGAGGTACGTGAGTGGCTGGTGTTCACACGCTCCGCAGCCTGACCTTATTTCCCTCCTTAATCCTCCTGCAGCTCGGTGAGATACTTCAAGCAGCTAAGCAGCGATCTGGAAGCTTACAGCCACCATGCAGGGAGGAAGACAGTGGAGATGGCTGACCTGGAAGTCCTCATGCGAAGGTAAAGGGAGGGTTATTATTAACCCGTGGTTGTGTTAGTGATGCTTTTATAGCCCGGTAAGACTGTCCTTGCCAGAGTGTGCACTAGCAGAAAGTATTTCCACAGTAAGTGTTGTTGTGATTTACTCTGTGTGATGCCACTTGGCCAGGAGGGCATTTGTGGATGTGGGCTTCACAGTGATGACGGTGGAGGGGCAAGAGGAAGTAGAGAGGGGTTGGGAGAGCAGGAGTTGTCTGTGGAACAAGTAGGAAGAGGAGGGGGATGTGTGTGGGAGTGAAGCAGTTGTGGCTGGGAATGGTGTCAGTCGAAGAAGCAGAGTAACGGTAAGCACGAGGCTGGGCTGAACCATTGGCAACCCTGAGTGATTTCTTTGTTAAAAGCACTTGCAACTGAAATGGTGTGAGCATTTTTACATGCCCTGCTATCTGTTTTGATGACTTACTCTTCCAAACAAAACCGTAGAGTCGTTTAGGTTGGAAAAGACCCTTAAGATCATCGAGTCCAGCACTGCCCAAACCACCACTAACCCATGTCCCTCAGCACCACATCTACACACCTTTTAAATACCTCCAAGGATGGCAATTCCACCACTTCCGTGGGCAGCCTGTTCCAATGTTTGATAACCCTTTTGGTGAAGAAATTTTTCCTAGTATCCAATCTAAACCTACCCTGGTGCAACTCGAGGCAGTTTCCTCTCATCGCTTGTTACTTGGGAGAAGAGACCGACCCCCAGCTATCTATTACCTCCTTCCAGGTAGTTCCTGCCTCTGCAAAGGCTGATACTTAGGGTTCAAACAGACAGTTCCTCTCCAGTGCAGGAAGATGAGCCTCTGGCCTGGCAGCTCAGGGTTGGCCTCTTGTCAACTGTGTTCCCCTTTGTGCTGCTGCTTTGGGATGCTGCAGAGGGGCAGGCTGGCCAGCAGCCAGCAAGCTGGTCTCAGAGCCTCTCCGCTGCTGCTCTTTCCTGTGGGCTCCTTTAGCTGCCCCATCTCATGCCTGAATTCACTTTGTCCTGTGACCAAAACACAAGGGATTTGTTCTTGGCTTGGGAGCCCTCTGTAAAACACTGTAGGGCCTGAAACAAATTCATCACTCATTTAAAGTCATGACTCCAAGTTGTTATTCCTCGTCTCCACTGGCAGAGTTTCAGATGTGATGCTAAAGTCATCTGAGCGATTTTGCGGGTACATCTGATTAAAGGCATTGGCTTTGCATGGGCCTGTGTAGATGGAGCTGGTGCTGCTGCTTAAAAAGAATAATCAGTTGCTGTCCTGGTCCAGAGATTGTAATTTTCCCACCTGACAGGTGTGTGCTGAAATTAGCATGATCAGGCTGAGAGGTGGGATGGTTTAGTTGGCCAGGTTTGAGGATTTTATACTCTTGTTATCCTACCTTTTTCTATATATCTTTATGCCTTTCCACTGCCTCATAAAGGGATCTGAAATTGTTGTCTAGTTCATGCATGACTTTAAATAATAAAATTTATCCCATGGCAGGTGGATTGTGAATTTAAAAAGCAGTGAGCGTATACTTTGGTAAAGATAGATATGTTGACTCTCACTGAGGAGGACGTGTGCCTCTGTGGGACGCTGGTCCACAGTAGCTCTGCTGGTCCGCATCCCTGTGTAGGCAAACCTGGCACCTGTGCTGTACGCAGGGCCTAGTGCATCCCCTGAGAAAGCTGCATGCAAATAGACATCTGTAGCTTCTCTGTCACAAGCAGATGCAGCATTTCAGCTATTAAATGCAAAAATGTCACTGCAAGAAAACCTTAAAAACTTTACTCTGATACTAAGTTTGAGTGGAAACACTTTTCGCTAACAATTCTCTGGTTTTAATCTGCTCTCTTCTTTTTGAACGAAGACAAGGGCTGGTGACAGACAAGATGCCGCTGTGTGTGCTGATAGAGCGTTACCTGCCTCTGGAGTACAGGAAGCTCCTGATTCCGATTGCTGTGAGTGGAAATAAAGTGATCCCCTGCAAGTGAATGTTCCCCTGTGGGCGGGAGGATGGCCAGCTCGCAGAGCTGGCTCTAGGTTGTTCTGTGTAATGTCACCCTGTGACGGTTTTCTACCAGTAACTAATGGGGCAATAAACAGTCGACGTTCTCTTGAACTGATGCAGGTTGTGCTGTGGCTGTCACGCCAGCCTGCTTGACCTCACCAGCTATTATTACAAGTAACTTGACTATCCTGAATATGTTATGTTCCCACTGAATACTTGTACAGCTCTGATAAATAAAATACTACGTGTATTCTGCACGAGAGAAATGCTGTTTATTCCAGTGAGCTGAAAGGCCACTGCATTGCATTGTTCAAAGTGTTCCTAATGGACATTCAGCTGTGGTGATGCTCTTTGTACTACCAAGCTGTTTGCTCGAAGGAGAAAAGTTATGTACTGCCTTCCAAAAAGAAGCAACGCTTTGTTCGGCTGTGTATTTTTCTAGAGCAGGGGCTTTCAAACTTGGGGTCTTGTCCCCCTTTGCAAGTCTATTGTGGTCTGCTGGGGCAAGAGTAAATCATAATCCATCAGTGACCATGGCTGCTTACTGATGTGATTGAAAGGGGAAATATACCTTATACTTCCTTTATACATAACTAATCCCACAGGGAATTAGCAAGCGATACTTTAAGATGACTTGAGAGATGAAGTTTTGTGGTGCACACATGGTAGGTAGATCAGGAGAGTGAGTCAGATGAGTTAATTGTGTGCATTGGGTTTTGGTGGCAAGGTTTTGGTAGTGGGACAGTGGGAAGCTGCATTGAGTGGCTGTTGGCCCCCAGCTCAAGCAGAGCCAGTTCCAGCCAGCTCCAGAATGAACCCAGCACTGGCCCATGCTGAGCCCATCAGTGACGCTGGTGGCGCCTCTGTGACAGTTTGTTTAAGAAAGGGTAAAAACACTGTGCAGCAGCTGTGGGAGGGAGGAGTAAGGAGGAAAATGAGAGAGAAACAACCCTGCAGACACCGAGGTCAGTGAAGGAGGTGGTGCTGGAGCTGAGACTCCTCTGCAGCCCGTGGAGAAGGCCATGGGGAAACAGGTTGTCCCACTGCAGCCCACGGAGGACCATGGTGGGGCAGATACCACCCTGCAGCCCACAGAGGACCCCACACCATGGCGGGTGGACATGCCCTGCAGGAAGCTGCAGCCTGTGGAGAGGAGCCTAGGTAGGAGCAGGTTTGCTGGCAGGGAGCTGTGGGGGACCCCCGCTGGAGCAGTCCTTGAAGGACTGTACCCCACTGAGGAACCCCAGTGGGGAGCAGCAGTAGAGTGTGAGGAAGGAGTGTGAGAGACAAACTGAACTGCCAGTTCCACATCCCCTCTGTGCTGCTTGGCAGGGAGGAGATAATTGCACCTGGGAAGGAGGAGGTGTAGGGGGAAAATCCTCTTAATTTTGTCTTTGTTTCTCACTATCCTACTGTATTTTTAATTAGCAATTGTCCTGGTTTGAGCGACAGGATTAATTTATCTTTCAGTAATTTTACTTTTCAGTAAGGTCTCTTCTAATGCCTGGGAAAACTGCACTTTTAGAAGACTCTAGTGTCTGAATTTGTGAAAATATTTACTTTATCACCAGTGCCGGGATGCGGGTTTCAAGGTCTCAGTGTTTTCGAGCTCACCAGGTGCGGGGATGAGGAGGAGCGAGACCTGGGCACTTAACCCAAGCTGCCAACAGGATTATTGGAATGTCACATTCAATATAAATTAGAAAGTTTTCTAAGGAGTTCTCTCTCTCCCTTGATGGCTGTGATCCTGAGAACTCCTTGCCCTGGTGCTGGAGCCCTGAGCCCTTCCCTTCCTCCCGAAGCCGCAGCGCTTGCAGGGTCCCACATTGGCTGTCCCCTGCTGGGGGTGCATGGCTTCCTGCTGATGGAATGGGCTGAGTGTAATCCTCGTGTATTTAATATTGATATTGGGATCAATATTGTTTCTTTAGTGTTATTAGTGTTAATTATTTAGTAGTATTCTATTAAATCTGTTTATATTTCAACCCTTGGGTTTCCTTGTTTTCTCCAGATTCCCCTTCCCAGGTGGGGAGGGGTGATTGGGTGAGAGAATAATTATCTAAACGACAAGAAATTGTCGTGGGTTCTTCAAACCATCACAGCAATAAATTAAATTAATCTTCCCCAAGTCAAGTCTGTTTTGACCGTGACAGTAATTGCTGAGCAATCTCCCTGTCTTTATCTTGACCTATGAGCTTTTTCCATCTAATTTCTTCCCCCCCCCACCTCCCTCCTGTTGTGGAGGGGGAGTGAGGGGCTGGGGGCTGGCTGGCAGCCAGATGGGGTTAAAGCACCCCACTGCAGCTGGGTACAGGGGGTTAAACCCCACTGCAGCTGAAGGCTGCGCTTCCCCAGCTGTTTTCCTGCCAGCTCTGGGCCTGTCCCCTCACTCTACCTACGGAACTGTGTCTGGAAGGTCACCTCTGCCACCTGGCAGAGGCACCGAGGAGGCATCAGTGCCAGAAGCTGCCTGGTGAGGCAGGTCCTGAGCTGCGGTTCACTCTGCAGAGGTCACCCTGCTTCTGGGACACAGCGCCATCCTGTGCTGGTGTCCCACATCACCATCCACAGTGACTCTATGAGCAACAAGCGCAAATAAATCTTCTGTGTGTTGGACACACCCGTGGGGGCTCTGCTGCTCTGCTCTGGGGTGAGCCAGGGAGCTTTGCCTTCCACCGCTCCATACTGGTGGTTGCTGGTCCCCACTGTGCTCCCTTGTGTTCCTCAAGTAGGGAAACAATAAAAGCAAAATCCTCATCTATGATTTCACTGCTTGCAGTGAACCTAAATCACGCCAGGAATGAGGTCCGTCACCGCAGAGGATCTCAGGTGCAGAGGACTGTAACTTTGTGAAACGATTCACAAGCTGGGGAGGAATGAGGCCCATCACACACACAAGTTTTGGGGGGATGGAACATGGATATCAAACTTGCTCTTGGGTGTCGTTCTTCAGTGTCTCTCCAGGGGGTCAGGCTGGCACTTTAACATGGTTTCCTTGTATTTAGCTAGTCTGGAATTCCCAAGGTAAAACAAGGTGCTTATTTAATTTCTGAGAAAAATTAATAGTTTTTTTTCCCTCCTTAATTCACAGCATCTCTGTCTTGAACTTGAAAACCTCGATCCTTTAAATTCGACTTAGTCAATTTAAAGACTCCAGTCTAATAATTCCCAGGTGTCTGCGAAGGAGGGAGGGCTCAGGCTGCTGCTTTTCAGGCTCAAATAGGACCCAGTGGGGCTGAGCGTGATCCGGTCAGGGTAAGTCAGAGCTTGGAGCAAACATCATCTCCCCAGTGGCTCTTCTGACAATCCCGGGGCGGGACAGCCTGCGCAGGCTCTGCCTGCAGTGGCGCAGCTAGCAGATGGTCACACAGGACGCCCGCCACTCTCTGCTTGTTTCTCCCCACCCTAAGCCTGTCCTAAATCCCACTGGAAGCATGCATCCCCATCTCTGGAGTAAGCTGCATGCGCAGCAGAGTTTCCCAAAACTACAGCCAAAGGGGCAGTTAATAAGGACTCCTGGGAATCCCGCCCAGCTCCTGGCAGCACCGCCTGCAAGTTAAACAGGTTTCACACAACACTAAAGGAAACGATGACCAGTACAGTTAAAATCTCTTTGGCAGGTGATACCAATACAAGAAAGCTGGTGAAGGACTTTTTAGGATGTTGGGTAATGGTAGGACTAGAGGGAATGGATTAAAACTAGAGATGGGTCGATTCAGACTGGACGTTAGGAAGAAGTTCTTCACCGTGAGGGTGGTGAGACACTGGAACAGGTTGCCCAGAGAGATGGTGGAAGCCCCATCTCTGGAAGTTTTTAAGGCCAGGCTGGGTGGGGCTCTGAGCAACCTGGTCTAGTGGGAGGTGTCCCTGCCCATGGCAGGGGGGTTGGAACTAGATGATCTTTAAGGTCCCTTCCAACCTTAACAATTCTATGATTCTATGAGCTGTGGTAAAGTCAGGGTTAACTAAATTCAAGACTTCTATGGACACATTTTTCAAGTCCTAACAATGTAGCTGGAAGGGCAAAAGAAATGCCCGGCACTGAAAGCAGATGTTTACTTTTTGGGATCTGAAGTCCTCAGGGTGAAGCAAAATGAGTGATTCCTGCTCTCTGTAGCCCACTGCTTTCTCTACCTCCCCGCTAAGGGCTTTCTTGACAAGCTCTCCAAATTTGATGTTCGTCTACCAAACACTTCCTCTGTGCCTAAGTTCCCTCTCCTTTTTAGATACACTGAATTTTCCTATATTCCAACTTGACCTTTCAGAATACTCCTAAATACACCTGCAGTGAGGACATTTGGGTTCTAGCTAGATGATGTGTCTCCCTTTTCAATCCTTTTATAGTCCTTTTCCTGGTATTTTGCAATTTGTGTTGGAAGTGCCTGGCACAAAGTTCAGTATTCAAGGCAGAAATCTCAGGGGCCTTGTACCTCCGGGTGGTACTTTGTCACGCAGGCTGTGACGCCTTTCCAGCTCACAAATGCAATCAGTTTTTACAAATGCTCACAAAAATAAAAAATAGTGTGGGTTGTTTTTTTTTTTTTAAGGAAGATGACTTCTGATTTCATCTTTCCTCTTTCTATTTTCCAAACTACGTTAGGAGAAAAAGAACGGGTTTTGCTTCTTGGGTTTGCTCCACTTATTGGGCAACTGAGGCACAACCACAGCAGAGCTGTTTTCCTACAGGGTTTCTGTTTCAAGAACTTATTCCCCTCCCTGGAGAGGGTGATGTGCTGGATAGAGAGGACACTAACAAACAGGAAAGATTAATTGATGCCAGTGGTTGGAGAGGCAGTTACCAAGATGCATGTGGTGTCTTCCTTGAAGCTAGGGCCAGATATGGGTGTTTGTGTGCATAGATTGCTTTTGCAGCTCAGCGTTTGGTTAAACCGACCCGTGGGGCAGCACTTGAGTTTCTTTCCAAGTGACATTGTACTGGACAACAGCATCTACACCGAACCTCCTTGGGGACAGACATGATCACCAACCTGGTGTGAGTTGAACTCGCCTTCCACGTGCGCCCTGACTGTGCTGATGGCACCTGATTTCCAAAATGTGTCCTTGAAACCCTCTTTGAGCCGAGGGACCGCAAGTCCAAAGGACTAAAGCAGCCGCGTTGCAGCCTGGCGTTTGATAGCAGCTTCTCAGGTTCTAGTAACAGCTGCTGGAGCATTGTTTTGTCACCCAGCAGAGAGCCCAATACCCCGTGGTGCCCCAGTGTCCTGGGGGTGTGAAGCCTCTGTTTTGGGGATCAGGAAACCTCCCACGGCAAGTCTTGCTGAGCAGAAACAATGCTGCAGAGGCTGCAAAACTCTATTGGAGTGCTTTGCTGCTAAGCTGGAGGTGCTTCTGATAGCTTGAGCCAGCCTGTCCTCTCAGCTGTTAGTTACCAGGTGTGTCTCTGGATGCATGGGAATCATAGAATTGCCCAGGTTGGAAGGGACCTTTCAGATCATTGAGTCCAACCATCAACCTAACGCTGACAAAAACCATCACTAAACCGTATCGCTAAGCACCACATCTGCCCATCTTTTAAATACCTCCAGGGATGACGATTCCACCACTTCAAACCAAGAAGTGTTTCACGCAGTAACTGTGACTCCTACAGGTATCAAAACCTGTAGATCAAACAGTCTGTTTATTCTTAATACTGGAAGTCTGCTTACTCTCCTTTAAAGCCTGCCGTGCTCCCCTCCACGGGTGAAGGCCCTACTCGTCTCACATCTCCAGCGAGCAGTCTCTCCAGCACCAATCCCACAGGCACAGCTTCTCGGTCTGGCTCTTCTCTTCCGACCTGGTAAGCCAGGGCAACATAGGTATCCAGTGTCTGACCATCAATGTTGGGATCGATGGAGCAGAAGGCGGCCTTCGGATCATCTGCCTTCACCTCTCTGTTCAAAAACAACTGGGTCACTGCTGTGTTGTGGTTCGTGAAAGGAATGTTTACTTATTTGTGCCCCAGTGAGAATCCATGCTGCTTGAAATGCAGAGCAGAGATGACTTGCAATATTGTTATCTATCTCCACTAGTATCCCTTTGTTTAGTAAATATGTATGCAAGAAAGACTGCTAAGTACTAAATTTGAAACAGAAGTTAGGGAATGTGAGATTTGTGATAACCTGGGAAGACCTTAATTTTGCTCTGTCTTGCACTGTGATATCCTTTGTTACAGAACTACATTTTCCCTTGCTAATTCAGTGCCCACATTGGACAGAACTTCACGGGCATCTCCCCAGCTTCGGTGGTGTTCTCAGTGCTTGGTGCCCAGCACCTGACTTTTTTTCCTGGCAGTAACTGCCTCTTGTTTTGAGGTGGAATTATTTCTTTAAATCTGCAGTTGTCAGTCCTGTTTGCTCTTCCCGTTCCTCAGAACCAGCCTCTGAGGATATACAGGATTTTACTGCTGGTTTTGGAAAGCTGAGGGTGGGTACTGAAGGGGATCATTGGTACAACTGATCTCCACTCACTGCCTGCCATATCCAGGCCCTTTGGGTGGGGAAGTGATGCTGTGCAGTGTTTTGTAGAGCAGGGCTCGGCCATGTTTTGTTTTTACTGCAATATTCACAGCTGGGGCCCTCTGTAGCGCAGGGCGGCGCTGTGCCAGCCATGCACTCCTGTGTCTGCAGTGAACGGGGTTCCCTCTGCCCGCGCTGTCCTGATCTACTGTCCCCATTGGCCCCTTCCCTCCAGACTTACGTTAAATCTCCCAGCTTGTTCTTCAGCTGCCTCAGGTATTCCTGCTTCTCCCGGACGTACTGGCTCCTGAGCTTTGCAACGAAAGGTGCAGCATTCCCTTCCTCATCCTGCAAGAAATTACAGGTGCGTTAGCACTGAATGTGTGTTCCAGTCCAGATAGGAGGTACCCTCCAATGTGTATTAAAATAACTCATCTCCCCTAGAAATGGAATTTCCATGTGAAAAGTGGAAATAAAGAGAAAAAATACGGTAAAACCCCTATCACAGAAAAGGCACAAGATTGCATTGCCGTTGTCTGCAGACGGCCTTCAGGTGTTAGAGCTTGTGGCAGGCACAGCAACTTTGTTAGTCTGGTAAACCTAGTTAGTCTGATAAAACTGATTTAAGCCCCAAATTAGGCTTAATCTAAATTGAAAGGAAAATGTAAGCAACATCAACTTACTTCTTTGAATAAGGACATGTAGTTGATGAGGTCTTCAGTGCTGTCCAGCCTGTACCTGCTCGCGTCGACGAGTTCTTGGATTGACTCTTTCCTTTTCAGGGGAAAAGCTTCTCTCACAGCCGTGCTGTATGGAGGCAGGTGATGTGGGCAGATGTGTGTATGCCGTTACAGTACGGGCACTTAACATTTTAGGCTACCAGAGCGTGCGTGTATTCCATGGTCCAGATCTTCAAAAATTCATTGCTTTCACAGGAAGCACATTTGGAGAAGCACACACACCTTCAGACACCAAAACAAGGGCAGAGTTTTCAGCAGAGTTTAGGACTCAGGTGAGCACTGGATGCTGAGCCATGTGGGAAACTCTGAATGCAACTGTGTCTGGTAGCCCACATGGCTTTGGTTAGTGTGTCTGTACCGCAGCCGTGTTCCCAGCCAAGTGCTGGAAGTGGCTGGTGCTTCTCTTCTGTGCCGTGGCCCAAAGAAATGCTGTATTTAGAGTTTCACTTAAGG
The DNA here is from genome assembly GCA_947846985.1 of Fratercula arctica. Taxonomy (NCBI): domain Eukaryota; kingdom Metazoa; phylum Chordata; class Aves; order Charadriiformes; family Alcidae; genus Fratercula; species Fratercula arctica. Next base: position 22,530,004 of record CANTUZ010000007.1, read on the forward strand.
CGGCCTGGCTGATTGATTGAGTGGGAGAAGACTGACCAAGGTTGCACCTGTAGCAGAATTCACAGAAATGCTTTGTGAGGTGTCACAGGAGCTCGTGGGAGCTGTGGAGGGTCCCATGTCCCCCCCAGGGAGCGGGGCAGGGTGCGGGGGCTGCCAGGCTGTCCCTGAGCATGTGTGAAGCAGCCCATGTCTGCTCCCCAGCACTGCTCAAAACCTCTAGCACTGACATTATTCTAAACCTAATGCAGAGGTTAACAAGTTTAGACTTGCTACAGCTGTCCCCATGGGAATTTAAAGGAGAGAAAAGCCTCCTCCCCTGGCTGTGCTGGCAGATAAGCAAAGCGGTTTATCCCAACATCCAACATGTGCCAGCCGTGGGCAAAGCCCGGTGGGCAACAGTCGGCCTCTTGCCTGAACTGCTGGCTGGTCAGGGATCCGCTGTTCGAGCTGTCGCAGGCAGCCAGATCCTTTTGCAGGTTGGAAATCAGCTGATTCTGGCCATGGTAGTGCTCTTCATCTACCTGTGGAGCAGGGAAGGTTCACGGGTCAGTAACTGCCCCATGGGTCCCTTGGACAACCTTCAAGAAGGAGGCAAAACTGCAAAAGGACTGTGCTCCCTTCTAAAGCAACTTTTACCTGAGTGGCTTTTAGGGATTTACAAACAATTAAGCAAGCAACACGGTGGCTTGCACAGTGGCTGCTCACAGTGGCTTCTTGTTGAACAACTTGCTGCAGAGCAGTTTTCATGCTGCCATGTGCAGGAGCTGAGGGCAGACGGTGAGAACGGCTGCGGTGATGTGTCGGGGCCTGGGCAGAGGCTCACCCCAGCACATCGGGATGGCTGTCAAACCCTCGGGTGCAGACGCATACCCCGCATCTCCCAGAATGGCAGCAGCTTCCCCACCTGGATGGTTGGACTTGGTCCCAGACACTTTCCCATTCCAAGCAAGACATGAGTAGGGCAAGTATAAGGGGGCCTGGGGGGGAGCTACATGTCTTCGTTTTGCAGGAGATGGAACGACGTGGCCACGTAGCTGAAGCTCTGCAGCTCTGACATGGTGCTGGGGAGCAGGGAGTGAGGCTGCTGGGGCCTGCTGCAGGGCAGAGACCATGTCCTGATCTTCAAACTGCACAGGGGCAGATTGTGAGTCGGGAAAGACCTACTGAGAGAGAGGGGGGTGTGTGTTGGAGCAGAGCCAGAGGAGGCCCCGGAGATGCTGGGAGGGCTGGAGCCCCTCTGCTGTGAGGACAGGCTGAGAGAGCTGGGGGGGGCGGTTCAGCCTGGAGAAGAGAAGGCTCCGGGGAGACCTTAGAGCCCCTTCCAGTCCCTAAAGGGGCTCCAGGAAAGCTGGGGAGGGACTCTGGATCAGGGAGGGGAGCCACAGGACAAGGGGTAATGGTTTCAAACTGAAAGAGGGGGGATTTAGATGAGATCTGAGGAAGAAATTCTTTGCTGTGAGGGTGGTGAGCCCCTGTCCCAGGTTGCCCAGAGAAGCTGTGGCTGCCCCATCCCTGGAGGTGTTCAAGGCCAGGCTGGATGGGGCTTGGAGCAACCTGGTCTGGTGGGAGGTGCCCCTGCCCAGGGCAGGGGGGTGGAACTAGATGATCTTTAAGGTCCCTTCTAACCGAAACCATTCTATGATTCTATGTAAGTACTGCAAATAGAATCCTCTCATCAGAGAGGCCACATACGATGTGACCCAAATGTTTGGGAGAAATGGGATCTTCTAGAAGCTCTGTTGGGAGCAGTAAGAGCCTGCCATGTCTTGCAGACAGGATTCCCTTCTCTAGTGTCAGTGTTTACTGTTATTCTCATGAGAAGGTGCAGCTTCCCAGGGGGAGGATGGGAGCTGAAGCTGCTCTGCAGAGGAACGCTTCGCTTGCCTGTGGCCTGTCACACTAGGGACGTGTGGGCAGAGGCACGGTGTTGGGTTGTGGGCTGCCTACCTTCCCGGTGAGTACGTCATAGAATGAGCTCAGGACATGGTTCGATCGACAGAGCCGCATGTTCTCATAGAGGGTGTAAGACCATTCCATGGCAGCGGCATCTCCGTACTTCTTCTGGAGGTAGCTGAGAAAGAACTTGGGAAGACTGGATCGCTTCCCTGTCTGCGGATACCAAGTGAGTAACTCCCATCAGCAGCAGAACTAAATCAAATCTGCCCATTTGATTCTAACTGTTTGTGTACAGATGTCTGTCTTTTGGGGATCTCACACAGTGCTAGTGCTGGCTGGAGTCTTCCTCATTATTAGAGCATTCAAAATGTTTCTCCCAGGTTTGTTCTCTAAATGTGGGTAAGTTTACAATGAAGCTCTTCTGTTGCCAAGACCACTGATAAAGTCTCTCTTCTCCTACCTATTTTTGTGAAATCTATTGGAACTTGCTGCCAGCGAGGCACTACCCTTCTGTCAGATTTAGCTGAGCTTGGCTCATGGGTTGAGAAATGGAAGCAGTTACTGGAGAAAAGTAGAGCCAGGCAGTGGCTGCAGCAACCCTGTTTGCCCAGGAAACCAAGCTGTATGTACAGACAGCTGCCATAGAAAACATTACACCATTTAGGGCTGATCTCGGAGATGATTCTAGGCTTCTAGCCCCAGAGAAGAAATGTGTAAAGCGACTCTGCCTCTCTCAAGGTTGCTCTCCTACGGCTGAGGCACAGTAATGGGACTTGCCCAGTATCTGGGAAGATGGTATCATACTTGTCCCTAACATAGGAAGAATTAAACAGCTGCTCTTATTCCCTTGTATTGTCCCAGACAGACAACCCATAACGTCTGCCTTGGCAGAGAACACACACCTCACCCCTCTGGCCTCCAGTTGTCACTCCCAACCCACTCCGGACAAAGAAGGGGAAATTCTTTAGGTTTATATGTAACAAAACCACAGCACTTTTATATTTATCCTTTTATCAATATAAATTATTTTTTGCCCCCAATCCTCATTTTTCCTGCAGTGACACCCGTTCCTCTCTCGCACGGGCTCAAACACTGTGAAGTTTAACAACGGGTTGACAAGGGTTAACATCAACCCAGCACGAAAATGCTGGCCTTGCTTTGGCTGCACAGATGTCACCAAGGTTTCCACCACCAAAGAAAAGACGCTGCAGGTCCTGATGGCCTGCCAGTCTACAGAGCACCATCACACCCCAGAATAGCAGCAGGCAGTGTAGCGAAGGTCTACCAGATTTAGCTCAGAGTAACCGCAGTGGTTCCTCCCTGGTCATGCTGCCTTGGGGAGGAGTCTATATTGACAGCTCAGATGCTCTTGCAACGCTGGACCGCTGCAGTTCACAGCCCTGGGCATTGAAGTGACCGGTGCTGACTCCTGGTTTCCTGAAGACCTCTGGATTCACAGTGGTGGGGGGGCATCAGCTGCTCCATGAGCACCCAGATGTCCCAGGAGCAGGGGCTGCAGGAGAAGTCCCTTCTTCAGCCTGAGATGGAGCTACTCCAGTTCTCCACATGACACTGTCCTAATTCCTGAGTCAGACCCCTGGGGAGCCCTGCACAGGGTTACTGCCAGTTTGTTCTTAGTGTTTCATGCAGCTTGATCCAGATGAAACACTTGGCAGGACGTGGGTGAGACCCTGGCTTCCCAAACTGGACTGACTGTCATAGCAAATGCTGTTTGTGGAGAAGGAAAATGGGACAAACCTGCTGTTCTAGTGCAATTTTCTCCTTCCAGACATCCTTTAGGGTGTTAACCACTTCCTTCTTAGTCAGCTTTTTGTTCTTGACTTCACCTTCATGCCGCAGGTACACAGGAACCTTGTCACCTTTGCCCTACATAATGGAAAAGAAACACAGATATAGGTAAGGCATTCACCTCGCTGGCAGTGGTGCAGCACCAAAGCCATGTTGTCAGCATCTAAAGCCATTAAAATGGGTCATTTGTGTGGATCTCATTCCCAGTACTATAAAATACATCTGTGAGCATCTCTGCAGTGTGTCTCAAGTGCTCTAGGGTGGACAAAATGGGACTGTGTGAGAGGTTATGCCCAGCAAAAATAGAAGAGGAAAGATCTTCCTTGGAAATATCTTCCAGGAATAGGAGGGACACCAGTTCAAGCTTCTGGAAAGGCTGAGGAAGAGATGTTGAAGGACCAAAGAAAGGCTACTCTGTCCCTGAGAAAACCTTTGGATACAACTGTTTGGTATGATGTGAAGAATCCTTGTAACGTTTCCTCATCCCTGTATCATTTTCTGGTTCCCCCTGCCATGTGCTGGGGTGCAGCACAATGGGACAGCGCAAGTTGAATTAACTTCCTGATGCCACGCAGAGGAGTCATTCCCTACTACGTGGTCTTGCTACTTACTCTTAGTCATGCTAGTGCTTTGAGTTCGTCTCATCAGCAGAGAACTAACCTGGGAAAAAACAAATACTGCTCTGCTGAATACTTCCCCATGGCTGCAGGCAGTGCCGGGGGGTAGGGACAGGGGAGAAGAACAAGGTTTATCAGCAGTAGGAAGCTATTAATTCATCTCAGCCATACAGTGCAGCATTAGGGGGCTCCAGCCCACTAGTAATACCTGCACGTCTGGTGATTCCCGTGGCATCATTGTAAAGTGTGGCTGCTTCAGCCCTGTCTCCCCTACGCTCGCTCACAGTTTCAGCTTTTCTATTGCACCTGAGTTTTCCTAGCTTTAAAGTTTCCGGTGGTTACTAATGGGAAGGTGAATATTGATGACACCAGCCACAAAAGCAATTCTCCCACCTTCCTAATGGGTATTTATTACCAGTTAATTTCAGTGGAAACAAGCAGGGCAGAAAGCTTGCGCATACCCATCCAGGGAAGACGTTTATCTCTCTTAGTGCTCCTGTTCCTGTTTCTTCCAGGAGCACATCCACTAGCTCCTCACTGGTCTTCCCCTCAGCCAGGCATTCCCACTGCTCAGCTCCACCAGGAATCACCTCTGCAACAGCAAAAAGACACGGAGCTGCTGGAAGAGGAGAATGCACCCACACATACTGGTTTTGTGTGAATCCCACGAGGCACTTTATGATACAGATCTAGTTTGTCTCCCAGGATGTCTAAGGCAAAATGGAATACCCTGCAAGCTCCTCCCTCTGCCTAAAAGCCCAGGAGAAAACAGGGTGTTGCAGGTGAGAAATGCAGCATAGCAAAGCATTTAAAGATGAGCTGCCGTAAGCAAACTGCTACTGAATACATTTGTCACCTGAACACTTTGCCCAGTTTGGCTGGGGCATGCAGTTCTGCTGCACTCGCTGGAGCTGGGTGCAGAAGTTGTCCCGCTCTTGCGCAGTCTCTCTGTGGATTTCCAGCAGCGTTTTGTATTCCTTATGGAGCTGATCAAAGTCCTCCTGCAGAGCCTTCATCTAAAGGGTACAGAAAGGAGGACTGTAACAAACCAACCAGAGAAACACGTTTTCTGTTGTTGTCAGACAGCTCAGCTGAGCAGTCAGTGTAGTCCATAGACTTATGGGGCAAGGGCAGCCCCACAGCTGGGTTTGATTACCTTGGAGTTCCAGTAGGCTAAAGCCATTTAACACTACTGGAAAAGGCAAAACCCCAGCTGGACAGATATGCATAAGTAGCTCAGCAGTAGCTTCAGTTAGCTGTAGTTCGGACAAAAGCGTGCAATGTATGTGAGGTGAACCTAGTTCATTTATTTTATATATAGGATGATCTCAGACAGTAGCTCTCCAGCTGTAATCTGTGGGCTCTTGGTGGTCTGCGGGCCATTGTTGCTTTTATGGTTAACTGAGTTAATTCCGTTAAAGCTGATGTTTGTGCTGCTATACTAATTTTGAGTGCTCTGAGAGGCTGAGATTCCAATAGATAAGGAGCTTCCAGGGCAGTGGCTTTTCATATATTTCACATACAAGGAACAAAGAAATGCCCTTACGTGAGCTCTAGGTTTACTGAGTCCCTATCCCAGCTTGACTACTGAAGCATCACGTTATGTTTGTATTTATGTAAATTAGGAGCTTAAGCTCACCTCCTGAAGTAAGTCAGAGTATTTTTTCTCCAGTGATTCAAAATCTCTCCTGGGCACAACATCTCCGTAGTCTGCCATCATTGCATTCAGCTTCACCTGGGCTTTTGTGAGGTCCTGCCAAGCTACCTTTAATGCCAAAGTTAACTTCACCGCATCTTCACCCTTGACGTCTTTAAACAACAGCCATTGATGAAAGCTCATGACAGAAAAATTGCAGTTTTCTAAATAATCTATTAAGGTTTTAGACCACATAACCCTACAAAGTGTCAGCAAGAGCTGAATGGGTGTACACTGTATTATTAGTAAAGAACTACAAGTCCAGGAGTGCATTGCAGTGTTCACATCCCCAGTCACCATCTTGCCTCCTCTCCCATGCACACATACGTATGCAAAGGCTCAGGCTTGGTTTTGATTAACAGAAGGGATCGCAGGCGGGGAGAGCCTTAGGCGGGTGCAAATGCTACAGCCGGCGAGTAAGAAGCAGTAGCACAACGGGCACCTGCAACCCGACTGTGGATCAACAGAGATCAGATGCTGAAAGGGTCCCTACCACCATGAGTAACTGCTGTGCCAGGTATTTGTGACATCTGATTTTCAGCAGTTTTGTCCATCCTTGTGGACAGGCACCAACCTGGCAGTGGTGGCTGGGTAAGACACGCAGACAGTTGGCACTGGAGTCTAAAACCATAAGGAACCTTTGCACTGGGCAGCTCCTGCCTTCAATTGGCCTGTTGTGCTAAGCAAGAGCGCACAAAAATGCAGCAATGACGTAGTGAATCAGATCAAACTAGCAGGTACCTCCCTGCCTATTCCCTTTCCTCTCCATTTATGGCCTTTTTGCCCATGAATTTGTCTCACTTCTTTCAAGAATCAAGCATATCCATCCCTGGAGGTATTTAAAAGATGGGTAGACATAGTGCTTAGAGATATGGTTTAGTTTTTGTCAGCATTGGGTTGATGGTTGGACTTGATGATCTGAAAGGTCCCTTCCAACCTGGGCAATTCTATGAAGGTATTTCAGAGATACTCTGAATTTTTCCCGCAATGTTGCATGCATATGTGTGCATTTGGGTGTCTGCGCAGGACAGGTTCTTACAGAGACCCCCTCTCTCTACCTTGGGCTTGGCGCCGTGTCATCTCCAGCCGTTCATTATGCATATCATTCAGTTTTGCTAGAAGCAGTTTGCGGGCACCATACTCATTGAGATAGTGAGCGTACTCCTCAGCGACGCTTGTCTGCAGATGCTCCACCTGCAGGAAAGAGGGGCTCGAACTGATGAGGAGCATCAGTGGGAACTCTTGGTCTGGTTTGGTGGATCTAGAGCAGAAAGTAAGGAGAGAGAGTGGGATAATGGAAGCAAAATGTGAAAAACTGGAGGAGGAGAGTGGGCAAGAGAGAACACCGTAGGAAAGGATGGACCAGATGGAAATATGACAGAAGAGTTCAGACGCGAAAGGGTGCTCCATCTGAGTGTTCAGCCTTCTAGAGAGTGAATTACAAACATTTCATCATCTGAGTTACACCATTTCTCTGTTGTAAACTCGTATCTAGAAAACCTTCCAGCAACTTCTGTCCCTGTTGCTGGTCACATGGGAGAAAAAAGCTGCTTTTTACCAATTTACTCCACTGGAACTGGTGACAGAAATGTATCTTGGATGGAAACATGGGATTGTATTTGTGCTGTATTTTTCATTATTTTTGTTGTAATTTTTAATTTTAATCACATTTTAAATGAGTGGCAAAGTAAAACTGTCAGAAATCAGGAAGTCTAAGAACTGGGATTATGTGTAAAACTAGCGCTTATTGCCATGATGCGCATTTCATTACATGGTCACATCCCGACACCTGCCTAATCTGCTGGATAGGGAATGAATCAACATGGTTTTTACTTGTTGTTCAGAAGACGACTGGTGCCTTGGGGGACTCTGACTGCTCTGATTCTGATGAGAATTCTGTTAGTCTCATAAAAATGCAAACCCTCTGTAGGGCTGTATGTTTGCAAGCCCTCTGCAAGCCTGTGTCCCTACACCACCATAGCCACAACCACGCTGCCACCACCAGGCAAGTCAGCAGCTTGGATGGATCTTTCCAAGGAATTTTTTGAATAACTAACTGTGCTCTAGTTAGAATATTTGAATGCTGCCCCAAAAAATGGATTTCTGGTTTGAGCCGAATTATTTTTCACAACTTCCCTTACCCACAGTGCAAAACTTAAATAGCCCATACTAGAATTTGGATTCTGGGATCTATTCTTAGGTACGCAAAGTATAACTTTGCATAAACTCTTGGTTGCTCCTTTCAGAGAAGGTTCTCTATGAAGCACTGAGGCCTGTGAATACCAACCAGTGGAACTGGCTAGTTCTAGGACTGCAAATGGAAGAAGTATTTATGAGCACTTTGATCTAGCTAGTGAAACCGAAACCTCTAAGGTTCACCAAGTGCGAGCTAGATGAATAAGGAGCCTACATAGTCTGTCCAGAAACTTGTTCTTCACCTTTATCACTTAAACCTAGTACTTAAATTAGTGGGTGAAAGCAAGTTCAGGTGGAGTTCCTCATGCTGTTATTATCACACCTCTGACTACAGCAGAATTGCTGTGTGATAAGGACAATTTGTTTCTTCCTCCTGCTCATTTTTCACCAGGAGGATGGTACAACCCTGGAATAGGCTGCCCAGGCAGGTGGAGGATCGCTATTTTGTGTGGATCTCAAACCTCAAGCCAGACAAGCTCATGACTGATCTGATATAACGTAGGCGATAGTTCTGCTTCATGTGAGTGGCTGGGCTGGAGACCCTAGATGTTCCTTCCAACTAACACTTCTTTGATACTTCCTGAATTAGCTACAGTAGCTGTCAGGGCTCCAAGAACCTTAATTGTCCTGATCAGCCTCAGCTGGACTCTCCACCCACGCACTGTCTGCCCATAGCTGAGAAGCTCTCTTTGAGCTCAGGCCAAGGCTTTTGGGCTTTGTTGACCTATGTTGGAGGTGTATCTGCCTCCAGTCCTGCCTCTGGACCTTAACTGGACCTTGGACTCTTCTCCTGGATAGGCCCCGTTGGATGTCCCTTGCAGTTTTGTCTCCAGTCCTGACTCTGGCCCTATCTCCCACTGCTCCTGAGTGCTTTCTTCCTCCCTCCACCCATGGATGGACCCTGGACTTAACTCCTCATCTAGAACCACTGAAGATGGCTGCTACCAGCACCTTGTGAGACCATGCCCTGGCTGGTGGGGCTCTGATTGTGCTGCAGTCACCCTCAGCTCCTGCCTCATCCTTCCTCATGCAGCAGCCCCGCTCTTGTTGCTCCCCAACAGTAGTATCATTCCAGCCTGAGTAGCTGAAACTGTTCCAGAACTGTATAAAGTGGTAATTTAAATTGGAAAGACTTAACTAATCTGTATAGATACCAAAGCGACTCCACCAGCAGTAAGACGAATGAGACAGATTTAAAGATGATAAGGGTACAATGGTGTAAAAGAGTCCATGCTCTTTTAAATTTAAAAAATTAGTATCAGAAGTGGCCTTCCAGTCCCTAAAGGGGGCCTACAGGAAGGATGGGGAGGGACTCTATCGGCGAGTGTTACGATAGGACATGGGGTAATGGCCTCAAACTGAAAGAGGGGAGATTTAGATTGGACATTGGGAAGAAATTCTTTACGGTAAGGGTGGTGAGGCACTGGAACAGCTTGCCCAGAGAAGCTGTGGCTGCCCCACCCCTGGAGGTGTTCAAGGCCAGGTTGGATGAGGCTTGGAGCAACCTGGTCTGGTGGGAGGTGTCCCTGCCCAGGGCAGGGGGTGGCACTGGATGATCTTTAAGGTCCCTTCCAACCCAAACCATTCTGTCATTTCCTCCCCCCTTCAACTGTGACTGTGCAAAAGCCAGATGGGACAAGAAACACAAGTGAAGGCTTCTCACAGTGGCAGTGCAGCCTGTCCCAAGGGAACAGGGTATTCTCTGGAGCTGGCCAAGATCCAGCATCGCTAGCACACCAGATGTTCAGTGCCGGCTCCAGAACTTCTGTTGGCACCGAAGGATGAGAGCCTGGTAGGTAAGAGAGCAGAGGTATGAAATGCATCCAGCTGAAGCTGGGAAACATTTGACTCATCATTGTCTAATTTACCTGAGTCTGAAGAGAACTCTTTTCTTCCTTCATGTTGTCAATGAACTTTAACAAATGTTGTTTCTCCTGTTTTAACGTATATATCTCATCTTTCTCCTTTTCCTGCAGTGCCAGTATCCGCTGGGTGCACTCGTCAGACGTGGTCGTGACCATAGCCTTCAGGGGCTCTAGGGCACAAATTATCTTCTTCTGGTGAGCTAAAGAAAGCAGAGGGATGAATGTTACTCAGCTGGCCTGTTGGGCATTCAACCCCAAGAGTGCTGGGGGAAGTGGGACTGAACGTGGAGCTCTTACTGCTCCACTGATGAGTGCCTAAGGACTGGGAGCGGTATCTTTGGGGATTATATCCTGCTGTTTATCCAGCTGTGCATATGGACATCATAGGGATTGTTACAGAAGGATTTCTGATTTCAGCTCATGCCATGGTTTGGAAAACAAAGGATGAACAGTATTTTATTTTGTTTTCTTGAGTACTTAAGGTTTTGATAAGATATAATGAGCGCTGATGTCCTGTTTCAGCGGGTGGGAAGATGTCACCATTTAAGCACAGGCAGCATATGGGGTTAAAGACAGCTGGTAATTAGCAATATACCCTCTTTTGTGAAGGCATATGAACTTCGATCTGCTTTCTTGTCTACAAATGCATGGTCTCATGCAACCTTTTGTATACAAATTTGTTGTTTACCCACTCTCCACCCTTTTAGGTACGCCTTGACCTCTCTTCTTTTGCCTTTCTCTTCAGTATGCCTAGTACAGAACTCATGTGCTCTTCTTGGCTTTCTCTGCTCTAACATGTGCTTTTCACTCTCAGCTGTTTCCCCTTTGACTTGAAAATGTTTCTTAAAGATATTTACCTGAGGAACATAGCGACAGTGCTTGCCTTGGGTCCCACATCCCAGTTACAGGGTAGAATTTGGTCTGATATTACCTCCTTGGTGTGGAGGCTTGTTTTTGTGACTAGATGGAATTCCACCAGGAGAATAAAATGATCGAAGACAGGATATGGTGTGATTCAAAGGCAGCTGTGAGCAAACCTCATTTTGTTTGTGCGTAACTGCGTTATTCAGCAATCCAAACTGTTCACTCCCTCTCCTGAACAGAAGGATAGAAACGCTGGTGGGTGCTGAATAATGACTTGGAGGGTTTTTTCGTCCTCAATAAAAACTGGTGTTACTATTTATGTACAAATACTATGCAACAGATTTTGCATTTTAAAAGTTAAAACGCACACATAAAGCTAAGAACAGGAACTACTTTTCTTGTTATACTTGGGTGTGAATTTCCTTCCCACGCTGTAACTGTACCAAAGGTTTTACAAAACTCTTTCACTATGACTCTTGTATCGGGACAAGAGATGGCAAAAATTAGCATGTTAGCATGGGGATTCTGCCGCTGTGCTGTTTTGTTGCTCAGTGTGACCTTGTTAAAACTTCAGCAAACTTGTTTTGAGGCGCAGTTTCAGTGTTTCACAACTGCCTCCTGACCACAAGCAAATCCCTTTAAATTAAGTGCAATGGTATTTTTAATTGTAGCTGCCTAGTATGTCAGAAGTTAGAGTACAACTCATTGGCTGCCAAAGTGATTATTTTGTAGTGTGGACACTGGCCAGTGTCATCTGAGAACATTAGCTATCTGATGACCTCTCCAAACTCTCCCCATGCCAAGAAAGGACAGGCGCTCTCCCACTTGGAAAGCGTTCAGGCTGGGGTGCAGCTCACTGCACGCACAGAATTGCTGGATGGACCCAGATGCCTTAGCACTGCAACGCAGGGAATATGAAGGCCCTGTGGACATAGCAACCTGAGTATTAATTTTATCAAGAAGTGGATTCTCCAGCTTTGGAGTCCTTGGCACAGGAAGGACGTGGACCTGTTGGAACTGGTCTAGAGGAGGCCCCAGAGATGCTGGGAAGGCTGGAAACCCTCTGCTGTGAGGACAGGCTGAGAGAGCTGGGGGGGGGTTCAGCCTGGAGAAGAGAAGGCTCCGGGTAGACCTTAGAGCCCCTTCCAGTCCCTAAAGGGGCTCCAGGAAAGCTGGGGAGGGACTCTGGATCAGGGAGGGGAGCCATGGGACAAGGGGGAAGGGGGTTAAACTGGAAGAGGGGAGATTTAGATGAGAGCTGAGGAAGAAATTCTTTGCTGTGAGGGTGGTGAGCCCCTGTCCCAGGTTGCCCAGAGAAGCTGTGGCTGCCCCATCCCTGGAGGTGTTCAAGGCCAGGCTGGACGGGGCTTGGAGCAGCCTGGTCTGGTGGGAGGTGTCTGGTGGGGGTGGCACTGGGTGGTCTTTAAGGTCCCTTCCAACCCAATCCATTCTATGATTCCATGCATTCAGCTGTGGATAACATCACCATGAAGACCTACTCTGTCATTCGGCTTTGTCTTGGAGGAGCTCCCAGCAATATAACCTTTATCTCGGATCAAGGTAACGACTGTAGGGATTTCATGGCTCTCCCCTCCATGGTGCTGTTTTCCAAATTCTGCTCAGTACCTTCACATTTCTGTGGATTTACTCCAGAAACAACATCATAAAGCCTCAGTGCTGTCTCAGCACAACCTTAACACCCAAAGGAACTACAGCTCTTCGCTCTGCATGCTCAGCCAGGCACGTGCGAGCTACTTCAAACATCCTGCTGCCCAAACAATGCAGCTAAATACACAGTGTAAGCAGTATACAGTTTTAGGACAACATCTAATAATACTTTTATTATTACTGTTTTTTAAACCACGTTATTCTGACTGAACTGGGAATATGTTGTAATGCTAGCGGATTTAAGGGGAGAACCCGCCCCAGCAGTGGCTGCAGTGGTGAGCACCTTAAACATCATAAAGGCGAAGCTAGTACAGGATATATGACTAGGGCAGAAAAAACACAGTAAGACAAAGCTGCTAACTCAGACTACAAAGATAATAACCAGTTGGCTGAGAAATACAATGCTGTGGTGTGAAGGTGGTTCAGTTTCAGTTTCAAAAGGAGCTGAAATGCTACAGCTGTGTGTGTGTTAGGTGGAGGGGTGAGACAGAATCATTTAGGTTGGAAAAGACCCTTGGGAACATCGAGTCCAACCGTCAGCCCCACTCTACAAAGTTCTCCCCTACACCATATCCCCTAACACCACATCTAAACGACTCTTAAACACATTCAGGGATCTCTCTAAGCAAGCTGTTCCTTTTATCAGCTCCAAAACTGCACCTTAAGACTCCAAGCGCTGTAGTGAGAGACTAGGAGGGCTCTCCTAACATCAGAATTTCAGAATGGCCACCTCCCACAGATTTTAAAGAAGTTGTTTTTGTTCAGCACAGTCAGACATCATTTAAGAATAAAGATAAATAATTAGGAGTGTAGTTCTACAAATCAGTGAATTTCCTTCCTTTTCTCTTTCGTTTGTACTCTTTCTGCTCTCAGACACTTGCTGTTATGTCTTCCCTAGCACAGACGCTTTCTGGAGCAATTCAACTCACTAACCCAATGGAAACTTTGCAGCTCTTGGCCTTTGTTTTTCCTGCCGAGTGAGTTGACTCAGCTGGTGTGCAGCGAGTGGCTGGTGCAGTCTAAGCACTGGGAGTGCAGCTGCAGGACTGGGGACGTGGGACCTTCTTGTTTTGGTGGCCATGAGTGGCTGGATTAGATCACTGCTTCCCTGGGCAGGGCGGAAAGTTGACGTCTGTGCTAGGCAGGGGGAAGGAGGCCTGGAAATTACTTACTGATAACCCCATCCCATACCCTTAGCTAAAAGGAGATGGAAATCATGCAAGCCTCAGCAAGGTGAAATCTGTAAATAGGAAAATGAGTCCTCAATATACAGGAAGGTGCGAGGATCCCAATCCCAACTTAAAAAAAAAAAAAAAAAAATCCATTTGTTATATTCTTAGAGCTTCAAGTACATTTGCTACCACGGCATATTGGTTCACTGGCATTCAGCTGATTTCCAAAAATAAAGCTATCATAAAAGATACGTCTTGTTGGGTCTCCAGAAACTTCAAAGAAAAAAAGATAAATATCACACCCAAGGAATATGTAGAAGTCAACTAAATAAATGCTTAAAAAACCCAAAATCTTCAGAAAGCAGTACAATATCAGCTACAGCATGGATAGCAGTAGTCTCTCTGGAACCTGAAGCAAAGAAAAGTCTACTAAAGAGTTATGGAAGGAAATTGATTTCAAAAAAAGTTTTACATAGTGATTAAAATTGACTTATTCACCTGGTTGAAGGATACTGTGCAAAGAAGCCTTTTTTTTTTTTTTTTTTATAATGAGAGACTGTGATTAGGTATTCCAAGTAACAGGTACTGGGATAAACAATACATATCTTCTAAGAGACGGTTTTAGCAGAAGGCTGTTGACATTTGATAGCTGCTCAGCACCCAGTGTGAAACAACCTCCTGGTTACAGTCTATTTCTAGCCCTCTGTGATTGTTTACAAAGTCCTGGTATCACTGTGGCATCTGAATGCCAAGCAAAGTCTAAAGCACACTCCGAATGGCCAGGGAACAGCCAGTTCAGTTCCCTGCCCTGCCTTGCTTCAGGAGTAATTCAAGCTTCAAGTTAGCAGTGCAAGTGCATGCAAAAATATCAGTACAGATACACTCTGCTGTAAATGTAATTGTCCAGAAAAACCTCTATACGCTGCTCCTGCCTGAACTGTGTATGTGATGAAGGTTTAAAAAAATCTAAAAATCTTCTATCTACATCTAAAAATCTAAAATATGATTGGAAAAAAGGCCTCCAACAACTTCATCTTACGTATGAAGGAAATAGAGCTAAGGGACCAGAAAGATGGTTTTATCAGTTGACATCTGTTTAGGCTGTTCATCCTCTGTATGTGTCCAGCATAACTAAGCTCTGTAAGAACATGTCTCTGTTAGTGGTTTTTCCCCACAGGTCAAAGTCCAAGAGCTTACCCAAGGTAACTTCATATTCATTCTTTATAGCGGACAGCAAGGGCTTGTAAGTCTTGAAGCCGTCTATGAAGAATTCAAAGATCTCTCTGTAGGGCTGAGAGAAGAAAGAGAGCTTGAAAAAACATTCAGTGGCACGTTTTTCATAATTTAGACACAGCTGTTTTGTCGAACACAAATGGCACGTAATGACAGTGAGAATAAGTATAAAAATACTGCTACCACATTTTATTTTGTCTCTCTACTTTTGGCTCACCATCCCCAATACCTCAGGAGTTCTCTCTCCTATTGATAGCCACCACAGCATGATGGAGAGCAAAGATTCTAGCGGCCAAAGAGAAGCTTTGCTGAAGTCTGTCAGGGCACAGCTCCAAAATACGCTACTGTTCGGATGGAGCTGATGAGAACTCAAGGATGTAACAATATGGATGTTAAAGATGTGTAACAAGATCATATTGCTGCTCTTGTTGCCTATTTTGTTAAGTTAAAGGGCAAGCTCTGCGGAGCAGAGAAAGTCTCTCTGCAGAAGTCCTTCTCAGCAGAATAAAAACTTGTTCAAAGAGGACAGTTAAATTCCCATGGTGTATCTATCTGGGCCACGGAAAGACTTCACTAGCAATAAGGAATGTTCTCACTATTAAATACAATTAAACATGCCATGTAAGACAGTAAAAATATTTTCAAAGCAGAAACACATTTACAAAACCTCTATCTTCTCTTGCCATTAGTTACTCTTTGTTTCTCTTCAGTCTCTTCCATCTACCACTTTCTTTCCCCATCACTACAGGATTCCTTTGGGAATGGGAATTTGAATTAATTTGTGCAGAGAAAATCAAATCCAAACTTCTCATGGTCTGCTCTAATTGCAGGATAATACAAAAATGGGAGTACATGCTCTACTCTATCTGTGCTTTAAATTAGTGGTGGCTATCAATGTCTCCATGAGGTGCGTCCTCGAACACTCACAACAAACCCCCCAGAAACACACTCATTAGAAACTATGAATTTTGGGGATCCTGATTAAGCTCAGGCAAGAGCTAGATGCCCCTTCTTGTCACATGCAGAAACCTAACTTCAGAAACTAGAAGTTTTGCAGTGAAAATTTGGGAACCTACACACTTGCTGCTTTATGGGTTTCCACAGGAATCTTCAGGAGTTTAGCGACTAAATTCTGTTTCACATCCCTTTTAGATTACCATATCTTTTTGAAGACTGTGGCTTTGATTTGAAAATTGAAGGAGTTATAGAAGATGCAGAGTTCACAAGAAGATGTGAACAACCCAGCAACATGTAAACCCAACATGCAAACAACAACCCAACATATAAATGCATTGCTTTCCGTGCAAGTTCTCTAATGTGAGCTGCAAACCCACTTATCCAATACTACCCATAGGTGCCTGCTCTTCCCATCTACTTTTTCCTTTGGATGGCCAATTTAAGTAATCCATCTCAGCAGGTAGTTTCAAGTCAAGGGAACCTTTTATCAGACCTGTAACTTCAGTTCTTGAGAGTTGTTTCTAGTCAGATCAAGAGACTGCAGCTCTTTCCTTAAGGAGGACTCCAGTTCCTCCAAGAATCGTGGCTTTGGAATGGTGAGAAGGGCCTGTTTATTGCTGCAGAGACACAGGAAAAAAATGGATGCATGGACTTACATGTGTCTCATACATAAGAATGAACTCACAATAAATCAGCTCAAGGATCTTGGTTTTCTTCCTACTGCCCACTGCTTCACAGCAGGATTTTTTTTTTTTTACTGTACTACATATATATTCTGTCAAAGCATAGAACAGATGATTTAAAATTCCTCCATGGAGCAGGAATCTATTCAAGACATACTGCTATTACTGCTTTTCAGTTTAAGAACTTCCTAATGCTTTTTGGTATAAAAAGGCAGGCAAATGGGTTCTCTGTGGCAGAAAAGAATAAACACTAATTCTCTTATTTGAGATAGGCCAAGGAAAACAGCCATTTTGAAAAGAGAACCGACAACATACTACATCTCCTGAGGTTCTAGGTTCCTCAGGAGGTTCTAGCCCAAATGTCCCTTTGCTGGATGTTATCATGCATATTTCATATTAAAACAAGCTAAAATTAAAACTAAAAAGTGCAACTATCCTTATTATATCATCCACAACTCTGTCCTACAGTCCGTTAGAGCCCTGAGTTGCACCAACAGGCTCTGCAACCTCTTCCCTGACCCCTGGGGGTTTGGGTGCCTGTGGCTCAAGGGGAGCTGAGACCCCACAGATTGACAGCAAGGCAACCAGGGACAGTGATCCGCCCAGCAGGGCGCAATGCCACAGGACTTGAACAAGAATAGCAGAGCAGGTCCCTTCATGGTAGCCAGGGTCATCCATAGGATGAGAGGAAACAGCCTCAAGTTATGCCAGGGGAGGTTTAGATTGGATACTAGGAAAAATTTATTCACCAAAAGGGTTATCAAACATTGGAACAGGCTGCCCAGGGAAGTGGTGGAATCGCCATCCCTGGAGGTATTTAAAAGACATGGAGATGTGGTGCTGAGGGACATGGGTTAGTGGTGGGTTTGGGAGTGTTAGGTTGATGGTTGGACTCCATGATCTGAAAGGTCCCTTCCAACCTAGATGATTCTATGATTCTATAGTTTGGTGATGGTCAGGCAAGTCCACGGTGATGGTCAGGCAAGTCCACGGTGATGGGGAAGGTCCGATGTCAAGCTGGGATGTCAAGTCAGCAGGCCAGGGGCAGCGAGGTACAAGATAGACCTGGCTACACCATAGCTCCAGCAAGAATCGAAGGTGAGCAAGCCTGAGTGAAGGCTTCTCACATCTTTCTCACACAGCTGTTTCCAGCAGCTGATCCCAGGTTTCCCAGCTGTGCCATATCAGAAACAGTCTTGATCCCAGGCACCCTAACATAGAATCACAGAATCACAGAATGGTGGGGTTGGAAGGGACCTCTGGAGATCAACCAGTCCAACCCCCTGCCAGAGCAGGGTCATCCACAGCAGGTGGCACAGGAACACGTCCAGGCGGGTTTGGAATGTCTCCAGAGATGGAGACTCCACCACATCTCTGGGCAGCCTGTGCCAGGGCTCTGCCACCCTCACAGGAAAGAAGTTCCTCCTCATGTTTAGGTGGAACTTCCTATGCTCAAGTTTGTGCCCGTTACCTCTTGTTCTGTTGCCGGGCGACACCTAGGACTGGAGAAGAGCTTGCAGAGCCTGCTGGTGCACTCAGGGCCCTGACAGGATCCTGTATAATGTCGGTCAATGAATCATTAAAAACATTACCATTTTATGATAATGTTTATACTAAGCATGACTTCCTGTTACATAACTACTTGACATCTCCTATAGAGCTACCAGTCAGAACCAACAGTGTCTTCTCTGTTGTGCTGAATTCTTCTGGGGTAACCCAGCATCATTGTTCTCACTAACACTTGGAAGAGGTTCTGCTCTGTAAGGTCTTAGTTTTCAAAACCTGCTTCCGGCAATCCTGGTGACTTAACCAGTAGCACAGGCTGAGCTTACCTAGACCGTCTCTCCTCTGGGGCGCAGCAGGGTTTGTGATTCCCTAGGATGGTCTGCTCGGATCCAAATGCCGGCCATGTGGACCAGTGGCCTCGAGCAGAAAACTGAAAAGATTGAAAGGAAAAAAAAAAATCCCTTTGCTGTATCTGAGCGCTACAAACTCGCAACAAAGAGCCCAAATCCAGACTCAGTACAGTGAAAGAGAAGGGCCATACCCTGAAACTCTTCTCAGCCAGGCCTGACCACACCTGAAACCCAAGTAAACTGTTCTTGTTCTTTGAGGAAATCATCTTCCCAGACCAGTACTGTTTGTTAAACACCTCTGAACAATCTCCTCTTCATGCTGCCTAGATCACACGATTGTGAGAAAGCATTCACATCTTTGGGTGAAAAATGGTTTCTTGGTCTACATTGGGACCACTGGAAAATAAAGCATTGCACAAACAAATCAGAATTTTGCATTAATCCATATGAAATACAAAGTGACAGCTTTGGCTTAGGTCTTGTTTCCAGTAGGTAGCTTTGCACTGGGGTGTGTCCCACAGTGAGGGCACACTGAGCAAGGTTAACTCAGGTAGGTGATGAGTTTCAAATGCAGATTGGTGACCCTACACCGAACACCTGGATTTGGATCGGTGTAGAACATAATGAAGAGAGGGCCTGAGGGACAGGAAAAAAGAATGTGATAAATGAATTTTCCTTCAGAAAGTGCAAGCTCTTCTGAAAGCAAAATCTTGCTGTTAATTTTAAGAGTCTGATCATTTCCATCTTGGAACTTTTTCAGTGTTTCTTAGGGGGAGGAAAAAAGTCAGCTATGCTGGAGTGCTCTACTTTATCTTCATTATTACAACCAAATAATTATTAGACGATTGTCCAATACAAATCCCTCCCTATTAATCATGGGCAAACAGGAGGGTTTGACTTTTAAAATCCAAACTTCAGACTGACCAAGTCTTGAAACAGTTAAATATAAAGCCTCAGCAGTTTAAATGTCCTAATTTCAGTGCAAGAAGCAGGAAAATTACATTGGAGAAATAGTAAGATTCAAATTTATTGAGAGTCGAAAATCTTTTGTACAATGAGGAAAGAGCTTACAGAATATCTCAGCTCTAGGGACAAAATAATACTTTAAATTCTTGTGCTAATGTAGCAGAGATCTTGTCAGAGAAGTGGCACATTCCTGAAATACAACCAAAATGCTAATGAGAAAAAGCCCAAAAATAAATAACATATAACTTTAATAGATTTTAACCTCCCATTAGTTTGTTCGTGTACGCGTTGCTGAAATTTATTTTCTCATAATTTGGATATAGATTTCTCACATGCTTGCTTATTTTATTTACTAAGACTGATAAATACTAGGGAGCAGATGTTCCTGTAGGATGCTCTTATCCTATGATTAAACGGCATGTGGTTGTGTGGTTTCATTTTTTTTTTAACTATATGGGTCAAATTCTGGCTTCGGTATTTGGCATGTATGTTCACTCAAAAAGTTGCATCCAAGAACAACACCTACATTCCTCTCCTCTTTCCTCCACCCTTAAAAATGCAGTAATTAATTCACAAAGATGCCATCTGAATCTGAAATTCAAGAGTTAGCCGCAACATATAGATTTTCTCTCTGTATATGTTAAAGAAAAATTAAAAAGATTATAACTTGCTTGACTTCCTAATAGCTTGGGATGGTCCCTGGGCTTCCAGCAAGATTCAAAGTTGACCAAGTTAGATAAAGTTTGGATGTTTCACTGGAATTATTCAACTCACTGGAGTCTTCTGTTTCTTGGACAGGATGTATTTCAGACTGTTGGTACGTGTTTGGCAATCTGGAGTCACAGAGGAAGAGTCAGGAGTGGTCCTGTGCAATGACAAGAAAGTAAGTTTTCAAAATTTACAGAATTAACTAAATATACAGTGGAGATGGAGAGTCTGGCTCATATATCTCTAAGGTAAATAGTCAATTACGAAGTGCCTGATGGATGAAAATATGCAATAGGATAATGTGCAGGGAGGGACTGATGGAAACATTTGTGGTAGAGCTCAACTCTGGGATTTGCTGTTTGATAACTGGCACAACATTTGGTACCTTCCTCACTGTCCCAACAGTAGCAACCGGGCTGAGCCCTGTGGCTGGGCGAGCCTGGCCAAACTGGTCTTCTGAAGACGAGAGACTTGAAACAGCGCTGGAAAACCTGTCACCCCTGGGTCGAGAACTGGGATCTGGGTCCCAAAAGTGCCTGCAAAGCCAGGTTCCTGGGGTGGAAGCTGTGCCATGGCACAGATGGCCTGACAGCCAGTAGAACCAGCAAACCATGGAACAAATATAACCAGGAACTCCCTTTCCTAGACTAGAAACTGCCTGTAGAGGTGAAAGGCCTTTTAAGAAGTAAATGTGTATTTAAGGGAAAATCAGGCTGGCCGTGACCTGGGGAAGCAATCCAGAGCCCAGAGTGAATTTGCAGGTGCTGCACTGGCACAACATGACCACATGCTCCACTTGATATCTGAGCATTGGCTTCAATGGCCAGCACGGTGTCACCTCAGGTGGCAGGTAGCTGTTAGACCTTTGGCAGATCTAACTCTCCAGCCACCTGCTTCCCAGTGGAGGTGTGCACAGGGTGAGCTGGACTAGCTTTCAGAGGAGGCCACCAAGGGCCAGCACAGCCTTGGGGTGGGAGATCATATCTGGTGGGCTGTTGGATCTCCCCGCCGGTGTATGTGGTCACAGCTCAGCACTACTGAAAGGGGAGGTCCTGTTTCTCCCCCACCACAACAGGCTCCTGTTGGCTGCGTAGCTCTACTGTATGCTGGACAACTCTCTGAGCTGTCTGCTAATTCAAGGAAAAACCTGCAGTTGCAGTTACTCAGTTTATGCTGACTGAAAATATAACACGCGAGTTAACATAGCCAGACAGGCTGTGGAGTCTCCTTCTCCAGAGACATTCCAAACCCACCCGGATGCGTTCCTGTCCAACCTGCTCTGGGTGACCCTACTTTGGCAGGGCTTTGGACTAGATGATCTCCAGAGGTCCCATTCTGTGATTCAGCCCTCAGCGGGGGAGCGATTCTGCAGCTGGCAGTGAGGATGGAGATGGAAACCCTGAGCAGTTAGGTCAGGTTGCCCAAGGAACCACACCTTTGGGTGAGATTCCCTGAGACACCATGAGCTGATCTAGCAGCTTATTGCTCTTGAAAAGCCAAACCCTCTCCTCCTCACAGCCACATCCTCACAGTGTTTACCTCCTGCTGCTGCCACTACTCATCAGACCTCTTCATAAGCTCCTTTAAGGCATCACCTCAGCAGAAAATGAACCCAGCGTCATCTTTTAATTTTGCTCAGTGATCAGCACAATGACATAGACAAGAGAAGATTGTACCTGGTGCAACATGCTTTCTTTCATGGCTCGGTTCCACCAGCAGGAGGAAGGAAGCTGTGGAAGCTTGTGCTGTGCACCTGGCTACAGGGAGGGATGGAAAAGCAACAGCAGCTGGGAGCCACTCCTGAGAAGCTCAGACTCCACTGGCCAGGGACACCCCAGGAGCAAGGAGCAGGATGAATATGAAGTGGCCTATGCTCAGAATTGCAGAGTGTTTGGAAAATCTCCAATATATAACAGACCATTACATATATAGTAACTCATGTTTTAGAATCCGAAGGTCACTTTTCATGCATTTAAATAAGGTTCCTAGCTATCCGGAAATGCTTCTTTTTATTTGCAGCTAAACTTGCGAACAGTTTGATACTCAAAGTACTGAGCACTCTCTGCTTCCATTTGCTTTCATAAAGGCTGAGTGCACTTACCCTCCAAGAGCATATGTCTCTTTTTTTTCTTGCAGGACAGGATCTTAAGATAATGTCAGTCTTTACAGCCCCATTAGTCAGCACGCTACCAGCCATGGCAGCTTTTCATTCACCTGACAAGAGCAGGGTCTCCAACTACAAGATCCCATGTTTGGAAATTGAAAGGTGCCTGTTCCCAGGTAACCACATTAAAAGAAAAAAAAAAAGAAAGAAGTGCCTGGAACTCTTCCCACGAGCAAAAATGATTGTTACTTGGGCTGTGGTACAGACAGCCTGGATTTGGAACTGGTGGCTTTTTCAGCACTGTGAAAGCTAGTGAAATTGAAGAACAGACAACTTGCTTTTTTGAAGAAAGGTACTTCCCAGGAGTGCAAAACACACAACTTGAATATAATCAAAGTTACTTTTACTATATGTCAATTTTCTTGAATGGATGTAGGCATTCTGTCCCTTTTGGAGCTCTCTGTGTCTCCACGTAATAGCATCCTTTTAGACTACTTGCATCATACAACTCTGAGATCTGAAGATAAAAATCTTTCTGTGGGTATAAATTGGGTCTTCACTGTGCCGGAGAGAGGCTCAAGACATACAGAGAAAAGTATGCTTGGCCACAAACACTCCAGAATTTTCCTTTTGAGGCAGCCCACGGACATATCAGTGCCTTCAACAGGCCTTAATTAACCTGACCAGGCCCAGCTGAGACCCTCACCCATGCACCCTCTGCCAGTTGGTCCAGGAGCTCCACTTAAGCCCAGGCCTGGGCCTTCACAACCTGCCTCAGCTACTTCATAGTTGTAACTATCTTCAGCCCTCTCTCTGGATGTGTCTTAGACCTATGCTGGAGCCTGGTCTCCAGTCCTGTCTCTGAACTGCTCCCTCTGGACCCAGCCCATCACTTGGTCTTGTCTAGGACTGGAGGTAAGTGCTGCTGGGCAGGGCCTGGCCTGTGCTGCAGCCGCCTTTGGCAGCCATCTCACCCTCCCTGGGGAGCAGCTCTGTGCTCTCAGAAGGCAGGTAAAGGCCCATGTGCTAGAAGAAACCAGCACAGAATGGTGGGGGTTGGAAGGGAACTTCGGAGATCATCTAGTCCAACCCCCTGCCAGAGCAGGGTCACCCAGAGTGGCACAGGAATTCATGTGGATTTTGAATGTCTCCAGAGACAGAGACTCCACACCCTCTCTGGGCAGCCTGTGCCAGGGTTCTGCCACCCTCACAGTAAAGAAGTTTTTCCTCATGTTGAAATAGAACTTCCTGTGTTCCAGTTTGTGCCTGTTGCCCCTGGTCCTGTCGCTGGGCACCACTGAAAGAGCCTGGCCCCATCCCCTTGCCACCCACCCTTTAGATATTGATAAGCATTGATGAGATGCCCTCTCAGTCTGCTCTTCTCCAGGCTGAACAGCCCCAGGGCTCCCAGCCTTTTCTCATAAGAGAGGTGCTCCAGGCCCCTGATCATCTTTGTAGCCTTCTGCTGGACTCTCTCCAGTAGTTCCCTGTCTTTCATGAACTGGGGACCCCAGCACTTGACACAGTAATCGAGATGTGGCCTCACCAGGGCAGAGCAGAAGGGGAGGATGACCTCCCTTGACCTGCTGGCCATGCTCTTTTTAATGCACGCCAGAAGACCATTTGCATTCTTGGCCACAAGGGCACACTGCTGCCTCATGGTCACCAGGTCTCCCAGGCAGGGGGTTATTGCTCCTGAGATGCAGCACCCTACACTTGCCCTTGTTGAATTTCATTAAGTTCCTCTTTGCCCAACTCTCCGGCCTGTCCAGGTCTCTCTGTATGGCAGAACAGCCTTGTGGTGTGTCAGCCACCCCTCCCAGTTTTGTGTCATCAGCAAACTTGCTGAGGGTGCACTCTGTTCCCTTTGAGGGAAGCAGAAGAAAGGAGACCTCTCTGCTTTTATACCTGAACTATTCGGACTAACTAGAACAAGGTACTGATGGTAGATGCAGATGCTTTGATAAAGGAATGGTATGGAAAACAACTAGTAAGGAGAGGCATAGCTTTCCAAACTATAAACTATCCCTAAACAGCAAAATGGCAAAACAAATACCAAAGGAATCACTCAGCACATCTCTTGCTCCGCTGTGAGGGAGTGTGGCCCTTGCTACAGGAATGCTGTGTCCCGACGTCCCAAGAGCAGTCCTTGAAAGTCTTCCGCACAATTTATTGAGGCCTCCAGCCAGGCTGGGGGTGCAGACCCGTGTCCCGCCGCCCCTACTCGGGCCCGAGGCCGGCTCGGGGCGGGCTGAGGTCGCCCGCGGCCTCCCAGCCCGTGCGGGCGGCAGGGCCGGGGAGGCACCGCAGCCTCGTGGGAAGGGACGGGCGGCGGGTATCCCCCGATATCGGACGCCGGTATCCCCTGCCCGCCCTCCATCCCTCCGCCCCGGCCCTTACCTGCCGGCCGGAGCGCGGCGCGCCGCCATGGCCCGCGCTGTTTACACCCGTCGCCATGGAGACGCTTCCCCCCCCCCCCCGCCCCCTTAGGACTCCCTCGCGTGCCGCCATAGCTGCCCCAGCAGCGCCTGACGCCCTGCTGCCGCTCGCCAGCCCCGCCGCGGCCCGGCCCCGCTCCGCTCCGGCGGAAGGCGTGCTCTGGCGGAGCGGCCGGGCCCGGGGCGCGGCCGGCGGAGCGGCGCCGCCCGGCCCCTCAGCGGTGTGGCCCGGCACTGGCCCCAGCGCGGAGGCGGCCGGCGGAGGCCGGCAGGCGTGGGACGGACGCTGGGAGCCGCTGTGCCGCGGAGCACGCTGGGAAGGGGAGTCCCGTGCGCGGCGGCGCTCCCCGGGGGCGGGTGGAGAGGGAGACACGTTTCCCAGCGTGCAGCGCGCAGAGGGGGGGGCGGGGCTTGGGGCGCGGGATCTGTCGGGACTTGCAGTCCCGGCCGGTGCCAGAAGCGGGCGGGCGGGCGCTGGGCGGACTCCGCTTCCCGTCGGGCAGCGCGGCCCCATTGTGGCCACGCTCGCACCCCATTGGCTGGCGGCCGGAGCCGGGCCTCGCTCCCCGCCCGGTGACACAAAGCGAATCCAAGATGGCGGAGGCGGGCGCGGGGAGCCTGCACGGGGGGGACGCGGCGCTGCCGTGCCCGCCCGAGGAGCAGGAGCTGAGCCAGCGCCTCCGCCGCCTCTACCCCGCCGTCAACCAGGAGGAGACGCCGCTGCCGCGGTCCTGGAGCCCCAAGGACAAGTACAACTACATTGGCCTCTCGCAGGGCAACCTGCGCGTCCACTACAAAGGTGCCGGGCTGGGGCGGCGGTGCCGGGTTCGGCTTCGTCCTGGAGCGGGGCGGCGCTTGGTCCGGCCGCTCGGCGGGGCCAGCCGGGCGGCGGGCTGGGCCGGCAGCCCAAGCCTCTGCTGGGGCGGCGGCGGCGGATCCGGCAGCCCCGGGGGAAGGGGACGGCTGGGCCGGGGAACGGCGCGGGGAGGGGGAGCCGCCCAGCTCCGCCCGCGGGGCGGGGGGGGCGCTTGTCGTGGGTGCCGTGACCGGGCTCCAGCCCGGCGCGGGGTTTTGCTGGGCTCGGGAAGCGAAGGGAGTCTGGAGCCGAGGGCCCTTCCCCCGGCGGTGGGTGCTGCCTCATACAACGCTTTGCAGTGTCACCAGCCCGGACCCGGGCCAGTCTGTGTGGCCAGATCGTCTGTTTACTCTGTCATCCTGCTTAAAACCTGGCCAAGGGGTCGGATGGCATCGACACGCTGCCGAACTGGGGTTTCGGCTCCTCCAGTTTACACAGAATAGATGCTCGCAGGCTTCTAGGACTTGGGGAATCACAGTGATGTTTTTCTTGCTCGCTATTGGAGGCTGTTCTCCCTTCCCACTCAGCGGAGAACTGATCATTCCTTTTCCTGCCTGGTTAGTAAACATTGATGTCATTCCCCTCTTGTGTAATCATTTGTCTTCTGTTTGTGTACATTGGTCTTCAAACTATGTATGTGGGGAGGGGGAGAGGTAGTACTGTGAGTCTTTCACAGTAACTTCTCAGTGAAAACAAAAGGAAAAACTACAGTGCTTGTAGTGTAGGGATTGTTTGTGGTGGCAGTGCAGGATTGTATATTCTAGTTCCCTGAAAAGCGTGCTTTAAATTGTTGGATATATGTAGGAACAGACCCCCCTGTGTTCAGACAGTACCGTTTTAGATCAAAACGTGAGAGAGTTCAAATCCCATCAGGACTTACATTTCTGTTCTTTCTCAGGTCATGGTAAAAATCACAAAGACGCTGCCTCAGTCAGGGCTACGCACCCTATACCTGCAGCCTGTGGCATTTATTACTTTGAAGTGAAGATCGTCAGTAAAGGTAGAGATGGGTAAGTGCCTTATTTGAATCTGATGGTTGGTGATGTGTATTTAGCAGTTCTGCTGTACTCTGACCTCCTTTCTGGAAGGGTTAGAGGTCCCATGGCTGTCAGGTGTAGCAGGCAGGTACATCATGGGGAGATTATATTCTCTTGGTTAGTAGATGTAAATGTGGTAGAATGTGCTGGAAGTAGAGGCACTTACACAACTGCTTTCTGTGCTGTTTGATATGGGCAGTTTGAAAAATTTATGAAACTTTGGGTCTGTGGTGAAATTCAAATTAAAATAGCTTTTCCTCTTGCTAGCTAGGCCTGGTCATTCAGATTTCTGGAATTATGATGCCTCGGAAGTGGAATGAAATAGAAGGGAGGAACCTTGAGCTTAATTTTGGTCTGTTAGAGAGATGTTTGCATAGAGAAGAGTAGACTTAGCAGTACTTAGCACTGGAAGGAGAACTTCTGAGACCGGTTTTTAGAAACCCCATGTGCATGAACAATTTAAAAACGTTCAAGGAGAGGGAAATTCAGTGATTGTGAATATAAGCTGGAACCTGCACTACTTCTGTTGTCTCTAGTCTGGGACCTGAATTTGGACTTGAGTCATTATCTCAGGATAGATTGTGCCACAGGGTACCATGACAGATAACAGCTGTGGAAGCTGGGGAGACTGGGCTGGAACCAGAATGCTAAATATCAGTTTTTTCCCAACCAAATCATGCTTTTTGTGGGAATGTTTAGTACTGTAGGCTGTTGTTGAGGCTACCTTTGCCCTATCAGTCTATACTACTTTGAACAGGAGCAAGTGGAAGAAGTGCAAAAGCAGCAAATCCTCCTGGTAGCATTTGATGCAGCCACACTTTACTAGGCGGCACCTCAGTGAACTGGCTGTGGGTTTTGTATCTCATCCTGTCTTGTGGTTACTGTGTTGGGCATTATTCTGATCCAAAATATAACCGAACCAGGATGTACGTGGAGTTCCTTTAAAGCCATATTCAGGATGTTGGGAAATGTGGGAGGGCAATAAAGCGACACTTCTAACAAGGTCTGGGTTTCTACCTCTAGTGGAGATTTAGTTTTTAATCGTTATAACCATATCAGACTGCTCTATGTGTATCTGTTTGGCATTTTTCATTGTTAAAGGATGACTATTGCAGATACAACTATCCAGAAGGGAAAGCCGCACAGGAGATGCTATTGAGTGTAATTAATTAATCCAATCCTTCAAGAATAACATTTGAATTCTGGCCAGTTTAGGGGTCTTACTGAGAGGCAGCAAACATTCCTACTAGAAACCAAATTAAACTCATAATTTCTTACTATTGAAATTTTTTGCTGTCATTGTTGAATTGAGAAGTGCCCTATTTGTAAAGGGACTTGCAAAGGATCGTGAATTGTGCTGAATTTAGGCCTGTGATGATTATTAGGTTATCTGTAAAGAGGTGGATGCTGGGCTGGATGCTTTACAAATGCAGTTAACAGGCCATCTTTATTCTTTCAGTTCACTGACTTGGTGATTAACTGCCTGTCTTGTTTTGAAGCCCTGCACTTGATTAGTTTATGTAACTGCTAAAATTAAAATAATTTACAGTGAACTTCAAGATAAAGAAATCACATTACAGAAGGTCACTGAACAGCACTTGATCCTTACTGCATTCTAGATCAGTCTTACAGGGAGATAATGGAATTTGCTGCTTGTTTCCCTAGATCAGTTTTCTATATTAATAGCCCGTTGTTGTTTTTACCATAGTCTGTAATTATAATCACTTTCCAGAAATACTTTCAAAGATATGGAACCCTATAGCAACACAAACATAAGATGTTGATAGCTATGATCTGAAGTGATCGGGGCAACAGTGAGCCTTTGAGAGCTTGTCTGACGTCTCCGCCATTCCTGTGCCTTGTTTTACTTTTGCTGGTAGAGAGACCTCCAGTTTTTATCTTGCACACTGTGGTGCTGGGGGCTTCTAATTGCAAATTTATATTGTAGCTGCTGCCTGTCTGTCACTTCAGAAGGTACTCTTGTGTGTTTAACAGTTTGAAGTCTGCTCATTGGAGGCTTGGTACGTTGTAGTAGTGAACTGCAGCAGAGACATCTCTTCTTAGGAAGAGTTTTTATTACAATGTTTATTACACCATGGTGTGGTGACTTCAGTTTAAAGGAATAAAAGTCCAGAAATCCAAAGAAGGGATTGGAGGGAATGAAAGGAAGTTTTCAAGTGGCATAAGTGGCAAAGCATGTCCCTACAAACTCAACTGGAAGCCCTTTAGCAAGGGGAGAGCAAGAGGAATCTTTCTGAGCTCATTTCCAGAATGGATACTTCAGGTGTAAAGTCTCTACTCTGTAGCTTGTTAGTTTATAGGTGCTGTATAGAGCAGGGAGGTATGGACCGCGCGATGTTGGTCACTGTGTCTCTCTTGCTGGAGTTTGTGATAGCTTTTCACATTTTGGTTTAAAATGTGAGCAGCTGGGTTTCAAAACAAGAGTTACTCAAAAAATACTTTAGTGGAACAAATTTCAAGAAGTGTGCTTTGAGGAGTTATGGTTGATTTTTTGCTCAATAACTCAAAGCTATCATCTAATAAATGCTAATAAATTGTTAGTCTAGCACTCTACACTCTAGCTAGATACTGACAGTTGCTAATAAACAACAGCAACTAAGGTTGCAGGTAAGAAGTGTGATAGAAGCTCCCAGTGGCTTCTACTGGATATGTAAGAATCCTGAAGCTCACATGATGACTCTTTGCAGCCTGACAAGAGAAGCTGCCTATATATGATATGTATGTGATAAGAGCGTTCTTGAATTGGCATCAGACTGTGCCAGTTCTGGATTGGTGTTGTCACCGTGGGAGAGGACCCTGAGCTATAGAGACAACCGAGGCATCCATAGCACCTTTTTAACTTCTCCCTTCTGTTACTTTCATGGGGCTAAGGTGATTTAAATCCAATGTGCTGTTGTTCCCTTCTTTGTTTCCTCCCACCACATTGTATCCTAGCAGTAAAAACACACATCCTCACCTCCCCCCCATTTTTCAGGCAAGTGACTTCTCTGCTTGGTTTTGCAAACCCCAATGCCAGTGCAAGGGAAGAGGGAGCGACTGCAGCAACAGAGACACATTTAGACTGCCAAGGCACTGCACCTGGCAGAAAAGCTTCCTCTTTTGCATTGTCTTTCTCCCCTGCCCTTTAATGCACCTGCTCCATAAAGGTGCTTTTGTTAAAGAAGCAAATGAAATGATTTATGAAAATTCTCCCTTTACCATTGCTAGACTTTTCTGCCTCGGCATTGGTAAAATCTAGCTTAGTTTACTGGCAGATATTTAAAAGCAAGTACAGCACGCAAAAAGGTCCATTTGGTGCACTTAAGAAACTTCTAAGATTTATCAGCTTTTCTTAGCTTTGGATCTTCCACTACTCATGCACTGAGATATAACCGCAATCCTTTGAGTTAAAGAATGATTGAGACTTACTTTTAGCTGAATGTGGTCATTTCTCATCCTGGTGGTTTTAGTCTTTATTGATAAGAGGTCATGATTATTTACCGTTGTTTTTTTTTGTTGTTTTGTTTTGTTTTTTTCCCTGGGAGAGGGGAGGCTGCCAGGCTACCATTGAAAAACTGTCTTGACAAGGAGGCTTGGTAACACATAACAAATCAGATCTGTCAGTAGATTGATCTGTTGTTTGTGCTACTCTTTGTTTGGGGAGATGGTTCTTATCCTCACAGAGTAGAGGAGAATTTAGTTTACAGTCTCTAGTTCCAGCCCTCTTCTCACTTCCTTGTCTGCGCTGAACACGCAGGGAGTGGTTCCACAACACTTTAAGCTGATAGAAGTTGAGACTGTGGGATTCTGCCCTTCCATTTGCCATATGTTTCTGTGCTTTCCCTCATGCTGACTACCTGCTACCTGCTCCTGTGGTGAGCTGGTTCAAGGAGATAACTGGCTGAAAGCTGGCCACATCAAAGTAATTATGATGATTTAATCTATTGATGTCACTGTCAGAAATTGCTGCCTTTTTTTTTTTTTTTTTTAAATTGAGGACTACTTTTCAGGGTACTGCTCCCTGACGTGGGTTGAAGGCGAGTCAATAAAGGGAGAGGGAAGGGTAGGATTACAGCAACCCACGTTTAATTCTGTTCAAAGTGGTGTTGAACAGTTTTGTTTCAAGACTTGCTGGGTATTTAATTCCTGAGCCATTGTGTGCCTGTCTCTGGAGTGTGGTCATTTGGAACAAAAGGACAGGAGGCAATGGGTCACAAGTTGTGGCAAGGGAAATGCCAGCTAGACATAAGAATTTTCCTTGTGAAAATGATTAAGCACAGGGAAAAGGATGCCTGGAGAGGCTGTGGCATCTTCAAATTTGCACAGGCAAGGCCCCAGACTGCCTGCTAGAACTTTCAGTGTTACTTATACTTGGTGCAGAAGTATGAAGGAGGAAGGTCCCATGGTCCCTTCCAGTTGAAACCTCTTTGCGGTTCTGCAGATGGCTTGCTTCCAGCATTCCTCAGATGAGCAAACTGGTAGAAATGTATGTGACTCTGATGTTCCTGAGCTGCCACAAATAACTCGTGCTTTTATCACGGTGGTGTTTATAACAGTTCAACCTGGACTATATTTGAAGCACTGGACTCTTATCCTCTCTCTCAAATACATGTTTCTGTTTGCTGTTGATTTGTCAGCTCATCTCACAGCTTCTGTTTCCCCATGAGAGGATCTCTGCTTGGTAAACAGGAACAGACTCATCAGGGTAGGGCGCTCAACCCACAACTCACAGGCTGTTGTGACTCAGGAGGACAATTCATCTTTGTCATCCTCTTTATGCTGGGGCAAGGTGAATTGTCTCATGGATGGCAGTGCTGGTTCCTGACCGCCATGTTGGTTTCTTGACCTGTTTTACCTGCCCCAGCCACGCAGTGGGTTGTGATGGAGCGTGACTGGGGAGGACATCCCGGAGGCTGACCCTGATGGCACGGATTCCCGATTCTAGCAAAAGTCACCTGTCCAGCAGCCTCTTCTTCATTTCTGAGCTGCTCCTGGGAAAGACAGTCCAGCAGCCTGTGGATTGCCTTTGCAATGGCAGTTTGCTGTTGACAGCTGTCTTTTTCTGGTAATTGTTCGTTTTTGACAGTGGCTTACTGCCGGATACTTGGGCATGCTGGCGTTCTGCAGCAAGTCTGACCTCTCTGGCGGTGGCCGAGCTGCTGTCTGCCCACAGTGGCTCTGCGTGTTCAGTGCAAACAGAGCAAATGTGATCTGCGGGCAGAGGAGGTGCCAAGCGGCACAGCCCTCTGTGCCAGGGGAGCCAGACGGTTCCATGAGGACTTTGAGCCATCTTGGGAAGGCTGATGAAAGAGCCAGTCTAGCTTTTTTCCTTGCCATGATTTAGTGTTTTTGTGTTTTTTTTTTTTTTTTTTTTTTTAAAACCCTTTCCTTTGTGACTGTGTAGTGAGGTGGATCACGTTAACTGTCTTTTTGCTGGATCAGTCCTCGATACAGTGCTTTCTGTGCATCAGGTGGGGAAGGGGAGACCAAGAAGGGTGGAAAATGGAGGGTGGGAAGACACGGGCAACAGGGTGTGTTGGTGTCCTTCTTCCATCCCCGGCTTGAAGTGTTTCACAGTTACTTTGAGATATCCAGAGATGTCAGTCGACACTAGCTTAGGTTGTGGGCGTTCTTCTGAGAGAGGGAGGAAAGAGTGCTTTGAGGAGAGTGGCTGAAGAGCTAATCTAGCTTAGTCCATACCATAGTTTATTTGAAATGTTCCTTTAGCTTTTTTACACAAGTGCACCATATCCCAGACTCAAAAATAGCTTAGTTTCTCTCTGGCTGAAAAAGAAAAATAAAGGTCAGCTGTATTGGTTGTTCAGCAGTCTTTACATTAGTAACAAGTAATCTGTCCCTCTTCCTTGCTTACATTTCTCCTTGCCAACTTTCCATTTCTCCTCAGCGTATGGGGAGTGTGATTGCTCTTTGAGAAGCCTTTCACTTGTGTGCTCTAATGGTTTCCAGATGCTGACAGAAGGCCTGTCCATGCAGTGCTCTGACGTCGGTGGCTCTCATGGCACGTTTTTCTGTGTGTGTCCATCGGCCGGTTATACTGCGGACACCGTGTAATGTCATGCGTGTCTGGATGTGGCTGTAGGGAAGCCTGAGGAATATTCTGGGGCAACTGAGGATTTCTAGTGCCTGCACGTGCTGTGTAGTCCCTTATTTGTATCTGATAAGCTTGTAAATAACTGATTTCCTCCCTCTTTTTATTTTGTTCCGTCCTGGTTTCCAAGAATCCAAAACCAGCACAGAGAGGGGGTTGTTCTTCTGTTTGCAGGTATGTCTGCTTACTTGAATTTATGCTGTTCCGCAGACATTCATTTAAACAAACCAACTCATAAATAAATCCCCCAAGTAGATTCAGTAAACAGTTCTCACCTTGTTCCCATTTGCAAATAGTCTTGCCCAAGCAAGTCCTGCTTGCTCAGCTACTGGCTGCCTGAGCTTTGGTGCTCTCAAGTGTAGAGACACTCGCATTTTCTGTGGAGGTTTCACTTCGCTTGATGACGTCTCATATGAGTTGTTATTTTTTGTTGTCGTTCTGCTAAACTCTTGCAAAAGGGGGTAATATTGAGGGCAGCTTTTTCAATGTAAAGCAAGTTGTGGGATTGGAGTATCTGATTTGCAGTTGATAACTTCTGTTTAACTGCCTTTTTTTGTTTAAAATCAATGAAGTGGAAAGTGAAATTCAAGACTTTGTAATGGTATCATGGGCCCATCCACTGTAATGGTAGAATATCGATTTCTCTTTAAAATAATTTGTGAAATTAGGAAACGAAATGGAAGTAGTGATGGTGATGTGTGACTTCCATCACCTGTGATGTGTGCATTTAGGTATGTCTGAGGTATCTTCTAGATTTAATGCTGGGATATTTTTTCTTTCTATTGATTTTTTTGTGTGTGTGTCCGGTTAGAGTTGTAAGATTTTGCCCAGTAAAGAAGAAAAGTTTCAGGAAACGGGTTTTTGTTTGCTCCTTGCCCCTCCCCTTGCTGTTTCTGAATGTCTCTTCTAGAAAAGGTAGGAATATGGCAAAAGTAAGCTCTAGCAAGATCAAGTGAGCATCTTTAGAATATGTGTAAAACATTATGCTTCAGTTCTTGAGAATGCGTTTACAGTTGATAAATCATAGAATAATGGGAACTAATTGTTTAAATGTTCTAGGCTCTCTGTTTAATAATTAATGTGCAAGTTGCGTAACTTTTATAGAGGGGAAGCTTTTTACCTTCACTTACGAAGCTCTGGGATGATGAACTGCTAAAGAATTTATCATCTGCTGTAAAGCTTGACTTTTTCTTCAGGTCTCCCGCTGGCCCTGAATTGTATTAACTGCGTTATATCAACTGTGCTGCCAGATTGATTTTTCTTAACTGCTTCTCCAGCAATGGGGTTTACATTGTACCTGTGGTATAAGACTGGATCTCCGTTTCCACACTACAGTTTCAATCCTAGAGATACAATCTTCCTTCCTATTTACAAGCTCTTTGTATCAATGCTCTCCACATCTCGCCTTTGTTCCTTGTTGTGGGGATGTCAGCATGTAAAGATCTGTGAATTCAGTGTGCAGTTGCGTTCCCAGTGCTCTCCCTAACTCTCTGGCTATTTGCTATTGCTTTAAAGAGAAAGTATTGTTATTTCGTAAATACATCTGTCAAAACTGTGTGTTATTTTTTCTGAAATGTGTTTTCCACATAAAAAATTAGTTCTTATGTAAATATTGCAGTTATTTTTTTCCAAAATTTCATGGAAACTTGTGTTAGCAGGTAAATCCTCCTTGGGTAAGAATTGGTACTATCAATTCCCTGATTGAAGCCTAAACCAGAGCAAATTTAGCCACAAGGATTGGAGAATACCTCTTAAGAGAACGAGCTACCTGGCAGCAGAGTGTTTTCTTCAGATTTGGGTATTGTGTTTACATTGCTCCCCCTGTGTTTTAGCAGAGAAAGCAGGAACTTGAGCTGCTGTTTTGAAGCTGACTGTTATGATGGACTGAAATTAGCCTTCAGTGTGAAACTTGTAGTCTTTATATGACTTGCCCTCTTTTGGATGCCTTTCTGTTAGATATTGGCGGTACCTCTAGTGTCTGTCTTTGCTGTTTTCCAGGCTTTGTTCATGGCAGGAAAAATGGCCTGTTGCTTAGACTGGCAGTCAAATAGTCTTAAGTCCATTCAGTCATGGAAACCTATTTAACTGCCCTAATATATTGAAAAAAAATTTTCAGCAACTCTGAACGGTGCATTTGGAAGTGAGGTTTGTTAATCAGCAGGAGAAACTGAACAAAAATTCTACTTATTCAGTTGGGTGTAACCAGAATAAATAATCAGAGAATGAATATCAGTAATGCTTTATGCTGTTCCCAGACTGTCATGCCATTTGCCACTGATGCGGTTCATGTGAAGTTTGTTGAATAGCAGCTGACTTAGAGAACAAGTCAGCTGTCAAGAGTGAAAAATCTAGAGCTGGATAAATGAAGTTGGTGGGACACCTCAGCTTCAGATACAGTTGTTTTCGACCACAGCATGTTGCAGGGTTTGGGGTCCCATTGGATGTGATGCTGCTTGTGGTGGCAGATGGACAAGTTGGTTACTTTGGCCAGATCCCAGCAGTGATTTTAGCCTGCTAAGGCTTGTATTATGCCTTTTCTTTCTTAAATGGTGCTCAAGTCAAGTCTTCATCTCTCATCTGTGGTTTCTGTCTTTCAGTATTCCTACATATATTGCTAATCTATGTCATCAGTCTTTTCCTTTCCTGAAGGTAGCACAGAAAAGGGACTGATCTGACCCTTCCTGCAGCTGACAGATACCAGTTGAACGGGACCCTAAAATTGGAAGGGAGCTTGGAATCTGATACCTTGGTCTAGCAAAAACAAGTTTTTTATTCTTCCTGTGTAGTTTTGACAGTATTTACTCATCAACAGACTGAGAAGATGTGTTGTGTTACCAGATTGCTGCCTCTTAAGTTTGTTCTGCTCACTCACCTTCTCTTCCATGCTCTCTGGCTTTTAGAGCTTCTCTGCCTTTCTAAGGGCTGATGAGCAGTGGCTTCCTCCGTGCCTCAGGATACTTGTAGGTTTTTTTAGTGAGAACTTAAGAATTTTATTTTCTTGCCTTTATCTACTTCTTTTCAGCCTTGCATTATTTGTCTTTACTGACCTCTGCTTGGGGAATTGGGATTCTTTCTGGAGCCCGTCAGCACTATTTCTGAAGCATTGTTACAGAACAGCACAATATCCATGAATAAAACCAGAAACTCTTCCACTTTAGAGATTCATTATATTCCGTTATGGACTAGTTCCAAAATATTTATTGTTAGACTGAAGAGTCAGAGGCAGTTGGAATCCAGTATTTTATAGGTAATTTTTTTTTAAACAGATGTAACTTGTTTTTTCACTGCCTTAAAATAGCATGCACCTTCCCCCACTGTAACTGTGACAAAGTGGTTTCAGGTGGTAAATTGATATGGGTTATCATTTCTCGCCACTCTTCAAAGCTGGCACGAAGTCAGGGCCCACCTCAGACAACAGGAATGACAGTCCAGAGCTTTGCACAAGAGAATCCGAACGCCTCTGAAATGCCACCAGTGTGATGGGTGTTGTGTCAATCTCTAACTTACTAATTTAGGTTGGTTATTTTAGACTTAACTGTGTGTGTTGAAAGAGTGGGGTGCAGGATAGCTGGGAGGACAGGATTCCTCGCAGACAGGGGTGGTTATTAGAAACAATTGCAGGATGCAGCGAGCCTTTGAATCACACACATCCCTTGTTCAGCTCGTGCCTCAGCTGGGTTGCTTGGTCTTGGCTGAGCTGCGTAATAAAAGGCGAATCCCAGGAATTTCTGCCGCGTGTTGGTGATATTGTTAGTTCACTACCTGAGCAGGGCACGACTGCTTTACTGGATGTCACGGCCTACAAAACAAATGATTTAATGTCTCTGGTTTTAACTCTTTTTAAGTTTGGGCCTCGGTATACCTCAGCGTACCTAGTAAAGTGTGCTCTAACAAGAGGCCGCTGTGTCAGGGCGTTAGCGGCACAGTAAAGAGTTCTAGGCTGGTCACCACTAGGTAGCCAACCAATGCTAAACCCGTGTGGTTTTCCACCTTCTTACCCCAGCTTTCAGATGGAGTGAGTTTTGCCCGCCTTCTAGGCGAGCTTCACAGGCACTCGGAGGAGCAGCAGCATGGGTTGTTTCACCATCCTGACTTGGTACCTTTCAACGGGTTAAGAAATAAATAAAGGGAAATGGTAACAGCTTTTTTTTCATGGGAGAGCCTTGATAAATCTGCTCCGGTAACTGTCAGAACTAGCATTTTTGATGAGTACTGTTTTCAGTTTTCTTGGAGAAAGTCTTGCAGCTTTTTGGGTAAAGAAACGCCTTCTTTGTTTAAAGTGTGCTGCCCTGGTCCAGTTATGTCCATGGACTAATTGCTTTCTCCCTCCTTCTGCCCCACCTTTATTTATTTTGTGTATAGCAATGCCTTCCAAGTGCTGGCTGCTTTCCAGGCATTCAAAGGGAGACGTTCTTTGCTCCTGGCATTCTTAGAAGTGAAGAATATCAAGTATGGATATACACGAGTTCTGTTGCCGTGTTCTCCTCAGTTCTACCCACGGCGTTCTTCATTCCTGCACTTGAAAAGCCAGATAGATGCAAGTGCTGCAATTTCAGCATTAGCTACTTGCTGTCAAAGGGCAAGTCTGTTCTTAAGTTTTTCTGCTGGGTTCATGAGGATTTTTGTGGGTTGCTTGCACAAAGTAGCTTTAGACTAGCCAAAAAAACTCTTCGTACATTGACTTTTTGGCAGGCTGTCTGGGTATCGTGTTTGTTCTGAAGAAACATCTTTTGACTTGAAGGATTGCTTGTAACATGGGTGGATTCCCCTTCTGGGGATGAACCAGACGCAGCCATCAGTGCACTCCTTTTGCTCGTATGACTGTATAACACTTAAAACAGCCTCTTTAAGAGATCCCTTTGCTTGAATTTGGGTTAGTCAAGTACTGTCACTCCTGTGAAATAACTTTTCGTGTAGCTTTTTGGGTAATTTCTGCCCAGTGACAATATATAATCCTTCCTGTCTGAGTCGGTGCATCTGAGATCTTTGGTATCTTTAAGAATTAAATTTTAATTTAGAAGTACAGTCGTCATTTTGGCTCTTTTCATCTCTTTTCCAGGGAAAATCTTTTCTTTGCGGAAGCAAAAAATAATACATCCTTTTTTTTTTTTTTTGTTATTTAAAATACACAAATTTAAATTTTGACATGTAAAATATCTGCACAATCCGCCACACAAGTTCTCTTAGGAGCCAAGAGTGAATGTTGGAATGCTGTCCTATTCAAACGTTGCTGTGCTGGAGTAGCATAAATGCTGATGTGTACTGCCGAAGTACTTGGGAACTGGGGGAAGGTACCAAAAAGCTTTGTCTCTTTGAACTTAATCTTACCATGGTCACGGTGCTGTTAGATCTAGAGGGGAAAAATGTTGGCAGTCCAGCTGGTGGTGTGCTGTGCAGAGACGTGTGTGGAGCCAGCATCTTTTGGCACGAGGGTTTGCTAGCGAGGTCTCTCCTTCATCTGCCGTGGCCAAGGAGAGCCAGTGCCTGGATAAAAGAGCTGATGTTGTGGCTGGTGGTAAGTGCGGCTGATTCAGTCTATTCACATTTTAAAAAGCAACCAGTATTGACTGGGCAGGGCTGAGGTGCAGCAGAAGTCTGGAAAAATTTGGTGCTATGGTAACTGCTGAGGCTGTTGGTGAGTGGAAACAAGACTTGTGATTGAATCACTAGCATGTGTCTGCATTTATTTTTGTCTGTCTGCTCTATTTGGAATTGATCTACTGATGCAGCATTTTTGAAGCTTCTGATCGGATGTGGAGGGCAGTTCCAAGTACTCAACGCTCACTGCTGAGAAGATGGTTTTAGGAGGTCACTTTTGCCTGGCTTTAGTTAAGGTATATATCTTACATATGACGGAGAATGGCTTTAAATGAATCATTACCCAGAACCCGAAAACAAGATAGATTCCCCCCCCGCCCCCGGCCCCGTTTGAAACTAACATTTCTGTACATCCTCTTCTAAGAGGCTCTTTGAATCCCTCAAAAAGGGGCTCCAGTTAATGGATACCCCATATGAAGTCTGTCCACACCTGAAACCTCCAAAACCAGTGATGCTGCAGGCAGGCAGACTCTGTAGGGATTTATGTTGAATGATATTGAATGTTATAATTTATTCTTTAAAAAAACAACAACAAACCAAGCAGTAGGTTGTGCTTGATGATGCCCACAAATACTGTTTAACTAGTTTTGAATTTGTTGTGTACACAAAACCGTTTGGGAGCATTTGGAGTCGAGGAAGCGAGAAGCTGTTCTGCACCAAGCAGTTTAGAAAGCAGCTGATGCTTTTGGTGGTGGAGGAGGTGAAGAGGAATTTTTTTTTTTTCCTTTAAATTTTCAAGATAATGGAGCCACTTTTTTTAATCTGAGCCTCTGTAGATCTCAAAGCTCAAAGATATGTTAATCTATAGTAGATGGGAAAAGCAAAGTAGCTAGCGTCTTCTAAAACAAGAAGCAATCAAATATGTGACAATTAGAAGTTGTGGATATAAGCTGTAGGCTGTGGAGCTGAAATCCAGAATGGTGAGAGAGTCTTACTTTATTTCAGGTTGTCTGCAAATTCTGTGTACAGTTCTACAGTCATTATGGTCTTATTTTTAAAGTGTGTCTCAAGCTTTAAATGGGAGTGTAAGTTGAATAGCAAAATTTTGTGAACAGGAAGGCTTGTGGTCATGTTCGGTTTTATTTTTTATTTTTTTTTCAGTGACACATTTCCAAGGTGTCATGTATCTAGATTAAAGTGTAATCTTAAATTTAGAATTTCTGGATTTGTAGTACTTGCTTTTTATAAAAAATACAGACTTCTAGCCCAGATTTAAAGCTGTGTTGTCTGAAAATGGAAAGATACTATCGTATGCGTTTTTGCCCTAGGTTATGCGTGTAGGATTTGCTGCAGAACACAAAAGAGAGGATGAATCTGCATAGAAAATAATAAAGTTAAGCAGGATAAGCTGGAGTGGGAGACGACCTGTTTTATCCGACTTCAAAAATTGTGTTATTTCTTGTAATTTCCAACAGTTTGCTGAGTATTACCGCCCTTATGGTGGCAGTGCAGTGCAATGACCCAACAAGGGATGGGGGCAAAAGGGAAGCCATCAAAATGCTGCAGACATGATTCTGATGACGCTGTGTGCCAAGGATGTGTGCGGCAGCGGTGTCCTGTTAGATTCCAGGTGTCTCTGTTAAATTCCAGGTGTGCTAATATCAACAGCAGCAGAAGTAGAGCCAGAGGAGCAGGCAGGCACCCTTGGGCAGTAGGCAGGGATGGAGGCAGCTGATGGTCGTGTACCAGCGGAGCTGTGCTGTGTGATACTGGAACTCATGAAGCCCACACCGCCACCTGAAGGAGCTGCATCGAGGAGACAAAGTGGCCACAGTTTCACCATGTTTCGCCTTCAGCTCAGCCAAAGAGATCAGAACATAGATAGAACAGAAATACTGCCTCTGCCGAGGGGCACGTCCTGCTCATTGAACAAAATGTGGCAGCTTCCAGCAAATCCAGGAGGTCTTGGGCTTGCTAATGAGAGCTGGTGAAGGTGGTGGGGAGTGTTCTGCCAGAGTAATGGAGTGATCTGCTCCTCGACAGATTTTTGCTAAGTGTTTTCAGCCCACCAGTGTCAGGACCAAGCACTCTGGTATTATTGCACCAGGATTAGATGGTGCTGTTATTGTGTGTGCAAACAATTTGGGACCTTGAATCACAGCTCCCCTGAGGCTTGAACAGTTGGCAGAGGTGGTACTTCTCACTGCTCTCTGAAGCAATACAGACCTGGAATATAGTTCTAGCTGTGGACTATGGTCCCTGACTGCTCGTCCATGTAGTTGAAAAAAGTAAACTCAGTAAGAATAAGAAAATTGAAATGCTAACAAGGCACGCTGTCTTACCTGCCAGTGCGCTAAGGAGGTGGTGAGGAAGAGCTAGAGCGCTCCCTGCAGATACAGGGAGAAGTCTTCCTTATTGTGCCTGGAAGGCTGTAAACATAGCCTTAAAATGCAGTTTATTCTTTCTAGATGTGTGTATGTCACATGACTGGGTGAGACTAAATTTTTAGATGCCATAAATGACTGCTTCGGAGAGGCTAGTCGAGGAACTCATGAGAAAGGATGTAACTTCTGACTCATGCTCTGAGCAGTGCAGAAAATGTTTGTTTATATGTTGCTCTGCAGCACTGACCATAAGTACTAACGTTTAGCGTTCTCTGAGAAGCACCATAAAAAGACACCCAAACCCTACTGCTTCAGTGTTCATTAAAAAAACCCCACCACCCAACAACAAAAAAGCCAGAAAACAAACCTATATAAAATGAAGAAGCTCATTTAAGAAGAGTTAACAAAAAGATACAATCGGAAAGGTAAAATGCTTTCAGATGGCATGTAAACTGTTTAAGGAGACATCGTATTGGAGGATCCAGAGTAAAAGTGTGGGAACTATTTGGAGAGACTCAAAATGACCTGACAGTTGTCATAATTACATACAAGGGTGAGTGAGGATAGTGATAAATCCTCCGAAAGTTGGAATTCTATTAGATGAGAAAAATGGAAAGAGCAAACTTTAAAAAAACCAATAAGGTTGGCCAAATGATTTGAGGGACATCTGACTCAAGCTCTGAAACGTTAAAGGAGTATTTTTCCCTCCCAAAACATCGGGGAAGGAAGCAAGCTGGAGAGCCTGTAAAACCAAAAGATGATTCAGGAGAACTTTTTATGAAGGGCTCTGAAAAAGTAGGAATGTTTAGAAGCTCCCAAATGCCAGTGTTTGCTGTTAAAGGATTATCTGGCTCAGGTTGAAGAGTTTATACAACAGCAGTGGCATTTGTCAATAAAGCACATGCAAATCTTTGTTTTTAAATGATTATCTGACTCCTGTTGAAGGATTAATACAACAACAGTGTTATTTATCCATAAAACACAGGAACAAATCATTAGGGGTTATCTGGGTTTCATTCAAGAGATCTAAAGAATGAAATAGCTGAGCCATTAACTGTGGAGTGTGATATTTTAAAAGTCTTGATTCCAGAGGAGAGAAGAGATACGTGTGCCTGTGTTTTGGGTTTTGTTGTTTTTTTTTTTTGTTTGGTTTTTTTTTATGGGATCCAGAGGAATTAAATCACAGTGCTTTCTCTTAAAGCGTCTTCCTTGAGATCTCTACATCAGAGCAGAACTTTCCTTGTTGCTTTTCTTCAAGTGGACACTAGGTTCAGGAACCCTTCATCCGAAGAGCTAAAGGGCTCGTGGGGAGGTGCCAGGCAGCAGCCGTCATGGCATGTTTTGTTTGTGAGTTCAGGGTTGTTCTGCAGATCAGGAACCAGTCTTTCCTGGGTGATCCATTATCCTTGATGTCTGGGAAGAAAGCTGGGCTCAGCTGTTTGATCAGGTCAGGACTTCGCTTGTGGCATATTTGTGTGCCTCAGGAAGCTCTGTCTATTCTCGGCTTAGCAGATATCCTGCTTTGTGTGCTTCTAGCCAAGAGCGTGCTGCCTGTCAGCAAAACTGTCCTGAGTCTAGATATTGTTGAATAATTTAGGTTGGAAAGGGTCTCTGTAGTTCATCCAGTTCAGCTCCTCACTCAAAGCAGGGCAAGCTTCAGAAGTTAGATCAGGTTCTTCAGGACAATGTGCAGTCAAATTTTTGACTGTCTCTAAGGGTGGAGATTCAGTAACTTTTGTTGGCCCTTCTTCCAGTATTCAATCACACTTGTGGTTAAAATCTTTTGAGTAATATCTAATTGAAGTTTTCTTTATTACAACTTTGATCACTCCTTCGCTTGTTGTTCTTAAGACCACAGAAGGGCATTGCCCTCAGCCTCTCCCCATCCATCGTGTGGCTTGAGCCCCCTGACTGTTTCGGTGGATGCTGCTGCACTCTCTCCAGTTGTAACTCCTGCTTGTGCTGGAGAGCCCTGGACTGACTACGGTACTCACGGGGCTGAGCAGAGGGGAGCAGGTCCCTTCCCTTGACCCACCGCCTGCGTTCATGCTAGTACAGCCCAGGGTGGCCCCCACCTGTGGTGGGAGCAGTTCTCTTTACGCTTAATTGTGTTGATCTTTCCACCCTCCCCCTTTCTTTCTCCTCATCTATTCCTTGGCTTTCCTGAGTCTCCTTTTCAGGTCACAGGTGTTTGTTCTGAGCCTGTAATACGACATTTTTACCGCATCTCTATGTTCCTGGAAGCATTATTCTTATCCTTGATCTTTTGTCATTTAAACCACTTACTAGTCGATGAGGTGATTTTCTTTTTGTACCAAGACAGTTTCTTTAAGATCTCCTGGGGAAGGACCTCACCACTGCTGGAAC
The DNA here is from genome assembly GCA_947846985.1 of Fratercula arctica. Classification (NCBI taxonomy): domain Eukaryota; kingdom Metazoa; phylum Chordata; class Aves; order Charadriiformes; family Alcidae; genus Fratercula; species Fratercula arctica. Next base: position 22,573,023 of record CANTUZ010000007.1, read on the forward strand.
AGAGATGTTTTGATAATTTGACTATGGTGTCATGTCCTTTTCATGGCAGTTGGTGGTGTGTGGGGATTCTTGGGTGGGGTGTTTTGCAGGCCATGGGTTTTTCTTGTCATAACAGGGAAGTGGACACCAGCAATTGATCTCTGTTCTTAAAAAAGCTCAACTCTTTACTGATACACAAGGTCAGAATAGTGACTAGCTGCTGTTGTCTTAGTTGATAACTGCCACGGTGCTGTCCTTCTCTCTGCTTAGGGGTGTTTCGAAGGAGTTCCTAGGCCAAAGAGAAACAACAGCTTCCCCTCTGGACTCCGTGGAACAAAGGTGTTAGCAGTTAGGGCATCCCGTCTCAGATGAAACTGGTTTTTTTCCTGTCTATTGGTTACTGAGGAGCGGATAGTCTAGAGAATAGATTCTTTCATCCTTATAGTCCTCTACAAGTTTAAGCTTTGGGATGAATGCCCAGAAGTCTGGCCTTGTCTCTGCCCCGTTCATGTATCTTTTGAAGCAATGCTGGTCTTTACCATTGAGCTTTCTGCGTCAGGACAGACTACGCATTTTGTATGAATCCTCCCCACTCCACTCTTTTGGTACCCCTTGCCTGGCTACTCTATGGTGTGTGGCAGCAGAAACCTTTGGGATGTCTTTTGTTAGGCTGTATCTTGGGAGCCTCTGATCCCTCCTCGGAGGAGTGTGTGCCCAGGCAGGTGCCAGCTCACCTTTGGCTGACGGTTCCCTCGGCGCAGGTGAAACAAGCCCTGTTTGTGCTGGAGGAGCTGGTTACCCCGTGGAAGGGAACGGGGTGCCCTTGGGCTCCTTCCATTGTGACCAAGCGAGATGATTATCTCCAGGGCCAGTCAGATCTTAAAGCTTAGGGCTACCATCTGCAGGAAGTACTCACTTCAGCTGTGTCCTGTGACTTGGAACAGGGCAAAATACACTTAGGACACTTGTTTGCGTTTCTGCATGCTCAGTGTCCATGCTATATTGCACTGGGGTGTCCACTGCCCTGTCTCAACGAGCAGAGTGCCTAGAGCTCTTCTTTTTGTAGACAGGCTGCAGGCTTTTAGTGTTTCTGCAGAGAATACCAGATTTGCTCCATAATAACATATATCCTAGATATTTTGGAAACCCTCACAAATCTCTTTTTATCCTTCTAGATGAGAGGTAGGAAATCTAGCCAAATGTCCTGGAATCTGTCCTGTGTGACTGCAGTGTTTCCGAGATAAATCTGTTTGCCCTAAATGCCATCAGGAGGTTCAAATCTTCTGCTCCTGAACTGGCTGCTGCCAAAGCCTCTTTGGGGTATTTTTCTGAGTTCAGCGATCTTCTTACTATTTCCTTTATCAAACACTTACGCTTTCCTGGTGCTCGTGTAATTACATAATTTATACATAGTGAGAGCTGAAGGACCTGGACTGGCCTTCCTTGGTTGTAGCTGGCTGTTACATTGGCATAGTCAGTGTTCACCTCAAGAAACTATGAAATTGAGGAGCCCTAGTCTTGCAGCAGGAAAACACTGAGCTGGGTGAGGGAAAACTATGAGTCCTAGAACCATAGAATGGTTTGGGTTGGAAGGGATCTTAAAGACCATCCAGGGCCACCCCCTGCCCTGGGCAGGGACACCTCCCACCGGACCAGGTTGCTCCAAGCCCCGTCCAGCCTGGCCTTGAACACCTCCAGGGATGAGGCAGCCACAGCTTCTCTGGGCAACCTGGGCCAGGGGCTCACCACCCTCACAGCAAACAATTTCTTCCTGAGATCTCATCTAAATTTCCCCTCTTCCAGTTTAAAACCCAGCACTAGGTTCTCCATATCATGATCATGTATCATTTTCCTCAGAGGCCAGGGGCCAGCTAAGGGGAAAAGGCGGCCCATATGATGGTTAGCACTTCAGTGGTCGGGTATACAGATAACTGGTTTGTTACTCTGGGGAGAATGGCATCAGGACTTGGCTGGCAGACACAAAGTACACAGCTGTGCCAAGGCATCTGAATGTTGTACCAGTTGCTGAGCATGAAGCGATAGTTGTGGTCCGTGTGGTGCTGAATCACAGAATGGTAGGGTTGGAAGGGACCTCTGGAGACCAACCAGTCCAACCCCCTGCCAGAGCAGGGTCACCCACAGCAGGTGGCACAGGAACATGTCCAGGCGGGTTTGGAATGTCTCCAGAGATGGAGACTCCACCACCTCTCTGGGCAGCCTGTGCCAGGGCTCTGCCACCCTCAAAGCAAAGAAGTTCCTCCTCATGTTTAGGTGGAACTTCCTATGTTCAAGTTTGTGCCCATTACCCCTTGTCCTGTCACTGGGCACCACTGAAAAGAGCCTGTCCCCATCCTCCTGACACCCATCCTTTAAGTATTTATAAGCGTAAGGTGTAGGGAAGAGCAGAAAAGGTTCTGTATGTAAAACATTTTACTATTACATAGGAAATGGAAAACCAGGACCCCTGCTGTACCAGTCTCCAAAATGCTTTTCCCCACCAGTACCAGAAGAGAGGTGAGAAGGGACAGTTCTGGAGTGTCGCTGAGGAGTTGGTCTGAGGAGGAGAGGTTCGGATCCTCTGGAAGCTGGATCACTTCTCAAATAGAGCATAATGTTTAAAGGGACTGACTCAATTTAAAGCACTGTAAAACTGGGTTTCAAGTGTTTAACCTCTGGAAGGTCATGCTACCAACAGGGGAAGTGTACAAGACAGACAACGTTGGCCATGTTTGTGAAGATGTGGTGCTTCTAGTTGAAGAAATCATAGACTAAAACCTGATTAACATATATCATAGATCTCTATGGACTTAAATGCCTGTGTAAAGAAGAAAAAACCCAGTTATTACCGTTCCCATCCTGTTTGATTGGGATGATGATGATGACTGAAACACAAAAATGAAGTGCAGGAAACAGTTGCTGCAGGAGACTTAACCCACATAGCTTGAAGAAATGTAACTTTGCGGTCGAATTCTGAAATAATATTTTTAGACATGGTTAATGTATACCTTTACATGAACAAGAGCCCAACAGTAACTGTTAATTTCAAAGTGCAGTAACCTAAAAATATGGAAGCTTGTTAAAAACAAACTAAGTAGGGTAGCTGTTTCTGTGATTCCAGGGGATATTAAGAGACTTACAAACCACGCAAATTAACAGAAATAGAACAAACAAACTGGGTTCGTGCATCAATATTGCAGTGAGGAAGACGAGCCTTTGCGAAGACTGGCCATGCCCTGTTGAATGCAGAAGTAGATAAAGATCACTCTGCCTGGATTTGCAAAAGCTGCTTGGCGAGGTCCAGTCTCAAAAATTCTTGAGGAAGGTAAAGGAGCTGTGGGATAAAATGAAGGACCTTGTGTGGTTGAATGGTTGGTTAGACAATTAGCTAACAGCTGGGATATGGGGCAGAGAAATGAGTGGCCTGTGTGTGTGCTGTGCCCCCCCTCCTCCCTGCAGCTGAGCATGCTCACCCGTGGGTTCTGCAGGGATGTGTACCCCACCTCTGACGGTCACTACCTTAATAAATGACCTGGAAGTGAAATTCATAATAAGATGATTTTTCTTGCTGACGATACAAAGCTAACTAGAGTTATAAAATCAAGGGCTGACTATGGATGATAAAATGAGAGATGCAGTTCAGGCTGGCTGGATGGAAAATGATTCTCGTGGGGGGAGGATGAACAATCCAAACTTGACACAAAAAATGGTCCCTGCACTGCCTCTTACAGTGCAGGGACAAATTCTTTGTGTTCCGGTTCCATGGAAAAATCAGCTCAGTTCTCATCTGCAGCCAAAAAATAAATGGAATAATTGAGACCAGGAGGGGGTGGAATAGAAACCAAACCATAGAACATCATTATACTGTTGTCCATAATAATCACCATGTGTTTGTGTTGTGAATGGTGCTTGTGGTTCTGGTTCCCCCCTGCTCTCACAGAAGACAGAACTGGCAGTGTAGCAAGAGTGTTAGGAGGTATAGATTAGCTTCCATCCCAGGAACAACGGAGTAGACTGTGAGTAGTCAACCTTGAGAAGAGACCGCTGGGGAGTGGGGTGCAAATGAGGACTTCAAAATCCTTGCAAAAGTTAATCCTATTCCTCTCTTCCAATTCTGAAAATGCAAGTACCAAGCAAAACTGGCTGGAACAGTGATGGAATGGGGGGGGCTGCAGGATGTTGCCTTTCAAAGAGTTTACAAAGGTTCAGAATGCGATCAGATTAATGGAGGAAAATCTGTCAGGCTGTGAAATACAGAATGACCACCTTTTCCTTAGGAAAGTCTGTAAAATATATGTTGGACAATGGAAGAATGTTCTTGGAAAGTAAAACTTTTTGATCTGTCCCATGCACCCGCTACCAGTTATTCCTGGAGACAATATATTAGGCTGGATCAACATTTGTTCTCATATACTACATCTCCCTTACATATTGTTTTTTTACTCTCTTGTTAATCACCTATATACATTTTTTTTTCTGATATATATGGGGGGGGGGGGGGAGGGAACCAAAACAAATGCAGAAATTTAGTTGCTGATTGTTTTCCAGTCCTTTTCCTACCAATTAAGAGCTAAAGAGTAACTGTAGTTGTATACCAGAAAGCTGTCAGCCACGAAAACAGACTGACATTTTATCTTGGATTCAAGAGAAGAGTAAAAATGGGATGTCTTCAGTGATTTCAACATGCTTACCTTAAATGATTTGTGGCTTGTTCTGCCCCCCCCCCCCCCCCCCCATATTTCTGCTGCAGGAAATCTCGTGCATTAGCCGTTCTGTGCTTGACTGATAACTGTCTTTGGTTTTTTTGAAGGTACATGGGAATAGGACTTTCTGCTCAAGGGGTCAACATGAACAGGCTTCCTGGTAAGTCGCTGTTAATATGTGGTTAGGCTTATCAAACCTGTGGTAAAGTCTGTGTTAAATGTTTGTTTGAAATAAAGATTTTTGAATAAAGATTTTTAACTCATATATATGAATTAGTGAAATCTGTGTTTCCATTAATAAAATGTCATGACTGTAAGTGTCTTACATCTGGAAGTTTCAAACTATTGAGTGCTATCCTAAACTTAGTTACTGGTGTTGTTAATGTAGCCACGATGATTTTAGCAGATAATAGAAATTAATATTAAACTAATGCGTAATGGGTAAGGTGATGAACTTTCAGACATGCAAGCTCTTCTTTGCCTCTGAAAAATGAGTAGCAAAATAATTTGACATTTGATCTGTATATCCCACTTGACAAATTTACATGAAAATCTGGAAATGACAGGAAAATTGGCCTGTCATATTGTCTCTCCTCTCCTTTCCCTCTTCCCACTGAAAAACTGGAAAAATGGGATAGAGTGGTATTTCCAGTTAATATTGTTGCTTACTTTGTTTGAAATGTTTGTTTTTAGGTTATCCTCTAAGTTGGTGAAGTAGCTTCTTTTCAAAAATAAACAATCAGCAATCTTTTTTTATAATTTAATTAATATGTTGGATGTTGTTAACTTCTAGATTTGGATCAACAGTGACTTCTGTAGCAGGAATTCTTTAAGCTGGGTTTGAAACTAGAAGTTTTCTGTGTTTGGTAGAAAGTAAATGTTCTTCAGGTCCCAGCGTGAATGACAGCTGGGACCCAGTCATGGTGGGTTTTTTTGTTGTTGTTGGTTTTTTTTTTTTCCCAGTCTTGAGAGTGGTTTGCTTCTGGTGGAATTGTTTTAAAGCTGAAACGTGTGTTCAGCCCTTATTATGCATCTTGGTATCTGCATAGGACAATGTTTTGTGACTGTCCTAACAAAAGGATGAGCTTCCGTAGGGGCTGCGCTAAGGCCCTTGTGAATTCGGTGGGGATTTGGCTTTCGTCTTTGTGGTAGCTTGCATATTCAGAGAGCGGAACATGCTCAGTTTTTTACTTACAACCTCCAGTTGAAAATGTTGCAGCGCTGGAACAAAATCCCTGACTATTCCGCTAGCAAAATATGCGATTCTGTAGCTCTGTTATAAATTTCTGAAATGTGTATTTCTGTAGCTGTTTCTGAGATTCCGCTGAGACTGCAGATGGAGTCTCAGCAAAGAGATGGAAAGGAGACTGAGATAGCTGGGATCCTTGGATGATTTCAGAGAATAGATAACTTCCTGATGCCCGTTCTTTTGATTGTAAATCTGCGGCTGAATTTTGCAATGGAACAGCTGCCTTCTCTTGTCACTGAAGAGAAGCATGGAGATCTTGGAATGCATGAGGGAGCATTTAGGACCTTTTGCATTGATAAAGAAGAAATTTGGAACTGTAGGCTAATTGCATTAGTTAATTAGTTCAATTAAAATTTCACCAGTAAAACAATAAGCGTTGTTTTAGTGACAGACGTCAGTGCAGCGTGTGGGCCATTCATAAATCACAACCATGGTTAACAGTTGCAGGGAGACTTTCCTTTTCCAGGTGCCACTTTGATCATGTTTGATGGACCTTGGGAGTCTTCTTTTGGCCACTGGCAGAGACAAGTCCTGAGACCTGTTGGTCTGACTGGAGCACAGCCTTTCTTGCTTCAGTTTTTCTCTGGTAACTTCAGACCTGCCCAGGGAGCTTGTGGAACCTCTGACTCTGGAGATATTTAGGACTCAGCAGGACATGGCCTTCACCAACCTGATCTAATTAGGCCTCCTTTGAGCAGGGGTTAGACTCAGTTTTCAGACTCCTCCTCTCTCTCTGCACTCCCTCTCCCCTCAGTCCTCCCAACCAAGTGGGTTGTGTGCATGTACAAGGTGAAGCATGAGTCTAATCCCATCATCTCTTCCCAGGACTGAAGTGCTTGGCTGCTTGGAAGAGGAGTTATTTGGCTATTAAAGGAGCATGTTCTGTTCAAGAAATGACTCTCCAACTTGTGCAATGGAAAGATGGGTGGGATTGTCTTGTAAATTTGGCCTGTAGACTGCTGGTATGGATTATAATCTCCTAGGATTATAACACAGATATAGAGATAGATATGTATATATAAACACGGTTGAATACTGAGATGGTATGTACTGAATGTCATAGCTGTGCTGTCCTGAAATTGAACAGCCAACATAATTTATTATTTTTTCCCCCCTTTAGAGATAAAAATTAGCCAAGCCATTTCTGATAATGGCTTTAAAGCCCAAGAGCTACATGGGCAGTGTTTTGTGGCCAGTTTGACTCAAAGTGCCTGTTACTTCTAGAGTGTATGTGGTGAATGTGGAGTTCTTTTCTCTGAGTGAAATAAAACATAAAGTGAACTTGAGACTTCAGATAGTGCTTATTTAGCAATGAATTGTACAAATTTGATCCTATGAACCCGCTGGTTGTTTGATCACTTGCAGATTATGCTGCCAAGAGTGATTCTGCAGGCATTGTTAGGTCAATCTCCCATCATTTGTGTAAAATGACCTGCATGGCTCTGTATTACAGACCAATAATTATCTTCCTGGCTTTTGGAGAACAAGTCTGATGTGAGGTTTTTTTATAGTATATTGCTATATTTCTCACTGAAGTGAGAAACATGTATCAGTCTTAACCGTTATTGGGTCCTTCACAGTACAGAGTAAGCGAGAGCTCACAGAGAAGTGACAGACTTTGTAGTCTTGATTTGGCTTTACATCAAAGTGTAACTTTAACTTTTTGTGACCTGAAACCCTGCCCAGGTTTGTCTCCTCAGACCCTTTCTAAGTCAATTCTGCTTTCACAGATCAGTTTTCACTCGGTGTGCTGGCAGGGCAGTATGTGACCCACTGCAAGTAGTGGTTCGGGAGCCCAAAGCCTGGTGTGGGAGCCAAAGTTGGTCCTTTTTTTGTTCCCACTTTCATTGGGGATCCTTGGCACCCTGTCAGCCCTCATTCAAAGAACAATCTTGCTGCTGGGTTCTGTCTCAGACTCCTTTTTTCCCCCCCTGAGAACAAATGCTTTGGCCACATCCAGTTCCAAGTCAGGGCATTTGTGCTTTGTGCCAAATTTATTTTGGCTTCAGCCCAGCTCTATGCTGGTGGGGGTAGTGCTGAGCTTTCTCAGAAGGTTGGAAGCGTGGTTGGAGCAACCTGAGCATTTATTTAAGCTACCCCCTCCCTGCCTTGTGAACAGGGACTGCTTTTAAAAGGAGAGTGACCTGTCCCTGCGCGACTCAAGGTTTCTGTGGGCTCTGCTTTGAAACTCAATCAGCAGGTCTGAAATTATTGTGGGGTTTTCATTTGAAGTGCCAGCTTTTGTGACCCTGATGTATCTTGATGATTTTTTTATATTATTATTTTTTAAGCTTTTAAAAGACATTAGCCACACTTACTAATAAAGGTGCTGCTTTAAACTAGTAGCTGTTATTGAAATGTCTGCTCACTTCTTTCCGCAGATGCAACTTTTTTTCACCTGTGGTCAGCATTTTGGTATCTGAGGATGAGATCACATGTTACAGCTGAACTGATCTAACTCGCTGTCATCAAAGGAGAGAAACCTGAGCCGCGCCCCCCCCACCCCGCCCCACTGCTGCACAGTCCCTCTTCTTCCCTTGTGCAAGCCCCTGGCTCTGGCACTTGTCGCCTCTGTGGCCAGCCTGGCTCTCAGGCCTGGCAGGAGCCTGCTGCTCTTCTGCTGTGTTGGGGTGGTGGCAGGCTGGTTCCTTCAGAGCTCGTGGAGCAACGCCTCCTACCTTTGCATCCTGAATGTAATATCTCAAATGTCCTTTTTAAAATTTTTTTTAATTTATTTCAATCCAGTAAGTTTCTCTGAGCCCATCCGAAAATGCGTTGGTTGTTTGCTACAGGTCTCACCTAACCTTCATAAAATGGAGAAGATAGGAGTTCCTGTTGTTAATATGGATGAGATGTGCATGCTGGAGACGATTCTCCCCTGCATTGGTTCAGGTCCTTCATGCTGTTGAGAGATAATGTTTCATTTGTTCTAGCTCTTTGGGGGTAACCTGGCAGGAGCGTACAGCCAGGCAGAGAGGGAAGGAGGGATGATTCTCTACGGTAGCAGCAAGGTCTTAATTCAGGATAAAACCTTGTGAAACTGTACCCTTAGGCATACCCTGCTTCAGTTCCTGAAACACCGTAGATAGGATCTGACCAATCACTTTTAGAGACTTTAAACACCCTCTGGTTAATAACTGACCTGCGCTGCTGTGCAGCATTGCATGTGTTGAAGGGAGTGACAACACTCACCAGTGTTTTGGTTTATGAAACTTTGATTATTTTTTTACCTTACTTTTCAAATGAAAAGATACTGCTTGGCTTATACACTGCCTGCCTGCTTCAAACTCCCTATTAAAAGAACAAGATTTCAAATTCAGGAATGTTTTATAGACTTGAATTAAGTCTATTGAGTGCGGCCAGATGAACCAGTGGAATTTGGTGTACAGAAACCTGCTCCCTATTGGGGTTTGGCTTCTGGGACTGTGGTGCCTTAAGCCAGGTCAGCAAAACCAGAAGCAGTTTATCCATCTGTCCTGTGTCTTTGTTCGGCAAAGGGTCGTTGTGAGTGATCTCTTTCTGTAGACATGTAGATAAAATAAAAATGAGCACAGGGAATTAAGACTTCGCCATGCTGCCCTCCCCTGTGAAAGCCATCCGTCCTTCGTAAGCCACCAACGTGATGATCGGGCTTTCCGTTTTAGCTTTGTTTGGAGATCCCTTCCTTTCCCTTGCATTCTCCTCTTGCCGATAGGTTTCTGGTGACATTTATAGACAGGACTTGACTTCTTGTCAGCTTATTTTGCATGTTATCAGAGGAGATGCAAGCAGGGGAGCAAGGCTATTGAGGAGTCTGTCTTCGCATTCCTTCCTTTGAGAGGAAAAAGAGACTGGTTTCTCCCCTAGGACTCCTCTCTCTCCTAGGATGGCTCACAAGGGTTTTTCAGGCAGGTGTGCTCCCTTCCAGGGCAACCAGAGAAGAGAGGCTGGGTAGATGTACTGTAGGAACCTGTGAGACACTAAAGGACCTGAATTGTTCAGCCTGGAGAAGAAGAGGCTGAGAAGGGATCTAGTAGCAGCCTTTCATTATCTAAAGGAGCTCGTGGAGAACATGGACCCAGGCTCTTCTCAGAGATGCACAGTACGGTGAAGAGGCACAACGGGCACTGGTTGCAACAAATTCAGTGCTCATGGGAAATAAGATATAATTCCCCATCAGAGCTGGGAACAGATCACTGGAGAGGCTCCACCCTCAGAGATTTTCAAACCTCAATTGGACAAGGCTCTAGGCAACCTGATCTAACTCTTAAGTTAACCCTGCTGTGAGTGGGGAAGTTTGGTTAGAGACCTCCAGATGTTCCTTCTAGCTGGTTTTGGTTTGGGGTTTGGTTTTTTCTGTGACTGCCAGGGGATCTTTCTACTTCAAGTGTGTTTGAAGAACTTCATTTCCATGTATCAGCTTCTGCTTTCGGTGTCACTTCTGTGACTCTGATGACAAACGAAGGACCTGTGCTAAAGGACTTAGTCCCAGTGGTAAATATAATAATTATAGAAGATGAGACCTCACCAAATCTCTGATCTGAAGCTAATTCAATTACGCATCAGTCCTGCCTGACAGGTGTGTGTCTAAACCAACCTTTCATTATCTTTCTGGCAACTTCTTCCAACACTGTCCTTGTGTTGGAAACTTTTCCTGATGATGAAGCTGAATATCCCATGTAGTCTATCTAAGTCCATTACTCTTGGATCATGTGGAAATGGGGAATAATTCATTTCTTTCCTCTTTGTAGCTGTGTACATGTAGACCTCTGTCACTGCTTTGTGGTCTTCTCTCTAGACCAAACCCTGTCCCTGTTTGTCATGTTTTCTTCATTTGTGACAACTCTTGTTGACCTTTTCTGAACTGTATCCACTGGATGCATCACAAGCACCGGTGTCTTACTCCCTATAGTAAAAGAAAACATTAAAATTCAGAGCAAGTGCAGGAAGTGGCTCTTATCCCACGCTGCAAACAAGGGCAAAGGAAAACCCTTGCCAGGCTTTCACAACCCCTACAGCTTTTGCAGAAAGGAGAGGGGAGCAGCAGATGGTTAACTGGGAAAAGAAGGGCCTTCCCCTGTGGCTTCTAGAGCAACCAGCGAAAGCCCTGAAGTATGGAATTAAATATACGAACAGTATCTGGCAAACAAATAGTGATGCAGGCTGCTTTCAGATCCTCCTGGCTAAATCAGCATTTTGGACACCCAGCTTGGTTTTTCTATATTTAGAAGTAATTTTTGTTAAGTTTGTTTACTATTTATGGAGCTGATCAAGCTCTGCCTTAAAATACTTTATGATATTTGTCCTACTCCAAAGCTCTTCCAAAACTGTCCTTAAAATAGTTGCCCAAAGTGGCACATGGGATTTCCGTACGGTGTCTAAGTAGTCTTGTACAATGATACTCGCACTTCCTTGTCTCTGTAGTAAATACACCTCAGATGTAACTTTTCTTCTGCTCTATTAGCTGTGTTGAGGAAATAGAACAAACCGAAGTTTTGCTCTTAGTTTAAATGGAATTTTAATTATGTAGTCTATCCTTATTGCAACTTGTTGACATATTAGCAAGGCAGATGGGTGGAAAAAAGGACGAGAAGGTGGTGGCAGTCCAAGCTGCTGAGAGTGTGGACTCTATGTGGCGAGGCTGAGCAAGCAGGCACCAGGCTATGCGCAAGCTGCCTGTTGTGCTCGGTGCACATTGGGTTGAAGTAATGCTACTCGTGGTTGATGTGTGTAGGGAACCTTGGGGCGCCATGGAGAAACCTGAACTCCTCCCCTCTGTTATCATCCATAAGAAAGGCGTAATGGAACAAAGGTGATCAGAGGGCTGGAGCCCCTCTGCTGTGAGGACAGGCTGAGAGAGCTGGGGGGGGGGGTTCAGCCTGGAGAAGAGAAGGCTCCGGGGAGACCTTTGAGCCCCTTCCAGTCCCTAAAGGGGCTCCAAGAAAGCTGGGGAGGGACTCTGGATTAGGGAGGGGAGCCATGGGATGAGGGGGAACGGTTTTAAACTGGAAGAGGGGAGATTTAGGTGAGATCTGAGGAAGAAATTCTTTGCTGTGAGGGTGGTGAGCCCCTGTCCCAGGTTGCCCAGAGAAGCTGCGGCTGCCCCATCCCTGGAGGTGTTCAAGGCCAGGCTGGATGAGGCTTGGAGCAACCTGGTCTGGTGGGAGGTGTCCCTGCCCAGGGCAGGGGGTGGCACTGGGTGGTCTTTAAGGTCCCTTCCAACCCAGACCATTCTGTGATTCTGTAATGCTGTAATGAAGCACAGAGACATTCAGTTTACCTCCCCCTCAACCCCTGTTTCATTCTTAGTGTTGCTGTGGCTCTTCATGGAGACCCTGAGACCATTCAGGTTTCTAGTTAAACCACTCAAATTATTCAAGAATGGCTGAAGGAAGCCTTGTTATTTCTTAGAAGGGGTCTGAGTCTGCTTTTATCTGATCATTACTTATAGTCTTTTTTTTTTTTTTTTTTTGCCTGTTTTCCTTGTATCTTTCACTTGCATTTTGTTGGGTCCTGTTCAGGATTAAGCACCATGGAAACCTTTGAGTAGTATGATAAGATTTTTGGGATAAAAGTGGTTACTTGAGTAATTTAATCAAAGTGCTACCAAAATGTATACTTGGTTCAACATTTAATACTTTTTATGGCAATTTGGATCTGTTAACATTACTTCTGCTAGATGGGTAATGGCAGTAGCATCTATACCATGTCCTGCTGGAGTTATTCAATGAAGAATTAGTATATAACCCGGCTCTGCTTGCCACTCCATGTTTAAACCTGTCCCGTTGCTAGCCAGGAGGAGATGTGACTTATCAGGAGTTTTGTTTTATTTTATTTGTGCAGTAAATATAACCCAGATTGAATAGTACCCAGATCTTCATTTTAGTGTGCAGTTTGTGTATAGATACTGTAGTACCCATAAGGAATTTCATAAAGACATCACTTTCTGTAGTACCTGCGTAAATTATTGAGGATGGCAGTTAATTGTTGTATGTCAGGTTAAGGATAATATAGGGTTGATATTGATTTTTTAAAATAAATAATAAATAGATCTTCCTTCCTTCAAAACGACTTACGGAATCACCTCTGGGACTTAGTGACACATGCAGTCCTTCAGCTGGCTGTGCCAGTTCCCATCCACAAATGTGCTTACGGTGCTGGTACCCTCTCATTTATCCTTGCAAACCAGTTTGTGGGGCTGCATGTGAACTGGGTCATGTAATTGGGTTAATAATAATAATGGGCGGGGGGCACTGCTTGATTTTTGGGGTTGTTACTAACTTGTATCTGTTCTGTGGCCCACTTGATCACACAGGTAGTGCAGGTTGAAACAACTCTGTGAAACTTTATTCTGCAGAAACGTGTGGGTAGCAGTGGTCTGAGATTAATTTTGATAGAAATAAATATCACTCCCACTGAAGATGCATGCTGGAAACCTTAATTATAGACTGAGCGTGCCCTCCAATTAAGTTATCCACTGATCATGGAGGCTGTTTTTCTGAAGGAGCATCTTGCTGGTGCATACTGGGTCGAAGCTAGATTGACTGGCCATGTCTCTTCAATGTGTGATCTCTCTGTGCCACTTGTCAAGCTTTTTGAGGATGATGGCTGGATGTCTTTTTTTCTGGTGATTAGTAAGGTGATACTTGAACTTGATTGGACTTTTTAATCTGAACTTTGTTTTATTCAGTCATGTGAAAATAGATGTTAATGAAAGCACATGCTTGTTTTGCTGTTACCTGTCTGATACTTTGTAGTCCAGATGATCATGGGCGTGAAAGTTTGTGAAGCTACTGAGCTCCAAAGGGCTATTTTATGTTGTTGGGAGGGCTGTGTGCTAGTGGTGGTGATGCAGCCTTTGTTAGCTTCTCTGGAGTATGGGTAGAGGACCTTCTATCTTGGTGTGGTGAATGCTGCTCCAACTATGGAAGGGTGTCCTGAGGAAAAATCAAATGTGGGTGATGGGGGCCTATCTTGGGAACCTTCTGGGCCAAATGCCTTCTGGCTGTGTCTGATCTCTTGCTGGTGATATGTTAAAAGAGGCTGTGACGTACAGGTGCTTGCCATGGCTATTAATGCCCTAGAGTATGATGGGATGAGAGCATCTAAAAATTTTCTTGGTAGTAGTGAAGGAAGTTATCTGAAATTAAAGGACAGTGACTTCTTGCAAAGAACATGTATTGTGGAGGAGTTCAGTGGTCTGCAGCAGAGGCCACCAGAAGTCCATTTGCCAGAAATCGAGGGAGATGCTGTTAATCACTCTAAAATACAAAGAGACATGAAAGATCAAAGCAGAGAGAGCCTCTGACCTGCAGTGGCTGGGGGAGGAGGGCTGCAATCCTATCACTGCTTTCTCTGCTTCCCCAGACCGGGCAAACGGAACCGTACACGTGCATGTGGAGCATCTAGGAAACGTCCTGTTGCTTAAATGCAGGTTACTTGGGAGCAGTTAGCAATGCCAAAAATCTGAGGTTCAGTAGGAGCCGAGGGGGAAAAGCAGCCTGAGAACTGCTCCAAAAACTTCACTTGGGGAGCCTTGTTGCTGCCAACTTAACTAAGTTTTGGCCTGAAAAAGTAACTTGTGTCTGTCTTGAACATCCTGAGGGGTTATCAGTATGTTTAGAAATGGCAGGTTTTGGTGCTGCGTAGTGGAAGAAATGAGAGCGAAGTGGGTCAGTGTGTTGGTTCAGCTCCAGAGTTAGTGATCCGTTTGTGCAGAACGTGTTTTTAGAGGGATTCCTCACCGCTCGAGAACTTGTCTGGATAGGTGAAGATTCCTGTGGAGCTTAGAACAGTGGTGGGTAATAAACATACACTGCCAAGAAAAAGATACACATTACAATGTTTAAGATTTCTGGCCTTTGTAAGTCAGAGCCTTTTGGATTTGTCTACATGAGTCTCTGATTTTTGGAAGCGGGGTGTATTTTTTAAGTGAGTCTCCTGGTTGTCACCACTTGCTTTTCTTTTGGTTTACATCTTCAGTTGTGCTACCCTTGTTTCTTCTAAACTAAACTGGAAGGATGCACTCCAGGATCACAGTTAGTGCACTCCAGCTGCTAATAACTATTCAGTCTGCAGGACAAGGCTAAGTAATAGAAGGTACCTATCCCCATTAAAAAAAAATAGTTTAAAAATCTCATACTGGAGAAGTAGCGTCCTAAGACTGGTTGAACCTGGTTGTTTCATTCTCCAGACCTGCTCTTACTGTGCTGTACCATGTGCTATTTTCAAAATAGCTTTTGATTATTATTATTATTACTTTTAAATTTAAGTCCAAATGAAGCTCATGCTAAAGAAATAGATAAGAACTTTGGGCTTGTAATAAAACAAAAGGATTTCCTTTGAACTTAAGTTTTCACATATTTTTAGTGCAATAATTTTTCCCATATGGAATCAATTTCATGTGTTCAGTGTCTGTAAAATTTCATCATGGGAAAGTAATCTGAGAAATACTAATTTTCTGTTAATTCTGTGCATCTCTGGTTCATTTGTATTGTTTCTTTTTTTGTCTTCACTCTCAATTCTATGTGTTTGCGGTGCCTGACCAAATTTTAAATGCACCATGGCTGCCGTGCTGCATCTGTGATAGGAATCTGAGTTCCTCTGGCGTTACTTAACTCACCCTCATCTTGTTTTCTCTTCCTGCATCTACTCTCTGCAGACCAGTAAACACCCTTTAAAATGGTTGTTCTTTCTCAAAATTGTATCATCTTTATTAAAAAGCAAGAAAGTTCTATGTATCTTTGTGAATCTTGTGGTTTATGATTGACCTGTCCGCTGCCAATGGAGGTCTGCTGAGCTCCACTCAATTGCTCAGTCGTCTTCTCCCCATCCCATGTAAGCTTTCCGCTTTCCAGTCAGTTTTCTCAGATCCTAGTTTGGGTGCTGAGGTTGCCTCAATTTGTATGAAAATTCCAACTTGAATATTGAAATGGATTTGATGCATTTGCTGTGAATTCATTCATATCCCATCTTCTAGAAGAACTGGAAATTCATTCTTCCACATTCTTCAACTTTTCACATATCAATAATGGGCTTTCTGACAAACTTTGGATTTGCAAGATCTAAATTTTGGAGACATCCAAAGTTAAAACTTACCAGTATACGATTAAAAGAATTAACTGGGTGTACTGTGTGTGGATACTTTGTGGTACGGGAGGGGAAGGCTGTGGACAAGGATGGCTGTGATGGTTTTGTTATAAAATACACGTTGGGTTACGTGAATTGATATTTTAGATTAAGATTGTGTTGTTAGGGTGTTGGAATAATCTGAAGTCAGATGAGTCACTTTTTTTACCATGTGTATGTTGTCTTGAAATTGGTGGTTTGCAAGATTTTTGGTCTTGAGGAACATAGTAGCATTTCTCTTTCCTGCTGCTCCTTTGTCTTGCAGGGTGTCTTGCATGTGGCTGGCCCCTTCTGGGGACATGGCTTTTATGGAGCCTGACAAAGGTGGTGATCTCATAATCAGCACTGAAAACAGAGCTTGATGTCTACTTCTCTACCTGCAGAAGGGAAACTGTAGGAGCATGGAGGAGCCCAGCTTAGGAAACTTGAACTGTCCTGTTGGGTAGATCCTTCACCAACTTTCACTATGAACGTGTTGTGTGGGAATTGCAAGAAATGCACAGGTGTGTGGTAGTTTGTGTACCGTTCCCTCCTCCTTCCCAACAGGTCTTGTTTTGGGGAGTTGTGGTGCTGAAGTGTGGTGTGTAGGATCTGTAGTTTATAGTGGATGGACTGGCATAGCTTTTATAAGCTGTCAAGAATCAGCAAAACAAGAAAAAAAACAGGCTGTACAGGGCTTGAGCAGCCTGGTCTGGTGGGAGGTGTCCCTGCCCAGGGCAGGGGGTTGGAACTGGGTGGTCTTTAAGGTCCCTTCCAACCCAAACCATTCTATGATTCTATGAAACACAGCTATATTTGTACCTGGAAGCATGTGCAATTTCTTTCTTTACCCTCATGGCTGCCAAAACCTCCGTCCCCACGCACTCCTGTGCCCTGCTCATTAGGTGTGCCTCCCCTAATTAGATTATCTTACCCATAGGTGGATACAACTTGTTTAGGTGGGACATGTTTTAAAACATGAGCCTTCTGCTAAGAGCTGATACTGGGCAGGTTGGCATGGCCTGGAGCAGTTGGGCAGATACCTTGAGTGCACTGCAGTGACGCTTGCTGCAGGGTGACACGCAGTGGGTGATGATCGAGTCCTCGAATGAGATCAGACCTGACACTCCTCAAGTATGGCCAGATCTGACACCTTCTATCAGATGCGTTCAGAGCTGGAGAGTAACAAAACCAGCTCCTGAACCATAGAATTGGGGTGAATAATCTGAATTTAGGTTAAATTTAATCTCCTGTTTTATTTATGGCTATTTATGTGAAAATTAAGATTGTATAAAGTAGAAGTTACTGCCTCTTTCCCCTTCGCACCCCCCTCAGTTCATGTGTTTGCTTGTATTGATTGTCCTGTCTGCAGCCAGAAGAGTGCCGCCGGCCATTTGGTCGGGTTTTTAGGAAGGCGTTGTCTTTATTTTCTTTCCTTTTTTTTTTTTTTTTCTTTTGGTCTTTTTAATTAGACTAGCTTTTGGGCACACAGACTTCAAGTCTGAATGGAGGAGGCAGACCAAAAGCTGAGTTTTCGGTAACCATGCTTCGCCCGGGAATAATTGGGAAAGTGCTCAGCCACATCATTCAAGCTGAACGAAACCAGGATTCGGTATTTCAAGGGGGTAGCACTGGCCTTGGAAAATTAACCAAAGAAAGTGTTTCCACTGGCTACTAAGTGTACTACTACTGGCTCAGGCGTCAGTGTGGGTGAATAAGAAGCGATTCGTGCTCAGGCATCAGTGTGGTGAATAAGAAGTGATTTTTATTCCAGGGTTCTGGCTGTCCTGCGCCTCTCCATGCCCTGATTTCTGTGCCGTAACTCTATGGGAGGTGGGCTGGCTCCTTGCAGAGGTTCTGCACTTTTTCCGCATGCAACATATTCCCAGGAATGTATGATGCAGATTCACTGGAGCCTGCCTTAGTGTGGAGCTTTCTGTCATCCTGCAGGTTGTGTTAATGTGTTTTGTGCCACATGAAAACAAGAATTTCCAAAGCGGAGCAGAGACGGTGTTGTGTGGTGGGGTTTGTGATTTGGCCTTCACCAATACTACAGGTTGCATCTCCAGCTGTAGCACGGATTGTGGACAATCCAGGTAACCTTAGTGACAGCTAAGAGTTGACTGACAATTTAGAGACAGCAATTTAGCCGCCAACAAGAGCTGTAATCAGCACGGCTTGGGTTTTGGATTAAAAAAAAATAATTCTTTATAGCGGCTGTACCTATTATATGAGCCTTTCAGATAAAAGGTAACATCAACACACAGCTGAATTTCACTACAACTCCAGCTGATGGATAGCAGCCATTTTTACTGATGGATATATATGATCCTTTTTGCAAAACCCTGTTGCTTTTACCTTAACTGATGTGGAAAGTATTTAAGGAACCTGAGTTTAGAATCTAGAAGGCCTGGTTGCATCCCCTTAACATCATGAGATGAGCTTCTTCTGGAAGACTTTTCTCTCCATAAGGTCTTGTGTTTATATAAATATATTTTTTTTGTTCCTAATTTTCTTACCTCATTAAATACCATTTTAGGGATTGTTTTTAATAGCAGCTGGATGCTAGCCCCCTGCATTTCGCAGGGAGCTCTAACATGGCTTTTGGCTGAGTCATTTAACTGCTCTGCCTCAGTGTCTCTCTAAAATGACTTTTGCCAGTTACATTGCAAGATTTTTCTGAAGGTGTCTTAATATTTTATAGAGGTATTCTTGCCCATCAGCTAAAAGTTGAAAAGTTGGCCTATAAATGAAAATGTGAATTATTTAATATGATGAGATTTGAAGCCTGTGTATGTGATAAGCTGTTGTATCCAACTTGTTCTTTGCCCCTGCCACTTAATCGAGAAATGGCAAAACTCCTCATCTGACTTTTTTTTTTTTTTTTTTTTTAACCTGTGTCCTACCTTGTTTTGCACCCCTGCACTTCTCCCCACCCCCTCCGGTGTGGTGTGTCAGGGAATGTAATAGGTAAAATAGTACAGTGGTGGCCTGATCATGCTAGAGAGCTTTTTAAGCTTTGCCTTTGTAGGTAGAACCAACCTGTTTAGTAGTCGTGCTTTGATGATGTTGTGCTCTTTACAGGGCTATAAATCACGAGTAGCTTGTCTTGACCTCTCCGGTATAGGAAAGACCAGCTCATGTTCTGACTCTGGCAGAAGATGGCCCATCAAGCTTGTAAGTTAGGAGTTGCCATCTTTACTCATTCAAGGAAGCGGGATGTTTATCTCGATGACTGTATTCTGTGGTGAGGTGCATACAAAGTAATAGAGAAGTGGCTGCGTTACCAAATCCCTGGGGCAGGTGGAACAGACCATTCCTGTTGACAAGGTGTTGGCCATGTTGCAGCCATCCAGAGCCTTCTGGTTTTGTTTTTTCTCTTTATGAGTCAATGGGTAGAGTCATTACATATAATTAAATTTAGACTGTGGTTTTTTAGTGTTTTGAAGCCTAGTTAACATGCAGTAGCTGTCAAATGGCAGGAGTTGCTGATCTGGTCTAAAAATTGCCATGCCAGTTCAATATTGTTAAAAAGGAAATTTACAGTGTTACTTTCTGCTTATAGTCTCTGCAGTGGATCAGGCAATCCTTGTTAGCACCCGCCTTCTGCTGGATCTCCCAAATTCTTGCAGGCCTGTTTATCTGTCTTTTTTGGAGAATTTTTGATCTTTGGGTCACTGTGTCCTTTTGTTCCTGCTCTCTGTTAATACGAGAGATGCTGGGAGGGTTGGAGCATCTCTGCTGTGAGGACAGGCTGAGAGTTGGGGGTGTTCAGCCTGGAGAAGAGAAGGCTCTGGGGAGAACTTCAAGCCCCTTCCAGTCCCTAAAGGGGCTTCAGGAAAGCTGGGGAGGGATGTTTTACAAGGGCATGGAGTGATAGGACGAGGGGTGATGGCTTCAAACTGGGAGAGGGGAGATTTAGATGAGATCTGAGGAAGAAATTCTTTCCTGTGGAGACCCTGGCTCAGGTTGCCCAGAGAAGCTGTGGCTGCCCCATCCCTGGAGGTGTTCAAGGCCAGGCTGGATGGGGCTTGGAGCAACCTGGTCTTGTGGGCGGTATCCCTCGTGAGGGTGGGACTGGATGGTCTTTAAGGTCCCTCTCAATCCAAACTATTCTATGATTCTATGTTTTCTCTTTTTTTTTTTTTCTTTTCTTTTCTCCTCCCTCTCCTTTGGATGCTTGCCATATTTAAGTCCTTCTTGGTCTGAGCTTTGGCTGTTTTACAGTTGCAAGTGCAAGTATTTTATTCAAAAACATGGAATAGCCTCTGAGCCACATCTACAGCCAGGCCTGCCAAGGGTCCTGCATTCTTTGATTAGCGTTATCTGGTGCTGCTCTGTAGGGGCCAAAGCAGCCTTGGATGAATCTGCTCGATCTGCTGGGAGCTGGGGTGAGAAGGAGACCACTGTACGGCAGTCCCTCACTGGGATGTGTGTGGTGGTGTGCTGTACAGCACCATTACTGCGTACATGATTCGGTGTGGTACTACAAAGACTATGGGACCTGAGCACATCTAACCCCTAGCTTAGGAAGCTTGTCCTCCATGGTGTGAAGTGGTTTTATTTTCTGTATATGCCTTGGTCCTGTGGTGCAGCATTTGGGCTTCTCCCGCATTCCAACTCATTTTGCCACCTTGCAGAAGAAATAGAAGCTGTTCTGAGAAAGAAAAGGTTGGGGTGTTACTAGCTAGGGCTTCTTCATTTCCTGGTGTCCCTAAGTAAGTGGGGTGTAGGGACATCCTTTTTCCTTGGCGTGTTCTGGGCAGATGTCCAGGCCCTTGAAGTTCTGCCAGGAAGATGCTGTAATATGCTAAGCACGCTGTTCCCTGATCCTATTCCTGTCCTGCAGCTGGTATTGTGACTGTACCTAGACAGTTGTTCCATGCCAGGACCACGTCTCCCCTATTCCTACCACCCCAGCATGGGTTGCCTTGGCCACTGAGCAGCTATTTTTGTAGGCTGGTTGTGGAAACAGAAAGCTGAGTTGCAGCATTACTAGTTGGTCTGATTGTGAAGCACAGTTGAATGAAGAAAAACAAAGCTACCTCCTTGCTCTCACCCAAGCATCTGATGTTTATGCGACTTCCTATGGTTTGGCATAAATGCTGTAAAACTGAACTTACAGCTGAGATGCTGCAGCATCCCAGGTGCTTCTTGGGACAACAGGCTTTTCTTGACTGGGCATTTAGCTTCTATGGCTGTAGGAGCACAGGGGCTTGCTCAGCCTTCCCTTTGCTGAGGGCAAAGGCATGCTTTCGCTGCCCTGAGCTAATGTACACCAAAGGCATATCCACTGGCAAAGCCAAGTCTGCTGGAAGATGGTAGAGCAGTCAACAGAGGGTGGTTCTACTTCTGCTGCGATAACAGCTTCTTCCCCATGCTTACTTTTGTCCCGTCCCTGCAGACACCACTCTCTCCTTGGGGCTGTTCTGTCCAGGACGTTGTATAAGCAACATCTTACTTCTCCCCGCACCATATTCATCTGTTCAGCCTCTGTTTAATGTACCTTCCCCTCCACTGACATCATGCTCTGTTGCTGCCAAAGACACGGAGCTGGCTGAGCACCAGCAGCCTGAGCACACGCAGCGCATGGACATGGCCCAGCCTCTAGCCAGAACATGGTCCAGCAGCAACTCTGGGCTCCGGAGCTGGCTCCACCCTCAACATCCCATTCCCCAAGCACTGTACAAGCAAACGTTATACATCTGTTTCTGCTGGACTTTGGATTCAATAAATCTTATTAAAATTATTTTGTTGGGTTTATTTCAGTGTGTTGACACAAGTTCTTGTCCCTCTGCAGCTAGTGTTTGCACGTTCCATGCCCAGGCATGGGCAGCTATGAGAAGCTAGGATTGCTGTCCAGAAGAGTGGGAAAAAGAATGCCACAGGCAAAAAGCTGGACAAGAACAGGGAGGAGAGAAAAATGAAAAGTATTTCAAAATACAAAGAGAAGAAAGTAGGTACAGTTAAAATTTGGAAAGATGCAGACACTGCAAAGACTGCAGAGCAATCAGTGGGGTCTGTCTAGAAGAATAAGCGTCCAAAGTCACACGTTATTTGGGATATAGCAGAGGCAAATCCACTATTTACAAATCTTACTGCAGATTCTTTCTGAGGAACTTCCATCTTGTCTTCCTGTGGCCAAATACATACTTCAATGGCCTCGCTTACTTCTTGAGATATTTCAGGTTTTCGTGATCACGGGTCAGGTTACCGCTGAATTTGTTGTGAGCAAGGCCCTGCCCCTTGCAGCAGCTTCTGCCCCACGTACCAATTTCCTTGAATGTATGGGCTGAGCTGCAGTGGAACAGGTTTCTCCCCTGGAGTGAGCATGGGCAGAGGGTGATCCACATGTCAATGGTAAAGTCCATCTGTCTGCCATCTTTTTAAGCTTGGCAAGTGGCAGAGCAGGAGGAGTTTGAGGTGTCAGGCTGTAACTTATTGGAACAACCATCTTTTCCATGATCCCCGTCAGTGTTGCCTTCCTAGTTCTCCTGCGCCCACTGGTGCGTCTGGCATGTTTGAACTGTGATGCAGGATGCCGTCAGTCTCCATTCTTCTCCACGCTCTGCGTGGAAGGAGCTGCAGGCCAGCAAAGACTTATTGCTCTTGGTACTTTCCGTCAAGGCGTCCTACGCTGCATTGCCTCTGTTGTGTACCGCCTGATGTTACGTGCTTTCAGAATTGGGTAGCATGTCCAGGTCCTTGTGTTCCTACGTGTGGGAGGTAGCCACAATGGCAGTTTTACCCAGTGCCTGCTAGAAGAGGTTCAGTGGACGTTGCTGACGCTCTTGAGACGGAAAGCTAAAATGCCGTGTTACTTCCACAGTGCTGAGAGGTACATGGTGTCCCACCCCAGTAGCACCACTTCCCCGTCACTGCGTTGAGAGGCAGAGCCTGATCCCAGATGTAGACCTTAGGCCCATCACAGGTTCTGCCCAAAAAGTCAAGAGTAAAGCAGGGCTGACATTGAATGGGCAAGGTGGGATTGAGCAGGGATGGCTGTAGGCTAGTTAGGGGTGCTCATAGCACCCTTCGTCTAACTCCAATGCTCACTCAAAGGTGAGTATTTATGAGTTGATCCTGTAACTGTGTCCTGAAGTAACTCAAGTCTTTTCTGCCACGTGGTCTGGCATTGCATAATTCTGGCCTGTTTATCAAGCAACAGCAATGGAACTTGCTGTTCATTTTTTTTTTTTCACTGTGTGTTGGGATCAAGATATTCTGCCAAGAAGATCAGCGTGTCTGCTTTTTCTTGTTAGCAGGCCAAACAGAACTTCAGTTTGGTGCTGAACATATAAAAATGTCCTCCCAAGCCCTGCTCATTGTTTCTGTTTTTCTCTCTGCCCATTCTCTGGTTGATTGCACAGTCTGACCTATGCTGCATCTGTCTGGCTGTTAATAAATACTATACATATGTTTGGGGGTTGAAGGGTCCAATTCAAAGGGATGTCATTTTAACCTCTTTTTGTTCACCAGCTGCTGAGGTCCTACCTGCATCTCTATATTTGCACGTTCAAAGCACGCTTGTCTTCAAAATGGCCTGTAGTGACAACAGGAGCCTTAGGAGGCAGGATGTTTAGGGTCTGCTTGGACCACTGCCACTGCCGTGGGCCAGTTGGCCCAATCCTTTCTGTTCTCTGGCTGTCTCCCCTCTCTAAAATGATTTTGTGCTTTTGACAAGAGGATGGGGAAGGAAAAGGAAGGAATGAGAGAACTGTGCTAACTGGACCCTCCAGCCACACTCCATCTCACTAGATTTCACTGTGGTCCTTTGGGGGTCCGTTATCTACTTTTGATAAGAAAAAGAAAAGCACGTTCTCCAATCTTGTTGTCCAGATTTCTGTAATTTTGTAAGGGATCTGCGCTTGCAGATCCCTTGGTCAACTGCAGGATACTCATCTGGGTTGACCCCATATCCCGTATAGCCATTCTTTTTAAGGACATGCAGATAACAAAGTCTCTGGCTTCTGGGTGACAACAGAAGTTGAAATGCTTGAGTACAAGTGGTATGAAGGTCAAACTGCCTGGAGAACTTGCAGATGTAAGTGTGGGGAAGGTGTATAGGAAGTCTGATTCAGCCCTTATTAAAACAGTAGGTGTGAAGAGTCCTTTGTGATAGACATCAGCTATCACCAAGAGACTGAGACGGACATTATTTAAATCCCACAGCCTTATTGGAATGAGTTACTGGTCAGAAGCAGTTTGTGCATGGGTACTCCTAGGGTTTTCTGAGAAGCAGCTGAGTGCTCCTCGCTAGCCCAGGCTGGAGGATTGCGAGCTACTGATGGTGGTAGTTGAAAGGTGCTGGAGGGGGGCTGAGGTGGAAGACAGAAAGGTGGGAGGGGGCTGAGGCTGAGTGCACTGGCAGTGAGACAGCAGATGGGAATCCGTGCAGAGAGGGCACGGTCACAAGAGTGATGATGCGTTTTGGAGTGATTACAATAGCTTCATGGAAATGTCAGTTTGGTGGTAAAAAGGCTAATAAAGGGGAAAATGCTGGGATTAACTCACAGAGGGCTGGGGAACAGTGCAGAGAACAGCTACAGGCTGCTTCCCTTCTCCACAGCACACCTTCCGCTCTATTCGCAAAAGCAACACCGTCAATCCAGAAAAGGTTCAGATGATGACAGGCAGATATGCAGGGAATAGCTAAATAAGCCAGGAGTCGTCAGTCTGGAAAAGGGACGATTGTGGGGATTTTGTAGAGGTCCATACAATGATGGATGTTCTGGAGAGACTGAACGCGTGGTTTGCTGCCGTCTCCAGCACGAGAACTACAGACTATGAAATACGAGTAGTAGAAGACACGTTTTCACGAGCTTACAGTTACACTGTGAAACTCCTTGTTGCAGGATACAGTGGATGATGTGAATATTTATGTGTGCTTAAAGAAGGATTGGACAATGCAATGGAAAGAAAATCCTTTGAGGAGTACCAAATGAGTGCAATCTCCATCTGAATCAGTATATCTGTGCTGCGGGGGGTTAGAAAGTGGTACCGTTATTCAGTAAGAGCAAGACATGTGCACGTCCTACACTTATGCCCTCTCATAAGCATCTGCTTCTTGAGCAGGTTACTTATCTGGGTTGACCCCATATCCCATATAGCCATTCTTTTTAAGGACATGCAGATAATAAAATCTCATCTCTGGCTTCTGGGTGACAACAGAAGTTGAAATGCTTGAGTACAAGTGGTATGAAGGTCAAACTGCCTGGAGAACTTGCAGATGTAAGTGTGCGGAAGGCATATAGGAAGTCTGATTCAGCCCTTGTTAAAACATTGTTAGATTTTGTAAAGGACAAGGCTATTGAGTGACCGGAGGTGTGAGTGATGTCACAGGAGTCAAAGAAAAGGTTGTAATGTCATAGACCTATTACTAGGTGGCGATAGTAAATTGTTAATGATGCAGAAAAGTCCCAAGTTTTCAGCAAGCGTTTTTGTATATGGAGAGAAGTTGGAGGATGTATTTGCAAAATACACACGATAAGTTACTTCCCACTCTGCTGGTAATCCAAGGTAACGCCAAACACATTCGATAGGAATATGCTATTTAAATTAATAGGCCCAGGTAACTTTGGCCTAGAAGTACTAGAAGTGCTGATTGTTATTTTTAATTTAGATTACTAGGAAATTTCAGAAGGTTGGCTGAAGTTGGCCAGTGCTGGAATGACCTGTATGCCTTTGCCCCCATGTTTATTCTGGGCAGAATTTTAGAAATACTGATACATTATTTGATTAATAAATAACTAAAGGTTAGGCATATAATTAACGCCACTGAGCTTGCATTTATGGTGAGTACAGTAAGTTCTCTCAAACAAATCTTGTTTGTTTTTTTAAGATGACTGTGGTGATTTGATAAGGGTGACAGTATAAATTTAAAACACTTGGGTTTGTGTCAGGTCCAGTTTCAGCAGTATACAACATTTGAGTTAAAAAGGTTAACTCTGTATGTCATTAGCAAAGTGCTGGGTGAGCAAGGTTTCCTTAACTGGTGGTTGTCTGTGGAGAATATGATCCAAATCAAGCTTTTTCCAGGCACTGTTTCGATACATACCAAATTTGACACTGTCCTCAAAGCCTTCATCCAGTCACTTCTCATTGGAGTTCATCTCATCAATGAGTTCATCACCACCTTTGGTGGCACAGCGAGTACCCGTACTGTGAAGCTCAAGTCTTACAGGAGCAGGAGGAGGTTTTTTCAGTAGGATTAGTTGTAATCTGTAGGTCATTAAACCTTTTTTTTTTTTCTTTTACTACAGAAGCTGTAGTGTCTGCATTGGTACAAGTATTTTGTGACATTGTCCTCACACTTGAACATGCTGTTGCATATCTCACAGTAGCTCTACCTGGTGCATGGTGTGTAAGCATCTGACTACTTAAATGGAACCGATGACAAGTTCTCATTAAATGCTTTGTAATGCCAGGAATGTTGTGTATGCAGAAGAGCTAGAAGTTTGTATTCGGGTTGTATTACTAAGTAGTTTAGGAGATAAATTGATTAGAGTTCTCATCTGAAGTTACCAACAGCTTCATTAGAGAAGTTCTGAACTGACACACGTGTAACTGGTCTGTGTTTGGGGACACTAAATAGATCAGCGATGGCAGCCTTTCACAGGGCAGCAGGAGAGGAAATAAAAGGGATAGTGGAAAGGAGCCACAGTCTTAAAAACTCACTATTTCAGTGGTGTTTTTACTGGATGGAATCTTACCAGTGGAGGTTTGACAACAGACTCTAGAGCCCCTATCGCTCCCTCCTTTGTTTTTGGCAACCCGATTTGGCATCGTTTTTAAGCTTGCTGAGGGTGCTGTCTGTGCTGCCGTCCTCAGCTTTCATGAAGATATTAAACAGGACTGGCGCTACTGTCGGCAGCTTGTTTGGAGCTGCTCCGAGGGAAGATGGAGCTGACTCTTGGGACATCTCAGTCTGTTCCTGTGGATGTGTGGGGCTTAACAAGAGGAAATTATTCACCATTTCTAGACTAGGAGTCCTTCACACCTTTCACTCCCAAACTTTGCCCTGAGGTCCAAATTCTCAGACCGTGGCATGTTTCAGTCTTGCTCCATTCCCTGCCTTTCCCCTTGGCATTCATGTGGTGTGGTGCAACAAACAGAGGGCCTTGGCGTGCACCAGATATTTCATGGTTTTCTGAGAAACCCTGAGCATGTGGGTCCCACTGATGATAAGATACCTGAGTGCGTATAGCTGAGCACTATTCGATGGGATTAAGTTTCTAGTGCTGTCATGTTGTTGTTGTTTTTGTGGGAAAATGGTGGCTCGCAGAAGTGCTCCTGCCCACCTTCACAGGGCTCCTCTCTGGTTTGCAGTGTGCTCGGTCTTTTTTTGCCTTATTGCAGAATGTGCACTTTACTTTCCACTTTTTAACCCCTCTCCTCCCATGGTCATTGCATTTCTTCTGTAGTCCTTTTGCCAAAACCATTGCTCCACGTTGAACAGGTTCTGCACTGCCCTCAGGTTGTATAAGGTCAGTAGGTGGTCAAAGCACCTTCTTTCGCTTCAGCTTCAGTTGACATGGTCTGCCTAAGGATCCAAGCATTTCTGTTTAAAAAAAGGTGGTTGTTATTCATGTTGTGTCTGTCTCAGGCTTTTTAATAGAAGTATATCTCTCTGTGAGGTGTGGTTTTGATTGTGTAATACATAGGAAGGCTCCAAAGAACTGTAAAAGATTCTGATCCTTCTTGAAGTCTTACAATAAGACAGAGTGTGTCATGCTTTCTTTAAACTCTCTGGTGAGAGGACTGTTCCCCATGACTCCCTGCCTGCCATAGCTGGTCTCCTAAGAGAGGTGAAGATAAGCCATCTTGAGCAGTAATGACAACTGAATTTGGCAGGGATGGGTTAGTAGGTTCAGGTGGCATTTGCTGAATCACTCTGTGGCCACAACCATGGGACCATGGCGCTGTTCAACATCTTCATCAATGACATAGACAGTGGGATCAAGTGCACCCTCAGCAATTTTGCTGATGACACCAAGCTGAGTGGTGGGGTCGATGTGCCAGAGGGATGGGATGTCATCCAGAGGGACCTGGACGAGCTAGAGAGGTGGGCCCGAGCAAATCTCATGAAGTTCAGCAAGGCCAAGTGCAAGGTCCTACACTTGGGTCGGGATAATCCTTGTTATCAATACAGGCTGGGGGATGAGGTGGTAGAGAGTAGCCCTGCGGGAAAGGAGCTGGGGGTAGTGGTGGATGAAAAGCCGGATATGAGCCAACAGTGCATGCTTGCAGCCCAGAGGCCAGTGACATCCTGGGCTGCATCAAAAGAACCGTGGCCAGCAGATCGAGAGAGGTGGTTCTGCCCCTCTACTCTCTCTGGTGAGACCCACCTGGAGTACTGTGTCCAGCTCTGGAGACCGCAGCACAAGAAGGACATGGACCTGTTGGAGTGGGGCCAGAGAAGGCCACGAAGATGATCTGAGGGCTGGAGCCCCTCTGCTGTGAGGACAGGCTGAGAGAGTTGGGGGTGATCAGCCTGGAGAACAGAAGGCTCCGGGGAGACCATAGAGCCCCTTCCAGTCCCTGAAGGGGGCCTACAGGAAGGATGGGGAGGGGCTGTTTGCAAGGGCATGGAGCGATAGGACGAGGGGCAATGGCTTTAAACTAGAGCAGGGCAGGTTTACATTAGCCATTAGGAAGAAGTTCTTCACACTGAGGGTGGTGAGACACTGTCCCAGGTTGCCCAGAGAGGGGGTGGAGGCCCCATCCCTGGAGACATTCAAGGCCAGGCTGGATGAGGCTCTGAGCAACCTGATCTAGTTGAAGATATCCCTGCTCACTGCAGGGGGTTGGACTAGATGGCCTTTAAAGGTCCCTTCCAACCCAACACATTCTATGATTCTGCAAGAGTCCTGAAAAGGAAGACTGGTGTGTTGCCTGAGGAACACTTCAGCTTTTAAGGATGGATTAATCTCTCTTCTTTGCAGTTGTTACCGGTTATATCTGGCATTCCTACATGTAAGAAATTCACAAAAGAATTTACAACAGAATTGGGGTAGAACAGAACAAAATCAGGAACTCAGAATTACTGTGTGATGTAGAAAAGGGCAAGTAGGCCGAGTGCAGTCCCTGAGCCCAGCTTTACACCTTGGCACAGTGTTATTGGCAGAAGAAATAAAAGATATTAATGTTAGAATTGACTTGGAAAATTGCCCATTGACATTTAAGGCTTGTGTTTTAAACTGTCCGCAGAATGGGAAATGTTGTTGCCTAAGGGGAGCGCAGAAATCCTTATAAACTGTTAGAAGGGAAATGTAAGTACGAGTGTGCAAACATTGCCTCAAGCCGCTCGGTGAGGCCTGCGAGCAGCACGTACGAACAAAGCTGTAATTGGACAAGAATTATTTTATTAAACGGTTTTGCTGGAAGATTGTTTTAGTGGGAAACACAAATGTTTTACAAAGAGGAACTTGTTTCACTGCAGCCAAGGTAGAACAGAAGCAAGGTTTTAATGTTTTTTTAAAACAAAAAATTATTGTCTTTGTCAGCATGACTTTGGCAATCTGTTTTTATTATTTCTCATAAGGGATGAATGAAGTTGAAACACAAATGATGAGTTGTTATTGATGATCATTAATTTCTTTTTAGTTACAGGTATGTGAAAATTAATTAATGGGATGAATCAGAAGCGGGAATCAAAATTTCAAATTTCCTACCAGAAAGCTGTGTCCTGAGAGCTGTAGTTGCCGTGTTGTTCTGCTAAACTGGCTTCATTGATGACCTGTTCTTTTGTCTTGTCTTCTGCAGGATGGGATAAACATTCTTATGGGTACCATGGTGACGATGGGCACTCCTTCTGTTCTTCGGGGACAGGACAGCCCTACGGCCCTACCTTCACCACTGGGGATGTGATTGGCTGCTGTGTTAACCTTATCAACAATACCTGCTTTTACACGAAAAATGGCCACAGTTTAGGTAAGTAAAGAAAGGTGTTCTCGGGAGAGGGATGCTCCTGCCCTGCTCTCGCCGCTGCTGTTTAATGCTTTGCACGTGTTGTAACTCTTGTCCCACATTTGTGGGTAAGATTTCAAGAATGTCAGAGGAAAAGAACACTAAGGAGCAGTCAGGAGATGTAAATTGACTCCGAGACATAAATTTCCAGCATGTAAAATGGTTTCTATGCTGCTCCATTTGTTTAGGTAGGTTAGGATTCTACGCCTTTCCTCTGCTGCTGCACAGCCGGTGGGAGGCTGGATAAGATGGCTAATGGCTGGGCAACAGGAAAATAAAGAAGTGGGAAGTTTAGTTAGCTTATTATTCAACTGACTACAAAGCCACTGTATCGGTGTCTTTTCACTTTTTAAAGGGGCTTGACACATTGGTCCAAGATTCCCGAAGACAGACATTAGACATTAATTCAGCATAAGAGTGTTACTTAGGTACTGACCTCTAATTTGATTCGTTCCACAGTTGTTTCAGTAGTTCCCCTAAAGTTAAGGACTTCAAAATTTTGCCCAAAGGAATATCTCACAGATGTTTTCCAAACATCCATCGTACCTGATTTGTCTAAAATAGAGACTTGAAGCCATTTTCACATACAGTGTCTTTCCCTCGGATGACACAAATAAATAAATAAATAAATAAATTTCTTGTCCTTTTTTTTTTTTTGTCACATCAGATATGCAGTAAATTTTGATAAGTTCGTCTCACTTTTTGTGCTGGAATTCATTTGGTTTGGCAGGGACAAGCACTCCTTTCCTTTGCTTCTCCTTGCTGTGTCAATTTGCCTTTGCTGAATTCAAGACAAAGAAGCTGGTAGAAAAATACCCCACTCAAAAGACTTATCAGAACAAAAATTGGTTTGGGTTACTGGCTGGGCTGACGGAATGAGTGGGATTGGGGTGCAGTGTGTGTCTGGAGACTGCATTATTTCTGGTGAGCTCTTGGGAAAAGTACTGGGCTCCCCAGTATTAGAGAGAGATGGACGTACTGGAGAGAGTCCAGCAAAGGGCTGCCAAGATGGTGAAGGGTCTGGAGCATCTCTCCTGGGAGGACAGGCTGAGAGAGCGAGGGCAGTTCAGCCTGGAGAAGAGAGGGCTCAGGGAGTTCTCATCAATATGTATAAATACTTGAAGGGAGGGTGCAAAGCAAAGAGAACCAGGCTCTTCTCAGTGGTGCCCAGTGCCAGGACCAGAGGCCATGGACACAAACTGACACACAGGAGGTTCCCACTGAACATCAGGAGACACTTCCACTGTAAGGGTGACCAAGCACTGGCACAGGTTGCCCAAAGAGGCTGTGGAGTCTCCATCTGTGGAGGTATTCAGAAATCATGTGGACACAGGTTCCTGTGGACACAGTGTGATGCCTGTGATCATCTGGACTCTTGTTAAGGGCCAGTAGTGTCTATTTGTGCCATTGATAAAGAAACACAACATTCAAGAGAAGTGCTTCAAGAGATGTCAATGTTGAGGAGACCGTGTCTGAGCCCCATAAGACCACAGATCCCAGTCATCTGGCTGTTCCGCAGCTTCTCCTGGGCACTGAACAGGTAGATGTGAGAGGGGGGATATCAGCAGAGGAACTGAGACCAGATGGAGGCAGGAGCAATGCTTTATTTGAAAGTCAGAACATTTCCTGCCCTAGTGGAAACATCTCCATGAAGATCTTGAACATTTCGTGAAATTGATGCTAACCTGAGAATCTCATTTCTCTGTTGTGTAAACCCGAGATTTACCAGGAAAGGGATGAATGTGCTTTTTCTTGATGTTCCCTGACACAAAGCCACTGGAGCTGTATCTCTCTCCTCTTAGGAAATTAGGTCATTATGTACTCCTGCTGCAGATATAAAAAATATTCATGAGACTAATCAGCCCCTTTGCGATGCGACTTAGCTGGACAGCAGGGTTTCAGGGCCCTGCCTCTGGGCATTTGAATTTGTCTTGCTTTTAGTGGAATTACTGTCTTCCCCTAAAGATGATACTCTCTCTTCACCCTTTCTCTCTGCACCATTTCACCTTCTCCTTTTCATTTGTTCATTAGACACACCCCCCCTTTGTTTTCCTTGCAGTTTCTCCTGTTGCTTAACTATGATCTCCCATTGTCTCCATACTTTTCCATTTAATCAGATCCATCAGGAGCTCTATATAAGAACTGCTTTCTTGACCATCACAAATTCTGGATGTTCTGGTGGGAGTTAGGTCTTGAACTTTGTTTGGAGATGTCACGTGAAAACTGTTTGACATCGTATGTAGTCTTAATTCTCTCTTCTGGAAAATGTCTTAAATGTCTTCTGGCCACTGATGACAAGTTCTGAGTGGAGTCCTGGAAATAAAAAGCATGATGAGATGTGTCTAGAAGTGTGGTGAGAGTGAACTAGGGGAGAAAGGAAGAAATTTGAGAAATGTTGGGGCTCCAGCAACTAGGCAGAGAGGCTTAGACACAGGACGTGATGAGGGAATGTGACTGGTGCAGGTCTCTGGATGACGTGGATGAGTTCGCTCAGGGACTAGTGTGTGAGTGTTTCAGGTCTCAGACTTTGCCAGCAGACCAACGTAAATGGAGCAGCAGGGCTATAAAAAGAGCATGCAACCCTCTGAAGTCTTGGCATAGAAATCTTCCTGTAGTCTGAGTTCTAGTGCAGGCACTTGGAAAGACCATGTTAACCTGTAAGCAAAACGACCATTCTCAACCAGTGTAGAGGTTAACAGGAACAGTAGAGATAATGAAGAAATCTGCTTGTGAAAGAGATCTGCAGATATCAGTCCCAGCTTTGCCCAGGTTTGACAGGACTGTCCTCAAATCAAGTTGCCAGAGAGCAAGGACATTGAGAGGTTTAAAACAAGACTTTAAAGATGAACCAGATCTAAAATGAATGGAAAATATCAAACTTGGCTGCAGCCTGGTGTCTCCATAAGAACAGTTTTACCCAAGTAGCTTGATTGGATGATAACTGTTTCCAGGAGCGTGTAGAGCTGTGTGGGTTTAATGGCACTTCTCCTCAGCAACAAGTGGTAAAACTATTCAAGTATGTCATGGGCTGACGTTTCCTAGTCCACTTTTGAAGATGCCCATCTTGCTGAATGTGATGTTGCATATTGCGGTGAAGCAGCACTGCTTATGCAGTCTCTGAATTAGGATTACCTAAACAGATGCTGGAGGAGGACCCTGCCGAGGAAATGGAGTGTTGTGGCTGATGGCCCAAATGTATGTCATCTTGTCCTAACTGAATTCTGAAATGTATTGCGAAGAAAATGGCCAAATGTGAGGCAGAGGATGATTGTTGCTGGGTGCAGGGTAGAGTTGGGCGAGAAGGTCCACAAGCATGTTGTGTGCATGGAGATGTGTCTAAGTGTGTGTTAGTCACGGAAAGGTGGAAGGTGTTGATCACACTGTTGCCCAGCACTGAACCTTCATTTAATGTCTCTATATCACGGCCTTGATGATCAGGTTCCCACCATAGAATCAGAGAATCGTTTTGGTTGGAAGGATCCTTTAAGATCATCAAGTGCAACCAGCAACCTAACACTGCCAAAACCACCACTAACCCATGTCCCGTGGGCTAACAGGAGAGGCTCTTCACACACTTGCTCTTGCTTCCTGATCTCTTGAGCTATCCAGTTCTCATGTCTTTGGATTTATGAAGTTTGTTATTTTAAATGGGACCTCGGCTTTGGAGGTGCTGCAGAGAAAGAGTGAAGTTTCAAGTTCAGCTTTCCAGTTAGAGCTGTGATTACAGAATCACAGAATGGTGGGGTTGGAAGGGACCTCTGGAGATCATCCAGTCCAACCCCCTGCCAGAGCAGGGTCACCCACAGCAGGTGGCACAGGAACACGTCCAGGCGGGTTTGGAATGTCTCCAGAGATGGAGACTCCACCACATCTCTGGGCAGCCTGTGCCAGGGCTCTGCCACCCTCAAAGCAAAGAAGTTCCTCCTCATGTTTAGGTGGAACTTCCTACGCTCAAGTTTGTGCCCATTACCCCTTGTCCTGTCACTGGGCACCACTGAAAAGAGCCTGTCCCCATCCTCCTGACACCCACCCTTTAAGTGTTTATAAGCGTTGATAAGGTCCCCCCTCAGTCGTCTTTTTTCCAGACTGAAGAGACCCAAATCCCTCAGCCTTTCTTCATAAGATAGATGTTCCAGTCTCCTAATCTTTTGCTCTCTGCTGTTGCCTGTGTTGGATGCGAGTGTGTAGCAGTGCAGATTCAGGATGAACTCTCTAAGCAGACATATTTGTGCAATAGATCTAGTTCTGTGCACCTAAAGCATTTTATTGGTCTTAGGTAACAGGGTGCAAAACATACAAATACCTTAGTTTAAAGGCAGTGTAATAAGTTTATTTATAGAATCATAATTATTTATAGCAGAGTAATTTTCGTTGGGAGGGATCTCTGGAGGTCACGCATCCAATGCCCTGCTGAAAGCAGGACCAATTAGATTATGTTACTCAGAAACTCATCAAGTTTTTACTGTCTCCAAGAACAGAGATCCCACAGGGGACTTTTCTGGTCCCCTCATTCAGTCTTTGACCACAGTCATGCTGAATTTTTCCCACCTAATTCTAATCAGAATTTCCCATGTTGCAACTTGTCTCTGTTGCCTCCTGTCGCCATGCATCTCTGGGAAAAGTCCATCTTTTCTATACCCTCCCATAAGGCAGCAATAAGTGTGTTAACACTGGACAACCCCTTTTCCCTTAGCCTCTCTCCATCTCGTTGGCCTCTGCTGGACTCACTCCAATCTCACTGTCTGTCTTGTATTGGGGAGCCCAAAGGTGGACATCATGCTCCCAAGTTTAGACTCACAAGCGTTGAAGAGAAGGGAGCAATCCCTTCCTTTAACCTCCACTCTTACTAACACAGCTCCAGCTGTACTCCTACTGATGCAGCTCAGGATGTGGTTGACCTGCTTCACTGCAAGGACCCGCTGCTGACTCCTGCCCAACTTGTTGACCAGCAGGATCCCCTGCGTCCTTTTCTGCAGATCTGCTTTCTCTCCAGTCAGCCCCAGCCTGTCCTTTTTTCTGGCAATATTACAACCTGGTGGAAGGGCTCTTCAGTTGCTTTTGTTGAGCTTTCTGAGGTTTGTGCTGGATCGTTTCTTCAGCCTTTTGAGGTCCTTCTGAATAGCAGTATGCCCTCCAGTGTGTTGTCCACTCTTCTGTTTGATAACATCTGTGAGCCTGCTGAGAGTGCACGCCATCCCATCATCCAGGTCATTAGTAAAGACATTAAACTGTATTGGCCCTACCATCGATCCCTGAGGGACAACACTTGGACTTTGAGCTGCTGTTCACAACCCTTCGATCCTGACAGCCCAGCCAATTTTCCACCCACCTTGTAGTCCACTCAAAAATCATATACTTGTCCATGTGCTGGATGCAGCTCCATGAGTTGTCATGGGAAAGCTGGGCCACCTTTGGCTCCAAGTGATCCTGGGTGGCAGAGGAGGGCTCCAGAGGGTTGCAGACTCAAGGACCTTGGCCTCATTCTAGTGTAAGGGTTAGAAACCAGCTTTCATAGAATCATAGAATGGTTTGGGTTGGAAGAGACCTTAAAGATCATCCAGTGCCACGCCCTGCCCTGGGCAGGGACACCTCCCACTAGATCAGGTTGCTCCAAACCCAGTCCAGCCTGGCCTTGAACCCCTCCAGGGATGGGGCAGCCACAGCTTCTCTGGGCAGCCTGGGCCAGGGACTCACCACCCTCACAGTCAAGAACTTCTTCCTAATATCTGACCAAAATCTCCCCTCTTTCAGTTTGAAACCCTTACCCCTTGTCCTGTCGTTACACTCTCTGATCCAGAGTCCCTCCCCAGCTTTTCCTGGAGCCCCTTTAGGGACTGGAAGGGGCTCGAAGGTCTCCCTGGAGCCTTCTCTTCTCCAGGCTGAACCCCCCCAGCTCTCTCAGCCTGTCCTCACAGCAGAGGGGCTCCAGCCCTCCCAGCATCTCCGTGGCCCTCCGTTGGACTCATTCCAACAGGTCCATGTCTTTCTTGTGCTGAGGACTCCAGAGCTGGATGCAGTACTCCAGGTGGGGTCTCACCAGAGGGGAGTATAGGAGTAGAATCACCTCCCTTGACCTGCTGGCCATACTTCTTTTGATGTAGCCCAGGATTACTCATCCAACTGAGTAAAACAAGTGCGAAGTGAAAAACAGGCTTGAGTGAGGAACAATATTTGGGCAAAGTGTTGGAGTGAGAGCAATGGTTACTGAACATTTTTCTCAGCCAGGTATTCCACATCACTGCTATACACAATTTTTGGTTGGGTTGTAGAGAAGGTACTCAACAGGCAAGGTCCAGACTGCTGTGATGTTAACTAAACCATATTGGCCATCTGCCAGGGTGTTAATTAAACCCTATTGGCTATTTATTTAGTAAAATAGTCAGGATTTTTTTCCCAAGCATTTGGTTTTGGATCTGTGCTGCTTTGAATGTTTGTTTCCTATGTTGACTCCAAAAATTGGTTTAAATTACCCTTTCAGGTTGATGTGGTAACATTACATTGCAGCTCTTGGTTAAAATCGTCCTAACATTAAAATTGGAGAATGACATGCTCTTGCTCCTGTGCAGGCTGTAGTGTGTTTCGGTGCCAGGCAGGAGGGACTGCTGCATGGCTGGGAGCCTGGATGTGTGCCAGAACTGGGCATACTGGTGTGGGTACCAGCCTTCCTCTGGTGGGGGACAGAAGGCATTGCTGGGAGCACGCATGGGGCAAGACTGCACCTTCCAGGTTGCCTCCTGAAGTGTTAGCTTAGAAGATGAATTAAGCTCAGTCTATCACTGGCCAATCGTCTCACCATGCTCCTGCCTCGCTGCTGGATCTGGCCCATGGCGGATGGAGGGACACACCACGGGAACCCTCCTTTGGA
Organism: Fratercula arctica; assembly: GCA_947846985.1. Classification (NCBI taxonomy): domain Eukaryota; kingdom Metazoa; phylum Chordata; class Aves; order Charadriiformes; family Alcidae; genus Fratercula; species Fratercula arctica. Next base: position 22,609,870 of record CANTUZ010000007.1, read on the forward strand.
GCGGTACCTCACACCTCACTCAGATGCGGAGCACGTGCCCAGCCTGGCTGTAGCTGAGCATTGTCTCCAGCCACAACTCTCTTAGCCATCCTAGGCAACTGCTTAAATATCTGTTTTCTGTCATGTCAAATACAAATAAGAAGGGAAACCATGCACTTTTTTCCCACCCCCACGTATCTGGAACTGTAGCAGCGTGGTTGAGGCTGAAGCTGTTCATTGCCCAGTATTCCTCAGGTACTCCCGGCTGCAGCTTGGTCCTCTTGCAGGGCTGTTCCCCAGCTGTAATGCAAAGTGTTGAATGTTCGTTCCTGTCTCTCCGGCTGGTAAGAATAAGTAGTTATAGCCTAAACTGAAGCAACTTTGTAGTAAAACTCTGTTTCTAAAGCCAAAGTGAGTCTTGAAAATGAACTCCTTCATAGCGACACAGGGAGAAGCAAAGAAAAGAGGAGCTGCTTTTTAGAAAATCGAATTTTTGGGAAGGATGCCTGAAAAATTAAGCTTTTCTCTGAACCTTTCTCCCAATGCAAAACCTTGCACAGGATGGGGCTGGGGAGGGAAGTTACTTCTAAATACAACAGGTGGTGACATGCAGGGTCAGAGGTGGGATTTATTGGAATGGAGTAATGTTTTGTGGTGTGTTAAGGATGTAGCCAAGCAAGGAAAAAAATCCTTTGTCTTTTTAATTCTAATATTTTTCCCCCCACAGGTATAGCCTTTACAGACCTCCCTGTAAGTACACCTATTTTCAGTATTTTAACTAAGGATGCAAATGGAAGGGAGGGGGAAGAGTGAGGGGGTGTGATATTTTTTTTCTGTTTGATGCCCTGTTAAAAAAAAAATGGAAACGCTCACTACTGAATGATGTAGATGCTCCTTTCTCTGAAACTCTGTAATCCTGTGTCTGGGTTTGTGGCCTACTCATGTGCCTCCTCTCATCCCTCACTGCCTCTAAGAAAATGTTGCTCCTTCTCCTGGAGTTAAAGCAAGGATTCCAACTTCATTACAGGTCACCGTCTTCTAAATGCAGCTTCGACTCTTCCAAGCTGTGCAGCCATGGTGGAGTTGTTCCCTTTCCACGGGGTGGTTAAGGAAGGGTGTTTCTGAGAACGAAGGTCAGGCTTAGCTGGCTGTAGTGCGTGTGCTCATGGCACAGGTTTGTGACAAGCCTCCACCCATGATGAGTAACCAGCCCGTGGAATCTCCGGAGGAATGCGTTTGACATCCACATGGGGCTGATAGTTACTCCTCTGTTCAGCAGCCCCTCTACCCAGGTTTTCTTGAGTGCAGTGACGCCAGCTGAGTGACACCAGGCAATAACGGCTCTTACAAAAGCACAACTTTCACAGTGGGTCGTGAACAAAAAAACAGTTGCTCTTTTTCAGACCTAAGTGTTCCTGGGCAAGGAGCAGGTATTTAGGAAAAGAAGATAAAACCACATCAAGCATACAGCAGTACATCACTGCATCCTTTTCTCTCATACATAGAACTTCTTATCCCTGAGGATGCACTCCTGTCGTTGTACTTAATAGCCCTACATGAATTTCCTCTGAGGAATTTCTTAATTTCCGTAACTTGTGTAGGCCTCCAAAGTGATCAGTTTTCTTGTCTGATTTCCACACTGTGTGGAAGAAAGCTTGCTTTGCTTTGTTTTACACCTCCTGCCAAAGATTTTGTTTCGTTCCTCTAATTTTTGTGTTGTGAGAAATAATGACTAGCACTCCCCGTTCACCTTCCCAAGAGGATTTATGGCTTTACAGATCTCTCCCATATCCCAGCTGATGTCTGCGCTGAAGGATGTTCCAGTTACTTGATTTGCCTTTTCACATCAGCTGTCAATACAGCTTTTTTTTTTTGGTTCCTAGGCTCTTTGAACTTGGTAACGTTGCAGTGAAACCCTCTTTATGTGGGTTGTTTCACAGTGGTTTATTCACTTGGTCCAAGTGCAGTTTATTAAAGTAAAAGAATAATTTATCTGACCATGAATATTTTATCTGACCAAGAATATTTTATCTGACCATGGATATTAACCTTTTGGAGTGATGTCTTGTGACAACCTTGCATCCATAGCAAGAAGACACTTCTGTGATATACCCCTTAGTTTTGGGTGCTCTTTGTTTTTCCTCTGGATGTAGATTACATTAGGAGTCACGGTTTTATCATATTCCTTCTAATTTTTTCACCTGTTTGTCTTCTCACTTGGCTAGACTGCTTCTCTTTCTGAGCTATGAGTAGTCTTCATGTTAGGATAGATAGATAATTGCTATTTAGGCTCTCACCAATCAAAAATAGCTATCCAACACACCAAAACACACATACCCTTGATTTGTCATTTGCAGATAAAGTGTTGCCGTAGGTTTGCCGAGTTGTTTTCCATGGAAATCAGTTTGTTGCTTTTACAGCAGCAAGTAATCCATAACACACTTTTTCTGGGCCAGGAAGGAGAACAGTGGATGCCCTATAAGCCTCCTACTATTGAGAATTATCCTCCATGAGATAATTTCTCTTTAAAAATAAGGCAAGAGAAGCTTGACTGGGTCATTTCCCCCCTTAACTGTGGATGCGAGCAAGGACAGGAGACTTCTGCCTCCCTGTGGAGTTTGGACGTTCCTCTCCATGTGCTAAATGGCTCAGCTGTTGTGTTGGCAGCTTCATCCTAAGGATGCCTGCACCCAGCTTCCATCATTCCCATCCTCCTTTTCCAATATCCTTCCCTCGAATTACTGCCTTCTTCCCTCACCCTTGCAGACACCTGTGTATTCCATGTCCTTTTCTGTCCCTTTTTCCTCCCTCGGTCCACGGCTTCCTGGTTGTTCTTCCAAACAGTTGAGGTTACTGCCCTTTCCTGAAGAAGGGGATGCCAAACACAAGATAGTCCTTTGGATTAAATATAATGACTGATGTCAGAGATTGTAGAAGTCTTGAGGCAGTAGGGAATTAGAAGTTGATATAACTTGCAAGTGGTATTTTTCATTCATTATAGCATTGTGATCCAGGCTCGAACACAATATCCATTCATTAGAAGGTAAAGAAGAGAAAACATCTGTCATATGAAAGAGATAAAATGTAATCTGTGTTCTTCATCTGCTAAAGCTGTGGTCCGAAAATCTAACTGCAAACGGGAACGGCAACAGCAGTCTTACCTGAGTGACCCTTGAGGTTCTCTGGTTTGAGCAGCTTGACGTGCGTTTTTTGGTGTGTTCCATACCCAATTACTGAAATCCCCTGGGGAGGGGCTGTAGGTTGAACGCCTTTTCTTGCATTACAGCCTATGTCATGGTGAAGCTGGCTGGTAGCATGCGTCAGTGAGAAACTTGGCCAGTAAGCCCTGTTACTTTTACACCTTTCAAGCTTAAATAACTTCTAGGGTTGGCATTTCCCAAGGAATTAATTTAACCCTTCAAAACATTACCAGTCTAGAAATTGTTTCCTTGAGGTGCTTACAGCAAAATTTTGCTTTCAGAGGCAAATGATGATGACAATATTTTGCAATATTCACAATATTAGGAAGTTGAAATGGATACTTTCAGTTGAAAACCACATTTTATTGTGATAATGCTCACACACAGTGAGGCATATTTGCTTCAGCTTGTTTCAGTTCCCTCTAAAGAGTGTTTGCATTTGTGTGAATAGACATGAGGGAAAAAATTGCATTTTGGCCTAGCACAGGTTGAAATTAATATAAAAATAACTGCTTATATCCCACAGAGGGAGTTTTCCCCTTTTTCACCGATTTTAGTTCATGCTTAGGCCTAACTTTCTTACTTATGCAGGCCCGTATCAGGTTTATCCTGCCTGGTGGTTTGCTAAAATAGGAAATGTTAAAAAGCAGAATGTGGAAGAGCCCAGGGTGGGATTGCAGAGGCACAAAGGGACAAGGAGGTTAAAAAACAAGCCAAGATGACCAGGGAGTTTTGAGCATCTGGCCACCAACATCAGAGGGAAGAGGTCCCTCTTTTGGACCCTTGGGTCCAGAAGTCACTGGGAGAGTGTGCCTGAAGAACATGGCAGGAGAAGCATTCACCTGGTCAGTGGGCTCTGGGATGATGTCTCCTTGTGTCTGGCAGGGTGGTGGGGATACGTGTAGTTCCCAAGAGCTGCTAAACAGAGAAGAGACATCCCACATGTGAAAATGGGTTTTTTGAGGGTAGGCAGCTTCCCCTCAAAGATGAACATACCCCAAAGTGGCTGAAAAATACATGATATGTTGTAACTTGGTGTTTTTTACTTCTAACTTCCAAGTATTTTGGGTATCTCGTTCCTGGCTTTGGAAGTTCTTGGGTTCTTAATACTAAAAAGTTAATAAAAAAGTCTAAAATATGGACTGTGGGAAAGATCTGATCCCTCATTAGAGACACTTCCTTGTCAGCTGGGTTTGAAAGAAAGGAGAGACTGACTTTAAACATGGCATTTTCCTCTGGGAGCTCCTCCTTTATCATGCTTTATTTTCTTTGCATGCCTCTCTAACCCAGAAACTTCCTTGGTGTGAGAATGGGAAAGGAAGAGGTGTGCTGAGTCAGCAATGATGCAATCATCCTGATTTCTGATGTCAATTCCCAGCCTGTATTTATAGATTCATTTTTTTTCTTTGATATTTGAGATTCAATAATGTCAAAGGTAGGGTGGGTTGGTCAGGACCGTATCCAGTTGAGTTTTGAAACTCACCGAGAAGAGAGATGCTGCAGTCTCTCTGGGAACCTAATCCGGACTTTAATCATCTTCACAAGGAAGAATTTCTTCCTTATGTCCCATTAGAATTTCCCTGGCTGCAGCTTGTGTCACTTGTCCTTTCACTGAACGCCCTGGAGAAGAATTTGTCTCCATCTTTTTTATCACCTCCCATTTGGGAGTGGGAGACTTGAAGTTAGATTTTCCCTTTTGCCTTCTCCAAGCTGATTCCCTCAGCCTCTCCTTGTATGCCAGAGGCTCCAGCCCTCTGGCTATCGTAGCAGAACTCCGCTGGACTCTGTTTGTGAATGTCTTCCTTGTCTCCGGGATGTGGAAGTGGAGGCGGGGATCCGAGTCCAATACTGCAGCCATAGCCACGGCAGTGACAGCAGAGAGGATTAATCACTTCCCACAACTTACTGGCTCCATTTTTGCCAATGTGATTAGGATTCTGCTGAGTTCTGCCTCGTAACAATCTTAATACCTTTAGTAAAAAGTAAAATCCACACCTACAGTAAGTCTCAAGGGGAGATCAATGATACTGTCAATGTCTCAGGTCTCTGCAATAGTGAAGAATTAGTTGAATAAATTTTCCAGATAATTGTAGGAAGCCCCATGCCCCTTGCTATAGAGGAGGAGAGAATCATCTCAGCTTTCTTTAGGATGACTGTCTGACCACCAGTAGTAGTTCTCGCTGATTTGACCTATAGAGAGATGTCTGCTCCTTCTCTGATCTAATGTCTGACATGGGTTCAGCCATGAGCAAGGCACTGCAACCGGGCGCCTTCCAAACTACGTGCATCATAGAATCACGGAATCGCCTGGGTTGGAAGGGACCTTTCAGATCATCGAGTCCAACCATCAACCTCACGCTGACAAAAACCATCCATCCGTGTGCCTTGCCCAGTGTCTGGGTTCTGGCTATGGCAGTCTCCAGTGTGAAAGTGAAAAGATGCAACACCAAACAGCTCATGAGCAGCGTAAGAGAGATTTCCCCCTAAACTCTGCAGGCTATCAGCAGATGCTCTGAAGCAGAGCATCACTGAAGTCCACATTGCAAACAGAAAAGTAATTTGTGCTGCAGAAAAGTAGCATGACAGTGAAGGGAGCATTCTCTTAAAAAGTGTGATCTCGAGTGATGAGAACCAGGCACCCCCGTACCTTTTCTGATGCCTTTTCTCTTTTCCTCGCATTCAGGTGGGCTCAGGGATTCAATTCGTATCCACAAGTTTATTCTTAAAATAGCCTGAATTCAGAGAATTTCTATATAGACCTTGGCCATCTATTTTCAATTACATCATCTTTGAAAGCTGAATTATTGGATGAATTTTAGAGATATTTTCATGGTGATAACCTTTTTTTTCCCTCCGATGTTCTGGTGGTGGGTCAAAGCTTCCATTTGGATCCAGATGCTTGTTCTTAAAATGAAATTTTTCTATCAGTAGTGGAATTTCTTGTGTGGATAGGGATCTTGCTGTCTTGGGATCATCAAAGACCTAACCTCAGAACTCCACTACCACCCATTCCCTTTTATCAGAGATGTAAAATATTCAGAAAGCAGCTTCCAAAGAATAAGGGAGTTCAGTTGAAACAGCGGAGAACACATAGATCTGTTGATTTACATGATGCCTCTTTCATTTATTATTGTTGTTGTTGTTGTTGTTGTTATAATAATAATAATAATAATAATTATTATTATTATTATTATTATTATTATTATTATTATTATTATTATTATTATTATTATTATTATTATTATTTATTGTTATCTGGCTCTTGAACTTTGGTAGAAATTGCAGAGAACTAAACCAGAAAGTGGACACACCGTAGACAGCAGATGATCCCAGTCTGCTGGGATTGAACCCATTGTTCTGGTTTTATGCAATACCTTTTATAAGTCTACAATATTCGTGGGATTCATTGAGATGTACCTGAAGGGCTGTTAACCCCTTCCTATTCCATTACATGTTTCAATTTAAAGAGTGGCTTTTTTGTCGTACCAAACCATGTAACTGGAACCAGAAAGAGAAAGCTGGGTTTAATACAGGTTTCTTTTTCTTCCTTCCCAGTCAAATCTCTACCCTACGGTGGGTCTCCAGACTCCAGGAGAGATAGTGGATGCCAACTTTGGGCAGCAGCCCTTTGTGTTCGACATTGAGGACTACATGAGGGAGTGGCGAGCGAAGATTCAGAGCACCATTAAGCGGTTTCCCATAGGAGACAGACTAGGCGAGTGGCAAGCCATGCTGCAGAAGTAAGTCACTGTTCTGGTGTTCGACTTCTTTTGTTCTCGTAGGATTTAAATACTTTTTTTTTTTTAATGCTAATTTATGCTTTCTTATGGCAAAAATTGCCAGTCAGTGCATTTTGCTCAATTTGTTTTACCCTCTGTTTTGTTGTTTAATAGTCTTTCCTATGTAGATTGCTGCTGTTTCAAATGTAAAAGATATGGGAGAAGTTTTCAGCCAAAGACTGCATGAAAGCTTGTAGGAATGGAAGAACATACACTTTGAGGTGATGCACTGGGGGAAGGGGAGTGGAGAGGACACCATAAAAACTCTTAACATAGGAGAAAAGCCAGTATGTAAGTCAGCTGAATTCAGAAATGAAAGAGCAAGAAATAGCCAAAAGCAAAGGCTTCCAAACCCAACCTAACTGAAAACACAGTTATGGCACATTCTAAATTTATGATTATTGAATGCGTTTCCCATTGCAAAAAGGATTGAGTGGAACTTGATGAGAACAATGAGAACAATTGTCAGAGGTCATGAGTATCTTCTGCCTGAAGAAAGACAGCTGACTAAGGCTCCACAGCTTGGAAACAGGTAACTGAGGGAGCTGGACTGTAGTTGGCTGTTAGTCATTCACACCACGAAGAGCATGATTAGGAAGTGATTATTCACTGTTTCTCAAAACAAGAAAAGCACCTTCTGGCTTAAAAATAAAATAATATTTTTTTCACTAAGAGTATGAAGCTGTGGGACTTGCTGCTGCAAGAAGTTGTTGTCATTTCAGTATAAGTGGATTTTAAAAGACACACATTTAAATATTCACAGTGATCCATGGAGGCCAATTCCATAGCTGTATTTTAAACTCCCAAGTCTATGGCTGTTGCTTCTGTCTCTGATTGCTTCTATCTCTGATTACAGATAGCTCTGTGTTTCACCTTTTTGTTATATTCTTTCCCTAAACACCTGATAGTGGTCATTGTCATGCAGGAGACTTACATGCAGCGATGATCGCATCCATATGATCGTTCTTGTTTTCTGCTAGTCTTCTATTTAGTTATTTGCAGATAATTCATGGCAACCAGCACAGCCTTTGAAAAGCAACTAGCAGATGCTATTGAAAATAATAACATCTTTCTTCAAGAAAATAAGGAGCAGGAGGCCTGCCAGGGAGTCTGTAGGACCTAGAGAGAACTGCAGTATAAAACCAGACCATATCCAATTGAATTCTGTGCCTTTGTGTCCAGAAATCAGGTAGGTTGTCATACTGGGATGCTTCTTTATGAGGGACTTGGCAGAGACTGTATCTGGGATTGAAGTGTCTGTCAAAGAAGCACTGGAAGAAATAGGTGAGCGGAAGTGGAGAAAGTCTCTGGGATCAGATATTTAGCCAGAGTCCTAATGAGACTCAAGGAGAAAACAGATGAGCTTGTGGCTGCGGAACAGAGTTTCTCTCCAAACTGCCTTGGGTCAAGAGAAGGGGTGGATGGTGCCATGTTTCGTGAAGGGTTTCAGAAGAGAGTCAGGCAGTGATGGGCTGAGAGAACCTTGATGTCTGGCTTGGACAAATCTGTAGAAGCACTACTGAAGGGCAGATTCATTGACCACATGGAGAAAGAGGATGTGGGTTTTGCAAAGAGAAGCCAGCAGACACGTGGATACGGTTCTTGGGTTGCTGGCTTTGTCTTGGGAGTCCAAAAGGCTTTTGAGAAGTTCCCTTGCTGCAGACTGAGGGAGACTATGCAGCCAGAGGCTGAGGGCACATGTCCGATGGGGATTATGAGTTGTTTAAAAGAGAAAGAAGAGAGGGAATGAGCAGGAAAGGGTTTCTCGCTTTGGGAGGAGGAGACTGTAGGGAGGCTTGGATGTGTGCAGGTAGTGTCTGGGGTGGTGAGGATGTTCAGAAATGGCTGGGAAGAAGGGACCCTCCAGGAAGGAATGAGGTCTTTGGGTTGTGATGAGTCATTGGACAGGAATGTCAACTCATTTTTTTGGTAGTAAGCAGGAAAAAAAAATAATGCTAGGATTCATTAGGGGAAAAACAGAGGACAAAAATAATTCTGTCACTGTGTGAATATATGGTGCACCCTTAATGTGAATACCGTGTGATGTTCTTTCTCACCAAAAGTATGTGATAGAAGTGATAAAAGCACAGAAAAAAACGAAAGCAGGATGCGCAAAGGTATGGGATGGGTGTAAGGCAGGAAACAAATATACAGACCTACAGTGTTGAAGGATATGATTGTGAAGGGTAAGGTAGAAGTGTGATAAAAATATCTTGAATAGCCTTGAGAAGGTGATGAAGGAACAACTGTACTGCAAGAATTAAAGGGAAAGCTGCCCGGTGGAAAAGGACCTGGGGGTGTTGGTCAACAGCCGGCTGAATATGAGCCAGCCGTGTGCCCAGGTGGCCAAGGTGGCCAACAGCATCCTGGCCTGTATCAGCAACAGTGTGGCCAGCAGGACTGGGGCAGTGACCGTTCCCCTGTACTGGGCACTGGTGAGGCCCCACCTCGAGGGCTGTGTCCAGTTTTGGTCCCCTCACCCCAAAAAAGACATTGAGGGGCTGGAGCGTGTCCAGAGAAGGGCAACGGAGCTGGTGAGGGGTCTGGAGCACAAGTCCTGTGAGGAGCGGCTGAGGGAGCTGGGGGTGTTCAGCCTGGAGAAAAGGAGGCTGAGGGGAAACCTTCTCGCTCTCTACAACTCCCTGAGAGGAGGGTGTAGCCAGGGGGGTCGGTCTCTTCTCCCAAGGAACAGGCAATAGGACAAGAGGAAATGGCCTCAAGTTGCACCAGGGGAGGTTTAGGATGGAGATTAGGAACAATTTCTTCACCTTGAAGAGGGTTATCTTCACCACTTGAAAAGGGTTATCAAAGACTGGAACAGGCTGCCCAGGGCAGTGGTGGAGTCGCCATCCCTGGAGGTATTTAAAAGATGGGCAGACGTGGTGCTGAGGGACATGGGGTAGTGGTGGGCTTGGCAGTGCTGGGTTGATTGTTGGACTGAATGATCTTAAAGGCCTTTTCCAACCTAAACAATTCAATGATGCTACAATTCTAAGTGAAATTAATTAACCAGATGGCACATTGAGAAAAAATAATGGAGGGGAATTTTTTCACGCTTTCTGCCGTAAGATACCATGAAAACAGCATGGATTCAAAAAGTTACTGGAGACATTATTAGAAAGAAAAATCTATTGGAGCTACGGTGTAGAGAGATGCCACCTCTAGGACAGGAAGTATCTGACCAGTCATTGGAAGCTGGAAGGGTTATAGGGGAAAAGTGTCATTTCATACGTGCCTTGTTCCTGTATGTTTTTCTAGGCGTTTGCTTCTGCCAGTTGGGAGGTACAAGTCCTGGGCTAACTGGATGTTTCGTCTGACCCAGCATGGATGAGATGTAGCAACTGTCATTGACTTTAATGTTAATTTTCATTCTGCTGTACTGGACTGTTGACTTTCTGGGGTCATTTCACTCTCTGCAACGCATCTTGTCAGGCTCTAGGAGGGCAGGATCTGCTTTTGGAAAATTGACTCAGAGAAAGAATGAAGAGGTTCCTTGATATCTAAATGGAAATAGTTCCTAGTGCTCAAAAGGAAGTTGTGTTCCCTGCATCTTGGAACATAACAGCACCTGCACTGGGTGAGAGCGCTGGTCTGTCAAGCTCAGTTTCATGGAATGTGAATAGCACAGGTTCCTGCAGCATTAGAGTGTTTTTTCCTTTCCTTGGTAAAGCTGACCATTTTTTACCACCCCATTATTTAACTGAATGTTTAGCCATGTTGGTCTTTTCCTTCTATCACGTGGTAATACAGTTTCTTTGAGAGACTTTGCTGAAAGACTCTGTGAAATGTCTTTGGACAGCCAGGCGGACTGCAAAAGACTCTTTTTTACCTGCTTCCAGACACCCTCCCAAAATGTCACCACATTAGAGCACCCTGACTTCCCTTTACAAAAGCTGTTGATTCTTCTGCAGTAGGACCAGTTTATCCCTATGTTTGTTCCTTATGTTCTCCAGAATTGTTTCTTCAGACGTGCATGGTGGAGGTGTCAGGGTCACCACTCTGGAGTTCCTCATATCTCCTTTGGACTTCAAGAATCAGCATCATGTTTCCCGTCTTCCTCCTCTCCATAGGCAGGTTTAAGTCTGGGCTTGTACCTCATGTTAGTCGTCCATCTGTTTCAGGTTGGAGCTCCAAGCTCTTGGGCTAATGTTTTCTTGTCCTGTGGCTTTATTAGGATTCCTCGTATCTTATTTAATCTTGTTACCATGCAGCTATGCATTTCCTTCCCTTCAGAGGCTCTCCTCCCTGGCAGATCCCGAGAGGTGCAGCCTTAGGGAGGCTGTCCGTGGGGAAGGTTTGCTGTTGGGAGTGCCTCCCTGGAGAGCAGAGGAAGAATTAACCTGGCAGAAGTCTCCATCTGTGTTGCACTCCTGGATATGCTGTCACCGGAGAGGCTGACCTGACAAGGTTTTCCAGTGCTTGAAACCTTGAAAGGGATTCACGTGGATAACTCATCTTTGTGTGTTGTTACAGTCTTATAGGATCTCTAATCTTTTTAGCTCTTGCCATGAAGAATCAGAGTAGGAGTTATCTGAGACGAGAGCAGCTGGTGTGGTTCATTATGGGAGGAGGAACAGTGTAGGTCCCTATTTCTGATAAAGCAGGAGGGCTTGGCATTGTTTGTGTGAAAATCTTCAGTGGTGCCATGCAGAAGGATAACTTTATGTAATCTGTACAGAGAAGTGTGCAATCAAGTTCTGTTTTGAAGGCGAAAAGCCACAGATGGTACAAGGCTCTCTACCACCACCATGACCGCCCTAGGTGAGAGAAGCCCCCCTAGATGCAGCACAGAGACAGCTGCTCCTGGGATCTGAGCACTTCTGCTCGCAACAAGTTTCAGCCATGGCTCCCAAGCGGTAAAAGCCATTCCTTTGGAGAACCTGGGATTCTGAAAGGTTTGTGTTGTCTGCATGAACATGTCACATAAGTCACAGTGGAGTGGGATAAAGTTCCCATAGAACTTCAGGAGAGGTTCTGCTGGATGAAACAAGCTGGTGAATGTTTGAGAGTGTGCGGGACTGCTGTAGTAAGTAGCAGAGACACAGGACTGGTAAGTCATTAATGAAGATTAGCCTGGCATAGTGACCAGCGTGTAATACTGTTGTGTGCCCATGCAGGGACATGTCCTGTGGTGCCACAGGCAGAAGTGGCACAGGGAGGAGCTCAGGTTTTGTGCCGCTTTGTAGAGCATTTAAATCTTTGCAGCCTCTGACTACTGAATTACGTTGAAGCAGGAGTTGGCTTTTCCCGTCTGTCCATGCCAGCCTGGGTCGCTGTGTTCAGTGCTTCACCCTGGCAGATCCAGGGCGACCTGGCTGCTGTGCATGACGCGGAGGGATGCACTTCGTTACACCTGTCTGTACCATGCCAGGGGCACGTCTGGTACCAACAGCGGTCAGAAACACTTGTTTTTAAAACAAGTTTTAAAAATTACACACCTGCTTAGAGTGTTACACCTGAAAATTATTGCTGACTCATAAAATACTTCTTTCTTGGACTGCATGTAGCTAAGTTGAATGCATGTTTTGATCTGTGACTTGATGGGATCAATACCAGCTTCATCCTGAGAAGCCTATTTTGGAATTCATCACTAGAAGCTTGGAAATCCTGTGCTGGCTTTTTAGGTTTTGTTAAAATCCAGTGAACATTAACATTTACCCACCATATCCTGGGAAGGCACAAGTGCTTTAGAAATGGTCTGTTCAGAAAGACATTTTTGTTGGTTTTGTTTTCTGACAGTGATACTACCTCCCCCTCCCAGCATTTTTTGAAAATACAACTTAAAAACATGTTAGTGTTTGTAAAATCAAATGCTGACAGTCTACTGTTTGTAAATCAGCAGACAAAAGAGATGCATAGAATTCATAAGGAGATTCAACTACCAAAGATATAATTTCTGGCAAAATAAATGATGGAAGAAATTTAGGACCAGAGTCTTTTTTTTTTTTTTTTTTTTTTTGCGATCTACTTGAAAGCCACGATCCTCTCTGAGCTTCAGATTTTATGTCTCTATAGGATGTCACTGGCAGTGACACAGTACTGAGTTCTTACAAGTGACCTTTGGGCAGCACTAATAAGATAAATACTGTGTATGCATTGGGAGTCTTAAATCTTTTTATTTTTGTATTTTTCTGCCTTAAGATGAAATTAGAGTCTCCCTTCTGCTTGCTGAGGACCAGATACCTATCTAGTAAATTTACACTGTCTTGGACCCAGAAGTAGGACCTTGGTTATGGCCTAAGCAAGCCGAGTTTGGTCACTGAAATTGCAACTTCTGTTGTGTTGGTGCTTTTTTTCTCCAGTGTGATTACCCTGTTTTACCAATGCCTCGTCATCTGTTTGTATTTTCTTGTTTTCTAGCATGGTTTCGTCATATTTGGTTCATCATGGGTACTGTTCAACAGCGACTGCCTTTGCCAGAGTAACAGACACTACAATCCAGGAAGAACAGACCTCAATAAAGAACAGACAAAGTAAGTCCCCTGGGGAGTTGTTCTCAACATGTGGCACACTGGCTATATGTTTCCTTCGGGACTCTGCAGAGGAATGAAGTGCTGTAGAAGTAGAAAAGTTATTCCATGACAGCACAAAGGTGTCCACAGCACACTGCTGACTTAGTGTTCCTGCCTGTGGGTCAGTAGAGCTTGGGGACCACTGCTTGGAGCACTTTTCCCATCGCCACTGTGTCTCTTCCACCTTCTGCTGTCTTTGCCTGAAAACTCTTTCCATTGCCTGTCTGCTCTGAGAAATCACCTGCGTTTGTTGAAGAGAGTAAGTTTTCTGATCAGCTTGGTTAACTTTCCTCAGTCTTGTTAAAAATGAATAGCTGAATCCTGAAATCATAGAATCATAGAATGTGTTGGGCTGGAAGGGACCTTTAAAGGTCATCTAGTCCAACCCCCTGCAGTGAGCAGGGACATCTTCAACTAGATCAGGTTGCTCAGAGCCTCATCCAGCCTGGCCTTGAATGTCTCCAGGGATGGGGCCTCCACCCCCTCTCTGGGCAACCTGGGACAGTGTCTCACCACCCTCAGTGTGAAGAACTTCTTCCTAATGGCTAATGTAAACCTGCCCTGCTCTAGTTTAAAGCCATTGCCCCTCGTCCTATCGCTCCATGCCCTTGCAAACAGCCCCTCCCCAGCTTTCCTGTAGGCCCCCTTCAGGGACTGGAAGGCTGCTATAAGGTCTTCCTGGAGCCTTCTCTTCTCCAGGCTGAACACCCCCAACTCTCTCAGCCGGTTTTCGTAGGAGAGGTGCTCCAGCCCTCGGATCATCTTCGTGGCCTCCTCTGGCCCCACTCCAACAGATCCGTGTCCTTCTTGTGCTGAAGGAAGAGCTGAGGTGACTCTCAGCTTTGAGACCAGCAGTTTCACGCATCAGGCTACATGTGATATCTAGGGCAGAAGGTGCTTTCTTGAGGTAGTGCCATATTGATGGAGAACAGAATGATTATCTTGGACCTACCTGAACTGAGGTCACTGCCTATCAGCATCCCTTTGGATTTGGGTGCAGTGTGTTGCAGCAGGGGCAGTTTCATTAGCATGGTCACAGGGACCCAGACACATTGATCTATTTTGACTACAGCTCCCAGAGTTAATGAGTCTCCCAGTCCCTTTGCACATTTAGTCATCAGGTAAATTTTTTGCATACTAAGGGTTTTGCATATTCACAGCCGACGTGGTTAGCTCACACTAGGTGAAGAATTTGTATTCCATGTCTGTTTTGGTTACTGCTCTTTCCTCCAAAGTTGGTATGGCCGTAAGTGCTTTTGGTTCCTGTAGAATAAGGCTTGCAGCGTTCTCCTGCTCTATGTTTGGTTTTTTTTTTTTTTAGCTTTTCTATTCACAGGCTCAGACAGCAGAGTCACAGAACATTGGTGTGTTTTCTGCATTCTCCTGGCTGTTGAATACATCCTGCTCTGTACATTTCCCTTCCCTTTGTGAACCATTTCTCATGTGACTGTTACATACCAGGAGCATCGTGGCCCTTTGTAGCTCACTCTCCATACATTACATGTGCTTAGCCAGCATTCGGGTTCATCTGGTTACCCAAAATAACTTAGAGTTGCTGCCCATTAGTGCTGATGGGCTTTGTGCTCTCCAGGCCGTGCATTATGCAAACCTGAGCCCAGCTGGTGTTCTTGCTGGTGCGGGTTTAATTGGTAAAGCCTTACAGGAGACACGCGAGACAGTGATCTTGTTTGTCTGAGGACAGGTGACAAGGCAGATGGGAAGGACGGAATATAGAGCTCTGAAGTTGGGGCTTCAATAAAAGGTGTGAGGAAAACACAGATGGGAAAACAAAAAGAGGGGAAAATATAAAAGGCAGCGACATCTGTGGGAGTTGCCAAACAAGGCAAAGAAGAGAGCTGTCAAAAGCAGCGAGACATGAAAACGGACGTGCAAGTAAGTAGAAGAAACAGGGCGCGAAATGAAGGAGACCGTGCAACACACGTTGGTGTGAGTGCCACATCTTTGGGTTTAATTTTCAGCTATGATAACAAGCAAATAGACACTGAGAAGTGGGAGCCAAGACAAGTCATAGCAGATTGTTACTGGGGATTGCTAATGAGGATTACTGGGCTGGGCTTTGAACTGCTCATGGCTTGCGATAGTTACAGCCTGTTGTTACGAGCGCCTCTGCTTGCAAAGCGCCTCACAGGCAATTCAACACCTTCTCTCTGTTGTTTGTAAGGAGTCCTGGAAAAACAAAGAGAAGTGCAATGCATTTTTAGTTTTAAGGACACCTGGTTTTTAATTTTAAGTGCACTTAGAAAAAAAAAAGTGAACGTCTGTAGATCAGCAGGTTCTCTGAGTGTTCATGGGTGGGATCTCAAGTTAAGTCTTGCACTTGTGTCTTCTGACCCACTGACGGAACATATGTAGGACATGAACACCCAGGATGATAGGTGGCTTCTGCCTCGTATCTTTGCAGCTCCTAGAAGTGTACAACTCGTGGAGCGGTTTCTAGCTTGGTCAGTAGCTGATTCTTGGAGCCACAGGCTCCACAGGTGCCACATCCTGATTGCAGGCCAATCTCAGGTTCCTTCTCTGGGAATGCATTGAGGTGGGACTTGCAGGAACCCAGTTTTATTGGTATAATTACTTCTACTTAGAGGTGGGGATATAGGGGAAACACTACTGTGCTGTGGTTTAAGCCCACAGACCCCCTGAGAATACTCTGCATATCCGATGCTCAGCCACATGTACGCTTCCAAGCAGGAACCAGCCAGAGGACGTAACATGGGGGTGACCCAGGGGCTTCTCCTCTGAAATTGTAATTTCCAACAGCAGCCTCCTTGCTCCCATCCAGTTGTCGTGTCCTGCTTTCTTTTCCATTGCTGCATAGCTCTGTGACTAAAGGACTAAAGTCCCAGAGCACCCCACCCCAGCGCACCCACTTCGTCTTTCAGATCCTTCTAGTCTTGGTGCTTCTGAGCTGCTAAGAGATTCTCCCTCATTTTCACAGGCTTTTCCTCATCCTAATCCATAATAAACAGAATCATAGACCTGCCCTGCCCTGGGCAGGGACACCTCCCACCAGACCAGGTTGCTCCAAGCCCCATCCAGCCTGGCCTTGAACACCTCCAGGGATGGGGCAGCCACAGCTGCTCTGGCCAACCTGGGCCAGGGGCTCACCACGCTCACAGCAAAGAATTTCTTCGTAAAATCTCATCTAAATCTCCCCTCTTCCAGTTTGAAGCCATCACCCCTCATCCTGTCACTCCATGCCCTTGTAAAAAGTCCCTCCCCAGCTTTCTTGTAGGCCCCCTTCAGGGACTGGAAGGGGCTCGAAGGTCTCCCCGGAGCCTTCTCTCAGTGTGGTCCCAAATTCTCCCTAGCCCTTGTGCAAGGTGGTAGTGGGGAGCTGTGTGGCAAGTGTGAGATAACTCTTCTGGCCGTTCTTGTTGGCCAGTCCTGTGTGTCAATAGGTCTCCTTTTGCTTTCAGGAATACAGAAGCTAGTATTAGCAGGCAGAGTGGGAGAGGCTATAGAAGCCACCCAGCAGCTCTATCCTGGCCTCCTAGAACATAATCCCAACCTGCTCTTCATGTTAAAGTAAGTATGAATAGCTTTATACTCCCTAATGCTGAAATGTGTAGATCAAGGAGGGAAGAAAGAGGCTCTCCAGCCATTTGGTCTGGTTGCACACCTTGGTCTGAATTCAAACTGTCCGAGATCCCTTTGGGAGCAGGTGGGAGAGGACACAGGTTCTCTTCTTTGCACAGTACTTGTAGCAATGCAGGCAGAGACGTTTTGTTGCTGCTCACACCCAGTATGGCTTTGCCTCATGAGGTCAGGCAGAGGTGGGTGAAATTTTAGCTCCACCAACTGCCAGAAGCTCCTTCACAGATGGCCTTTAGTTGTCTTGTGGAGATATTGCCACACTGGAGCAGGTGGCAGTCACTGGGAAGGTTCCTAGAAAGGCAGATGTATGGAAAAAAGGCTATTTGGGGTAGAGATTAAAGGGAAAAAGTGCCTGTGTGTCCCAGTTCTCCCAGCCATACAGAGTGGCTCCCCGAGCCGCCTGAGATGTTTAAGGACACTTCCCAGTAAAGCCAAATGGGCAGCTGTCCTCACTGTCCTGTCACTGTGAATATTTCATTTTTTACCCTTCCTTGTCTATTTGCCATTGGCCACCAGCATTTCTAGGTTGATGGTGTAGTGGGGCAACTATGATGTTTGGCAGATTTAGTATGATATCCCTGAAAAAAACCCTACAGTTGGGTTTTGGAGTTCCTGCAGACATAGTGGAGATGAAAACGTGCTGTAAAGGAACTGTTTCTTCTTAGCAATATAGAAATAAACTTGTTTTTTGGGAATGTCTTAGCATTCATTAGCATCAAAATTGCAGTTTCTGAACTACTTCCTCCCATAGCATTATCAGAGCACTCGCAATACCAGGAGTCTGAAGTGTCTTTTTTGAAGGCAAGAAATTTAACTCCTGTGCAGTTTCTAGGACTTCTCCGCTCCGTAACGAAGGAAACCTCAATGCAGAGCATCCTGGCTGTCACGCACCCTTTTCTCTTTCTTCCCTCCTATGAAATCAGGTGTCGGCAGTTTGTGGAGATGGTGAATGGGACAGACAGTGAAGTACGTTGTTTCAGTGCCCGCAGCCCCAGATCCCAGGACAGTTACCCTGGGTCCCCCAGCTTAAGTCCTAGACATGGATCAAGCAACTCACACGTTCATAGTACCGGTAAGTGCATTTTCTGTGTCTCCTCGTGAGAAGAGCAAATGTTAAAGGTCAGCTACTGTCCATTACCTGCTACTTCCTGTACGTCATTCTATGAAATGCTCTGTTCCTTTCTGGTATCCAGCTGAGAGGACATACTGTCTCTATACTGTTGCAAAATTGGTTTTGCATTAGTTATTTTCCACAGACAATTGTCTACAGAGCAGGTTTTTTTTAGAATAAAGAAGGTTTTGAAGGTGGCCTTCTAGTGCAGGCACTAGTGACTCAGTGTTTCACTGACTGAGCTGTAAGAGGAGGTCTGGAAAACAAAGCCTGTTTCCTTGGAGTCTGCAGGAGAATTGCTTTCCAGTAAGGACTGAGCAGAAGATGCACTGTTCTGGCCGGCTGAGCGAAAGGTTAAGGGGATGCCTTGCATGAGAGCTTCTCCCTCCCACACGGACTCTGTGGAC
Source organism: Fratercula arctica (assembly GCA_947846985.1). Taxonomy (NCBI): domain Eukaryota; kingdom Metazoa; phylum Chordata; class Aves; order Charadriiformes; family Alcidae; genus Fratercula; species Fratercula arctica. Next base: position 22,628,473 of record CANTUZ010000007.1, read on the forward strand.
CTTGCAAGCTCTAAACATGTTCCAGTTATGTCCCTGCAAAACCCATCGCTGAAGCATCAACTTTTTGCAATTTAGGAAATGAAACTTCAGGATTTGAAGCGGAAAGAACAAGGTAAACCAGGACACCTAAGCTATCTTCCCTAGGTAATTATTGACTCCAGCTTTGAAGATGGAGTGGGCCAGGGAGTGTGACTTGCAGAGCCCCTGGAAAACACTCTGAGCTGCTTCACTGAGCCTTGAGCTGCTCACAGCCATCTGACTGTGTTTGGTTTGGGTATTCCAACTGCTGCGTGCGACAAACAGTGGACAGGCAAACATTTAAGGGAAAGGAGGATAATTACTTGAATGCCTCCAAGCTGTCACTCACCTTCCCAAGCCAGTATCTTTGTTTTTCTGTATTGTGTTGCGAGAAGCCCTGGGTATGTTTCTCTGACTAGGTAGTCGGAATGATCCCATCACCCCATAAAAACTCTTGGTAATACCCGTTTTCAACTGGGAGATGCCCATATAAAAAAAACCCTGCAACACAAGGCAGCATTCATATATATTTGTCTCCATACATGGGACACCACCTTCCACAGTTCTCTCTGTCCGACCTCGGTGCTTTCAAAATAGTGATAATTTCGTCCGTCATATTTCAAAGATTAAGCAGAATTGTTGTGCACGACCTACTGCGTCTTTGCCATTTAAATGCACAGAACAGCCTTTTGTTTGAATCTTTGTGTTTCCGTGATAAACATATAAGTAAATTCCCTGACTATAAATATAATTGTGGGATCAACTGATGAATTTGGATATATCACCATCACTTCTGGAGGACCAGCTTCCATCACATCATCTAGTCAGGATCCTGTGGTCAATGTTGGTTGCCTAGGAAGAAGACAAGCCCATAGTGAGATTTTCCCAAAATATTATTTGAACCCCTAAGGATTTGTAGTTGTCTTGGTATTAAATAGCCCCTGCAAGTTTAGCCGGTAATTTTTGAATCCATATAAAACTTGTGGTAATGACCAAAGGTTTGTGTCCAGCGTCAGTGAGTTCCACTGCTTGATAGGCACCTTTTATAGGGGAGGGGATGAGATTTCAAGCCTGACTCTCCTTTCAGTGATGTCTGTTCTTCTGAACGAGGAAGGTCAGCTTGTGATTTTTAAGAGGATTGTTGTTTGCTGAGTGTTGTGTGAATCCGGTGTATGCCTAATACAAGATAGGTTGTGGAAAGCCTGGGAAGTTCTGCTTGCAAAGACTTCCTATGGCCCAGTTTTCACCTGTGCTCTCATAGTTTTCCTGGATAGAGGGTTTCTGAGAAATATTTGGGTTTGTGAGAAGAGAGTTTGTAAACTCCTTTACAAGCCATCCATGCTTCATATTTCTTCAGTAATTTCTGTGCTTGTGTGAGCTGCTTCTGCCAGTCTCTTATTTCCAACCCATTTTTGCAACTTCCTTAAGCTCAGACATTGCTGGTGAGCAGTGGTTTCCTTCCATATTCATTTGTGTTTTCTCTAAACCACACTGAATTTTAAGAATGATGAATAATAATTTAAGTCCTGCAGTCTTATTTTACTTTCTTCCGTTGGGGTCTGCTCTCTTGCTAAATTGTTGACTTCATTGTTGACTTCACACTAGAGTGATACTGTCAGTCTGGTCTCATTTTTCCCTTTCTTCTTGACTTTCAGGAGCAGATAGTCCAACCTGTAGCAATGGAGTCACATCCACAAAAAGCAAACAGAGTCACAGTAAATACCCAGCACTGAGTTCCTCATCTTCATCTTCCTCCTCCTCCTCCCCCTCATCTGTGAACTACTCTGAGTCCAATTCTACAGATTCTACCAAATCTCAGCAGCACAGTAGTACGAGTAACCAAGAAACCAGGTATTTTTTTCTCCTTTGTAGATGCCTGAGGAGGGTGAGATGGTGGGAGAGGGCTCAGTCTGCTTTCAGAAGAGCCAGCAGGGTCTTGTGTCCTGCTCTTAGGAACAACAGAGTTACTCTTCGTTAGCTACGAGGTCACTACTGTTCCTAGCAGCCACAAGCCTGTCCTGGTTCCCCTGCTCCGGTCAGGCTCGGAGGCTCATCTCATAAGGAATATTATGATGCTCTTGTTTCAAGCACCGAGCTGTGCCATTAAACTGGTGCCATCAGAGTCCAACAGGATAGTTTGCGCAGAAGCTCTCCCCTTGAGCTGTGCTGCTGCCTCAGCCAGTTGATTACTGCTGCTGAGCAGCCTCCCTGCCCTCCAGTGGGAGAGGCAGCAGCTTGAGTGTTTACTGCTGTTACGGTTTGAGAAAACCCATAACAATTTATTGTTGTTTAGATAATTATTCTATCACCCGATGAGCCCTCCCCACCAGGAAAGGGGAATCGGGGAAAGCAAGTAAACCTGAGGGCTGAAATATAAATAGATTTAATAGGATAATACTAAATTAACAATAATACTAAAGAACCAGTATTAATCCCGATACTAGTATAAGATATACAAGAATTATACTCAGCCAATTATATCAGCAGGAAGCCGTGCACTCCCAGCAGTGGACAGTAAATGTGGGACCCTGCGAGCGCTGCATCTTTGGGAGGAAGGGAAGGGCTTGGGGCTCCGGCACCGGGGCAAGGAGTTTCTCTGTACCGCTGCCATCAAGGGAGAGAGAGACTACACAGCAAACTTCCTAATTTATATCAAATGTGACGTTTGTGGTATGAAATCATCCTGTCGGCCAGCCTGGGTCAAATTCCTAGGCCTCGCTTCTCCTCATCCCTGCACCTTGTGTGCAGGGATGAGGAGAACACTGTGACCTTGAATCCCACATGGCCTAGGTGGCTATAAAGTAAATATTTTCACGAATTCAGACACTAGAGTCTTCCAAAAGTGGAGTTTTCCCCAGCATTAGAAAATAAATTAGTCCTGTGTCACTCAACCCAGGACAACTGCATTGGTGCATTGTCCTCTTGAGTATTTTTCTTGGGCTACCTCTACCTGTTGCCCAGTTGCTTCCAGATGAGCCTCTGAATCAACAGTTTCCTACTTGTGACAGCAAGTCAGACCTGTAGAAAGCCTCCCTTCTCCCGGGAGCCATAGGCAGGCAGTCCATTTACTGGAGTGTGGAGCATATTGAGCTGAGGTGAGAACGGAGCTTCCTTTGGACCCACTTACCAGGTTGGTGTTGCAGGGTTGTCTCAGGTCCTGCTGGAGCGGAGGATATCCTTGTGATGAGCAGAATCTCTTGCTAGTTGCGACTGGCCCTCATCCTCTGAGGACTGTGCTGAGCACAGTTTGCAGGACAGTTTGTAGTCTCTGTCATGACCTCGAGAGCCGTACAGCACGTAACTGAGCGAGAAACACTTGTTCAGACTCAATTTAGCGGAATCGTGTGATGATGTTGGATTTACGGTTCTTTTTTTAAATCTAGAGCCCAAGTCCCAGCAAGATTTTCTCATCATTTCAGTTAATCAGCAGTTAATCAGCAATCTTATTCCGACTGCTGTCATGAACATTTAAGCCTAGATCCCTTGTGTTCTGTATTGCACTTTTTGCAAGTGTTGATGGCTTACCGCAGCCAAGATTTCTCTCCCGTTTGGTATGTTAGTATGTTATCTGTTGTCTGTCTGCTGCTCGCTGTCACAGAGATGACTGCTTCCTGAAGGGAAAATGATAAGCACTCTGCACCTGTAACTATGACAGCCACTTTCAGAACAGAAACCTATTTCATAAGTTGCCATCAGAAGCCTTCACCATTTTTTGCTATACTGAATCAGACCATCTGGTGCCCTGTAGTCCATCTGGCACCTTTCCTGGTTTACTGTCCATTGCTGGGCATCGTTTGGCATCTGAGCTCTTCATTTCTTCCCTTTCTAATTTAGACATCTGGCCTTTCTTTCCTCCTTTCACCTCAGTGACAGCGAGATGGAAATGGAGGCTGAACATTACCCCAATGGAGTCCTGGAAAATTCATCCACCAGGATAATGAACGGCACCTACAAACACGAAGAGATCCTGCAGACGGATGAATCCAGCATGGGTAGGGCCTCAGAGGCAGGAGGGGTAAAGGGAAATAGAAAGAGCAGGTACAGGAGTTAAAATTGTGATTGGATTGCAGGGAAACACATGTACTTTGGATTTCTTTCCCCACCCCAGTGAATGAAGTTCTCAGGATGCCTGTTTCACAGGGAAAATGAATCTGTCCTGGAACTAAAACCAGGTCTGGCTTTTCATAATTTCACAACAGTGCTGGGGATGTTGTGGAGCAGAGGAAGCAATAAGAGTCAAAGGTTTGTTCAGCACTGGTCATGAATTCCAGCTCAGAGCAGTCCTGGCACTGCTTCCTGCTGGGGGATGGAACGGAGCCGCAAAAGGCGTCTCATGCCCAGCCACAGAGTGTCCTCAGCACGGTGTGGTCGGCTACACAAACAAGCTGTCTTGTTTGTGGGTGCGTTAGCCAAGAGGGAGAGGATGAATTAGCTACACTGCCTCTGAAACTGGGGATTCCTCCAGTCTTGTGGTCTTGTGGCCACTAAATACCGGGAAGCTGATGGTGTTGGCATCTCTGACTGAAAGTTTTCTCAGCCCAGGGTTTGTTAGGCCAGGGGTTTCTGTGTTGTGTACACTGTATCACACACATAAAAGGGTAACATGGCTGGAGCTGTGAGCTCCCATGATTCTCTCTGAGTATTTGATTTGTAGGTAGTCCTCAGGCATTAAACAAACTGAGCTCAAGTTTTTCTTGTGCCTAACGGATGGTATGAAAAAACCACTTTGGCTGCTGTAGTGCAGGGATCAGAAGAAGCTTCCACTGGGATAAACTCAGAGCAGGGAACAGCTACCTGCTCCAGAAGGGGAAGGAGTTTATGGCTAGCATGACACAGAGTGGGCAGTGGTGCGGAATGAGGGATGACTGTTACTTCTCCTCTGCCTTTCCTCTAGAAGACAGCTGCCCCCAGAGGCAGCTCTGTGGAGGGAACCATGCTGCCACAGAGCGAATGATCCAGTTTGGACGGGAGCTGCAGATGCTGAGTGAGCAGCTTTGCAGAGAATATGGGAAGAACACAATGCACAAAAAGATGCTTCAGGTAAGCCTGGGCCTTGTGCTGAAATTGCAGCAGTTCTCTGGGCCAGGACTGGGGTTGGGGGTTCTCTTGCAGAGCTATGGGTGGCCCCCACTTCTGCACCTGGTGAGGAAGAGGCGGCCTGCCTGGGGATCAGAGGTAGAGCATCTAGACCCAGTTCTCGGCAGAGGAGAGAAGAAATACAGCTCCTGCCTGCCTTCGCCCTTCTTCTCTCCAGGTGACACTCTACCTGCCTTCCTGTGCTGGTTCCCCTGCCAGGTGGAGGGGGCACCCTCTTTAGTCCACTATCTTGATGGCCCAGTGTGGTCCCTTGCTGCCGAGAAGAAAAGGGCCATTTCTTTTCAGGAGGTAGGCACCTGTCACCTTGGCGATGGCAGGAGGTGCCCCGGCTGATGGACTTGGAGGTTTTCCTGTGTGTTTGCAGCCATGCATGACCTTACCATGCCTTTCTGTTCTCTCATACAGGACGCATTTAGCTTGTTAGCTTACTCAGACCCTTGGAACTGCCCCGTCGGTCAACAGCTGGACCCAATCCAGAGGGAACCCGTGTGTGCTGCTCTTAATAGTGCTATATTGGGTAAGGCCTGGTTCCTATATGAGTGCTACCACTGGACATATCTGCTCTCTAGGGCTGTCCTGTGGTGGGCAAGCCTGTGAGTGTTAGGAAAAGTTCAGAAATACTTCTGTTTAGCTTTTGCTTCTCTTTCTGTTGCTGGGGACAGGGCAGTGATGCAGGAAGGCAGGCGGGAGGGAAGCCTGTAGAGAACAGATCCACCTGAACTAATCTTCTTTTGGCTCCTCCCTTCCTTGGGTTTTCTTCCAAGGATGCTCCTCGGTATTTTCCTCCCCTGCTTACTGAGGAAGCCAAGACCTCTTCGATGCATTTCCTGCCCTTCTTCTTCCTTCGAACCTACCTGAATCATTTTGTTGGCATTAGCAGGGGTCTTTTCCACGCTGTTTGGGTTGGCAGAGTTTTGTCCTGGCATCATCCTGCTTTCTGTTACGGAGTGCAGTTGCTCTGTCGCAGCAGCTCCTGAGTGAAGCAGGCTTCCGTAGCGTTGGCTCTAAAGCAGAGGGGGGCCATAAATCCAGTTACCTTTGATCTTGTGTTGGACATGTAGAGTTAAGTGGGTCTGTCTTCCCTTTGAGCATTGCCTCTGCATGGTCCCATCATGTGCTGTGCCTACTAGAGCCCAGAGAGCCTGGCTGCCTGCAGTCCAGTGTTGGAATCGGGGCTGTGGTAACGGTCCAGCCCTGTTGCTCTTTCCCTTCTGGTCCTAACTGTGCTGAGAGGACCCCGTTCTGTGCAGAGGTCTGGTTATAGGTTGGTTTTCTTCAGCTAGCAAGACAGCTCCTCCTCTTCTGATGAGCTTTGCTCCTTGTGTCAGCAGGATGGATCATGGTTGGATCCAGGTATGAGCAGTCTCTTGCCCTCCGCTGTGTCCTCAGAGCTGGATGTTTGTGCTTGTTCTCCCATTTTCCTTAGACAAGAATGTTCCCTGTCGTTGTTTACTCTCTTACCTTGATTCTGGTATAGTAAATGCAGTAGCTTTCCCTGATGGAAGTCTTATGCTTGCAATCAATGAGTTGCCATGTTGTTGCTGACCCTCCTGGCATCTTCAGCTACAGAAAATCCCATGCTGGAAAAACGGGTATAGTGATAGTAACGTTTCAGCCTGCAAGCACTCTGCAAGAACGGACTTGTTTCATTCTTGGCAGGGCCCTCAGTCCCGTCAACCAGACCCTGCACATGCTTTGTCATTGCTCAGGTGACTTCACAGGACACTCCACAGTCTGGGTTAGCTCAGTCCATCCACAGCCGGCCAAACACTGCCCGCTGGACACCTTCTCTGCCTCAGAAACCCAGGCTTGGTCCTGTGCGCAGTCCACCTCGCCATGCCCAGACGTATTTCCTAGCAGTTCTGTGCACCTCATGTTGAATGTGCCAGAAGGAGATTTAGAGATTATCTTCTGGGGGAAGGAACAGCTTGATGGACAAAGCCGTGAGGGCTCCTGTTCTGTCTGAGTAAAGGAATAGAAATTACGTGGTTTGGGAAGGAGAGTCCCTTCCCCTGACAGTCAGCATGGGCAGGTGTCCATCAGGGTGGCTCAGTTCTAGCTGTTGTTGGTCCAGTGCTTGAGGAACATGGACAAATTGCTGAGGGGTGTCATCAGGGAGACGTGAAAGATGGTATCTGGATGTGCTTCATCACGCAGGTCGCAAGACACCTTGTCTAGCTCAGCTGAGGATCCCCTCTTGCATACATAGCAAACATGAAGATGGAAAGAAGCAGTGACCAGTGAGTGAGTTTGTTTAGGGCTTGGACCACTGTGTAGACTGGCACAGGTGGGAGAGTGGGAGAGGTTGCCTCTCACTTGGTGCCAGTTTCTCACTGCCTTTTCTTGTTCTTCCATGCTTTCATCTGTCATGCTTTGAGGGTTTTCTAGCAGACACTGAGGCAGCGAGAGCTCCACTGCCTTTTTCTTGCTCTGGCCACCAAAGCAGCACTTTCTCAAAGGCCCTATTGAGCTGTGGCCCCACACGGGACGTGTCATGGGTGGTGGGGTGTGTGGAGGAGCAAGGAGTATCTTCCTTCCAGAGCCAGCATCTTCTGCCAGGGATGCTGCGCTTGGTGCTCAGGTGGGACTGAGAGGGACCCAAGTGTTGGTGAGCTGGCACGCAGCCAGGACTCCTCTTCTAAACAGATTTCTTTTTTTGCCCCCACAGAATCTCAGAACCTGCCAAAGCAGCCCCCGCTGATGCTTGCCCTGGGCCAGGCCTCGGAGTGTTTGCGGCTCATGGCTCGCGTGGGCTTGGGCTCCTGCTCCTTTGCCAGAGTAGACGACTATTTGCACTAGCTACCAGAGCAAGATGGAATTGACATCGTTGAGTGCTGCCCTTCACCCTCCGTTGCTGCCACTACACCACCACCTTGTTTGATAGCCTGACCTCCCTGCCACCAACACGCCCTCTAGCACACACACACGCTGCCTGTGAAAGGATTGAGTGAGTCCCTTGCTGTGTGACTATCCCTGACCCCAGGAACAACGGGCAGATCGTACCTGTCTGCCTGCCATTGCTGTGGCTCCAGCGGCACTCAGTATTTCGCTGGTTATTCTAATGTAGCGCCTTCCGATTGTAGGGATTTCTCTTTATTTTGATTTGAGTTGTTTCTCATGGATCCACCAGTATTTTATCTGGAGAGTTTTGCTGAGCTGGTTTCTGCTGATTTACTGAGGAAGCTGATCAAGTTGGTGACAGCTGGTTCTTTTCTTCCCTTCTCCCTCCATCGTGCACATACAGTATCATCTTCTGTGCTAGTTATCTGAACTCTTCTTGCAGTGGCAGTTCAGAGGGATTTTTTTTTATTTTATTTGAATCCTGTTTATTAAAAAGGTCTCTTCCACCTCCACAAAGTCACTGATGTATTTATTGCCCACAGACTCGGTCCCAGCCATACACGTCATCCAGCCCTGCAGGAGACCTGGTGAGGTAGGTCCTGTCACACACTAGTGATGGGAACTGGAGGAGCCTGGTCCTTCGTGGTGCTGCTTGCCTCTCTAAGAGCACAGGGCTCTCAAACGCTTGGCTTTGTGAGTGGGAAGACTTGACGTTGCTGATGTTAGTGGCTGCAGCGTAAAAGTGTCTCACAGCCCTGAGAAATAGGTAAATCCAGATCTCACAGCAGCTGAAGGGATAGGACCAACGGATATGAAGTCATCTACCATTGTATTGGTAGAAGCAGGTCGTGTTAGCCTGCAAGAAACATCCGTGGGTGCCGCCCAGTTGGGCTGTCAGTTTTTGTGTTAAATCACACATCCCCCTGTTTCTCCATCCAGCAGGGCTCTGTCACTAAGACTCAATAATAGTATTTGCTGACCCCTGCATGTAACACTGATCTAAATGAACACTTCTGAATTTTGGAAGTGTCTTGAGAACACTAGTGTGAACTGTGCTCACCTTTGCAGGTCACACGTGCCGAGATGAGGTTGTGGGTTAGGGTTAGGACTAGCTTTGTAAGGTCTGAGCTGGTCAGAAGGGAGCAGCAATGTTTTTTTAAAGATTACTAAGAAAACTGGTTTTAGTTTCAGGCCCAAAAGTGACCAGCGAGGGTCTGTGCATGAGTAACCTCCAAATAAGACGGGCTAACGTATCTCTGCTGGAGTATGTATCAGGCCCAGGCACTCAAGTGCTACTAAGCTTTTGGCATTCAAACCATCTGCCTATAAGTGTTTCTGAGCGTGTACTTTTAACCAGTGAGGCTGCGTAGCAGCCCCGTGTGCTCTGCATCCTCTGGTCTACCATTGGGAGACTTCAGGTTCGGTCTGGCTGCACGGGAGGAATTGTAATTCTGCACCAAATGAATTGTAGGTCAGTAGCTCTGAGGAGGCCCCTGAAGAGCTCAGACCCAACATGTATTTTACTGCTGTTCATGATTTTTTTTTTTTTTTTTTGGAAGGGTCAATGAAAGATGAACAGATTGTGTTGAAGTTTGCCCTTAAGTTGGAGGTTAGCCTGTGCCAGGGCTTCAAGCATCAAGAGAGCTTGTGTGCCACTGGAGAAAGGAAGGTGGTGTGTGACCTCTGTGCAGTAGCCCAGAGCTTGAAGGATTTTCTGTATTTGCAGGCTTGAAGGTGAGGTCTGAAACCAAGGCAGAGCAGGGGGGCAGAAGACGACTGTGCCAGTGAATGTGCAGATGGTGGTGGAGGTGGCTGGGATGCCTGTCGCTACCTTTTGGTGAAGGCATGCAATGTGCAGTGGCAGTGCTAGAGTTGCTGGGGCCTAAGAAAACAGGCAACACAAGGTTTAGAGATGGAGGAGAGATTTTTATTAGATCAACTCATATAGGCGAGAAAAGCAGGGGGAGCTGTGCACGCCACAGCCTTTCTTGTAGGGCAGACAGAAGCGGAGGTCTGCACTAAGCAGAAGAATTTAACTTGCAAATCTGGGGCTTGTGTTTCAATTCTGGGGAAGACCTCATGTGCCTGAAGGAAAATCAAGTGATTTTCAACTCTGCTTGTGGTCCTAGTGATGGGTATTACCGGGGCCTGCAGTCCTTGCCTCGCTGCAATTGCAGAGACACTAGCTCGGTGGTCAGACGTCCTTTCTGAAGGTCCTTTCTGACGCTGGACGTGCCAGGCTGCCCCGGTGCCACTGCGGCACGTGGACTTGGCCTGGTGAGAGATCCTTCTGCAGGCTCTCCATTTCTTAGACCCGGGCTGATGGCACACTGAGGGGCTGATCGTGGGTACTTAGGTTGGAAATGCTCTAGTACCTGGCTTTGCCTTTCGCATTTGGCGATTTCCTCTGCTGTTGGTCACCATTTCGCTTGCTGCTGGCTGGCTGCAGTCGGGCCTGTCTTTCATCTTTGTAGCAACACCATCTTTATCTCTTTCTGAATTTTCTCTGTTCCATTCGTCTGTGATTCCTTTAAGTCAAGTCTCCTTGTCATGTGTCATATTAATGCCCCACTTGGTCTCTCAGCAAAGCTGTGCTGACTACCCTGGAGCATTTTTTTTGTGTGTTGCTTTCCCTTTTGCTACAAAAAAACCCCAAGAGATGCTCCTAGATACCTGGTTATTCTGGTGCCAAGAAATGTGTGGTGGGATGGTCTCTCTGGCTTCTCATGGAGACTGTCCCTGTGGTAGAAACCATCTTGCCGTTGTGTCAAGGTTAGTGCTGAGAGGCCACACTCTTAATGATGATTAATTGCATGTGGCAGGGCTGTCACTCTCGACAACTCTTGACAATGTGCGTCACATAGTGGCAGTACATCCCTGTAGACTTGTCAGCAGTGATGCTTTCCACTTCTTGCCCTTGCCAGCTCTTGTACCTGGTGTCCTGATTCTGGTTTTTGTGGAGTGCAAGGCCTTTTCTGCTGTGACATGTCTGTCCCATAACTGTTTCACTAGTGGTTTCTGCTTGTTGGGCTCAGGTTCTGACTAACATGGTCATGACTCAGTGTGGGGAGGAGAAGTGTGTGCGGTGTGTGCTGGAGGTGTGGGCTTCAACCTACCACAGATTCCTAGATGAGGTTTCTGACTTGCTTTTCCCAGGTTCTTTTTCAAAGCCTCTTGGTCTTTGAGTGTCCCTGGCTGCTCCTTGATGGTTCATATCAGCTGAGACTTGGTTTGAATTGCTGCGGTCATTTTAAAAAATGAACAGAATTAAATTTAATTGAGTCTTTACCTTTGAATGTGGTGGTACACCTAACCAGAGGCTTCAGGCAGTTTAAAAATTACTTGTATATAAGTGATTTGCCTCATGCTTTGCTCAGAAACAGATGACCTAAGAACACCCCAGCTGAGACTCTGCTTCATCTGGGCAGTCCTTCACAGTGTCACTTCTCCCAGGAGTCCTTCAGTGATGCCATGTAAACGATCATGTAGCCCGTAGTAGGAACTGCTGGCTTCTCGGTGAAGGTGACAAGGTCTCAGCTGTGGCCCAGCATTATAATGCTGATAGCATTGGATATCACTTCCATCACATGAGGCTGACACGTAGGTTGCTCTCTGCTGGGCTGATTTCAGATCCCTGAAGGTTTTCCAAACCGCAGCGAGACACTGCTCACAGGCAACATTTCTCACTATGCAGCCCCAAGAGAGGCTTTCCAGCCGTGGCGTCCTTCCCAGGACCTGTGAAATGCTGCAGCTGGAACAATTAAGCCTCTTCCAGCTCTGCCGTGTCCACACAATCACAAGGTCTCAGCTCTCAACTGCTCAGCCCAGTGTCACCACCAAAGAGGTGACAATCTACACAGTGGGAGGTACCCTCCAGCTGTATTCTGGACACCAACCTCTCCACCTGCCTTCCTCAAACTCGGCATAGCAGCAGGAGCCTCTCAGAAGAATTAACGTTTCCCAGGGACTTGGTGGAAACCTTCTTTAAAGGGTGGTGAACTGCAGCCCTGCATATCATGGGCTTTGGTTTTGAGCCTGGTGCCCTTTGAGAACAACATTTTGGGAACTCCAGACCTAGAGCCTTGGTTAAAGTGTCCTTTAGTCCTGCAGAGGCAGCTTCAGGGAGCTGAATTCCATCACCAGACTTTTCTCCTTGTGGACAAGGGTTCATACTGTCCTCGCAAACAGTGAGAGCAGTCACATAGACAGTAACATGGGAGAACTTTGGAGTGAGATGAGGGATTGACTCAGGAGTTGGAGGCATTGGAGTAGCTGGGATAAGTGTTTCTGGGAGTTGTATCCAGCTCATACACTTTGTACTCCAGCCTTTGTCCATCTTAGTGGCCTCTGCTGGATGCAGTCTAGTTTGTGGACATCTCTGCTGTACCAGGGAGCCAAATCTTATTCCAGATGATTCCTTTTGCTGCTCCATCATCCTGTCCTAGCAGGTGTTTAACAAAAGCTGATTCAAGACATACAGGGTTCAGTGAGCTCCAAGTCAAGGTCTTCTGTGAGCATGGAGGGCAGCAGTCTATTTCCCATGCATCCTTAGGTGTGCTCCCAGAGCCCGCTTGTCTTGGGAAAACTTCTTAGTGCTACCAGGTCTCCCTTCTTGCTCCTTTGCCTCCCCTGGTCCCAGTATTCTCCCACCTGTGTGACCACCAGAAGTGGTATCTGCAGTGTTTGGCGCTGCAGGAGCTGCTTTGAGACCAGGGGCAGCTCCGTGGTCCATGCCAAGGATGCATTTGTTGAGCATGGGCATGGCATCTCTGACTGCTCCTCCTGGGCTTGCTTTGGAGTCTGGTTAGAAACTGAGGCTTTGTGTGTGGCCAGCAGAATGGAGAGTGACCTCCAAAGTGAAGCCCCGGGTATGTGGCATCCAGCTGTTGGGGGGAGGTTGTCCAGTGGCTGCTCTCCCTCCCCTCCAGCCCCTCGTTGCTTTGGGACACGTGGAAGGTTTGTGGTTATTGGTGCTAGACCCTGTTTCTATTTCTGTCCTAGTGGTGCTTGCTGGGCTGCTGCCGACCTGACTTGGACACCAGCTGTGACTGGTGTGGAGAATGGCCCCCTTTGAGAGTGTCGTTCCTCATGGTTGCGTACACTCAGGATTTTCCCATCTGCTTCCTTATTCCTTCTGGTTTTTTTACAGTGACATCTCAGCCTGTCCTGGAGCTGTGTCCTTATTTTTCATGTGGTCTTACTAAGGCATATTTACCATTCTCTAAATAGCTTTGTTCTTGAGGCTCCCTTAAGCAACTGGTACAGGCAGAGCTGGTGGAACAAGCTCTGGAGATCGAATTTATCATTTTCCTCCTTAGACATCAGGGATGATGAACCTCTCCTTCTCCAGCAAAGCAAACCGTGTTGGGTTGCTGTGATGCTGCTGTGCTTTGGTACCCATCTGTCTTATACTTGCGTAGCACATGTTGCTTGGATGCAAGTTTCAGAATTCCTTCTGCCTTCACGGGGTTAATTTAGAAGGTGAACCATGGTAGCCAGGCGATATAGCAGTGTGTGAGTGCCATGAAGCTGCCTGGTGCACAACATGGTGTCGGGAAGTTCTTTCCATGAAGAAGCAGTATGCAGACTTCAACTGCTTCCACAGGAGGAGAGGTCCTTCGTGCTTCAGTGCTGGGCGCAGCGAGGCCCCGTGGAGACGGTCACAGCATGAGAGAAGGAGCACGTTCCTTGGCAAGGTGGTCCTGGTCCACCTGGGAGTCCCCTTTGCAGAAGGAGCAACTTCCTTCAAACCCTGCCCGTGTTAGAGCAGTGGTGGATCCAGGGGGGGAGTAGGTCTCTTGTAGAGATCCGGTGTTGGGTCTGCAGCTGTACATCTCTGTCCTGAGGTATTTCTGCAAAAGGGCTGGAGGGGGACATGACAGGGGACATGTGCTGTGTGCTGCTGGGACCCTTCAGCCCCAGAAAAATGAGTGATGGAGGGAACTGCAGTCCAGCAGCTCTTACTGAGAGCCAAAAGCTGGCTGTGAGCCATGTCCTCTCTGCTGTCTAGGTCAGAGAGCTGGAGGAAGTGTTGGTGGGGCGAGTGTGAGGAGAGCTCCAGCAGATTTGGGTTAGAAAGGAGAGCGGTTGAGAGCCTGGAAGCCTCTTCCAGAGAAAGCACTAGCTGCTCTGCACCACTCATCGCTGCAACAAGAGGTGGCAGGTGATGGATGAGTGAACGTAGCATGTATGTCCCTCTCCCGGCGTTCCACACCAGAGCTCAGATCCTGCAGCCTTGAGCTGTATGGCACCTGGCAAGCCAAGGGCCCATCCAGGCTTGAGGAGCACGTGTCCTGACAGCTGTTTTATTTCCAAGAGGGAGGCTTGACTCTCTCCTGCTAGTAGGGTGCCAAGTCCCGTGTGGGATTTACACTCTCATCGCTGCAGAAACATTCCTGGAGGCCACGCAGACTTCTCCTCCTTGTTGAACTTCCTCTGGCCAGGCAGACACCTTTTCTCTGGTCGCTCCACTTGGGTCCAGGCTCCTGCTCTGACCCCTGCGCTCGGGAGGGCTTCAGCTGCATCCCCGCTCCAGGAGGGACCACGGGGGATTTTGCAGGCTGGGCTTCTCACAAGCTCTAACTTGGAGAAAGGAGAAGCAGCAGCAGCAGCTTTGGGGATAACCAAGATTTTAAAGAAAATTTCAAAAGACAAGTGTGGTGACTCTTCCAGACCAAGGACTCTGCACAGGCATTTGATTGGGATCGTCTCTCTCAGTCCTACCTGTGTGCGCTCTTCAGGGCTCTCCAGCCAGGGGAGGCGGGAGGAGGCTGCCAGCACCTGAAGCTCTTGCATGCAGCGTGTTGGGTGGTGCGAGCCCCAGGACCTGCCACCATGCAGGTAACTCTTCTGCTGGTTGCTCAAAACTCAGGTATGAAACGCTCAGCTGGAGCCTGGGGTGCGAGGTCTTTGCAGCTTCCCGACCGGCCCAGGAGGAACGGCCACTGTTGGGCTGCGACAGAGCAGATCTCCCTCTGCCGCTCCAGACTTCTCATCGCCTTTGGAGGTGGGGGGGAGTTTCTCCTCTTTGGTACAACATTGGCTAAATGGACATTACACAAATTGTGCACATTGGTTCAGTCTAAGCTTAGTATTTGTGAATTAAGTTATCTGATGCTTCGCATGAAAACTTCAAAAAGGGGAGGGGGGGATTTTAACTGAGAAAAAGCCTATGAAAATATACTGGAAATATGGTAAAGAAATCGACGTTCTGCTGTATATTGACAGAATTATTTTTATTAAAATACACATCCATGTGCAAGAGCTTGTGTGGAGCCGTGTGCTTTGTCAGTCTCCACTCGCTGGGGAAGGTGGAGCGAGCAGCGGAGCCAGCGCAGGTGGCAGCTCATGTCCCCTCTGATGTGGGGTGGCATCTGGCCCTGCCAGAGCGGGGCTGCCGCCTGCGGGCAGGACAGTGGGGTGGTTGTAGCAGTGATGCCCCGCAGCTTGGCAGGCACTGGCCCTGCCACCAATGATGGAAGAAGTGATGTCCCACGGCTCAGGAGGCATCAGCCTGGGGACCGACAGCTCGGTCGAAGGAGCTGGGCTCTGCCCCACAAGGATGAGCTTGTTCCAGGATGGCTTTTTCCCCACCCAGGGGTGAGCAGACACCAGCAGAAGCGTGTCCCTGTCATTGTGCAGGTCCCTTGGTGGTCAGGGCAGGCTCTTGGCTCAGGCATTGCTGCCTCACGTGCAATTATTGGAGGGAAATAAGCAATTACCGCTAAAACTTTCAGGTCAGCCCTGCCCAGCCTCAGTAAGAGGTATTTGTGGAGCAGTTCATCATGCAGTAGTTGCCAATGCCTGTATATATTTCTGCTATAACATTTTCTCGGCATAACGGAAAGCACGTGATCACTGTTCTCCAAAACTTCTTACAAAATTGCTTCTCCCACGGTTGCTAAGCCCTGCCAGAAGTAGTGGTCGAGGGGCGCTTCCAGTGCACGCTCGTGGTCAATGGGTGCCCTTTTGTCATGGACCATCTCCTGCATCTTCCTCCTTGCCACCCCGTGATGCCGCGCGTTGGGTAACGCTCCCACCTTGTGGCATCTCAATGCACATGAGTGGACCCTGAGCAGGAGGTCCATGAGGTCCGGACAAGTCCTGAACGTCACCGCAACTCCATTCCCTGTCACCCACACTGCCAGGGGGGCAAATCCTAGGAGTGATGTTAGCACACCCAGTGGAGCATCATTTTATTTTGTTAAAGAAGGGGTAGAGAGTAGTAAAACCCTCATAAGGATTTTTATTTCAGACGGTGTTTGTCCCACATTTCCATCACCACCTTCCTCCTAGAGGGTGCGGTGTGTCACCCCCATAATAGCCCTCGATGAGCTGCTGGCCTTCCCCACCTCGTGTTGGCAACAGCATCTTGTGACGCCTTTCACAGCTTGTTCAGCACTGCTCTTTTTGCAGATCAAAAATTTCTGGGTCAGCGGTGTGCCATGGCAGGAATTGATTTTTCTCCTCGAGCCTCCTGTTGTCCGCTGGTAATGTTCTGGTTGTGGGCCTACATAATTTTGATTTTCAGTGGTGGTTAAAAAAAAAGCCAGGGGGAGAAGATAATCTTTGTAACCCTCAAATTTGAATGATTGGGGAAGGCTGCTTCATTTCATAAGTAAAATGTTTGTGACATACAGACTGGGGGCGTCTAATCCACAAGTTCACCTCCTTGCACGGCTGCTTGCACCTCCATTTTGCCTCTCAGAAGACATGGCCATCCCGGCCCTCGGTGTGATGTGCTGTGAGGGTATAACCCGGAAACTTCTTGTCTATAAAAATCCCTGAGACGTTTGTCCCCCCAAATCTGATTCTGCCTCCGCTTTCCTTTCCACCACTGCTTTACCCTGTGGCGCTTAGGATTTGGGGGCAAAGATGTCGTTTGGGATGTTTTTTCCTGTCCCCCGCCTACATCCAGTGAATGGAGAAAATACATTCCTAGAAAATGTGTTTTTCTAGAATGTCCTAGAAAATACAGCCCTGCCCTGCATTCTGATCGTGAGTGACACACTGAGGAAGCTTTAGGTTGAGGCTCAGTCTGTGGCACTGACCGCAGCTCTCGCCTTCACCTCTCTGAGCTTTCCCCGTACACTTTGCTCCTCTCCTGTGAAGCGATGGACCATCAGCCTGGTGTTAACAGCTGGGGGCCCAAGCTGCTCCCACCCTCCCTGGCCCTGCGGAGGGTCGGCAGCTGGGACTCCTGCCCAGCTGAAGGGCTTGAGTCCTCGCCCTCCTGGCACTGCCGACCGCTTCTCATCTCCCTCGCTTGTTTTGCAGTGACCACCAGCATATTTGGAAGCTGACAAAGTATTAAGGATTTGGCAGGTCCATATCGTATCCCTGAACCCTCCACTCCCAACAGCCTAATTTTGGAGGTCCTGCGAAGCCTGTGGGGCTGAGAGCACGCTGTAAGGACATATAGCCTTACCTATGGGTAAGGGTAACCTCACCTATGGGTCCTAGAGCTATGAGTCAAGGCCTGGCCCCAGTGTCTGGTTCCCAGTGAAGCATGCCATGTCCAGACACAGTTTGCCCCAAGCCTGGAGGGAGACGTGCCCGTGGCAAAGGGGTTTTTCAGTCACACCATACCCTGGGCTTGTAGGATCTGCTCCTTCGGCTGGAGAATCAGGAAAAATTCAAAGAGCACCTTGTGGCAATGAGTCTTTATTATAAATATTTGCTCCACTGGGCACATTCTGGCAGGACAGTGACAGCAGGAGGGACTTCGTGGCCGGCTGGTCCATGCCACTGTGACACCCGGTCCCACTGGGGCTCGGGCTGGCTCCACCTGCAGTGAGGGTGCCATTGAGCACTGCCTGCTCCCTCCAGAGACGGGGGAACTGGATGGGCGAGCTGGGTGGCTGGTGGACAGCAGAAGGAGGATTTCATTTTTTCCTTTGAAGCTTTTTCATGGCTCTCTTCACCCAGGGCTTCTTGGGGTCGGCGCAGACCTCGTCACCACTGGCAGCCACAATCCTGCAGTGAGAAAGTGAGGAAAGAGAGTGAAAACATGAACCATGAGCTGTTCCCTTCCTGTGCAACTACTCCATACCCTGTGTGCTGCCCCATCCCGTATGGACGCTTGGAGCCATCTCCCACAGCCCATGCCCTCCTTGAGCTGATGGTGCATGTCTGAGTCTTCCCAGACCATTGCCATTAGCAGAAAGCACCAAAACCTAATTCCCGCCCCCCTCTACCCACCCCACAGAGCTACTTTCCTACCACAGCCCCCCCCCAGGCATGTGCTCCCAGCTGGGCCTGGGCTGTCTGCGGGGCAGGACGAGATGGGGGGAGCTGCTGTAGCTCCCAACCGTGCTGGGGGTGGGATGGAAACCCCAGGGGTACTCACACAACTGCGGGCAAGGAGCAGTCGCGGGGCGTCTCGTAGAAACTCTGCATGTGTCGGATGGGTTTCTGTGCATACTTGAAGCAGCATTCGGTGGGCGTGAAGTGGGCTGGGAAGGGAAGGGAGAGATGTTGTGAGCCCCCCGGCAGCATTTTGCAGCTAATTGCATCGCCAGACAGTGACATGGTGGGATATCGAGCACAGGACAGAGGCCGTGGAGGTTCTCAGCAGCCCCCATAGCACCCCACAGCAGGGATTTGTTTCCCTTTGTGGCAGCAAGGCCAGGATTGGGAAAGGTGGCCAGCAGTGGGGAGGGGAACGGCGTGGGACCTGGCACCCTGCATTGTCTCAGCTGCCAGTGTGCACGGTGAGGTTGGGATGCTTGGTCTGGGGACGAGGTTTTGGGCGTTTACAAGGTGGGGGCACAACTTGTAAGGTGCTTTGGGAGGCTCCAAACAGCCACACATGCTCCCCCCACCACTCCAACCTCATCCAGCTGATATCTGGAGAATGGCTGAATGGCTGCCAGAGCCTCCTCCAAGCTCCTGCCGCATCTCCCCAGGGCTGGCTCTGCTGAGGCCACCCAGCACCCAGCACCCTCTCCATCCTTCCCTGCCCCAAACAGGGGTTGTGCCTCCTGCCAGCAGCACTGTCCCTGCTCCCCGCTGGGGTTTCTTGCCTGACATCCCCAAGGGGATAACCCCAGTGGGGACCCTGCGCCCCATCCCGCAGCTCACGAGGTGCCTTACCTGTGGCGCGGTGCAGGGAGGAGGTGAGGAGCATGGCGAGCAGCAGGACCATCCTCGCAGCAAGCATGGTGGCTGTGTGAGGGCTCTTCCTCCGTCCTGCTTCCTGCTGCCTTCCGTGGTGTCTGTAGCTTTGGCTCTCACCACACCATAATTTATCCTCTGCATGCCACCCACTTTAACCTCTCTTCGAAGAAGTTCAGACATGTTCTGAGAAGCCCCTTCCCAGGGACAAGGGGATTTCTGATGTTGTTTGTTTTGGGGGCACATCCCGTGGTGGGTAGAAGAGGCCAAGGAGCGGGGCAGCCACTTCTGCTTTCTGCAGAAGAGCCGCGAGGCTGCGAGGGGCTTCCAGGAGGCTTTGGGGGAACCGAAATTTACCCAGGAAAACAGATTTCTGTGAAGGCAAGACATCAAGTCTAATGCTTGCCTGTTTGTTTCTAACAGGAGAGAGAACCAAAATCTCTGAGCAGGAACCGGTCATTGACGGACTTTGCTGGTTTGTCTGAGTCGTTAAAGGCAAGTGACTGACGAGTCCCCTCCAAACCAGCCTCCCCAGCCACCCTGGCCAAACCAAGGGCACTGGGTTAGGCAGTGAAGCACTTAGCATGGGATGGGATGGCATGGGATGGCATGCAGAAAAAGCCACACTGGACCATACAAGGAGGGACCCCAGAGCAGAGATGCTTTTGGTGGGTTCAGGGGACTTTATAGAAGGGGAAGAAATGGGGCAATGGCAGTGGGGCATCCGAGGAGAGTCTGGGTCTGATCCCAATCTGAGCCCAAGCATTGCCTCTGCCTCCCACACCAGTCATGGGATCAAAGTGAGAGGGTCAGAGCGATGGAGGCTTGTGGTCATCAGCGCACAGATGGGTCATTTCTGCAGGGAGTTGGGACAAACCCTACCACAACCCCAAGAGAGTCATCCCAGACCCTGAGGGCAGGAGGGGTGGGTGGCACAGATGCCATCGGCAGCGCTGGTGGACATCAGCCCAGCTTCCATGCAGAGATCTGCTCCCGGGAAGGGGAGATGCAGCTGTGGTCTGCATGCGAGGAGGGGGTGAGGACCCGGTGGGAACCCACGTGGGATGATGGTGAGTGGGAGCATGGGGGGAACCTGGCTGTGGCTTTGAAATGGGGCAAGCCAGGGCTTCTCAGAGGAGAAAGGTGGAAACAGACTTCCTTGAAGATTATCTCATGTTTGTGCACTTTCTCTGGAAGAAGAAAGGAGAAGGAAACAAACCAAATGTGCTGACGACTGGTTTGGAAGATGTGGTCTGCAGGACATGGGGTCTGGCGGCCTGGCACAACGGCAGGTGGCCATGTGGGGAGCTGGGCATGGCACTGCTTGTTTCTAATGCCACTTTTCCCAGGCAAGGGCTCTGCAGGAAGAAAACACCCAACACACAGCCCCTGAGCCCCCTTCTGCAGTCTCTGTCCCTTCCCTCAGCTCTCTCACCTGCCCCTTTCCAGCTCTTACCACGTCCCCGATGTACAGACCCTCAAGCCCAAAAAGCCACCAGGGTCACATCACCTCCTAGACATTGGTAAAAAGCGAAGGACTGTAATTAAGGGGGAACTAAGCTTTAGAAATTAAAATGGGTAGGCGTGAACAAAAAAACCTGACGTAGGGATGGGAATTATTCTCTAACTCAGACAGTGTTTTGTTTTTTGAGTGGAGAATCATAGAAATTAATCCTTTTATGCCAAGCCTCTGCAAAGAAAATCTAAGAGCACAAGGCACTTGCACACTGGGGCTGCTGGTCCCTGACACCGACACCACCAAAACCCTCTCTGGAGGAAGCCTTCATCACCGTCAACCATGGCCAAAAAGGCAAAGGTGAAACTATGACAATAACCAACTTTCATCAGAGCCTTCTTGCCATTGCTAGGAAGAATAGAATTGGAAAAGGTGATAGTAAATGTGTCGAGGGAAATAGTATTACAAACGCCATGGTAGACAGCAAAAAGACCTTCCGAACAGAGGTTAACTCTAGCTATCAAATGGTGACACAAACCCAATTAGCATTAGATGATCTATTAGAGGCCAAAGGAGGGGTTTGTGCTCTCATTAACACCAGTTGTTGTTTCTGTGTAGACCAAGACAAAAGAATAGAAACGGATGCAATGACAATCCAAAGCCACCTAGGTTTTTCATAAAACAAAAAACCCCAACCCTTTGGATGGGTGAGGTTGGACACCAGCCATTGGCCGGATGGTCTGGAAATGTGCTTAAAACATTATTCAAATCTGTGTGAATAGGGCTAATGGCTATAATAGTAACCTATGTGTCTGTTCAATTAATTATTGGTTGTGCTGAGATTATGTGTCTAAGCAGTGGGCAGTTAATCAGCAAGAGATAAAGCTGATGGCAATGCAAATGCTTGGGAGAGAAAAAGAAAGCAGAAGAAAACCAACTCTTTAATATACAAGTACAAAGGCTGCCCTGGGATCCCAAGCATCCCTGCTGTGTCTATTCCCCCCTTCCATGGCCCTGGCTTGGAGAGGATCAAATGTAGGATGCCTGTGGGGCTGGTCCGTTCCCTGTGGGTCTGGGAACGGGGGGTCCCATGGGCACCAAGAGGCAGGTGGAGATCTCTGGGGTGCACCAGGAGGTGCTTCAGCTTGAGGAAGCCTTTTAAACTGTTGCTTTTAGTCCTCAGGAGCCTTCACACCCTGGAGACACCCTGTCTGCTTGGTCGTGGTGCCCTCTCCTGACAGCAGTGCAGGGCTCTCCCAGGACAGCAGGTCCTGGGTTACCCAGACCTCCCCGCAAGACCCACAACCACTGTCCCAACCAGGTGCCCTTCTCCGGTCCTGGGTCTGGACCCTCTGCCGAGGGTCTCTGTTGCACATGATGGTGTCACAGCGCTGGTGGTGGTCTCACAGCCCCAGTCCTGTCCCCATCCTCAGGCTATGGCAGTCACCAGGGACTGCACTGTTTGGAGAAGGCAGGTCCAAAGGATGGCCCAAGCCCTTGGCCCCAGTGCCACCATGCTAGATGCCATGGGGCTGGCATTCTACAGCTGGCTCATCCTGCTCAGGAACACCATCTGCCTCTTCTATCTTGGCCCCAGCTCCCTCCTACTCCTGGTGGCCTGGGCTGCCCTGCACTGCTGGCACAGCACCTCCAGCACATGCCAATGGGTAGGAGGGATGCTCTGGGCCAGCCTTTCCCTGGGAGCCTGGCAGGGCAAGATCCTGCGGGGACCTGCTCCTGCTCAGCAGGACAACCCCTGGCCAGGGACCTGACAGGGACCCACGTGCACTGTGGGGCAGCGGCTGGTAGGACCCATGTGTACCATGGGACAGGCTCAATGGGCTCAGCCAGGGCAAGGTCATGGCGATGCTGGTTCTGTGCTGGCAGGTTGCTGCTGGGAGCCAACACTGGAGAAGGTGGATGAAGGACCAGGATGGAGGTGAGACCCCACTCAGCCCCAGCCCCAGCTCCTCCAGGTGATGGGATGCTTGCTCCACAGCCTGTGCTGCATCCATGCCACTGCTGTCAGGAGAGGGCACCACGACCAAGCAGACAGGGTGTCTCCAGGGTGTGAAGGCTCCTAAACAGTAAAGGCAACAGTTTAAAAAGGTTCCTCAAGCTGAAGCACCTCCTGGTGCACCCCAGAGATCTCCACCTGCCTCTTGGTGCCCATGGGACCCCCCAGTTCCCAGACCCGCGGTGTGTCAGGGTCATCCCTCAGCACTGGATGGGTTTTGTCTCTGTCATGAAAGAATCCCTGGAGCTGCTGCAGACAAAATCCTGATTCCCAGGAGCTGGGAGTGTGGTCAGTGGGGCTGCCAGGGTGGCTGTTGCTTGGGGACTTGCTGGGCATCAGCTGGCTGATAGCGAGTGATGGCTTCTGCATCACTTGCTGTGTTTGTTTTGGGGTTTTTTTTGTGGTTTTCTTTTTTTGGTTGGTTGGTTGATTTTCTTTTTCTTTTCCCCTTGTTAATCTGTCTCGGGTAAAGAAGGAGGAAGTGTGGGGATGTTCAGAGTTATAGCATTTGTCTTCCCGAGTCCCCGTTACATGTGGTAGAGCTCTGCTCTGCTGGCAACGTCTGAACACCTGCCTGCCGGTGGGAAGGAGTGAATGAGTCCCTTATTTTGCTCTGCTTGTGTGAGCAGCTTTTGCTTTACCTGTTAAGCTGTCTTTGTCTCAACCATGAGCTTTCTCACTTTTGCCCTTCCATTTCTCCTTCCCATCCCAAAGCCCTGGCAGGGATCACTGGGAAGGTCCCCATGGCCCCTGGCAGGGAGGGGATTTCCAGGGCTATACGCAGGTGAATCCCCTGCCAGCTTCAGCATCTCCTGCCTGTCCTACCTGCCCAGGGAGCTCTGCAGAGAAACCCTTTCTCTGCAGCATGGCCCAGATGCACTGAGGTGCTGGGGCAGACGTGGCAGCGGGGCTGTGCTCATGCACGGGCCAACGCAAGGGACAAGCTGAAAGCTCCAAGCCCCAAACCAATGGCACTTCTGCATCTAAAAGTCCTCAGAGGAGTCTTCAGCCCCTTTTGGGTCCTCTTGAAGTGAGTACCCAAATGCCCAGAGCATTCATGCAGCACTCTCCTGTCCCCCTCCCTGGCCACCCTAGTGAGACCCACCAGGTTTGGGGAAGCACTGGGAAGAGCCCCCATCCCACCCCAGCCCCTCGTCCGGCTCCATGCCTCAACCAGTCAGCAGCAGCGCAGTTGCTGGGGCTGGGAGAAGAAAGGACACCACTTTCCGGTAACCACATGAAGTAAACCTTTATTTTGTGTCTGTGCTCAGCGGGCAGGTGCTGGCAGGGCTGGCAGCACCCTGGGAGCTGGTACCCAGCCGGTCAATGTGGCGCAGGGCTCCGGGGGGTCAGTGCCGCCCCTCAGCATCGGGGACCTCAACAGGGTGGATCCTCCCAGGAGGATGACCATAAACCTTCCTTCCCACCAGGATGTTGGGCAGTCTGGACCAGGGCACCCACTCTACATCACGGGGCACGAAGTTCTTTCTTTTTCTGAAGCCTCTCAACCGCTTTCTCCACCCAAGTCATTGCTGGGTTTGCGCAGACCTTTGTGCCGTTCCTGGTCTCAAACCTGCCGAGATGAAAGGTGAAGCTTGGTGAGAAACAACAGCTAAAATTCAGCTTTTGTCCATACCATCCTCCCTTCCTTGCACTCCTTCTCCTTTCCCTCTGGCCCTGCACGCTGCCCCTGCGTACTTGGTGTCCTACAAGCAGCTCATCCTGCAGCCCAACACCTCCAGAGCCTGTGTGGAACCTTCAGGAGTTGCGAGGGATTCGTGTCCTTAACTCTGCCCTGTAGAAATGGCCGGACAGCCACATCCTCCCCTCTTCGTGCTGTCAGACAGACACCCAGGGAGGCCATGCAGACCTGGCCCCACCCTGTCCCCAGATGGGACAGATGAACTGAATCTGTGGTGGCCCAGGAGACAGAACAGCAGTGGAGAAATGACCAGGACTTACACAACTGCTGTGGAAAAGCACTCCTTGGGAGTCATGTAGAAACCCTTCAGGACAGACAGCCGGAGAGGGGACTTTATGTAGCTGAAGCAGCACTCGGTCGGTGTGTGAGGGCCTGGAGAAGAAAAAGAGAGATGGTGAACCCTGGCTTGCAAAGCCATCTTTGAGACCTTCCCAAATGACAAGGCTGACACACACAACATCCCCCAAGTTCCGCAGATGCTGCCATGAGGAGCCCCAGGTGCTTCCTTCCTTCCCAGGGCAGGATGATGCTCTGGGTGATCGTCCAGCACCCCCAGCCCTGCAGAACCCCCCCGGCTCTGGGAGCAGTCTCCATCCTTCCCCGCACCCCGGCATGTGCTGCAGCCCTGACCAGGGGGTTGCTCCTGCTGACAGCAGCATAAGGAGCTCCACACCGGGGCTCCTTGCCTGACCTCCCCAGCAGGACACCCCAAGCCCTGACCCGCAGCGGTGGCCCATGAGGTACCTTACCTGCATCACAGCATGAGGAGAGGGTGAGGAGCACCACGAGCACCAGGAGTGTCCTTGCAGCGAGCATGGTGGCTGCCTGAGGGCTCTTCCTCACAGGGTGCTGCTGTGCTACTTTGGAGGAGCTCAACTGTGGGCTCAGACAAGGAGGTGCTGCAATTTATCCTCCCCAACCCCTCCCCACATTAGCCCTTTTCCAAAGAATTTTGACCAAATTCAGGCGAAAGCCCTGTATGTTTTCTTTGGCCAAGGGGATTTCCGTGTCACATGGGATCTTGAAGGTTACTGACCGAGATGATACCTAGAAAGACTGAACAGACTTCAGCAACTTCTGCATTCATCAAACAGGGTCTGTGGGAAAGCCACAGGGACCAAAAAGGAAGCGAAATCCTCCTCCGCGGAGGCGTAAACTCGAGGGTGGCCAGACCCAGGGAGAGGGGATCGGTAGTGATAGGAAAGGCAAAGCCCAGCTTTCTGTGCAAAGTCACTGAAAAGCTCCAGAGCCAACACAAACATTCTGGAGATGGCTGGATGTCTTGTGAACTTCCTGGGGACCATTAGGCAGAAACATGGTGACCGTTGCTGCCACCAGCCCTCCGCATCTCAAAAGCTGTAGACGTCAAATACTGCCAGAAATTGCGTCACATTCCATGCTGTTCCTATGGAGGGCAACACAAGTTTTCCATCAAAAATCCCTGTTTATAGCTGGGAAGCATGGAGTGAAAGGAGAATGAGGTAGAGCCAAGACCTTCCTCGCGGATGAGGCTGGCTTAGTGCCTCAGCTTCCAGGCAGGAGCCTGACTCTGGCCGCGAGAAGTGGAAGGAAACATTAGTGTTCAAAGTTCTTGGGTGTTTTTCCAACATCTTCCTCCCTTTGCAGCCTTGAAGCCTCCCAGATCCTGCAGGACCTGCAGAAAGGGGGTCATCCTCTCTGTGTTAACCTGGAAACAGCTTCTCCCACCATGTTCTACTCCCCCTTCCTCATCCAGCCCCTCAAACCACCAGACCCTTCTGCAGGTCCTTGCCAATCACGCACAGCCCCTGCTCTGGAGCTTATTTCCCTGTTCTCTCTTTTTTTTTTTTTCCAGGCTGTAAGTGGATGCATGGAGCACCAGAGTCCCACACAGATCCCCAGGGCACCACGGTTCCACATCACCCACCGTGAGCTACCCAAGGGGCCACCTCAAGCCCTTCTTCACATTGGCACCCCCCCACCCACTGCCCCTTTGGAGCAGGACGTTATTCCTGGGACTGTGTCATCCCTGAGAGCCTTTTAAAAAACCTGGGGGGAAACCACCCAGTGCTGACAACTGCTCTGGTCATGCCCAGGTCTCCTCAACCCCAGCTGCAGTAGGAGACACATTTCCTGCTGAGGAAGGCCCAAGGAGTCCAGGCGGGGTATGCCAAGGTTCTTCCCAACCTAGTAGAAATTATTAAAATATATACTCAGACCCCCGTAGTTTCTGTGCTTTGGTTCAGCTCCTGTGGAAAGATGGAGTCCTTCCGTCTCAAGAGCATGACTTGGCCCAGGAGGTGCTGGCATGAGGCCACCCATGCTGTGTAGTTGCCAGAGGACTGAAAATAAAGCATTCATAAACAGGTCCCACAACCCTTAAGGACAGTGCCATTCCTTCCTGTGTGCGTTCAACCCAGCAATTCAGTGTCTCCCTGGGCTGTAATAAACTCTTCGTGCCCTCCTGCTGATCCCCAAAAGCATCTTTCCTTTCTCCCACAGCTTTGCAGGTGCTCCCTTCCCCTTCTTGGCCATCTCCCCACCTCTGCTTTGCCCCAGGCTCTCTTCTTGCAGTCAGGTGCCTCTCCAGAAGCCTCTCCCCAAACCTGGGCCACGGCTGCTGGCACCAGAGTAGCCTCCCATCCCATGGAGCCCATCCCAGCAGGCAGCATTTTGGAGATCACAACACTCCATGAGCCGCAGCCAAACCCGTAATGCCAAGCTGGGGACACGGGCCATATTTCTGCTCCTGGTGCATTTTTGTCTTACCTGTGGTGTGTCCAGGAGCAGGGCCACCAAACGCAGGTGGCGTGATGGTGTCCTACCCATGGTAGATATCCTCAAGCTGGGGCAGGCTTGAGGCTTCCCTGCAGCCACAGACCAAGCCTGCCCTAACCACACCAGGGACAAAGCCACCATCCAAGGGCTGGACCCTGATCAACACAGAAGGATTTTGGGGATGGATAGGCATGGTCTCGCTGCAAGTCCATGGCACATCTCCCCACAGCCTGGGGCTTCACCCGACCACACCTCAGCTATGGGGGATGCTTTGGGTGAGCAGCACATGGCGCTGGGGGGCTGTGCAATATCTGGCAGAAGATCTGGCCTGGGATGCTCTGCTTCCCCTTTTTCAGGTTTTCAAGACATTGCTATTGCAGCCAGACGATTCATGGCTCCCTGGAGACCCTTTGATGTGTATTCTTTTAATTTTTGGGAAGGGAAAGACTGATGAGCAGTCATTAACTGATGAGTGCTGGAAAGCCCCACAGCTGACCCAAGTTCCCTTTTCATTTGAATGTGCTCTGGAGAATTTGCTTGTTTACATAAAAAGTAAACAGGCTCCTCTTGATTCTGCAAGAGGAAAGACGCTTGGGGGACACCTCGGGCGCAGCCTTTGGCAGCAACAGTGCCAGCGTGGGGAGGAAAGAGCTGGGCAGAACAAGCCCCGCTCTTGGAAATGGGGTCTCAGCAGGTGACTGAGCACACCCAGCCCCATGGCCATCCTGCTGCTCAGGAAAGAAAAGCTTTGCAAAAGCAGCTGGGCTGCCAATGGCAGGAGAGAGGTGGCTGAGCATCACCGAGTGGAAAGCTCTGTGGAAAGAGACCTGGGAGTCCTGGTGGACAACAGGATGCCCATGAGCCAGCAATGGACCCTTGTGGACAAGAAGGCCAATGGCATCCTGGGGTGCATCAAGAAGAGTGTGACCGGCAGGTGGAGGGAGGTCATCCTCTCCCTCTGCTCTGCCTTGGTGAGGCTGCATCTGGAGTACTGTGTCCAGTTCTGGGCTCCCCAGTTCAAGAAGGACAGGGAACTGCTGGAGAGGGGACAGCAAAAGGCTACCGAGGTGACAAGGGGACTGGAACACCTCTTTTATGAAGAAAGGCTGAGGGATTTGGGTCTCTTCAGTCTGGAAAAAAGATGACTGAGGGGGGATCTTATCAATGCTTATAAACACTTAAAGGGTGGGTGTCAGGAGGATGGGGACAGGCTCTTTTCAGTGGTGCCCAGCGACAGGACAAGAGGTAATGGGCACAAACTTGAGCATAGGAAGTTCCACCTAAACATGAGGAGGAACTTCTTTCCTGTGAGGGTGGCAGAGCCCTGGCACAGGCTGCCCAGAGAGGTGGTGGAGTCTCCGTCTCTGGAGACATTCCAAACCCACCTGGATGCATTCCTGTGCCACCTGCTGTGGGTGACCCTGCTCTGGCAGGGGGTTGGACTGGATGATCTCCAGAGGTCCCTTCCAACCCCACCAGTCTGTGATTCTGTGAGCGTCTGAAACCTGTCCCCAAGGAGGCACTGGGAGGGTTAGGAATAAGCTTTTCCCTATTATCTTCTGTTCTACCCAGTCACTTTCAATCTTATCCATTTGCAATTTGAAACATTCTATTTTTTCTTCTTTAAAATCTCATGTTTCTGAGTGTAAAGCCCCTCCACATTTCTTTGGGATTCTCACACAAGGGTCTCCCTGGCTCCATATTGACGCTCTGGTTGACTCGGGATACAATCACAAACCAAAGGTGATGCTCTTGTTCCTTCCCAGAGCCAGCGCTCACCCTGCGACTCCAGGCACAGCCGTGCCAGGTCCTACAGCCTGGAAAGACATTTTAAAAAGAGGAAAAACAAGAATCTTTTCCAAAGTCTGCTTCCTACGGTTGAACACTGGGGCCCACCAAGTACTGGAAGCTGGAGATCCGAGCCATATCCAGTGCGGTAAGTCCTGCCCAGTGCCATGACACATGGAGGCTGCAGGAAGGATGTGTCCAGGAACCCTTCCCCAGGGGATTATCTGCACTGAGTCACTGGACAACCTCGCTCACCAGCACAGGGGATAGAGCAGAAACTCACCGTGGCCGGGCAGCGAACCCTCACCACGCTGGCCAAGCAGAGAGGCAGGGGTGGATGCGCCTGGACCAGAAACTGGAAGGCTCCACTTCGCTAAGGAAGAGAAAAAATAAAATATGTGATGGCAGTTTCCTCAAATGCACTGAAAAGGAGCCATTCTTCCATTTTTCTCCAGTGAGTTGATCAACTGCCTCAAGGTGGATGTGGGGTGTCAGGAGGAGCTGCTGCTCTCAAGGGAGAAGCTGAGCTGGAGAGGCTTCTGTGCCAGGTAGCAGTCAGGGGAAATGATGCTTTTTGAAGACCCCAGCCTCCTTTTTTCAACCCTGACCTTTTTTTCAGGCCCTAGAGTTAAAGACAGCAGTGGAAAGCTGCTTCAGCTCAGCTTTTAAAGCAAAGCTGTGATAACAGAAAAAGAATAGGACATGGATGCAATTTCAGCCCAATTTTTAGTGATTTAATTCTGAACAGAATTAGTCCTGATAACTCCAAGGAGGCAGTAGGACAAGTTATGAATTTACTTGTTCCTTAGTTTTTGATCAGGACAAAACCCAGCAATCAGAAAAATAAATTCAGTTGAAAGAATGCGATGAGAAAGATACATTTAGGTCCCTAGATATTGTAATAAAAAAGTATTTGTGCCGACTGTGGTCTGATTTGGCAAACTGACAGCACATCCTTCCTTGGAGAGCTCACCTCACTTTTTTTTTTTTTTTTTTTTTTTTTAATTGTTTGCTTTGTGGCATTGTAGCTCACTTGGCAGAATTCAAGGATGCTGGAGACATTCCAAACCCACCTGGACGCATTCCTGTGCAACCTGCTCTGGGTGACCCTGGATGATCTCCAGAGGCCCCTTCCAACCTCACCATTCTGTGATTCTGTGATTCATAAATGAAGTTTCCTCCATCACCCAAGGTGGTCACTGAAGAGGTATGACCCTAGAGGATCCTGACAGTCTCTGTGTTTACCCAAGGGGAACTTCAGCTACAAGAAGCCCTTGCAGTGACATGAATAGGGACATAACCCTCATAAAAGTGGAGAGTAAGCAAGTGCAAAGCATGGAAGAACCACAGCCACAGAGCAGAACCGCGGCTGTGCGACCAGAGAGCTAAGGGGACAGCCTGCATTCTGCTAAGCCAGCGTTATGAATGTGGTGGTGCGTAAGCTTGACCAGAGGCTGCCCTAAGCACGATCACTCTTACGCAATATTTCATAGGAAAACCACCACACAGAGCAGGGACAAACATTTCGTAAGTCCCAATCCAAGTTTCGAACCAGAGAGGATGGCGACTGCAGGGTCTCTGCATCACAGCAATAACTGTGCCCCTCACACATCAT
Organism: Fratercula arctica; assembly: GCA_947846985.1. Taxonomy (NCBI): domain Eukaryota; kingdom Metazoa; phylum Chordata; class Aves; order Charadriiformes; family Alcidae; genus Fratercula; species Fratercula arctica. Next base: position 22,658,879 of record CANTUZ010000007.1, read on the forward strand.
CCTGGAGGGAGGTCAGGGCTTGGAGAAGACAATGGCAGAGTCATCTCACTGCCAGGTCCAGACTGCAGGGAGCAGTGAGAGGGGACAAGCCGGGAGCCAAGGGTGACCCCAGCACAGACAGTGTCCTCACCAGTGAGGTGAGGTCCCACAGGGTCTGAGCATGGGGGGCTGCAAAATGGGTCCATCAACAGTCCCAGACAGACCAAAGGAGGAACCAAATCCATGATCCATTTGGGAGGGTTAGGGGGCATCCATTCAGCAGCAGGAGGAGATGGGGACAGAGACAGGGCTACAAAATCAAAGGGTCCATCCAGACAGGAGATAAGATACCTACAGCATAGGTCCAAGGTCTTATCCAAGAGACAGGGCCAGGACATCAGACCAGCACGCTTATGCCCAGAGCAGGGACTAGAGGCTCAAGCCTGAGCTTGACTGTGGCTCTTGGGCCTGGGGCAGAGGGGGTGTGTGGGGGTGTGTCCCTCCACAAGTGAGGCTGGTCAGGCTGATTAGGGCCAATTAGTGCCCTCAAGGCCTGCCACCGTGCCAGCTGATGGATCCTGGAGGGATGTGAAGGAGTGTGTGGAGTCCCAGTGACTCCTCCTTCTCATAAGGTCAATCAAAACAGCTGGCTAACGAAGTGGTGAAGGGGGTTTGCACTGATGTGGAGTTGGAAACCAAAGATGTGGGTCAGCAAGGGACCACAAGGGGCCCACCATGACCATGGGCCCCCTGTCTCCTGTGGGTTGAGGGGAGCCTCAAGGCAGAAGCATGTGTCTTGCACACTAGGTGCAGAAGGCAAGCCTTGTCCCACCTAAGCATGACAGACTTGGAACTAGTTATCTCCTGGGCCAAATTCTACACCTGAGGCAGCCCATGGACCTCCAGGAGGAGCACAGGAAGGCGCACAGTTGGACATCCTTTGCACAAGGTCTTTCCCTGCACTGTCAGACATAGAGAAGCCGGGGAGCGGCAGCAAAGCCAGCGAGCGTGTGCCACCAGCTGGCCAAGGGACCCGGCACTCAAACCCTCCCTCAGTGCTCCGGAGCCACAGCCCCCGAAATGGTACCACACCTCGCTCTGCATCTGGAAATGATTCATCACTGCTGGGGGCTGACCTGTTTACACAGCCTCCCCCTCCCTCGCCCACCCTCTCCCTGTAATGGAGAGGAGAAAAGAAAAGAGAAGAAAAAAAAATTTCTTCTTCTTTCTGCAGAGCTTCTTATCCCCCCAGATGACCTTTCTAGCCTGGTGATTCATCCAGGGGAAGATTTCACAGACTTTGCCATCCTCCCAGCACACCAGAGCATGTGTCTAGGGCATGTCTGGGATGAGGGCTCCTGGGATGCAGGAGAGATGCTTATCCCTGACCCTCTTGCTCCTTCCAGCTCTCCCTGCCAGGCAAATCCCTGGTCACTGACTCTTGTGTTGTGTTACCTTTCCCACACCTCCTCCCCAACACTAGAGAGGAGCACATGAGGGCAGCTCAAGTCCTGGCTGGGGTGGGAGAGGTCCTAGCTCAGCCCTTGGCCTCTTGCCCCCTTACAGAACAGACTTGGAGTGGGAAGTTTGTGTTCTGTGGGCTGCTGTTTGGCCATAGCTTTGCTTAAACAAAGCAAAAAAACCTGTTTTTTTAGTATTGCCTTAGCAGGAAAGGAAATGCGACTCCCTGTGAGAAAATATATTCATTACAGATTTTTTTGTCAAGACTGAAGCCCGTAAACAGTGAAGATGTGGAACAATAGCCTGGCTGCTGCAGCTGTGCTGGCTTTGCTGTTTCTTGGTGATGCTGGGATTCCCCCACGGTGCTTCATCACACACGGTCATCTCCGCACCTCTGCAGGGACCAGGCCTCGTCACCCAGCCCCCGGGCTGAATCCCCCGAGGACAAGTGTTTTTAACATAGGGACTTTATTACTTTTATTTCTAAAAAAAGGTACATAACATACATCTTGCTATACAAACGAAATCAGAGCTTGTAACAGACACTGCGCACTACAGCAAACGACATTTTTAAGCCCCAGGAACTGGTGACACCCACAGGCTCTGTCCTTCTGCACCAGCATTCGCCCTGTGCCCTCCCAGACTGCTCATCACATAGGTAAAAGGAGGAGCAGCGGTTCTGTCACCCCCCTGCCCCGGGTTTTACCTGCCACCCATGAGGGGAGCCAGCACTAGGCCCGCTGACAGCCTGGGAACAGGAGAGGAGCACAAGGATGGATCCAGGCTGGAGGAGCAGCTCCTCCTGACGAGTGCCAGCGTGGCAGCTGGAAGATGGTGGGAGCCAGCTGTGGAGCTGAAACCGGTGTCCTCACAAATACCGTGGTGGGACTCGAAGTGATCAGCTCTGCCTGGTGTACATTCATCTCCCCAGCATGGCTCCAAGCCGAGGACTTCAGCCCCAACCAGACAAGTGTCCACTCCGTTTGCTGCAGTGCCCAGAGAGTGACCCAGCTCCCATGGACATGCATCAGCCATCCAAGACAGCAAGAAAATAGACAAGGCACAGTGTTTTCCAGTGTTCTCAGAAAGGTCTCAACTCTGTGATGCTCCAGTAGCAAGGACAGGACACTAAATACCTTCAAAGGGCTACAAAACTTTACAACAAAAATAAACTTTCTAGTGTTTCATATAAAAATAACGCCATGGTACACGGCCTCATGAACTGCGAGGTGGATGGGGAGCCAGCGCTGACAGCCCTGATTTACCCTCCAGGTAAATCAACCCCAGCCAGCATCACACAGCTGGGCTGTACAAGGAGGGTTTTCACCCCAAATTCCTAATTGCGATTAATCTGACTGCATTCTGTGCTTGCAAAGCCCAAGATGAACCCCTGGCTCCCCTCTCTCAAGTCAACAAACTGCAGAAACAAGCGATCAAATGATGGTAGAGAACAAACGCCGTTGCAGTCCATCCTCTCCACCTCCAGGGCTGGATGGATGCCCTGAAGGTGTGATCTGGTGGATCTAATAGGTCACTTTCCTCTAGCCCTGACTTATATCTGGCCCATCATTTTTGCTTTGATTATCTTGCTTATTATGTGGTTTTGCTTTCCATTTCCTACATGCATATTTATACTTTGGGGTCTGACCCACAGAGGTTGGTTAGAGGAGGATCTGAGCCTTGATTTGTATCTCTATTTACAAAGCATCATATCGTGAAGACCTTTGCACTCTCCAGCAAAATTCATACTGGAGTCAACATTTAATAAGAACTTGCAGGAACTGACCACAGATAAAAGATAAGGCTTACACACAGCAATGTCTACATGTGCAAAAATCAAACCCAGTTTGGGTGAAAAAAAAAGCGCCTGGTACTGTTACGGTGCTTTAGCAGCCCAGTGATCAGCGCTATCCAAAAAAGAAAAACTAAAATGCAGCTGAAGTGTAGGACCAGGAATGGGCAGTTTGTGCTTTTTTGTGGATCAGTAAATGCGCTTATTTCTAGAGAGAATGAGGGACCAGAAGGGTGGCACATCTGCTGTGGTGGAGTAATTCCTATGTGACTAAATCCAGAATTGCATTTAGCTCCTCCAAGAGAGTATTTCCTGGGGTTTGTGCTTGCAAAGAACAGTAAAACCCCTCCAATGGGGTTATTGCAGGACAGGCAAAATTATTGGGTGACTTCTTGCTTTCTCCCATTTACAAAGGCTGACAGACAGTATCCTGCCCTGGTGTTGGAGGCAGCTGGACACAGGGCGCAGCAGCTGGCGGAAGGGATTTATTGCAGTTGATTTGCCAAGAACCAGGTCTCAGAGTAAAGCTGCAAGGATAAATGCCCATAGCTGTTGGAAAGAAAGGTGGCCTGATTTCAAGGAGGTAGATTGTGGGTTGCCAGCTCCTCTGAACCTGAAATCTGTAGCACTGACTTTCAGTTCCCTTACCAGATGCAATTTTCATCACCTCTGTCTGAAAAGTGAGGAGACGACCCCTCGTGTCTCCAGCACGAGTAAATGGGGTATTTGATCAGCCCAAGGAGAGTCAGCACCCAGCTGACCACCAGCATCGGTCTTGGTCTGACAGAGCAGCCACCTGAAGTGCAAAGAAAGCAGCAGCAGAGAGTTTGTTAAGTGCAAATTGCGTGGTCTTGGTGTTAGGATTGCTCAAGGTGGTGGAGCCTGAGTCCAGTAGCCTGGGTGAGTGGGTGGCTTCTTGGCTGGGGCATGGTGAAACACAGAAAAATTCCCAACAGCAGTTTGGAAATTCACTTCTGGCCACCACCTGGCAAAGGGCCACCAAACAGCTCTAGAACAGCAACAGCCTTTGTACGTAACAGTGCCAGATGAAAAAAAGTGTCTCATTTATTTCCAAAATAAAGTGATTAGTCAATGACAAATTAGATATATTTTTGGACATTCTGCTCTGCAAAAAAATCAGTTTTCTCTGGTATCTTTATTCCGTGCCTTGCTTCCTACTGGTCACCAGTTCAGTATAAACAGCTTTCCTGCAGCAACACACATCTAGTTTAGGCCAAAAACGTCCACACCATAAAGTATTCAGATTACTTCCATTGGATAGACATTGTTTTGATGTCTCTCCTTCTGATAGAGCAAGCCCTGTACCATTTCTCTTGACGTTTCTTCTGTTTTGACTCCAAATTTTAGATAAAGCCATACAAAAGCAACACTGCAAGCCATCAGACCACCTACCACACAAGCTGGGATGACAAAGTGCATTTGAGATCTTGACAAGAAGCTGGGAAGGGCCAGATCGTTTGGTCTTTCTGTGGTCATCTGCGCTCTGGCTTGGCCTGAGAATGCTTGACTAGTAAAAACTAACGTATCTGAAGGCTCTTGCTTTCCCACAGGTGATGAATAATCAAGTGTTCTAGTACCCGAAGCATCTACAAAGGAACTGACAACCTTGTTGGTATGGACAGAAGGACCTTTGTCTATGGCAGCTGTGGAGTTTAGAGTAGAAACTGAAGTAGTCTCTGGTGGAACCAGTGTGGCTGGGACTGTGGCGATCTCCACGCTGTCCAGAATGGAGGGGATATCTGAACTAGAAAGTACAGGATGGTCTGATCCTTTAGTAATGGCCATGGAGTCTGAATTTGAGCTAGGAGAAGTTGTATCTTGAACATCAGGTGTAGTATTTGCAGTATGGCCTACAGGTTCTTCCGTAGATCCTACGGCATTGTCAAAGCCACGCACAAGAAGCGTGGGATATGGCATGGGCTGGCTGGAGGCCATGCCTGCAGCAAAAATTGTTGCAGGTGCAGGAGATTTTAAGGAATCTCTGTTTGCTGTTGGAGTGACTTCAGAGTGGGCAACAACTTCCCCTATCACAGGGGATGATCCTCCAGGGAGCTGGGTGGTGCCTTGCGTGGCTGGTGGGGATTTGCTGGACACCTCTGTTGTGGTGGCCCGAACACGCATTCTCTCCAAAACTGTTGTGCCAGTCCCTTGGAAGAAACCAGATGGAGCAGTGGTTTGAGATGGAGCTGTTACTGTAAGACCAATGTGTTTCTGAAAACCACAGGGCTCTTCTGGTGCCACTGCCGAGGTGGCATCATGTGGAAGCAGGGAGGCTGCAGCCTTTTTCTGGTCCAGTTTCGCTACAATCTTCTTCACCCACGTTGCGTTTGGATTTGCACAAATCTCAATGGACTTCAGAGTAGTAAATCTGAAAATAAAAAGGCACCATTTACTGTATAAAGAAAACACTGTTTTAGATGATCAGCGTGATAGGGAAGGGGCACAGACAGCAGCACTGACTCTCTCATGGTAAACACCCCTGGGCTGGATGGATTATTTATTTCAGGAAGGACAGGTGCCTCTGAGATCTGATTGAATGAGGAGCAGCTGGACGTGACTCATGGGTGACGGGTTTCCCCCTGACAAGTTTTTCTCTTTTGGCAGCTGATGTCTAATGTTTGATATTTGGACAGAGTGTTTTCTTTAGCGCTCAGAGCGGGAAGCTCCGCAAGCACCAGCTGCCCAGGGGCAAGCATACATGAAGACAAACCCCTCTGATTTACTGAGTGAAATGAGACTTTCCAAGGTCAACCCAGCAGTTTCACTTTGGAGCAACCTCCTCGGCTGCATTAAAGCGGTCTTGATGGTGCCTCATCTTCAGGGAAAGTAGAAAACAACAATTATCCTGGGGAAAAAATGTAACTTTTCTCATATGCAGACAAGCTCACAAGCCTAACTCTGTCTCCAGAGAAAATACCTACTTTCACAGAAACACGTGAGCTCTTGCCCTGCGTGCTTCCCCTGCCCTGTTCTGCCCACAAGTCTGTCTGTCATTCCTCTTCCCCATCCAGCTATCCCTGTCTCACTCTGCGCACAAGCCCCTGACCTCACCTGGAGGCTGCTGGCCTTTAAATAAGGAAAAAACCCCACCCACCCACCCTTCAAATAAATGCCAGTGTTCGCTCTCTTTCCAGATTGCTCCTTCCTCTGAAGCAAGGGCGTTTGCTGACAGGCCAGTGCTGGCTCAGCCTTGGTGGGGGTACGGCGGGGGGGCATGGTGCGCAGCGCTTACATGACGGCTCGTTTGTGGCAGCGGGGCTCCGTCCAGTGGTAGTTCCTGATCCGCTTCTCTGCTATCTCAGAGGTAAAATGGCTGCACTCTTTTGAACACTTCAGAGGTGCTTTGGGTTGCCCTGAAATAAAGTTTTCAACATATTAGAGGTCGGGTTTTTATTAGGTACTATAAAAACTGGCGCTGTTTCTTTTTCCCCTTCTGTGGAGAGGAGGAGTCCAAAGCTTGCCATGAAAGTTTCTAAGCCCTGCTAAAATGAGATGAAGACGAACCCTGTCAGGGTCATGATTGGTTTTTATCACCCAAAGAGGGGACAAAATACCCAGAAAACTGCAAAAAAAGCCCTGGGAAAATTGCAGTGCTCTTGGGACAGCGTTGCAGCGTTGCATCCTTACAGGATGTGCAAGCACTGACTGGAAGTCCTTTGTGCAAGCACCTAGACCTGCAGGTCCTCTCCCTTTTGGGTCACAGGAGGCCTGCTCTTAACACGGTGCCCAGAAGAGACATTTCTTCATCCCGCCAAAGACCTGCTGCAACTGCTCTTCATGCAGGCGGTACAGATCACAGGGCAGGATACTTGTCCTCCCCTTATCTGGATGAGTCCTATCTGTTCCTCCTGGGGCAGCTCCCCTCCAGGCAAGCATCCCACCTCTCATTTGCTGGTGGGTGGTCTCTGAACACCACGTGGACTCAGAGAAAGGGTGCAGAGAAGAAACCTTTCGGTGAATGATACACTGCTCCCATAGATGTCTCAGCAGCCCAGCCACACAGCCCAGTTTCTTACCAAAAAATCTCTTTTCCATCTCCACCAGAAAATACGGTTTTTGATTTTGCAAAGTGTAAAAATAACCCCCTACTTGATCCCTTCAAGGGGCAAAGCCAGTCACGCCTCTGTGGACCCTTCATTCCTACACCTACCCCCAGCCTCCAGCCACAGGCGCTTGCCAAGCAAGGTGGGGTTGCACAACACAGCCTGGAAATCTGCGTCTGACATCCCAGGGGGCAGGACTTATAAAACAAACCCTGATTCATCTGAGGCCCGCTGTGAAGAAAGGAGCCAGAGTCTCTACAAAACGTTGTCTCAGATTCCCAAATGAATTTGGTGAATTTGACACCGTTCGGTTGGGAATGATCCAGCCAGCGGGTGCAAGAAGGAGCATTGCTAGAGGAGCACCCTCGGCTCTTTTTATTCATTTAGTGGGGAAAACCATGGTTGCAAAGAAATCCCAAGCAAACACTCCTCTGTCTCCTCTATAGAGGCACATTTTAATCTCTAGGCCTCTGTAATGTTAAAGCAAGACCCTTCATTCACACAGTAACATCTTCTGTGGCACCTCAGGGTCAAGAATACTCCCTCGGGGGGAGCTGACTTCCCAATTAACTCTCATTAGCCAGAGGACATACAGCTGGTGCCGTCTACTTCCAGGAGTACTGGTCAACAAACCAGGCACAGCAGCAAGAGGGCCAGATCCGTCCCTGTGGACTGGGACATGCATGGCAGGGAGCGGGCAGGGACTGCTCCCAGAGGCTCTCTGATAACCATTAACTGATCTTCCAATTATTGGCACCACAAATAAATGGTTTTCAATTAGATGAACTCCTGGTGTGTTTTTCCCAGAGTGGAGGAGCTTGAAAAGCACCTTCCAAGGAGAGAGTGGTGTCGCAGGGAGCCAGCCCTGGTTGTCCCCCTCCTCCTGGGACACACGACCCCCCTTCTCTGAGCTGCATCTGAATCTTTGCCAAAGGGACCTCAGGGACACCTGGGCTCTGGGAGTTCGTCTACCTGGGACCACAACTCTTTGGAGGCGCCACTACTGAGACCGTTGGTACCTCTTTTCATCACGGTTCCTCAAGCGACCCTGGCCAGCGGGCACCACCATCCTTCCTTTCTGCAGAGCCAGCCTGATTTCATCTCTTTTCCGGGCTGCTCCCCGGGCTAGCAAGCAGAGCTGTGGCTCACCTCCAGCCAGGGTCACCAGGCACAAGACCCTCAGCACAAACAGGACCTGGAGAGAAACAGCCTTCATATTCCTGTGGTGGGCAGCAGGAAAGGATTACAGGCAGTAATTCCTGCTCCAGACTGCTTCTTGCATCCTCCTCTTTAGAGGAGATGGATGCTTGGCCACAGGAGAGCAGAGCCAGGCAGTGCTGAAGCAGGCACAGGGTTCCCAGGGTTGCCCACTTTACTCAGGCCAGCCCTGGAGAACCTGTCTGGAGGTGTGAGGAGAGGAAAAAGCTCCATCTCTACCTGCCCTCACTCCTCCCATCTGGTGGCAGCAGAGCAGAGATCATAGAATCACAGAATAGTTTGGGTTGGAAGGGACCTTAAAGACCACCCAGTGCCACCCCCTGCCCTGGGCAGGGACACCTCCCACCAGACCAGGTTGCTCCAAGCCCCGTCCAGCCTGGCCTTGAACACCTCCAGGGATGGGGCAGCCACAGCTTCTCATCTTAAAGGCTCTTTGCCCCGTTCCTTTGCCACGGGCCCTTTGCCCTGGGCAAAGTCCAGCTTTGCCTGCGCTGTTGAGATGCTGGCTGCCAGCCTGGCAACCCACCCTGCTTAATTGCTGTCTTGGACAGCAATGACTGATCTGTGCCACAACCCAGCCCAGCCCAGGGAGAGGTGTGCCCACCTCCTCCTGGCCCCGCTCTGCACCACCCCGGGGCACGCAAAGACCTTTGTCCATTGAAGAGGAGAGCATTTCCCACCTGTACTGTACACATGCTCACACAGCACATACACCACACAGGCACTGCACAGGCACTGGCTCTGCAGGTGACAGCACCCCCCTGCCTCCCAGCGATGGGAGCACTGGCATCCTCCGGACAGGGAGCCTGTGTGGACGGACAGACAGACATACATCCTCGGACAGGCTGCGGTTGCCCCCACGGAATGTCCCTAGCAGACATGAAAAAAGGGGAAAAGTGCATTCTTTTCTAACACGGATCATCAGAAAGTCTCTCCAACGCCCTCCCCACCGATCCTCAGGAGTGGCAAAAGCCATCAGGGGGCTGCTCAGACTTCCAGGATTGCTGCTGTGGGCTCCCCCCTGCCACTTCCCAAGCCCAGCCTGATCCTCCTAGGAGAACTCCCACAGCCCACGGAGGTCCCTTGCTGCCTGTAGCCCGATCCAGCACCACGTTCCCCCCCACACATACACTTCTCCAGCCCCCTCAGCATGAAGCTGGCTGCTCCCCGGGCTAGCAAGCAGAGCTGTGGCTCACCTCCGGCCAGGGTCACCAGGCACAAGACCCTCAGCACAAACAGGACCTGGAGAGAAACAGCCTTCATATTCCTGCGGTGGGCAGCAGGAAGGGCAGGCAGGAAAGGATTACAGGCAGTAATTCCTGATCCAGACTGCTTCTTGCATCCTCTGGAGCAGTACAGCTGCTGCAGCTCATTCCAGGATTATAAAGCTCCAAGATGGGGTTTCAGCTGTTATTCAGCTCCCCCCCCCCCCATCTCCTGACGACAGGAGGAGGAGGGATAAGCGGGGCAGGGGAGGGAATATCGCCTGCTCTGGATCTAGATGGCTTCTGGAATTCCCCAGCCGCACTTACATCAGCTTTTCTCAGCGTGGGCAGGGCAGCCCCAGCCTCCTTGGCAAACTTATCCAGCAGGGACTTTCAGGCATCAGATGCTCCACCCTCCTCTCCCACCGATGTGTCTCTTGGCCAGACAGCCCATGCCAAGGCACTGCTGTCCTTAGGCTTGTGAAATTCTCCCTGCCTCCAACCCTCAGCCCCCTGATGCGGATGAAGCTCTTTATTTACCCCAAATGCAAAAGCAGCTATTCCCTTCCTTTTTGGCAGCCATCTTACAACAGCAGTGCTGGTCGTTAGGCCAAAAGAGGCGGCATTTGCTAATAAGGATCACAAGTTCATCAGCTAGATGGGTGAGCTCAGGCCAGGCTGCCTCTGAGAAGCATCACCAAAGGACGGAGCCGCGGCCTCCTCGAGCAGCCGTGTGTTCCCTCCATGTCTGCGGTGCCTGCTTGTCCCTCCAGCCTTGACTTTGGGTACAGGGCAGGCTCCCAGCTAGTGGGGTCTTGCTGATGCTGAGGGCAAGAGTACAAGACCCCCGGTCTGCAAGCAACCAGGCTGGCTGGGGGGCTTCCCAGCACCAGGACGAAGCCAGGTCCAAAGCGGACATACCAACACAGTGGTCACATCCTGCACCTTTACTTTCTCTTTCATCTCCGATCCCAGCAGAATACGTAACAATTTTCCCCTGCCAATTCCCTGAACTGAGAGATGAAGATAAGAACAAGACTGAGACAGTGTGGCTACCCCTGAAATCTTTTTTTCCCACAGAGTTTTCTTGGAGTTGGTGGAAACCTGGCTTCTCTGTGCTGTGGGAAATCCCAGCAGTTCCAGTAGGATTTTATTCCTAAATACTGAAAATCCCCACGTTTCCATATGATGCATTTTAAAAACATTTGGTGAAACCCTACCAGCCTGTAACTTTAGCCTTTGCTTATATTGTAATAGAAGAAAAAACCCATTTCAAGGAAATAAAATAAAATAAAATAAGACCTTGAAACAGCCTGTTTGATCCAGCCAGAACAGAATATGCTGCATTTGTTGGGATGTTTGGCCCCTTCCCCCAAACGGTGCTGTTTCTCAGTTTCCTTTATGGGAAACTTTTATTCTGGGAACCAGCATTGCCTGAGGCAGTGGGGTGCCTTCGGCTGCTGGAAGAGATGGCACAGCCCACACATGCTCACATCTCCCCTGAAGAAACTGGTTCTGCTTCTTCTGCAAAGAGTTTACTGCCAGCCATGGAAAACACTGAGGAAGGGCCCCAGCACACACAGAAAGCAGGAGGGCGAGTGCTTTGCTTGCTAAAGGCATGACTTGCCACAGGCCTTGTTATTTTAAGGCACAAACAGCTCTTTGGTGGGGGAGTGCAGCTGCTTTTCCAGCACAGACTGGGCTGGTGGTGTTCTACCTGGTAGGGGACTCCTCCAGGACACTCCTGAAGACCCTGCTTTGCTCCCAGTGAGCTGGATTTGGAGGTGGCATCTGCCCAAAAAAATCCCACAGCAGGAGAGCAGTTGCAGCCTCAGCATGGATCTATGGGACACGGCAAGCCTTCAGATGCCAAGGGTCTAAGCCACCAGCAGTTCCCACCAAAAGCGAGACGCAGTGATCAGCTCCAATGGGTGCAGGTAGCTCCAACAAGTTGTGACAAACCTGGGCTGCAGCTGGCAGAAAACTGGCATCGTCGCTCCCAACCCGCTTCCTATACCACCCTTCCCGTCCCATATGCACATCTCCCCTCCAGCACGGCAGTGCCCACCGCTTACTCTTACTCTACTTACACTTACTTACAGCCACTTCCTTCTTTTATGTCTTGCAGCATTGAAAAAAATTAAATCAGAGGACCTGCTGTAGCTCAGGAGATATTTCTGCTGTAACTAGTGATAAACCATAGGCATTGTATTCATAGAATCATGAAATTATTTGGGTTGTAAGAGACTTTTAAGATCATCCAGTCCAACCATCAACCTCACACTGCCAAAACCACCACTATCCCATGTCCCTCAGCACCACGTCTGCCCAGCTTTTAAATACCTCCAGGGATGGCAACTCCACCACTGCCCTGGGCAGCCTGTTCCAGTGCTTGATAACCCTTTTGGTGAAGAAATTGTTCTTAATCTCCATCTTAAACCTCCCCTGGTGCAACTTGAGGCCATTTCCTCTTGTCCTATCGCCTGTTCCTTGGGAGAAGAGACCAACCCCACCCTCGCTACACCCTCCTTTCAGGGAGTTGCAGAGAGCGAGAAGGTCTCCCCTCAGCTTCCTTTTCTCCAGGCTGAACACCCCCAGCTCCCTCAGCTGCTCCTCACAGGACTTGTGCTCCAGACCCCTCAACAGCTCTGTTGCCCTTTCCTGGACACACTCCAGCCCCTCAATGTCTTTTTTGTGGTGAGGGGACCAAAACCGGACACAGCCCTTGAGGTGGGGCCTCACCAGTGCTGAGCACAGGGGGATGGTCACTGCCCCAGGCCTGCTGATACAGGCCAGGATGCTGTTGGCCACCTGGGCACACTGCTGGCTCATGTTCATCCAGCTGTTGACCAACACCCCCAGGTCCTTTTCCACCAGGCAGCTCTCCAGCCACTCTGCCCCCAGCCTGTAGCATTCATGGGATTGGTGTGACCCAAGTGCAGGACCTGGCACTTGGCCTTGCTGAACCTCACACCATTGGCCTCAGCCCACCGATCCCTCTGTAGAGCCTTCCTACCCTCCAGCAGATCAACACTCCCACCCAACTTGGTGTCTTCTGCAAATTTACTGAGGGTGCACTCGATCCCCTCCTCCAGATCGTTGATAACGATATTAAACAGACCCGGCCCCAGTACTGAGCCCTACAGAACACCACTTGTGACTGCCCACCAACTGGATTTAACTCCATTCACCACAACTCTCTGGGCCCAGCCACCCAGCTGGTTTTTTACCCAGCACAGCATACACTTCATATTGATCTGACAGTGACAGATCTCAAGACTTCTCTGGGCTCATCTTGGCTTCAGCTGATTTTAGCTTCTTTAGTTATGATAGAAATTATCTAGGCAATTTCTGTTGTATTAATTTGATTTAGTTTTGCTTTATTTTCTAGGAATAGCAAGTAGTTATTCAGCATGAGTCTGGGACTGTTGGTTAAAATGTGATGTGGATGATGGCAGGCAGGGGAGGACACCAGCAATCCCAGTCCATAAATACGAATCACACCACCCAAGCAATGGAGTGTTCAACCCTGTGAGTCATGGACAATCAGCTTTCAAGGAAACAAAGAAAGAAAAACTGAGTAACTGGGAACCAGGGAACACAGACTGTGCTGAGAAAACGTATGAAAATGAAACCAAGCAGACCAAGACTGAGGATGAAGAAAGACCATCATGAATGTCACATCCTTCTAGCAAAGATGGTGGCTGGGGTAGCTCATCACAGTCCTTCCTCATTCTTCCTTAGGAGGACTTAAAGGAAGCTTCTTGAGGTTACCCTTAGGACCCAAAGGCTCTCCAAAGGAGTGGTGTAGCACCAAAGAAAAGCAGAAGATACTAGGAAGAGGCTTGGGGTGTTTCCCCCATGCAAATTTAACTGTAGTGTGAAAGAAGGCGGCTCTTAGGCTGATCTGAAACATGGACAAGGGAAAAACACGAGCAAACGTAGGTCTGTGCACCTGCTGTTGAGTGGGGGCAGAGGGACCATGCACAGGGCACTGTGCACAGTTGGGGTTGGGACTGTAACCTCTGGGCCATCAAACATGACTCCAGGTTTGATCTGTGGCTCATGCCAGACACGGAGGCTGGTGTCTGGGCTGCCTGGCTCCAGTTCCTGCTCTACTCTAAGGACAGTTTCCCATCAGGATGGATGTCCTGCCACTTAAAGGCTGGCTGTGTTGTGGAGAAAGGGAGAACAAGGTCTGGCGTGGATTGGATGTTGGTGACAGCACAAGTCATGCGGAAAGCCCAATCTGATGCCATACCCCTAACCTTTGGTTCCTCACTGCCAACCATTAGCCAAGAACTTGGCTTATTGCTCCAAATCACAGATAGCATGGGCCAAAGGGCCAGATCCTGTCATGACAGACACAAAAGCAGCTCCAGGATTTCCCACCCACTGCAGCTTGGCCAGGGCTGTTCACAGGCAGGTCCTCGAGTTCTGCACAGGGTCAAAGTCCTCACAGGTGGAAGGAACGTCTGACTAGTACCAGGAGAACTGCTCTTGAAGGCTAAAAGCGACTTGACCCTGCAAAGGCAATATGCAAAACAAATATGCCAACAGAACTAGGGCTGTGTCCTAAACAAACAGGAAATGGCTCCAGAACACGGCCCATCTCCAACAGGGTATTTCCAAGTTGGAAATTTATGCTCCATGGCTATTCTTGGTTCTTCAAGCAAGAAGGACTCTGCACTGTTTTTTACAGTAGGTTTGTCTTCCTAAAGATCAGGTGGTGACTGGAGAAAAAGGAAAAGTCAGTGAGACCTAGGAGGCTGTATGTGATCTGGAAGAAAGACACACCGGAGCTGATCAGATTAGAATGCTGATGATTTCCACTGCATGCTCTGTTCAGGAGCTCCCAAGACCTCAGGAGTTGGTCTTCCTGGAGCAGCACCCCTGGTAGCAGGTATTAACAGCATCCTTTGCTGTCCACCACATTGTCCATGATCTCTGTCCCAGAGGCTTGCTGGAAACAGGCAGCAGGAACACTCAGCTTTTGGGAAAACCCAGACGGTTTTGATGCCAGGCTGACCCAGGACTCCAACTCTGGACATATTATGAGATTCTCTTTCCCCTGCTACTGCTCCCACCTCCGAGCTGCCTTGAGGCAGCTCATCCTTGCACTACACTCACCTCTCCTCAGTGGGGTGGGCAGTTCAGTCACTGTTCTGATGCAATCCCCCTTTACTGCAGCCCAAGAGCATTAGACTCAAGGCAGCTCAAGCACCACCACTGCGGCAGAGCTTCCACGCTCACCAGAACTGGGCTCCTCCAGTTTCTGTTGAGGAGCACACATGCAGCAAGGTCTGCAAGCCGGGACATGGGAGACTGGCGGTGCACATACTGCAAATAACACCAGGGCATGCAGCTGGTCCCCAACGTGTGGGACCAGATGCCCGGACTTCAATCTGGAGAAAGCTTGATGGCTTTTCCAGTGACATGGCACCGGGTGGTATGGTCCAGAGAAGTCCAGAACTGGCCCAACATCCTCCTCTCTCCTGGCCAAGGGAACCAGTGCCAGACTCAGGAGATGGTTCCTTAGAGCCAAAGGTGGCCTCTCATTTTGGAGATGCCCTCAGCCTAAGCTTAATGTAGAGCTCTTGAGCCATTAGTGTAATAAGGGAGAGAATTAAATGACAGGGGATCCAGAAAATTGTTTTGGCACTGCATGACTTTGAATTTTCTCACATTAAAGAAGAAGTCAGGAAATGAGGAGCAGATGTCTGGGGCTGTCTGCAGCCAGTGTCTCCACAGGGGATGGAACAACTCCTATTTGGAAAGTATCAACCCACGCGGGCTTGTGTTTTTAAGAAATTGCTTTACATAGAAAACGTTTTCAAAAATAGCAGAGAACACCATGCAGGCTTTCACTTCTCTGAACACAATGGCTTCCTCCTTCCTTGTGAAGGAGAACAAATCTGGGCTCCAGCACACAGTGCAAAATGCTGATGCTCTGGATTTTTCCACAGCGATGCAGCCCACAGCTACTGGTCACCATCCCACGCCAGCCAGGCTGTGGGACATGGCTTTTCCCCTGGCAGCATCACACCTGAGCTGCAAGCTGGTGGCTGATCCCAGTGGGAAAGGTGCATACCTCCAGTGGGAACTGGTGCCTCTCCTCAGCAGCCGGAACAGCCAGAACTAAGGACAACTCATTCTGCGACTGTCCCACGGATACTGCCAAGGAATGCAACGGCTGCTGCAATAAACAAGATTTAAGCTGGTTGAAAATACTGCGCGCAAAGAAACAAACATAGAGACGGTTAGTTTGCAACACACTTAAGCTCTTCCTAAACAGAGAAGAGTCCCATGTCCCCTGCAGAGCAACGCAGCCACCGGGCGCAAGCTCTTCCCTCGGACAGAGGATGGGGAAGGCTCCACTGGGGAGTTGTGCCTGGCTGGCACGGATGAAATCGGGCAGCTTTGGAGGGAAGTGGAAGGAGGTCCTGGGACTCCACCAGAACGAGCTTGCCTGAGCACATCAAGCCCCTGGCTCCTGCCAAGTCCCTGTGGAGCTGGAGACATGTCCTGATGTTGCAATCCTTCTGTTCTGCAGGCCCCAAAGGCAACATTTCCATGGAGCTGGCACGATGAAGGAGTGCCAGATGATCCCCGAAAGAGCAGTCTCTCGCCACTGCACTGCAGGGAAGAGTGGGGAGAGAGGTCAGGATGGGCATGACAGAAACCTCCGTGCGCCACAGGAGCCCACAGTTGCCACAGGAGCTGCTGCCAGCCTTTCCCTGGGCTGTGCAGCGCCTCAGCCCAGGGTAGCACAGCGGAGTCTCCCCTCCTTCGCATCCTGGAAAAGGGTGCTACCAGGGCCACTGTGGGAGCAGGCAGAAAGTGGGGAGCAGGAAAAGTGCCACAACTCTGCTATTTCACCTCTGCCAGAGCCCAGGGCCAGGCTAGCGCCTGCTGCCCTGGCTGAGGAAGAGGATGAGGCGTGCGCCTCTTCGCAGCAGCCTCAGTTACTCCCAGCTCTTCAGGCCCACCTGTCAGCGTGCGTGAGCCACAGCAATAATCACCTCTCCACATACACGCTTCCCACTTCTCCATCCAATGTGTTCACACACAAATGCTGCCAGCCTCCAAGAAAGGAGTTTACCAAAAGCAGCTCTGTTTATTGCCTTCTTGGAAATGCTCACCTCTCCCCATCTCCTCAGAGATGGGAAGGCTGTGGCCCTTCCAACAGCGTCTGTGGGACCGGTTTGACACGAGCTTAGCGTTAAGCTGTGATGGTGGGTGAAGGAGAAATCCAGAATACCTCTCTCATGCGGTGCCGCTGGGGCTGACCCCCGAGGGTGTCTCCATGAGAGCTGGTGGCACCTGCAGGCCAGCCCTGAAGGGCAAGAGGAGTTGCCATGTGCAGTGCTATGACCTGCTAGATGTGGCTGCGCTGGGGCCATTGGCACCCCCTGGTTAGAGCTGAGCCCTCCTGCCCCACGGGCTTTCACATCCCAGACAGTCTCCTACAGAAATGGGACATCACAGCCCTCCAGACCAGAGCTGTCACCCCACTCATTCAAGTGGCTCTTTCTGCCAAGCCTCAGCCATGGGCTCATGCCGAGCTCCCCACCAGTGCCCAGGGACACACAAGGGCAGCAGCAAACAGCCCCAGGAGCCCGCAGCGCTGCCAGCGCCCAACAAGCCTTTACATGAACCAGCACAATAAACACAGGCTTGGCAGGGAAAAAACCCCAGACACACATTTCACTGCCCAGGCTTTTAACCCTTTTCAAACCTTTGCCAGCTCAACCAGACCAGGGAGTCACCAGACCCCTTCCCTCTCCCACCCCAGCTTTTCTGCACCCCATGTTGTAAAAACAGGGGTCTCCTTCTCCTCTGCTTTTGCCCAGAGCCTCCACACTCTCACCAGGTTTCAGCTATAACTCCATGAGTGACCTGCTCCCTCACCAGCTTGATCCCAGGGAAACGGGCTTTTGCCTTACCCAAACTTTCTTTCTGGGAGCATCACACCTGCCCCCCTGACCTGATTCAAAAGCTCCTTGGGCTCCCAAAGGGCTGTGGGGTGTATTTTTAGGGTCAATGCAGCTGTCTCACCTCCTAACAAAGCAACAGGCTGCAGATGCTGGCCATTAGCATTTTGGTGTTGGCTGGGGATCATTAAAAAGAGGTTGCTGGGGGTACAGATAAGGGAGATTTCTGCCCTGAGCCATGATTCCGCCTATCAACCCAAGGAGGCAGCAGGGGCGAATCAAAGAAAGCAGAGATGAGGAATGTTTGGGATTCAAAATGCTATTTGGGGAACAAATTCCCCCCCAGGACATAGCCAATCTCAAACCAGGGCTGGTGACCGAAGCCAGTCCTGCTCACACCGGTGTGCCAAAACCAAATGAGCCACCTGCTGCAAGAGCTGACATGCCCATGCCCCTTCTCGCTGAGCTGGATGCAGCCCAGAGCCCTCTGTGCAGGCATCCTCCACATCCAGCCCCAGCTCACACCTCCAGAGCACCACAGTTTCACCCGCTGCAGGCCAGCGGGGGGAAATTCAGGGAAGAGCCTGACTGTAGGCAGC
The DNA here is from genome assembly GCA_947846985.1 of Fratercula arctica. NCBI lineage: Eukaryota > Metazoa > Chordata > Aves > Charadriiformes > Alcidae > Fratercula > Fratercula arctica. Next base: position 22,677,131 of record CANTUZ010000007.1, read on the forward strand.
AAGATCCCCTGAGGACCCCCACAGCTGTGATAGAGGGGATGGGGGAGCACTGGCAAATGCTCCCTGCGGGAGGGGTTCAGGGCAGTGGCACAGCCAGCCCCCGACAGCCCCCCGGCCACCACCGACAGACATCCGCCAAGAGGAAAGACCCCCATCGGCAATGGATGCACCACTTCCCCTGGGCACTCACCGGATGGCTGATAATGAGCAAACCACCCAAAGTGTCTCCAGTTCCTGTCCCTGCAGCCAGGGCTCCTCACTGACCCTGACAGCCCAGAGGTGACAGGGGCCAGGAGGAAGGGATACGTCCTTTCCTGGTCTTTGAAAGGGTCCTGCTTGCCCCAAGGAGCTCGCACCCACTCTGCCCTGGGGAAGACTCCTGCGGAGTTTCCTGAGCTGGAAGGAGATGGTGTAGCAGACAACGCCGTTGTGCCGCAGACAATTGCTGCAGCAAACAATGCCATCATGCGGCTGTTATTACTGCCTCAGCTGAAGCATTCATGCTAAAAATTGCTTCTTCCACCCCAGAGGTAATTAGCAAACCCCTCTGCTCTGCCAAAGTGTCTCCACAAGGACTTCCCCCACTTGGAGCCGCTATAGCTGGACTGGGGCTCCTAAACGCTGACTTCCCTGTGGGTCCTGGGCACCTCCAGGGGCTGGGATTCTCCCGTGGGGCTGGAGAGGGATCTCCCAGGACAAGCCCAGCCCGTGGAGGTAGCAGGCTCCTGCGGATCTCACGCAGGAGCTGGACCCATGCCTCCAGGGGCCACAGTGAGGAGGTGATTTCAGCGCTGCTCTATCATTTCCTGATGGTTGAGACGCCGCATGTTGTCACAGATAAACATCTCCCCTCTGAGGCCGCCAGGACTTTCACCACAGGACAAAGACCTGACCAAAAAGTTCAAAAAATAGCTTTCTCCGCTGGTTGTTTATGTCACTTTGGATGTGGCTTTTTCCCTTTCCGCCTCCCATTCACTTCTCCCTTGTCTGGCTGCTCTCCCAGCTTGCTTTCATAGTGGCGCCTCATGAAAAGACAGCCAAGAACAGCTCCTCCGAACCGTACCTATGGGCCGGCAGGGTGGGAAGCTGCAGGCAGGCTCAGTACAGGTCTTTCTCTGAATTGCCAGCTGAAGTATTTCAAGGAAATGCCATTTCTGGGAAAGGCTGAAGTCAAGCCCCTGGGAAGCACATGCCCAATAGCCAGACCTGGGCCTCGGTTGCCCTCTGGGGCTCAGCAGCAGTGAGGGGGTCTCAGCTGCAGCCGCTCCTGATGTTGTCCCAACTCTGGGTTATACACTGTAAGCTTTTCTATTTTACAAAAATTGATGAATTAGCATACTGTACTTACCATTGGCAGCTCATGATTTCACAATAAGCTCCTGTTGGCTACGGGTATTCTTGCCTCAAATTAAAGGTATAGCACAGTCATAACTCACTATGCGTGCTCAGTCAGTAAGGTCTCATCGAGGAGGCCTATAGCTTAAGATGTGGAGGTGTGGTTTTCACATTGCAATGAGCTCAGTTCACCTAAAGGAGACTTATTTTTTATTTTCAACACTTTGTAACAACCAGCAACCTTGTGGTTTTAATGGAATGCCCCAGTTTTCCCAAGTTAGGTTCCTTGTGTCTTTTTGCTGTCTACAGGCTGATACAATTCTTTGATTGCTCAAGGTCTTTTCTTCCTTAGCAAAATTTTATCTGCTTTGCCTTCATCACAGGTGTGAGATGCAACCAAGCCCACGCCACCTCCTGTCCCGGCAAGGTCCGGTCCCACATGCCACATGTGCTGGCATCTCCTTCAGTCCTCCAGCAGTCCTCACTTCTCCACAATACGTGATACCACATTTTGTATGAAACCAATATTAAATATACTCTGAAGAAGCAGTGGGAGCTGCCGAGGGATGCTGAGAGGATTTCTGTTTTTCTGTAGAGAAATCCAAGTGCTGACTTCTCTGCAACTGGCCCGCATAGCGAATAGTCGTCATAAATCACATCCTCAGAGGGACACTGTTGGCTATTTCTGGTCCCTTTTCTAAACGAGAAAATAAGCAGGTGTACAATGTGGAGGGTCATAGAATCACAGAACCATAGAATGGTTTGGGTTGGAAGGGACCTTAAAGACCACCTAGTTCCAACTCCCCTGCCCTGGGCAGGGACACCTCCCACCAGACCAGGTTGCTCCAAGCCCCATCCAGCCTGGCCTTGAACACCTCCAGGGATGGGGCAGCCACAGCTTCTCTGGGCAACCTGGGACAGGGGCTCACCACCCTCACAGCAAAGAATTTCTTCCTTAGCTCTCATCTAAATCTCCCCTTTTCCAGTGTAAACCCATTTCCTCTTGTCCTATGGCTCCCCTCCCTGATCCAGAGTCCCTCCCCAGCTTTCCTGGAGCCCCTTTAGAGACTGGAAGGGGCTCTAAGGTCTCCCTGGAGCCTTCTCTTCTCCAGGCTGAACCCCCCCAGCTCTCTCAGCCTGTCCTCACAGCAGAGGAGTTCCAGCCCTCCCAGCATCTCCGGGGCCTCCCCTGGCCCCGCTCCAACAGCTCCCTGTCCTTCTGCTGTTGGTGCCCCAGCGCTGGAGGCAGCACTGCAGGGGGGGTCTCACAGAGCGGAGCAGAGGGGCAGAATCCCTCCCCTTGCCCTGCTGCCCACGCTGCTGGGGATGCAGACCAGGCTGCGGGGGCTTTCTGGGCTGCCAGTGCACGTTGCCAGGGTGTGTTGAGCTTCTCATCCACCAACACCCCCAAGTCCCTCTCCTGAGGGCCACTCTCCATCCATTCTCTGCCCAGCCTGGATTTGTGATGGGGATTGTCCCAACCCCCTGCACGACCTTGCACTTAGCCCGGTTGAACTTCATGAGTTTGGCACAGACGCACCTCTCCAGCCTGTCGGGGTCCCTCTGGATGGCATCCTGTCCCTCAGGCATGTTGGGGTGTTTCCTGTCCTGGTGCTGCCCCAGGCTCTGCAATGGCGGCCAGGTGCGGGACACTGACTCACCCTTCCCACCATTGTGCTGTACTTCCCCGCTTCTCCCTGGCCCTGGCCCCGGCCCCGGCCCTGGAGGGACTTTCCCGGGCTGTTTGTGCCAGGAGGTGGAAGCATGGCAGCAGGCGAGCTCGCCCTCCCTCATGCTTTATCTGCCTGCGCTGCTTTCCCAGGCACGGCCATGGCGGTTTCCCTCCTGCGTGGGAAGCGCCGGTTGTGAGACTTGTCCGGGGCAGTGACAACAATTTTATTCAGCCTTTGAGGAGCTTTTTGCCGGCAGAGAATTTATCACAAGCCCTGAAGGTACAGACAGCATCAGGCCAAACACCTGCGCGCAGCGGAGCCCCCGGGCCCGATGGGAGGAAGGTGCAGGCCCCCAGCGCCCACTGAACCTCGGGGAAGGGGCCGGGGGAGCCCCACCGGCGCGGCCGACCCCCTCCGGCCTGGCCGGGACCGCTCGCGGCGAGAATGGCGGCGGGGCCCGCCATAGGCGACGGTCGTGTACCGCGGGACCGCAAATGTTTTTTAGTGGTGTCAGGATGGCCGAGCGGTCTAAGGCGCTGCGTTCAGGTCGCAGTCTCTTCTAGGGGCGTGGGTTCGAATCCCACTTCTGACAACTACTAGCCATTTTGCGGGACAGTTGCCGTTTACCTTTAATTAAAGTAAATTGAGTTGTTTTTAAATTTTTTTTCAATTGCCCCTTCCAGGCAAAAATGCGGCCGCTGGGCGGGGCAAAAGGGAACTGTCAGAAGTGGGATTCGAACCCACGCCTCCAGGGGAGACTGCGACCTGAACGCAGCGCCTTAGACCGCTCGGCCATCCTGACCCACAGGGAGGCATCGTTGCGCCGGCGCTTGCTCAGGCCGGCCTTCGCCACGGTGCCGGGGCGGCCGCGGCGGGAGGGGGCAGGTGAGCGAGGGACAGCGGATGTCACCTCCTAGCGACCGGGCGGTCAGCCTCGTCCCACCCCTGGGAAGGGGGTAGGCTGTGGAACCCCCCGGAATCCATCGCCAGGCAGGTGAAGGTCACCAGGAGCAGCCAGGAGGAGGAGCCCAGCTCGCTAATGGGCCTGGCAGAGGAGGGGAGAGCAGCAGATATTGTCTACCTGGGCTTCTGCGCGGCCTTGGACATCATCTCCAATCAGATCCCGCTAGACAGGCTGCTGGTATCCAGGCATGGAGTCTAGCTGGAGCCCAGTCACCACCACTGGGGGTGCCATACTGGGGCCAGTCCCGTTTAACACCTTCATTAACGATCCAGGTGATGGGGCACCCATCAGCAGGCTGGCAGATGGCACCAAAGTGGGAGGAGTGGCTGATGCTCCAGAAAGTTGTGCTGCCATCCAGAGGGACCCAGACAGGCTGGAGAAATAGGCTGACAGGAACCTGCTGGAGTTGAGGGTGGTGAGACACTGGCCCAGGTTGCCCAGAGAGGTGGGAGATGCCCCATCCCTAGAGATATTCCAGCCCGGGTTGGATGAGGCTCTGAGCAACCTGCTCTAGTTGAAGATGTCCCTGCTCGTTGCGGGGGGCTGGACGAGGTGGCCTTTGAAGGTGCCTCCCAACCCAAACCACTCTGTGGTTCAAGAAGGTGACATGCCCTGGCCCTGGGGAGGAACAGCCCCAGGCGCCGGGACACGCTGGGGACCAGAAGGCGGCCCCGGGCGCTGGCGGACACAAAGTGGGAGCGGGAGCGGCTCGGGGCACTGGGGATGCCCCGGGCAGAGCAGAGCCAGGGGCGGCGGGGGGTGCCGGGGCGCCGGGCCCGGTGCTGGGACCCCGGTACGGGGGGGACGGGGCGGAGCGGGAGGGACCGCGGCATCTCCCCGCTGTGGGGATGCTGGGGCAGCCGCGGGGGGTAAGCCCGCCCCCCCCCAGCCCCATCGGCGGCGTGGGGACGGGGAGGACCCACTGGCGACGGCCGGGGGAGGTGGCGGGGCAGGCCCCGCCCGGGGAGGGGCGGGCGGCGTCCCGGGGCCGCCCCGGTGCCGGTGCCGCGGCATGGCGGGGCTGCCCGGCGCCCCGCGGACCCGCAGTGGCTCCCCGGTCCCCTCCGCCGCCCTGCCCGCCCTGGACGGCGCCTTCCTCCTCTCGCCGCTCGGGGGGCTGATGGTTGCCCAGGCCGTGAGTAGCGGGGAGGGGGCACCGGGGAGGGTCTCGGGTGGAGGGCGGCCGTCCCAGCGCATCACCCGCCCTAACGCTTCTCTTCCTCGTCCTGGCTGGAAACAGCTCGGTTTCCCTTTGGCTGCCATCCCTGCCCCATCCTCGCTCTCTAACCCCAATTAACCTCTAATCCTGATTAGACATCCTGCAGCCCCCCCTTCTCTCCTCCTTCCCTCCCTGAAACCAGAGGAACATTTGGCTGCTTCTCCTCGCGCCCTTTCCCAGTTGTTACCCAGCTCGATGCCAGTGCCAGGCATGGGCCGATCCTCATGGACATCCCCACAGGGCACGAGCCAGAGAGTCCTGTCCTGGCAGGGTCCGGGGGGGGGGGGGGGGAGGGGGCTGTATGAAGCATGGTGGTCCCGACTTAGGTGTGTTGGGGCTGCTCACAGGGTGCCTGCAGGACTCAGCCCTCCAGGGTGTCCTCCCTGGCAGCCAGGCTTCGGTGGCCGCTCTCAGACAAGCCCCAGGGTCTTTGCACCATCAAGATCAGGCAGCAGCATCACCTCTCCTTTGCTTCAGCATCAGGGGCGACCGCAGAATACACTCCTGCTGCTGCTCTCCCCTGGGAGCTGGGGCGTCCAGTGCAAGGTGTGCAGGTAGGGGTGGGAGTTCAGCTCCATGCGGGGCCATGTGTGACCTGCCCCTGTGTGTGCCCCAGGTGCTGGCCCGCTGCCGGGGGGAGCCTCTTTGCTCGTCCCCTCTCCCCCAGGCAGCGCTGTGGGGGGTGGCAGCGGGACATGCCCTGAGCAGCTGCTGTGAAACATAGAATCACAGAGTCACAGAATAGTTTGGGTTGGAAGGGACTTTCAAAGGCCACCCAGTCCACCGGCCCTGCAATGATAGGGGACATCTTCAACTAGATCAGGTTGCTCAGAGCCCTGTCCAACCTGGCCTAGAATAGCTCCAGGGATGGGGCATCTCCCACCTCTCTGGGCAACCCGGGCCAGTGTCTCACCACCCTCAGTGTAAAGAACTTCCTTATATCTAATAATACCTTCATAAACAGCTGGCATAGACCTGGGTCCCTGCTCCAGATTTCGACCCCTGGGCATGGCTGCGCTGGTTGTGACACGGAGCAGATGCTCGGGGAAGGGCGGGGGAAGGACACTGCCAGGGGGTGTCTTGCAGGAAAGAGAGATGGAGCGAAGATCAACAGAAGGGACCTTTCAACCCCACATCTGGTCCTACCTCTCCAGCCCATTGCTGGGGCCATCTCATTAAACTTGCTCACCCAGCTCCCATCCACTGAGCCCTGCTGCCCCGCAAAACCTCTCTCTGAATGGCTCCTGCTTTTCTCCCCCCAGCCGCCGGAGCAGGGCAGCTCGCACATGCCGCCTCCTGCTCCCGCAGCACACTGGGATTTTTCCTATACATGTTTCTCCCCAACACATATTTTGCGATCACGAGTGTTAGAAATGGATGTGAGAGACAAGGCAGCATTGTCGGGGCAGCCGAGCACCAGGGCGTTGTACTCGGGCAGGACAAAGGCCGTTGTGTTTCTTCAGTGACAACGAGCAATGCCGCTTACGCAGCAGCAGAGCGGCTTTTCCAAAGAGCCCTTCTCCTCCTCACCGGTGCGCGATGACTCTGCTGTTTCCCTGCCAAAGTCGAGGTGAGTGCAGGAGCCGGGTGGTGCTGGGGGTTTCACCTGGCTCTGCCCAAAGAGATCCCAACCCCAGCTGGGAACCAGAATACACCATTGCTGCACCTGGGACATGTTCTCACCCCAGCCTTGCCATGGGTGTCTTCCCAGGGCATTTGGTTGCGCTGGGAAATGTGGAGGGTGCAGGGCCAGACCCTCCTTGCTCCCCAGGAATCATAGAATCATAGAATGTGTTGGGTTGGAAGGGACCTTTAAAGGCCATCTAGTCCAACCCCCCTGCAGTGAGCAGGGACATCTTCAACTAGATCAGGTTGCTCAGAGCCTCATCAAGCCTGGCCTTGAATGTCTCCAGGGATGGGGCCTCCACCACCTCTCTGGGCAACCTGGGCCAGCGTCTCACCTCGCTCAAGCAGAAGGAAGTGGTGGGAAGGCTCCCTAGTTTGCTCTGGTCCAGCCAGGAGGTGATGAAGGACCTGATGCTTCACCAGGAGGTGAAGCAGAGCCCCCCAGCCCTGCCCCAGCTGCTGGAGCCCCGGCTCTGTCTCCCAGGACACGGGCTGTGGTTGAGGCTGCAGAATGAACAGGGCAAATCACAGAAAGCACCATTTGCTTTGCAAGAGCCTTTGTTTTTCCAGGCACCATTGCTATGTGCTGGTATCTCAGCCTCTGCTTGCTCCATCATGGATTAGGGCATTTCTAAGTAAAAATACACCCACAAACTTGCTGCTCCAGGGAGCTCCCCAGGGAGGGGATGGTGAAGGCAGCTGCTCCCTGGCCCCATCACTGTGGGCGAAGCAGGGCTGCATCTCCTCCAGGGTCCAGAGATCAGGGGTGGACGCAGCACAGTGGAAAGAGAAAAAAATAAGAATAAATGAAACACCACCCAGGCTGGGCTCTTCCATCCCTGCCTGCCAGGGATCTGCTCCCTGCCACCGCCTCTGCCCTGCGGCTGTACCAGGGGCTGCAAGGAGGGGAGAAAATGGCCCTACCCTGGTTCTGCTTATTTTTCCTTGAGCAGACCCAGAAACAGACTCACCTACCTGTTTTTTTGTGGGTCACTCTGTAGACACAGCGTGCTGTAATTGCTATGCAGTCAAACCTGCTTAACGGGGAAAGGTGAGCCCTGGAAGGTGTACATACAGGAGGTATAAACGAGACCAGACCAGACCTGACTGAACAGCGGAGAGAAGCCCAGAAGCTTGCTTTTTCTTTTCTAAATGATGCTGCACCTGGGAGAGGTCAAGGCTGAGCTGGGGCCCCAGGAGCCCCCACGTCCAGCTCTCATTCAGCCCATGAGATGTCCTTAACACCGAGCCAGCACCTGCATAGAGTGGCTTCTTGGTTGAGAAGGGACCTTTGGTGATGAGGATGCCCATGTTTCACCCATCCTGCCTTGCAGGACATCCCTGTACCAGCTCCTGGGTTTGTACCCATCCCTGAGCAATGAGGGTCCCGGGTGGGCTCCCCGTCCTGAGCTGTCCCCAAGGCCCAGCCCTGCTCTGCGGCTCTCGCATGTCCCCGCTTTGCTGGAGCCAGGGCGACCCAACGGTTGTAGGTGCTGGTGAGCGTGGGCTCACGGGCCATGCTCGGCTTTCCACCTGCAGGAACCACCACCTGAGTGCTTTCCCTATTTCACCCCGCAGGTGCTCGGCTTACTGGTGTGGGCACTCATCGCCGACACAACATACCACCTCCACGCGGCATATGGATGGGTGATGTTCGTGTCCATCTTCTTCTGGATATTAACAGTCCTTTTCTTCGTGACTTACCTCCTGCAACTTCAGCTGAAGTTCTACATGATCCCCTGGCCCCTCATGGTACGTAGCCAAGAGGGAGTGAGGGGGGGAAACCAAGTGAGAAACATCCTGGGGAGATGCTCCGAGAGGACCAGGGCTTCAGGCTCTCCTGGGCTGATGGAACAAAGTCCCCTGCACTTTGCACAATGACATTGTTTCATTCTGCCCCTCAATTGCTTAGAAATTTTTTAAAACAAGGAGCCCTGTATCAATCCAGAAAGTTACAGCCACCGCGTCACTGCTGCAGTCATGGTGTGAAAACTCTCAGCACAACTTGGGGCACATCTAATCAGATGTCAACCTGAGGTTTGGTCCCAGTTCAAGGGGCTAGACCCTTCTCCTCTGGTTTTCCCGGGGAAGAGGGAGGAATGGGAAACTGAGCCTTTTGCTCATCCCAGCACATACGAGTCTGAGCCCAGACCTCATGACCTCCTGTTTGCCGTCCCCAGCTGATGATCTTCAACGCTGCAGCCACTGTCCTGTACATCACCGCCTTTGTAACATGCGCGGCTGCTGTCCAGCCTACATCCTGGCGGCAGTGGGATTACAACCGGAGAGCTGCAGCGTCTGTAAGTAGCGATGGGAAGATGAGGGCCATGGGGCAGGGGTGGCCACTGCACTCACACATGGGGTGTGCTCCTCTTCTAGTTCTTTGCCTGCCTCACGATGATCGTCTATGGGGTGAGCACCTTCTTCAGCTTCCGTGTCTGGAAAGGGCTTGGCAGCAACGCGGCCACCAGCCAAGTGACTGACCACGTGTAAGGAGCGGACAGCAAAGCCCAGACATAGGCCACCCTGGGTCAGCTCATGCCAGGCTCGGTGGCTCGGAGCCTCGCGTGCCACCAGGTCTTGTTCTTGGACCAGACTGTGCTGGCAGCGATGGTCAGTACCGGGTCGCATGGATGCTGCTCTGGGGTCTCTGATGATGCTTCCAGCTGATGTGCTCACAGCACAAACCCACCAGCGCCGTCACCAACAGCCTCGCTGGGAGGACACGGACTCGCTGGAGGCTGAAGCTTCTGCTCGTCCTCGGGGTTCATTCAGATCCTCACCGGAGCAGCTCTGCTGAGGGGGCTCAGCCAATTCCGCACATTCCAATACTAAAATTCACTAAACCAAGCCCAGGTTCCTGTCTCTGGCAATTCACAGCTACAGCGTAACTGCAATTAACGTGATACATAAACAGCAGCATAGCTGGAGGATGTAGGCTAAGCAAAGGAAAACAACTAAACTCTTCTTGTATTGATTTCTAAAAATGGAAGCACAAATTTTATGCTTTAAATAAAAATCTTCCTAAATCCAGCACTGGAGCCTATCAATAAAATCTCTGTCTCGTGAGAAGGTGGGACATGCAGCACAGCACGGAGCGGGCAGCAGAGATGTCACTGGCAGAGATGACTGTCCCTTCCTGCCACCCGCGGGCACCGCAGCCTGGCCCCAGGCAGGAGGCAGCAAGTCCAAGGCTTCACTGTGCTTTGCTTTACCTATGCGCATGCACACACACACATGTGCACACACACAGTGTTGCATCCAAGATGGCAAGAACACGAAAGAGGTGCCAGGGCTTCCATGCGCTCCCTCCTCTAGGCTCAGCACCACCAGTTCACAGGACCACCTATTAACCAGCAAGTCAATTTTGCCCATTAGCTACAGGTGTTATTCAAAAATTAAAACTAAGTCTGCCAAAGCTCTGGGGATACACAGAGTGCCTCACAAGAATGCAGAACCACGCGGCATGGTGACAAACTCACCTTTAATTTCTTGGGGACACGGGCTAGCATTTGTCAGAACTAGAAGCGAGTCCCAGCCAGACGCGGCAACCTTTCCCTTCACACCCTCCTTGCACAAGCTAGTAACAATAGATAGGTGAAATGGGTTCAACTCATTTAGGGATATTTCTATGCAGGAAAGCTGGTGCACAGTGAGCTACACTGCAAAATTTAGCACATGCTGTGCACGGGAAAAGTTTTAACAGCTTATCTACAGGGGCTCAGGAAATTTAACTGCAGCAATGCATGGTGTGAATTGAAAAGAACTGGACAAACTGCGTTAGCCCGGGGCCCATCTGCCTTCATTTGGTTTTCAGTGAGCTAAATGAAGGGGCCAGTTTCCACGACTGTGGATAGATGTATAAAAATCAGTAAGAAAATTAGCCTCTTCATGCATTGTTATGACAGCATTAAAACTCTTCAAATGTGAAGTCAGGCTTGCACACAGGAAGTCAATTACATAGAGAAATTTAATCTCCTTAAAAAGCCCCTCTGCCTGATGGAAAAATGCATCGAGCCAGGGATGAGTTACCCTGGGATCAGCAGCTGACAGAACACAGGCAGAAGAGAGCGGCATGTAGGGAGAAAGGTATTGCAGGGAACACAGACACCATTCCCCATCCAAATAACAATTCATCCCCAACCCTGCCTTGTAGCCTCGGAAATTACAAGAGACCTCGCTTCAAATACAACAGAACTCCCTTCAGAATACAACTGCCTGAGGTATTCACTTATACGGACATAAAATTAAGTAATTAATTGAAACAATTGTAAGGAAAAGAATAAAAATTTTGTTCAGGAAAAAAAACTGACAGGCATATTTTTAGTTTTAGCTGCAAATAATTATTGTAGCTCAACAATTAACAATTAAAATATGTCAACAGTATTCTTTTAAAATTTGATAAAATCTGTTCCCAACATTAAAAAGTCAACATTATATAGAGAGGTAGGAGGCAACTGAAGAACTCAGGTCCATATACTGACAACAGAAAACCGACAAGATTTAAACCTTATATTCCTCTCATGTCAGCCTCAGGATTCACACAGCAGGGGAGCTCCATCTAGTTTGTATTAAAAATGCGACCAATGTTCTTTTTTTGTTTTGTTTTGTTTTTTTTTTCTGGGAATAAATACCTGGGCGTATCGTCTCAGCTTGCTAACCACTCACACACGCTGGAGCACTGACTTCTGGGCCCATGGGCAAAGCTGCTTTTCCCAGCCCTGGTGGTAGAGCTGTAAAATCCTGCAAATCCTGGTGGGACAACACCAGCTGATGGAGCGTCACCGCCAGCACTGCTATCACCCATTCCAAACCACCGCGCCACAACCTCGCATCACGGGGGATGTACTCAGGGTGCCTTAGCAGGTTACTGTTGCTGAAAAGAGAATCAAACTGAGCTTGAGTGGTGTTCGCCGAAACAGAATCATAGAACATGTTGGGTTGGAAGGGACCTTCAAAGGCCATCTAGTCCAACCCCCCTGCAGTGAGCAGGGACATCTTCAACTAGATCAGGTTGCTCAGAGCCTCATCAAGCCTGGCCTTGAATGTCTCCAGGGATGGGGCCTCCACCACCTCTCTGGGCAACCTGGGACAGTGTCTCACCACCCTCATTGTAAAGAACTTCTTCCTAATGTCTCATCTAAACCTGCCCTGCTCTAGTTTAAAGCCATTGCCCCTCGTCCTATCGCTACATGCCCTTGCAAACAGAAAGCCGACAGAACTGCTTTTGATCAAAACACACCCAGAAGGATATCTAAATCCCTTTTTTTTAAATAAATTAAAAAAAAAGCGAGAGAGAGAGAAAAAACCCCAAGCCCAAAGACATTTCTTGCAATTTTTAATTTTGCATCAGCTTCTGGCTTTTATCATTCAGATCTGACAAGAATTGATTTATTGGAGGAGATAAAAAAAATTCTGAAAGAATAGTTTGTTTGGGGTTTGTGGGTTGTTTTTTTGTTTTTAAAAGGAAGTGTGTGTGTGTATCAGGGTATGTGCACTTACGAAGGAGATTTCAACATACTAGAATAATTCCAGACAAAAAACTGCAGAGCCATGAGCACAACAAACTAGAAACTTAATGAGATTAATTACTGCAGCACTCATAAATTTGGTATACAGAGTTAAAATACTCAGCATTGCTAGCCAGCCTTTAAAAAGCCATTATGGTCTGTCCACAAATCTGTTTAATTTTATCATATTTTGTAATGTTAAGTATAGTTTATTTTTGCCTGCACGGCTAGGAGTCTTCAGTAGTATTTCAGTTGAAGAACACAATCCTGGTACTGCTGAAATCCCTGTCAGACATCAATAGGAACAGAGTTTCACCTCATTTGTTCTTGTAAGACATTTCTTGTCCATAAACAAAAATTTGTCATGGCCTGGCCATAATTTTGCTCTGTCTAGGGTAGGTTCTCACCAGGACACAGCCACCGACCAGCACCCTCACCACTGTAGAAGGGCATCTCCCCCGCTGCACTGACCTGCTGTGGGACAGAGCAGGGGGTTCTGCTCACCATCCTGACATTCCACCTACTCTTAGGCCTTTAAAGATGTGCTCGTGTTGCCTCAGCATGTCATTAAGTGGCAGATGAACATGTCCGAAGAGCGTAAGAACTGAGGGTCCCTGTAGCTCCAAATGCAGCTTAATTCCAACTGCCAAGAGAGATGCACCTGGGGTTTTGCGACAGGCCTATGGCAAAATGCATTGCTGCCCTAAGGTTGCTAACAGTTTAATAGCAAACCCACGCCTTTTAATCAACATGCTATTTAGAGCAGTAAATGACACGGTGGTAAACACGTCTGTGCCCAACCTACCACCGAGCTTATATTACTATAACTAATGCAGCCGTGCCACTGCCAAAAAGAAAGAAAGAAATTGCATACCCAGGCCAGATTTAGGTTTATTGTCGTTATTTTTCCCAATGTAGAACAGCTGGGGCCAGAACAAAAGTGAACTGGAGAACTTTGTACATTTAGGATGAGACTTAGAAAAGCCAAAGAGCAGATGGATTTACACACTGGCGTGTCAATTGTCAGAGCGGAGAGACAGTCTCATGCGATAATATCTATATATTAAAACATATTCTTCCATTAGAAAGCTGGAGCACTTAAGATCATATTAAAGTATTTTAAAAAAACAAACAACAAAACGCTGACAGGGAGGAACTCAGAGGTTACATATTCGCGCCCGTCCTTCCAAGTGCTGGAGGGACGTATTCTTTTTACACTGTCATCTTGATTCTCAAAAGTTCTGTGTTCTGGGAAGATGGTGAAGATCCCAACCCAAACAACATGCGCACAGGCCTATTTATTGTCCTCTCAGTGTGCTGGGCTTCTGAGCATGTGCAACGGATGGGCTGGTGTACAAATACTATGTATTTATTAAAAACAATTACTCGGGTAAAGTTGGAAATTTCTTCTTCTGTGGTCATTGAATACTAACGAGAATTCACAAACAGATGTTTTTAGGTTCAGGCCTCTGAAGGTATAATCTGGAGGGTGAATGAGTTTTCATCATGTAAAAGCACCTTGATTCTCATGACCTTTAGTGTTTTAATTTCCAAATGAAAACAGCAGCCCAATCTGGAGAAGGAAAGTAGTGCATAAACTGTTCTAGGAGGAGGATACTGATGATTTGTTTAATGAAGTCACCACTAACCCACTGCTTAAATCCAGACTTCGACCTTCTTTTTCCTAGAAAAAATGGAAGGAAACGAAATCCTTGACTCAATGTTGTTTTGGAGTAAGTTCAAAACATGAACCACACAATTAATATTCTGTTCGTTACATCAAATCAATATAAAACTATACATTGCCTGAGCATCCACGATTGCATGCAGCTTGCTGTGAGACTTGAAAATGCCTAGCAAAGCATTTATTTTCTACTATTTGTATCTGTAGATGAACCCAAACGTCAGGAAGAGGCTGTGCAGGATTCCCTGCAGTAAGGTCGCTGCCGCTCTGCCCAGCTCAGAGCAGAGGCTTGCTTACATCTGGTGAAGAACACACAGCCAGCAGGCTCGCTCAGTGCTCAAGGAACTAGCTTTTGTGGGGAAATAATGACATCTACGTTCTGTGATTTGCCTCTCAGGAGACCCCAAAGGTGCAAACCCCAACTGAAACTATTCCTGCTGCTGAGGCACTGACTGCCTCTTCCTCCTCAACCTGCCACCATTTTCACAACACTTAAAGGGGTGAGGGCAGGCTGCAGAGAGCACAATTCTGACAACTTTGACTCTTTTGTCCTCGCTCCTTTGTCAAATGTGACTGGACAGACATTGGAGAGTGTTTACATGTATTTAATTTCCCTAGGAAAAAGCTCATTAAAAAACCTTAATACTTTTGTTTGTTTGTTTCTCCAGCCTGGACAGAGAGGAGAAGCAATACAAATGGAATAAGCTTAAAAAGCTAATTTTGTATTGTCTGGGGAAAAAAAAAACCCACAATCCAAACAAAAACCTCCCATATCATAGAATCCCAGAATGGTCAAGGTGGGAAGGGATCTCTGGAAGTCATCTGGTTCAACTCCCACTCAAGCAGGGCCACTCAGGATCGTGTCCAGATGGCTTTTGAATATCTCCAAGGATGGAGACTCCACAACCTCTCTGGGCAACCTGTGCCACCGCTCGGTCACCCACATAGTAAAAAATTGGTCCCCTACGTTCAGCTGGAAATCAACATTCAAAGATGCAGACAGTGTGTGTTTCTGAAGAACTGCTCCACATGCCAGCTTCATTCATGTTTTCTGGAAATTATTAAGTGTGCATTTTGAGTTTAAATACCCACTCAAGTGAAGCTATACAGCCTTTGAATAAATGCGGCTACCTACTGTAGTAACACTGCCTTTGGTACTCTCAGGCAGAGCTACACAAAACCAACAGCCGTTATGCCAAGGAAAAGAAGAAACGTGACATACTTACAGCTCTGTAATCCAAAAACATTTCTTTGAAAGCCAGAAAGTCAGTAAACGTGAGAAGCATATCAAATATATCACCTGCCATTTCATCTTTGTGCTGTCTATAAGAGAGAAGAAGTTGGGGAATTAGAAAATTGTGTGGGAAATAGATTTGTTATTTTAAAATGGTATGAGGTCAAAAAGAATACTGGGACAAGCAGAACAATATCAAAATTTAAACAAGAATGTTATTACAAGTCTATCATAAATCAAAACTTTAGCCAAACACTACTTTACAGTATTTCCAGTCTAAGTACATCGATATATTATATTTATCTAAATCCAAGACCTAGGAGTATCACATCAGTCCTTGAAAACCAGACAAAGAAACTGACCTGTACGTCAAGATAATTAACACTCAACTAGCATTTATCTATTTATTTATCTTGAGCACTGAAACAGCTAGACAGTCCCTTGGAAGGTGGGAACAGTTGGGAAGAGGCACAGGATGCTCATACACATCCCTTAAGAACAAGGGACTGTACCGATGGTACTTGGTAGAGGACCGTTGATAAAAACATTTTGGAAGAAAGACTCTGTGCTCCCATACTGGCATATTTCAACACGACTTTCTTAACAGTCAAGGGTTGGTTTTGTTTGTTGTTTTTTTAATTATTTAATTCTTATCAAAAGGAGCTTTATCTTAAACAGTCTATGTTCTAAACGTACTATGTGTATTCACAGTAACTTCCCAATGTCTTATTTAAAAAAATTAAAAATCAAATTGATTCAAATATTTTAAGATATTCAGTTCCGAATTACACTTGATTTTCTTATTCAAGGGGAAAAATAGCGATGTTTCAAAAGTGATCTCTTCATGAAGTTGGTTAAGCTAAAGTGACCAAATGCAAAAGCTTAAGACAAACTAAACTCTTCTATGAATGCTTTGTACAAGGATTACAATAAAGGCATTTCATCACACAACTCTTGAAAGACGACTAGGCTATTTAAGTGCCCAACACAGAGCCTGAATGAGATAAATGGGACCTAACTTTTTACGGGTCTGGTTCAAAGTGATAATGATTATGAAAAGCCTCCAGTGTTCTCATTCTGATTTCTTTTCCTACTCCTTAAAATCCACTATATTTCAGCATGACAGTCCAGAAATTTAGAGTAGCAGGACATGCTGAAGGCAAGAAAAGTGGTCACTCATTGCCTGCATGAACACTTTTTTTTTTTTCATTAAAGAGGAACCTCTTTCTAAAGGGAGAGCTGTCAAATCTAAGCTTTAATCTAGATAAAAAGAATTAATTGAAAGACACATAAGCTGCTTCCCACCAGTCAAAAGCAAAGCAGAGACTTACTGCAATGACATTGTGAAAGCAGTCATATTAAAACCAGGAATCCGATCAAGCAATTTTTCTTCGATGTATTTTTCTACTAAAGAAATCTGAAAAAAACACAAACAAACCACCCGTATAACATAATATCAAATTTTAGGAGCAGACTTCAAAATAGTGCATCTTACAGTGACAGCTTATCGACACTTTGAATTATCCTCACTAGGCAAACAATCGCAGATTCCTTAGCTAGAAGATCTAGTTCAATTATTTACACCACCACTGAGGCACTGAGCTGAACATTTTTGCTGGGAATATTGGTGACAACAAGCACTGACTATTTGTATCTAGCAGCAAATTATTTCAAACTTGTTTAAATGGTATTGACTAGTAGGCTGGTATAGTTGTATAATTATATATAATTATGCTTTGCATGAAGAATGCAATGGAAGGATCTAATACAGGAAATAATACAATTGGAAAAGAACAAACTTTGTTATGCACGTTATCTGCTACAGCAATAGGCTAAAGTTCTATTCAAGAAAGTTATACAACTTCCAAAACACGTACAGAAATTTTCAGGTGAAACAAAGAGAAAGGAACTCAGAGCTCCAGAAAACATCTTTCTTGCTCACAGATCATGACTGTGCTTCAGAAAGAGACAGCAGGCAGTATGTTGGCTCTGCTCCACGTAAACCCAGGAACACAGGATCTGACACTAGCTTTAATATAAATAAAAAAGCAATACATACAAAAAAGCATCTTACATATTCATTAAAAATAGAAGTATAGATGAGCTTGTTTTCTTCTGAGTCATCAAACTCCTGGTAGTGCTTCTCCATAAAAGTCCTCTGTATTAACTGGAAATCATCATCTGGACCACAACAAAAACGCATCATAGAGTTACGAGTGTAGTCATTCTTTTTGTAACACAAACCCCACATTCACTAGTTCTCCACTTCCCCGCTGTAACCACAGAGCCCTGCACACATGCAGGGTCAGTCACTCCAGTGCCGCAGCTGCCATTGAGCCACCACTTCTGACCCATCTGCGAGAGACAGAGGCTGCTGGTGGAGGGCAGCGCCGCGGGAGCCAGGGCAGCAGCACATCAGTCTGCATTTTCACAGCAGATGTGTATTCAGAATGGAACGGGACGAACATGGCCACCTAGCAAGGTCTACAATTCATTCCTGTAAATTTCATTTACACTCAGTATTAGCAAAAAAGTCCTCCTCCTTTATGTTTTATTAATAAGGTTATTCATTCTGAACCCCTTTTTGTTCAGACACTCAAGTCATCAAAAGTGATTACCTCTTCCCTACAAGAATTCAAAATATTAGTGAAACTCCCAGATTAATTTTCAACTGCTGACGATTTTTTCCAGTTGTGGAAGGCAACAAGAATAAAAATGAACATGGTAGGTCACCACTGAATTCAACAGAACAGGTATAAATATAAATACAGCATTAAAATACACTAGTCTCAGCTTTCTAAACCTTAACATATTCAAAATTAATTTAGTTAGCATTTCTCCAGATTAAACTACATCACCACACAAACCGAGGGTCCAGAATCTACATCTCTCTGGGAAGGATGTGGTCAAAAAGTTTATATGCTGTTCTTATGAAGCAGCTGATGGCCGATTACCATGAATTCTGTCTTGGCACCTTGTACACTAGTTCCTTGCACACGCTGACTTCTCAGTTAAAATTATGGTCCTGAGAATGTACCACCTTTTATTGCCTAAGCTCACACGATGACATTGACGCCATTTAACATTCTTGCTATGAAAAGGTCCTGCCACGTTACAACTGTATGCATACATGCAAGTTACAGGAAACAAAACCAACTTAGAAGGATAGTCTTAAAAAGTGAAAAGTGGCAAGACGTGATTGACACCCATCTCCAGTTTTGCAATGCTGCAGCAGAAACAGAGGATATACACTGCTCTCCATGTTCAGCAGAGACAGGACAGGGAACAACATGCTTAAACTGCAGCATGGGCCCTTTTATTACAGATTACAACAGGCTGCCTGCAGTAGCAACAGCTTGGCACTACAGCAAATTGCCTGGACAAACCATGGCAGCTTCTAAGAATATCCTGACAAACATGGGAGGAGAGGTCCAGGCAGAGCTGGGAAGGGAAGGCTACCTCTCACAGTCTCCTCCACCCACTTCATAAAAGCGTATAAAAATTCCAAATAGATTTGATTTCTGTGAGATTTACAAATGTCTTTAGTGTTTATTTATGAAGGAGTGTATTGCAGTGATGCAAAGAATAATTTTAAAGACTCATAAGCATCCTGTTATTCAAACAGCACACAAAAGACTTTTGTGTATATTTTTACTACACTACCAGGTTAGGGGCCAGGGGAACAAAGGAAGAACAGCTTCCATGAAGCAGGCAGGGGCTATTTTGGCTCTGTATGTCTGCTAACAGAAGAGCAGCTTGCAATACGTTTAGCGCTCATCTTGTTGTCTATAACTACTTGTAGAGCTTACCCATTATGATATCCTCCAGATACCCAACAACTGCATCAAACTCTGCATCAGAAGGGGAGGAGCTGAAAGCAAAGAAAGATGGTACTGTATAAATACATATTTCAACCACAGCAGAAATAAAAGTTAAAATTAAAAAGTGTTAACAAAAGCCCAAGCACAAATAAGCCCAGTAATTACAAGATAAGTGAATAATTTCCTAGTTTCAACCTGCAAAATAATCCATGACACTGATGGTAAGACTGCTTCATGGGGATTCTCATCAGGCCTCTACTGTGTTTCTCCCCCCATAAGGTGCCTAATTGAAGAAAAGCAAATGTTGTTTTACTGGCATTACTGCCAAGGTAATTCTAGTCCTGGTGCAGAAGGATGTGAAGAGTGTAATTAGAACAGCAAATTAAGCATTTTCAAACCCACAAATCCAAGCTGCTACCACAAGCTTTCCTTCTGTTCTCTTCCCTCTGTAACTTCACATGGTGATCATGGAACTCTAGACACTCTGGAGAATATCTTGAAATATTTGGTCTTGTGGAACCACTTAAACTCAATGTATACACAAGTATTGTATAACTGAAGAAATGTAAATAATTTTCTTATGCAAGAAACATCCTATACGCTACAAAGAAATGGCATAAACTCCTAAGGTCATTCTATCATGAGCAAATACTAAACGCCATTATGGATTTGAAGTCATCCAGGGAAGACACCTTTGGTACCAGCATTTCAGGGCTCTGGATAACTCTGCTAAATCTATTATTGTGCAGCTTGTTCAGACATAGTAAAGAATCCACAGGATCCCCTGGGCCTGGGCATTCAGAGCTCATCTGTAGTGAGGGATGAACTCTTCCTATATTCTCCAGTAGATGAAAGACAGGCTTTTCTCACGCATGAGGGAAATAAACATCATAGCACTTCTGTCTTTAAGAAAAATGTTAGCTTTGATCAGCAAAAGCACCATTTAAATTAAAGTCTCTCTAGTTCTCTTTCAAATTTCCCTTCAGTAAACAGAGCAGAACACTCTTTCAGACTAAGTTTTGAAAAACTCATTAAATTTATTTGGCTACTGAATAATAGCCCAGTGAAATGAATACAACAGTTCAACCAAAAGTTTAACTATAATGAGCCTAAGGGCTCATTCTAACCGGGAAAAATGAAAAGATATTTGATTTAAAAAGGCATTCGATCACCAATGGTGTTCTAGCAACATTTCTGATCTGTTAAAGCCTTGGGAGAGCAAAGCCAAGGCAAGGAAGTGGAAAAGCGTGCTCTTCCACCAGAGGGCAGGACGCCACCAGGACAGGAGCTGGCACAGGCCAGTCGAAGCACTATACATACCCTGAGCATCACACCTGGAACTTGAGGCAACGGGGCTCATGGCTTTCTGTGTACACGCAAAGACAGGAGACTTTGCTGTGGATAATTTCTGCTCTTTTTTTTTTCCCTCCAAAAAAGTGCTACTATTGGTTTTATAGCTTACTCTAACAGTAGCAGAAAATTTTAAAGTATTAATTTAAACCCCAGTTTAAGCTTGTGGGATGAATCATGGAATTTCAACTGTTCCAAAACAGCAGTGATTCCATCTCTCTATACAACACACCTGCATCCCCACACCTGAAGAAACACATGCTCACAAATCTTGTGGCTTAAGCCTTTGTCACCTCACCATGTCTAGTCTAGGCCAGCACAACCTGCGCTGCTGAAGAAGCCCAGGCAGTTTGGATGCCTGAATCTTGCCTTCATCACAAAACTATCCTTCTCAAGGGCTAGTATTAAAACCATTCCTAATACAAACATGTATTAGAAATGGAGGACAAAGACATATCTGATATGAATTACAAATACTGGAGAGAGAAATAAATAGAAAATGTTGTCCTGAGAGGAAGAAAAAAAAAATCAACCTATTGCCCTGACAGTCAATTTCCATTTGAGTCTTTGGCTAGTGCAGGAGATAATGGTTAGTAGAAACACCCAATCTGGCCATTTGAGATAGTCTGTAGACTGAAAGAACTAAATCTATGAACTAGAGTGACAGACAACACAGGGACATGTCCCCTTCTGCCACAAGCTTTAGGAGAAGAGGATGCCAGACAAATACGGAGCAAAGCAGCCTCCTAGCATCTACCAGTGTAAAATTTGGTTGATCTGCAAAAGGTCTCATATGCGTAAACATCTAGCGCATCTAAACATAGAGGAATAGTCTCTTCCCAGAATCCGCAATATAAGACAACATATGTTCTTGAAAAGGAAAGAGAAATTTTGCATTTTAAATTAACACAAACCCCCCAGTTTGCAGCCTTACAGTGTTTACTTTGATCACTCAGCCAGGGCTATCTGGTGCTATGCTCATTGCAGTTGTATTTAGTTTGACTTCACCTAAATTCTGAACTGATGTTATCCCCTCCTGGATGTTCGCATTTTCCTGCACCCTTGTTCTCCTAAGAGGCAGAATCTGGTAATCAGTGTAATGTAAATTCATTCATGTAATTATATTCCTATTAAGGCATTTTAACTAGTAATTAGCTTATTGAAAATCTGACATACTGTAACATACTCACATAGCTACACCAAAGTTTTCTTCATCAGAATTCTCCATTGTTACTGCATAACCAGACTGGAGGAAGCGACTTGCTATATTGCTGCTGTTAGTTGTTATTTCTTCTTTTCAGATGAAGTACTAAGGAATAACATGTGACTTAACATTAATACAAATTAAATTGTTAAATTACCACACACTTCTCAAACAGTGATTCAGGAGACAATCTCTAATTTTTAGATGTAGGCATTTCAAAGTCTTGTTCTTCCAAAGGTACTGCTACTTCTTTTCTGTAATAACTCAAATTTCCTAGGAACTTTCTCCACCTGTTTCTACTGAGAGAACAGGCTCAAAACCACAGTTAAATCTCCGTAAGTGGTTTCAAAATCATAGAATTGTTTAGGTTGGAAAAGACCTTCAAGATCATTGAGCTCAACCGTTAACCCAGCATTGACAAACCCACCACTAACCCATGTCCCTCAGCACCACGTCTACCTATCTTTTAAATACCTCCAGGGATGGCAACTCAACCACTTCCCTAGGCAGCCTGTTCCAGTGCTTGATAACCCTTTTGGTGAAGAAATTGTTCCTAATCTCCATCTTAAACCTCCCCTGGTGCAACTTGAGGCCTATCGCTTGTTACTTGGGAGAAGAGATCGACCCTGTCCTCGCTACAACCTCCTTTCAGGCAGTTGTAGACAGTGAGAAGGTCTCGCCTCAGCTTCCTCTTCTCCAGGCTGAACACCCCCAGCTCCCTCAGCCGCTCCTCACCAGACTTGTGCTCCAGACCCCCCACCAGCTTCTGGACACGCTCCAGGACCTCAATGTGTTTTTTGTGGTGAGGGGCTCAAAACCAGACACAGTTCTGGAGGTGGGGCCTCACCAGTGCCCAGTACAGGGGGAAATCCACGCCCTCAGGGGGACGCAGCACCCCGCCCACCTCACCTCTCCCTCCCCAAAGGGACCCAGCCAACCGGGCCGTCATCTTCCCTCTCCAAAAGGCGGCCAGGACACTGGACTCTCTCAGTTCCCCCTTCCCGAAGCACACGGCCGCCTCGCCCCTGTCTCATCTCCCGTCGTCCCGGAGAGGGGCCCAGCCCGGCCCCGCACCTACCGCCGGTCAGGGCAGCCAGCACCGCCTCCCCGTCCCTCCGGCCCTCCGGTCTCCTAGGCAACGCTCCTTTCTGCCCCGCCCGCAGCCAATCGGAGAACGGAGGGGGTGCGAAGGACCCGCCCACAACCCAGAAGGCCCAATGGGAGAGCGCGGGCGGGGCCGGGCGGGAAGGCGGTCCGCGCCGCCATGGTGGGTTGTCAGGCCTGACGGGGCGGGCGGGAACGGCCTGCTGGCATGAGCTTAGTGTCCCGGCATCAGAGGCGGTCCTGGGAAGGAAATAAAAAGAAAACTGATAACATGCTTCGTTATGATGCATGCAGCCGTTGTATGAGCGGGTTTTGCTCTGTGAAGGCTGGAGGACAGGGAACCATGCCAGGGCCTTGGGCGCCCACAGCCTCCCCTTCACCCCGCTGAAGGCTGCACTCCAGGGTTTCACACAACTTTTTTGTCAACTTCTTGTCCAAGGGATGGCTCCTGCTTCCAGAGGCTGCCTGCCTCATCCTCTGGCACCACAACATTTGCAACCTTGGCTCTCAACAGAAGAAGAATTAAAGAACAACAAATAGCCTTTGAGACATTTTTATTGTTGAATGGACAGCTTCGCTACAACTCATTTCCCCTTCTGAGGGCCTATGGAGCCACTGCCTCCCCTCCCTGGCCCCTGAGCCTTGGGGGTGTGCAGGGAGCGAGGGG
Source organism: Fratercula arctica (assembly GCA_947846985.1). Classification (NCBI taxonomy): domain Eukaryota; kingdom Metazoa; phylum Chordata; class Aves; order Charadriiformes; family Alcidae; genus Fratercula; species Fratercula arctica. The sequence continues at coordinate 22,700,522 of CANTUZ010000007.1, forward strand.
GGCACTGCACCGGTCACAGAGGATCAAGCTTTACAAAGACCTTGGATTTTAGCAGAAAGCCAGGCAAATTGTACAGTCTTTGCCCCTGTGAAATGAACAGGACAGCTCTCTGCAACACAGCTCCCTCCCTCCAGCACCACTAGCTTCCTCTGCCCAGCACCAGCTGCATGGAAGACAGTCTGGGGCAAAATTTTCCAAAGCATTCACGTCTTTTCAACAAAGAATGCAGGCACTTAGTCCCATGTCCACAAAGGCACCAAGGCTCTTAGGCCACCTCCGTTTCAAGGGGACACCAGACACCTAGAAGCCTTTGCAGACATGGACCTGGGCCTTAGGAGCTTAATCTCATACAGCAGTTGATACAAATCAGGAGTCCTAGGCACTTCTGAAAATTTTACCTCAGTTAATCCTGGCCAGGGAAACCAAGGCCCTGAAGTTACTAGAATCTATTAAGGCAGAGTTCAAAATGGTTCTGTCCCACCTCTTCCCTAAAAGTATCTTTGGGTCTTAGGGATACAGACCTATTGTTGCATTTGGAAGCATTTAAAATTTCAAGTGATTCTGAAATTCTAAGATCCTTGTAGCAGTGATGGTGTATGCATGTTTGCTCATTCAGCACCGAGCAGGAAGGGATGTGGCCCTGACTGGCAACGTGGATTACAGCAAAACATCATAAAGTACAGTCAGTGAGGAAATGAGGTCCCCATAGCAGAGATTCGCCAGTCTGACTTTAATCAAAACAGGCATCCAAGGTGGAAGAGAATTCACATTTTAGCAGAAATACTCACCAGCACTCTGTTTTTGGATTCAGTCTATATTTGGAAAAAAGTCAACAAGAAAATGATGGACAGAACTTTCTTAATTCACACATTATACACCAGAGGGTCAATGGAGACACTCTCTTCCACTTTGTTTTTTTTTTTTTTTTTTTTTTTTTTTTTTTTTTTTTTTTTTAAAAATCCCTGGATGAAATTCAGCACCCTTAAGTTAGCAAAGGCAGAAGGTGAACAGAGTTGCCAGAGAGCTTGATTCTGGGACCTGTGTGCAGAGCTCCCAGCTCCCAGTTGGGTCAGTAGGAAGCAAGAGTGCTCAGCAAGAAGCAGCTGCCTCAGCTCTGCTTTTTTAATACTTGATAGTACAATAAAGATAATAAACAATTTTTAAAATGAGATGCATCACAGCATGAGAATTCACTACAACAGCCTCAGCTGTTGAATCGCTGCCAAGAAGTGGGATGGTTTTGGTGTAAGTTATGTGTGAATTAGTAAAGTTCCATTATGTAGCTAGATAATTTAAAAAAGCAACCTGTACAAGTCTTAGAAGAGACCAAATTGTATCCTCAGTTGGTGCAAAATAAGCGTAACTCCACCAATTTTTGTGCTACTTCACTGACACCATTTGTGAACCCTGGTTCCTTGTAGAAACCTAGTAGAACAGTCCAAAGCTGCCCACTGAAATGCATCCTTAACATACAAATGTCACAAATGTGTAATTAGACTGGAGCCAAGAGTCCTACTGCATGATCCGTATCAAAAATACGAAGTGTGGCCCCAAACCTGCTTGGAGCAGGACTGACATGTGGCAAGCAAGGTGCATTTTTAATGAGTTACAGAATAAAACCGAACTTGCTATCCAAATAACATTTTTTTTTTTTTAATAAACTGGCCCAAAATTCTCCTCTGATCTTTTAAGATAGCTCAATATTTCCAAAGTGAACATGACTTTCAAAAACAACACTGATTAAAAAAGATGTTCAATGATACCTTAAAAAATACCCAGAATATCAAATTAATTCCAGTCCAGCGTTATAATTAGTTAAGAATACCTCCTGAAAACTATATCCTCACAAAAAAATGTGGGTACTGAAGTTAAAAGCATCAGAAACATTATGTACTTGAAAATACCACCGACCTTTTAACGTTTAAAAACAAATTAGAACATTCTTTGGAATCACTGAGTTATTAAAATGTGAGTTTCTCTACAGTCTCCACGCTGTCTTTTCAAATCAGTCTGTGTACAGATTAAGTCTTTGAGCAGTTTAATATCCACTGTCGGAAAAATACAGAGTCTCTGACCAGCAGGAGGCTACATTAAACAGGAAAACATTGGCATTCTCCTTTTAGTACTGACTTCTGCCAAAAATAGAGACTTTCGAGCACAAGACAGAACTGCCCTGTTTTAGGAGATATTTCTTTTCTCTTCTTTTCTAAAATGCATTGTATGTGTACTTCCAGTGCAAATTTTTTTTCAGCACTTGCGACAGGCGAGAAGGAAAGGGGGAAGAAGAGAGACACTCTCCTATGGTCTCGCTTGGAGGAACCCATAGCCATAGCACGCTGACCTACCAGCTCTCCTTACTGCTGAAATCAGCTCCCATCACTGGCAACTTGAAATAGCTTATTAAAGATTTCTTTTTTAAGATAAACAGATTACAGTTTAGCATGAAATCTGGCCATGGCTGTGGTTCTATGTGCGTAAAGATTGGTTAGAGATGCTTTCCCCTTTCAGTATTGGTTGGAGTTAATTAAAAACAAGTTTGTGGTATTTCTCCACGTGTGTCATGAAATGTGAGAGATCTGTCTGACTCGGGTCTGTATTTCCTGTCGACACAAAGGGCAGGTCTCCAGTTGCAAGGCACACTCCATGCACAGGTCACTGAAGGAGAATAAAAAAAAAAGTCAGTTAAAGCCTGCTTTTACCATATGAAAAACTAAAAGAAAAAAAATCCAAGCACTAAGAAGTTTAGTTAGCCTGCTAGAAACACAGACAAGATAAGTCTTTCAGCGTGGAGATTAGGAATCGCAAGTCAGGTGTTGTGGATGCACAGGCTTTGAGAGGAGCTCCTGCTGCTCAGCATCCTGCCAACCTGAAACCTCTAGCGCAGTTGGCCAGGATTACACTTGCACGCTTTTGTTAATCCCAACAGTTGCTCTGGTCTGGAGAACAGCAGCCCCCGTGCCCTGCGTGAAGCTGTTGCCAGTTCTTGTTGAGGCACACTGGGCACGTCTCCTCTTTTTAACTTTGCAACATGCAGACAGAAGACCCGTGGCAAAACTGCTTCCACGAGTGCTCTAAAAACACTAAGGAACTGGACTTAACTGTATTAAATTTCCTAGTAGGCTACTTATACGATACTTACTGCTCAAACTGCCCTCTCAATTTTTAGCTTCTAGAGGAATTTGTGACTTCAGACAATCCATTAGGTGAACATTTAATGGTGTATATAATGAATTTTCTGCTCTCCTCAAAGGGATCTGGATTTCACAGCACCAGTACCAAGCAAGTACTCATCAGCAAAACCTTTGAGATGAGGGATAGCATGTATAGTACCGTAGCCACAGTACTTCCCCAGCCGCCCCCCCCTCCACACACACAGAGTTAAGGATTAAATCTGCTCAGGGGGAGGGTGGGAATACTGTGCTTAACTTCTGTATACATCACATCCTTAAAAGGATTCATTATTTCCTTTATGCTGAGGAGTCAACGAAGATAAGCAGGGACTGCAGCTGGTCTCACTGAAGCTCAACACCAAACGCATACATTTTCTGTTTCTTTGTTTGGGGATTTGTTTTGGGGGGGAAGGCAGGAGGATGGGGGTTTTGGGGAGTTTGCTTTTTTGTTTGTTTGGTTTGGTTTTTTTTTTTTCTAAAACTTTTACCTGTGTCCACAAGGCCTGAGCTCTGTGTCTGCTACCTCATCACAGCAAAGTGTACAGCAGTTCTCTCGGATACTCACTTGCTTCAACAAAGCCAGGCGCCTGTGTCTGGAGAAAGGGGAACACACACCCCCCAACCCCGCCCCAAATGTTAGACTCATGATAGATTCACAACTATTCTGAGTATTGCATCAAAACCAATGCAATGCTTGCCTGTGGTACTCACTGCTACTGCTGCTAAGCATCGAGCATAAATTCCTACAAAAAAGGCTTAACACACCCAGAGATGTTCAGAACAGTTTTTGACTCCCTACTCTGGTCTGTCAGAAAGGGACAAGGAGGGTGTTAGATTACAATTCTCCCAGCTCCCAAGGCTGAACACTTCAAATAAATTCTTCTTTAATATCTGTGTACTTTTAAGAGTTAAGAAAAAAAAAAAAAAAACACAAAACCAGAGATCCATGTATCAACAAAATTCAGCAACCCTACAATGCTGTAACGCAGTTTAAAAGAATACAAATTGAAAAGAAAATCAACATCCCAGTACGGCAACTGCCACAAGGGAGAGTAAAAGGATAAAAATCCCCCATTTGATGAAATAAGGCATTTCAAGTTTGGAACACCTACAGTACACGCCAAAGCTGTTCAGTGGCAGGGTGACGTGTCGAGCCCAAACCATGCCCCAGCACTAGATGCATTAAGTTCAGCACAGCTCTACTTAATAATTAGGGTCCAGTCAGACCTTTGCCTTTTTTTCCCCTATCACTTTTAAGATCAAAGTCTTCTTTTCATTCAGTATTGGCTTGTTGTTTCCAAACAGTTCAGGCTGTGGGGCAGGGATGATCTTTGTTTATGCAAAGAGCAACAGTGTTCAGCCTTGACTGGAGCCTTTCAGTGCCATCAGGTATTAAATGGTCTCTGCCACAGGAGGCCTGGTGCCTCCCGACAGGAGAAACAGGACTACACAGTTTCCATCAACAGGAAACCTGTTTCCCCCAGTTTCTCTCTACACCTTTTGGCACAATCGAGTAACAGCTGTTGTTAAGCTCATGCTTAAACGTTGCAAGAGTAGTGCCAGAGTGACATCAATACCAATCACACCTGATCGGTGGCTGAAAACCACAAAACCCTTCATCTAGTGCAAGACACTAAAAAAAGAGAGAAGAACACTGACTTTGAAAAAGGGTCTGACCAAGAATGATAACTAACAGACCACCTTAAGGGACTGAATCAGACTTTCGCTTAAAGCGCCTGCAGTCACAAGCCGGTATAAGTTATTCTGACATTATATGTAAGTACAAAACTGTCTTGCAAGTTGCATTTGATTTTCTCTGCATAAATACAGTATTGCAAGCCTCAAACTTTGTCAGTGTATGACTCGGATCCACGAGTAAGGTATTATTTTTGTTTTCTTTTTAAACACTAAGATGCTTAAGTACCTAATCCACTTGATTGAACAGGTAGGCAATTCAAAACCAGTCTCTGAATTTTATTACAGCCAGGGGTACCCACCTCCATCACCCTCCCCCCCATTTAATTAGACACAACAAAAGATTATTTCAAGCCCATATACCAGCAGCACTCCAGAGGGCCCATCTTTAGACAAAGTTGCAAATCTGCAGTAAGCAACATCCCAGATTACACTGTATACTGTTACTGCTTGTGTTCCAGTAAGTTATTTTATTACTAATGACCTAAACCAGAAAAGCTACTAGTTTTCATTCCTGACGGGAATTTGGTAAATCAAGGAAAAATGTATCCAAACCTGTTTCTGTTTGGCCTGATCTATATGTAAGTGGGAAACCACTTCTAAATTTGAATAGCCTTTGTCAGTACTATAATTCACAAACGGGAAACTTCTCATCTGGATCAGAAAAGGAGGACAACTTCAAGTCTTACAATCATTCAGTACCTCCATACTGCCAACATCATAAATTAGGTCAAATTTAAATAAGACATCCTTTTAAATTAAGATTACACCTCCTCAACCAACCTAATCATTCTTAGCAGGAGGCACTTTTACCAGAACCAGTTTACTGTGCAGTACTAGTCAATTTTAATTTAGGTTAATAGTACAAAAAAAATTAATTTAATGGATTTTGGTTGTGTATCTTCTGCCCTACTCATTAAGTTGCACTGGAGCCTGTGATCCAATCCTTTTCTGAAAGAGACCTATGGAGACGTGACCCCATAAAAGATAACTTTGCTAAGTACAACGTAAGATGCAACTCAGAAGTGAGGCATTGCATTTATCCATGTGCAAACACACTTAAGCTAGACAGGAAGATTACCTGGGCAAAATGATTTTCTCTTCTGCTGTCAGAAAGGCATAATCATTAAAGGTACTAAACTTCATTGATGGTGGGTACTTGAAAGGTTTTGCCCCAAAGTTGAACTCACATTGTTGATAGGACATGAAACTCGCTGCAGCAAAAAAGCCAGATCTGCAATGTGATGAACAAGAAACATTTCAGAATGACTTAATAATAGAGCTTTCCAGACATCTTACTACTATTACCAGACAAAAAAATATACCCTGAAACAAAGAGACAAGTTCCTTCAATAGAAATGTGCTACAGCTAATTGGCAGAAAACCTTCTAACGCATCCAGTTTCACCTGCACATACTTTCCTTGCTTAGTTCTCAATTTCTGAATTTACTGGCGGGGTTTATCTGAATTTACTACTAAGGCAGCCAAGAAAGGCTGCTCACTCTGCAACAAGGATTAGTCATGCTTACACTAAGAGCAGACACATCCATCTGAGTAACACACAACCTGATCCTCTTTACACCGATCAGCTCAGTTATCTCCATCAGCACTGGAAAAAAAGTATTTTTCTTCCAAACAATTGCTGTTTGGTGGCCAGCCCAGCCTAATCCATGACAGTTGTGAGGAGCAATACCAGCTTCAAGGGATGCCTTCATCTCCACTGCTCCTGCTGCTTTATTTGAGCAGGCAGAGATCTGGGGAACTTGCAGTCCCGTACGCTTGTTGTGTGGGACCCACGCGGGATGAATCCAGATCTGAGCTCTCTTAGCACAACGCCCATCTGCTCCTCCTTGCCCTTGCAGGATTACCTCAGGCCAGCTGTCTTTTCTTCACAGCCACCTTGTAAAAACACCACAACTATCACCTCTTTCAGTTTTATTTGCTGAAAGGGTCCGAGTTGAGTAATACCTTAAGTTCTAACCAAGAAGAGAATCTGTTGAGTATGTAAGTGACATACTCCACACAGAGCACTGCAAGCTGAACAGACAAGATACACTGCAACTCTTTAGACTCCTCTTTGCTTGCATCTTGAACTTCATTTTGAGGAGAAAACATGAATGAAATTATTAGCACAGTAGTATTAATTTACAGAGTACTGTAATGTTTAATTAAGCTGCATAGGAAGCTGCTCTCTCAAGTATCACACCAGCTTATCTTTTCAGAACTAAACAGCTGAACTTCCCCAGGAGAATCAGAGGAATTCACCATGTGTTAATTCTAACAGAGTTGGCAAAATAAGCCTCACACCTTTCCGTAATGCTACCAAGAGACGTGCTCCCATGAATGCTCCCATTCAATAGGCTACTACAGGAACTGTCCCCAGCAAACGGCAGTAAGTTAACACGCATTCTTCAGCATTTACAGGACTGAGGCTTTATTTTTTTAAGAAGGTAAAAAATTCTTCAAGCTCTATTATAAATTTGTTCATCTTTGCTATAGCCTCCTTCTATTTCAGTGCCATGCTAGTTTGACTATAGAAAACATCTGTGGAAGGTTCAAAGTATTTATTTTGGATCCTGAAATCCACCTGTAAAATTATATCCTTCTCACTGATTTCTAAGCAACTTTCAATTGAGAAGCCTGCTTAACAATGGCTTCAGGTAAGCGGGTTTCTCAAATGGGAAACACTTCATATAATTAAAACAATTATCCATACAGGTCACTGTCCTTCCAGATGAGCACATACTTACACAGCAGATGAAAATACTTGCTTCTCAGCAGGAAGCTGGTTTCCATTTAAATAGAAGATCATTTGCTTTTCTTGCAAGTCTAGTAGAAATCCTATTGTGTCTCCTTACATGCAAAACAAAGATAATTTAGAGATTTCACTTCTCTTAAATGCCTACAGCTGAAGTAGTTATTGTTTTAACTATCACATATCTCACTATGAGTTGCTCATTTAAAAGGAACTGTTTGCAAAAGCATAAAGGAAGAAACATTGATACAGACAGTAACTACAGGAAAAGCCCAGAAAAAGCCATAGTAAAAAAAAAAAAAAATTTTAGTCTGCCAGAGCATAATACATAGTTATAAAAATATTGCAGAGCCTTTGCCAAAGCCAGAAAAAAGCTGCACTCTTTCTCTTCTCGGCTATTTCACACCCATTGAAGATATTGTTAAAACACACCCTTGTTAAGTCCAAGTTTCTTATATGCTTTATTTTGCATATACTTATTTTTAAGAGGTATTTTAATTTAGCCATCCTTAGGAGAAATTTTTAATAGAAGAGAAGGTGGCACAGTTCACATGAGCATGGCATGCACAGTCCCTTACCAAGATTTCAAAGCTGAGACCAAGAACAGAATTTTGCTACCCAAGTAGCTATCCAAGAACTTAAAGCAAGCAAGACAGAGCAACTCCCCCCTTAACCTAAATTAGACAGGTTTTTCCCCACTTCTCTAAAATAACTCTTTCAACCCAGAAAGGAACATTTCAACCCTGTTTGTAGGACTACAAGCATCTAAGAAAAAGTCTTATAATTAAGTGTCCAGCAATGTTAGTTGGTGCTATGACTTGTACTCTGCCTGTGAAAAGAAAAAGCATTTAACCAAAAAGATTATCTTTACACGTATTGTGTAACAAGAGTGTGGTGCCCACTTTGTACACTTAAACCACTGCAAATACTAGTAAAGGCATAATAATTATTAAACTTTCAGTATCACCAGGATTAGGCAGTAACTGCTCTGTATCCACCTACTAACAAGCTGTTTTCTAGACATCTGCAAGAGGGAAAAAATCACATGCAGAAATCCAACTAGGATAAAGAGCAGAAGATGGACTGAATACCTTCTTTCCAACAGGGATGGGAATGTGGTTTACTTCTGGCATTATACCAAATCAGCTGCCGGCAGCCATCGTATGCACAGGAGTATTCATCGTCCCCGATGCCGTAACCTTCCTTTAGAAAAAGAGCAAAGCATTTCAGTCTGCAGCCATTCCTCACACAGAAGGGCTAAAGCTTACTTTTTATTCAACTAAACCATTCATCCAAGAGCAGGAAGGGTTTCTCCCACCCCCGTGAAAACAATTTTTTCAAACTAGTCTTAGTTTCATTTTCACACCAAAAGGAATTTGTTGGGGTGAGGAGGAGGGAAAAAGGGGATATTGTCTCCAAAGTGGTTTTCATCCTCTGTGAGTTCAAATCACTCCTGTCTGTTGAGCTATTTAAAAATCAGAAGCTAATACCCAAACAGTTAACTCTTTGCATCTTAAAAAGTCAACACAGAAGTGTAACTGCTCTCTTATCTTGAAGTCCCAGTACCAGACTGGTAATACCTTCCCCCACAAGATACCCAAGTGCCACCAGAACACACAGTACAGAGAAAGAACAAACCTATAGCCCCTGCACTGAATTTGTTGCATATTGTGTCCCTTTTAGTGCCAGCCTCCCTAAAGTCATGAACAGGTTATCAAGTGATAGTCCCAAGGTCCCAGAAAAATGAAAAACTAGAAGTTTCAGAGCGGGAGAAGAATCCGTCACGTAGGAGAGTGTAAATACGAAACCCAAAAGCCTTACGGAAGGGAACTTCCTTGTGCTCAGCACGGTTTGTCTGGAGCGCAAATACTAGACAGTGTCTGATTCCACAAGCCTCAGATGTCCCAAATTAAAGCTAAGCCCAGCTAATGGGTGTTTAATGTCATATTTAGGACTAGTCTTTTTGTTACACATACTGCAAACAAAGAGCCTATGGCTACTCTGATGACTCTGTGTGTGACATACCCAGAAGAGAACATCCCTGTATTTCAGGTAGACAGCTGATGAACTTAAGCAACAGTAGCATTTAGCTACCAGCAAAACAGCTGTAGCAACAGAAAATCATCCTGCTCAGAGATGTGACATCTCCTATTTTCATACCTTGTACAGGAAGCACAGACAAAAATGCATATACACCAAGTGCCTAAACAGTAAGTGGGAAAAATCTTTTCAGCCTCTTAGCAGTCTGAAGGCAGACACATGGCCTTTCATTTCAAACAGTTTCCATTACACTCAACATCTACAGTGCCTGTACTCAGGACAGCTCTGGATGGTAGTTTTGTTTGGTTGTGGTTTTTTGATGTTGTTGTGGTTTTTTGTTTTGTTTTTTTTGTTACTTTTTTTTTTTCATTTAAATCACACTTGCAATTCATGCTAGAAATGTGGGTCTGGACTTTGGATGTCTGCATGTCATACGCCAGCAGACGACAACACTATTTACATGAATAATTAGAAGAAATGGAGCAAGACCACTGAGCTCACAGGAGGACTTAAATGGTGAGAAAAGCTACTCTCCCATTCCTGTTGGGTTTCTTGCCACTGGTGTTTGTTTTATCTCCTTCATGTATTTCTCTCATACACCCCATCATCAATATTTACTCACACGTATGTATTTGGCCTATCTTCTTTTAACTGCTTATCTCTACATTATATATATATTTTTTTTTTTTTCTCTCCTAAATTAGATTCCAAGTAGGAAGGGCTACAGGTACATTTCTTTCTCAAGCTCAGCCAGTAGAAGCGTCAATTTAAAATCCTAGTGCTGTATTTCCATTCTGGTCAGTGGCAGTAGGCTAGGCCATACGCGCCTTTTGAACTAAAATTCCAGCTTGCACTTTAATGAATTTTACTGGAAGTTTGGAAGGCTGATAATATGGAAAGTCCTCTCTAAGCTGAAGCAACGAAGTTTTTTGGGTCGTAACCATTATGCTTTCTTAGTATTATGGAAATACTGAAGCAAATGAGTTTACAATAGCCACACAGAGTTACCATGAGGATCCAAGAAGAAAGAAGTCCTAGTTACATCTCTACTAAGATGTGACATAATTCTTTGAATATAGGTTTGGACTTCATGTGCACACGGCACATTTGGCTTTAATGCTAGCAAGTACATAATTTTAAAATTATTAAAATAGTAGGGAAAAGGATACTTAGAAGCAAAATACTTTGAAGGATTCTTAGAAGAGTAAGATCCTAAGTTATCTGGACAAGAGGGAGAGCAAAGCAAACTATGTACTCTGTGCAAACAGTGTACTTATTCTATATTATTAGAATAAAGGCAAGAAGGTAGAGGGTTTAATCTTTTTGTAACCCTTACTTTTAACTAAAAAGAAGCTCTCACATACCCAAACCACACCATAGTGCTGCTACCAGCAGATCCAGCAATACCATGCTATCCCAGAGTCAATTTAAATAATTTTTCCTATTAAATTAACTTTCACAAGGGAAATGTCTGTTAAAGAAGGTAATCAAATGGCTGCTTGGTGACCTGTGTAAAAGTGAGTGCATGATGATCTGCTAGTTCCTAGCGAGCAATTGTTTACTTCACAAAAAAACAGACAGTAACCACCGCTGTTATGAAAAGAATTTCCAAGAAGAAACTAAGCCACAAGAAACAAACCATTTCCCTGTAGCTTCCAGATAACAGCAAGTAGATCACAAGCTGTCACTACTAGCAGCTATGCATGATTTGTGTGAACAGTGTCAGCCTGGAGCACAGACAATACAGCCTTTCCTTGCACCCTAACTTCAGCCAAAATAGCTTCATGAAAGTAGAGAAAAACTGAAGGAAACGGGCAAGTGCACAGTTACTGCCACAGAATAACCAGAGCTATTTTCACAGGTGTTGTAGGTAGAAAAATACTGAAGTTACATCATCAGCTGGATGACATTACATATACTCACATGGTTGAGAAATTTGCTGTCTTTGGTAGCCCATCCTATCTGCATCACTCCTGAAGTAATGACTGTAACTTCATAGTACCAAACTCCAGAATCGACACAGAACGTACACCTAACGCTTTCAAAGGACGAGGCATCACATCGAGCCTACCAAAACCAAACCAAAATTAAGTTTTGACAAAATTAGCATTCAAACAAGCCCCTTCCTTCCCTGGATCAAGTTTCTTGCACATAAGAATATACTAGCATAATTTTAGAAACACTTCAGTCAAAAAGCGACCTCTTTATAGCAGTAATTGTCACACAAACTAGCCAGTAGGCCAGACTGAAAATTGTCGAGTGGTAAGCCACAGGGGAAAAAAAACCCAGTAGAAAGTTGACAGAGTCAATTTAAAGATTTAAAAACTAAGACAGTCCAAGTCATGGATTGTTAGCTGACTTCTGGTATGAAGGACAGAGAAGTATTCGATGTTAATTCATGAAAATTCATCTGTAAGTAGTCAAACAAATTTTTAGGAAAAGTAACAAAGGAATAAAAAAAACCCCCACATGTCGAGACAAAAACCCTACTATTATGGACTTTTCAAGACTAGGCAGGGCAAACAGTAGGAATTATACTTTGTGAACCATTTTAGCCAAAATGAGGGAAAAGACATCTGACTCTTAAGCATCCTCTTCCCTTTTCTGAAGTTTTGGGGCACAGATACAGGTGTTACTTTGGTGTGAACTTTTCTACAACTGAGATCAGTGTAGTGATGTTACAATCCTCTGACGAAGCAAGTTTGCTACGCAAAGCTGGCAGAGAAGTTTGACTCATTCTAGGAAATCACAGGAGCAAGTAGCAAACAAAAATAGTTAAAACCTGCCTTTTTCTTCAGATTCCTTTTCAGGTTGAAATCCTGAAATGATATCCTACCTCTAATCCATGGGGTGAGATCTTCAGGTATTCACTGACATCATTACTGTTCAGCATGGCCCTAATGTTGGTCAAGTCAACCTTCTCATACGTAAACTGCCTGCCTTCTTTTAAAACTGCAAAATAAAACTATTTTTTAATCACAGCAGCAGCAAAACCTCATTTTAAACATTTCACACAGCGCCAATCAATCTCTCTCAGTTATACCAAAAATTAACTGGATCTGAATGAAATATTGATATTTTGCCTGCATGAAAACAGCATCACTTCCAGTGCACTGTGTGTTAAATATCCTCTAAACATCAGAACACAACCAATACCTCTGACTAGAGCTCCTACAATCTAATTACTGCTTTCAGAAAACCCAAGGCAAGTGTAAGGCATCCAAGTTAATACCAAGGTGCCGTTTCAGGATTTACCGTTGTATTTGTATATTCAGTTGGGCATAGTTTTTCTGATTCATCACAGTGGAAAAGATTTTGGGGATGGGGAAGAAGGGGAAGGGAAAAACAAGGATTTAAAAGGCTTTTTTACCCTCTTATTTTCAGTTAGGTGAACTTGAACTGAGCAAAAGCAGCTTTCTCCCTGTGTCCCCTTTTCACATGGATGGATCAGAAGAATTTATCTTGCCAGGTGTCAAATCGCTGACACATGCATGTTAGTTTACAAATCAGAGATCTTCTCTTAGGACCCTTCGTATATCCTAAACTTGCTACAACACTTATACAGGTGTTTATTAAACACAAATGACATTGGCCTCCCGTAAGCTGGCTAAAGCCCCATAAAGCCCAACAAGACCTTTTACCCAAATTTATGTAACAGACATTAGAAACTATGAGGTCCTTAGAGTTGCTGCACCCTCGAAATCACAACTAAATAAGCGAGTTTGATGCTTGTTAGTCATCCAAAAGGATAGATCTAGAAGTGCTTTGTCAAACACTTTTCACTTTTGCTCACAAGACCATAAGCTTTAAAAAGTCTTTAATAATTCTTTTGAGACTGTGCGCTGCTGGGGTATGATGGCGGTAGTGACTGTCACCAGGATGTGTCAGTAATCCAGCTGTTCTGCAGAGAGACAGAGTTGCAGTATTTAGCCACTCAGCACGTCTGCTGAAGTGTGGGTTACAGGAAATATGGTGCAAGAGAGAATTTTCATTGCAGCTCCAACTTGCAGATTATAAACCACTTGTTTTCACAAATATTTTCCTTGCCAAAATTTCCTTTTCAGGCAATTACACTGGATTTATTCGTCTTTTTTTTTTTTTTGAAGGAGAGTCAGGTGTATTACCTGGACAGTCAGGTATATTTACAATAAGTGCTTACACAAAACAAATACAAAGTAGTCCTCCAACTCTTTCGAAAAGTGATTAATATTAAATGAATCCATCCCTTTTGTTGTACCTACACAGATTGTCTAAACTCCACTGGGCACAGAATCCAACCTGGCGTTTTAAATAGTCTGGATTATCTGTCCATTTCTCTAGCAAGATCAGTTGGTCACTAATGCAGGATTCAGAAACTGTAATTTTATTTTCACCTGCAATTTAAGAGGGGAAAAAAAAAGATTAATTGCTATAAACTATGGGTAAGTTTAGTTAAAAATAGTAACATTCTACAAATACAGTAGAACACACACCCCCCCTTTAAACCTCAGTGTTACAAACAGCATGAAATTCTTTCCCGAAGCAGATGCGAAATTAACTCAGCACTCAGATATACCACTTCTCAGCACGGAGCTGCATCATCAAAAGACTATTAGATCACAGCTGTTCTCCATCTCTCTAATACAGATTTCTTCCTTTTCAAGTAACAATGGTCTCATGTCATAAGTCTTTATGTAGCAATTCTAAGCTGAGAAGGACTGAGTTTCAGCAAATCTCTTTTGTGGGTGGGGTGACATTAAAGCGTCAAAAAATAAATACCCCATCATAGCTGTTCTCCATCTCTAATACAGAATTATTTCAGTGACAAAGGCCTCATGTTGTAAGTCCTTCACAGTTAGAAGCTGCTGTAGAAGGACTGCACTGAGTTTCACCAAGTGTCTCAAGGGTTTTGAGGGGTAGAGGAACGTCACTAAAGCAAATATTTCTTCTTGCCTGTAAATGGATGAAAATTTCTCTTCTACATTTGTGTTCCCGCCAATTCAGTCTCTCTCATGCTCAGATGAGGCAAGTGACAATCAAGCAGAAGCCATAATGTGACTGTTAAGAGCAGTATCAGGCTAATACTTACTTGTTTGTGCAAACTTCTCCAGTGCTATTAGTGCAAAAAGCATCACCGTCGGATGAGACTGGAAGTTCTAAACATGGGCAGTAAGAAAAGTTATTTAATAAATAGCCAGCACAATGGCTATTTGGATGGGATAGGAAAAGATGTCTGTCACAGAATGGATAGGAAGATGGATAGGATATCCATCCAGCAGATGGATAGGAAAAGCTGTCTGTCACAGAATATTTTAGGTTGAAAGGGACCTCAAAGCTCGTCCAGTCCAGCCTCCTGTTGAGGGCTGGTCCAGGTAGATCAGGCTGCTCAGTGCCTTGTCCTATTGACTTCCAATTACGTCCAAGGATGGAGGATCCCACACACTCTCTGCAATCTCAACTTTCTGTAACATACGTTACCAGTATTTACCAAAGCCTAACTTTTCACAGTAATAATAAAAAATAAATTGCACTATGATTGCTATGTATGGATACACACGTAAAGATTGAAGACACTTACCAAGCTGTGAAGTAAATATTCCAATATGCCTGGGCTGAGCAAGCCTATACTCGCAGGACCTACAAGAACATTAAAAATTAAATCCATCCACAGGAACTACCATATACTCATCATTGCACAGAACTTTTAAACACAGGGCAACAAATTAAAGAACACCTAAGAACTTTGCAGCAAAGCAGAACTATAATATAGAACAATTATCATTGTTCCCAGTCAAATATTTGCTACACATTTAATAATTACACAGATACTGCCAAATTACAAACATTCCCAGTTTACCTGCTGTAAATGGGTACAGAGTTCTAGCCACACTCCTGAGTTTTTGAAGTAGGACTTCACCAGCCCCTGCTTAGCATGTTCATGCCCATTACTTTCAAAAAGAGACTGGGTCCTCTTTTCTTCCAGAGTCAAGATATAAAGACCAGCTCCATTTATCAGTAGCCCAAAATAAGCAAAACTGACTGAGCATCTAATACAGCCTACTTGACAGTTAATTATACAATTTGCAGCAGCACCATAGCAAGCAGACAATTTTTAAAAAAATGCGCTGCAATACTGCCTGCTTAATCAAGAGAGATACACAAGGGAATCCAACGCTGGCAGCTACAAACTCTAACAAATTGCAATGGGTTCCACCACAGCATGAACAGATTTGCTGCCTGAGCTGATACAGTGAGATCCATGTCCACTAAGATGAAAGTAGATGCTTGATCTTATTTTGACTTAGTATAACAGGGTAGAAGTATTATAGTCCAAAAATGCTTCCTGCCATTATTTTTCACTTTTTTTTTTCCCACCTCACAGAAATACTGAAATTGTTTTTAATAACTATTAGGTGATACCACACAATCACTTTTTCCTCCTTTTCCTGATTGCTTTCAGAAAAGAAGAAAAAAGCTACACAAAATAAGCAACCATCAGCAGGAAGGAAACTTAAACTAATCCATTTCTATCAGGGTACTAGAAATGACAGGGAATAAAAAGTTCTATGCAAAAAGTCAACTTAAAAATAGAATCCCAGCAATTTTCTTTTAAGCAACGCAGAAGAGAGAATCTTTTCAGCTAACTACAATAGAGCAATACGTGTTTAGCGGAATGGGTATCTTTCTGTTTTGTTTCCATACAGCCTCCAAGACTACTAAATTTGCTACTCCTGCCTACTGGCTAAAGAGCTGTGAGTTCTCAATAACTCACACACAGCCAGAAAAGACTGATTCCTGTGCTAAGGCAATACACCATAAACAAACATTGATCAATAGTCACTGACCACTCGTCAGAAGGATTTGATCTTTTTAAGTATCTGGGATTGTGAATGGCTCATTCAGACCCAAGCTAGTGACCACTCAACATTTTAATTGAGCAGTAGACTTGGTCACACCTGTCACACAAGGTCTCCCCTCCATGCAGAACATTATTCAGTTTTAAGAAAACATTTCTGAACTGGTCTGCATCGCAGGTGCTAAAGTGGAAGGTGCTTCAGTGAGCCAAGGTGAGCTTTCAGAGGAACCCCAGTTCCTCTGTGAACTTTTCAGTGAGCTTTCAGAGGAACCCCACGGCTTTACCTGCTAACTTCTCTGCTAAGCAGCCCAGCACTGCAGTTGTGTTCCGGTGTTTGGCAGGGTGACAAGCATCCTGGCAAGCAGCAGCTCCGCTTAAGTTTAATATTTCAGTTAATTTTTGTAATGCATCCTGAAAAAGAAGAAAAATCAGAGATCTCTTCAACATTGCTGGCAGATACAGTTTTCCCCCTTACTCAGTATCGTACAACAAACTATTTTTACACTATATTACTAAAGTCAGCATCACATTACAGACAGCATGGGATGGCTATCTTCTAAGACGGGAAGATAATAAAGAACAGATGGGAAGAGAAGTTCAACATAATCAAGAGCTGTAACTTTAAGATTACCACCAGATTGTTGGTCATTGTTGTGATCAACAACTCAGGACACCTCTGGACATACACAAGTGAGGTACCCACAGCAATAGGAACCAGAATAGCAGAAAGGCAAACAATACCAATCAGCACATACGGCACTACTGCCATCTAACCTGTTTCTAGTGTCCTAAAGCTCCCATTCTTTCAAAAGAACAGAGATGGTTTAGACTTCAGAATTCAGGACCAAAGACACATGCCTCCCTGAAAAGGCCTACATCCCACATCCCAGTGATAAATGCAGGACACTACCATTTATGGTGTCCTGTAAAGCTGACATTCTTGAGAGCACAAATGGCTTTCCTGTAGTCACACTACTTTAGGAAGCAACCGATAAGGGTAATAAATCTAAAATGCCACACTTTGATTTCCTCCATTCAGGCAGGATGGTATGGATAAAATTCAAGATAGATCTAGAGCATCCCCTCCACTGTCAGAGCAGTTAGGGGTTAATCTAGAGCCAGAATAAGTTATCCCACAGGGAGAACCCCACCCCACAAAGTTCGAAATCCCCTTCAACTTTCCAGACTTCATGAAAATTCCAGCTGATTCAGAATGAAACTGCATAATGTCAGGCTAGGATCTAATTAAAATAGAAGAACTCATATTGAAGTCATCAGCGGGCCATTTGGAGAAAAAATGAGTACTGCTCAAGTTGAATATATGTGTTTTTTTGAATTGTGTTCTGAGCCACACTCAAACCAAGTTTACTGCGCTAGACTGAGGTTTGTACAGAGGTAACACTGAGAAATAGTTATGTTCCCAAAAGAAAAGCCACAAAACCAGAACTGATGAACAAGATTAACGGTCAGTAAAAAGAACAGAGAAAGGATGACTGAGCCACAGACTTGGGATGGAAAATTCTCACTAAAATTAGACTCTTGACATACTCCGATACTGCTTTTAGCCACTATTAGAACTGTCAGAGAGATCAACTATTTTGGGTTAAATAAAGACTTTATAGAATAAACAGTTTACTGCACTGACATTTTAACTTTATGGACTTTCTAGCCTACAATAACAGAAAGTGAAATACAGCCTGCTGCTGTTCTCCAGCTGTCACAGAAGTGGGGCACTGACTTAAAACCATTAAGACCAAAAACTTGAACTTATCCTGAATAGAAAGAAAATGAACAGCAGCAAACACTTTACTGCATGTGACCAGCAGATCCCACAGCTGCAGCTTCTTATGCTGTAAAGAGATTACACATAGGGGAAAAAAACCACCCAAAACTCTGTGCCCCAGAAACAGGCATCGTATTCCTTTTGTCTTGTTAAGGTCAACTATTCCATAGCTAATGCCTTAAAATTAAAGTGTCTGAGTAAAAGTCATGTGGCTTTCAAAAAACAAATCATTTGATTGCCAAGTACATTGTACAGCTGAACAAAAAAAAATACAAAATCCCTCTTTGTATGGCACATTCACAGTGGCCTCCACTTCCCAGTTTCTTTTTTAAAGCGGGCAAAGTTTCTAGTTGTAGCTTTGTTTTCAGAATCATTTTGCAGCCTCTGTGACAGACATCATACAACATTTAACTTGGTCAAAAGTCTCAGATGACTTTAATCAATAGTCTAGAGGAAAAAAAACACTTCAGGCAGTGAAAGCTGGACTAGCTCTCCAGTCACTCATCCATTTACGCAAGACAGAAAAGCTACGAGCTTTTTATAGCCCTAACAATGCAAACAGAAAACTAAAATTGGCAGCATAAGAAGATTAATAAATGAAAGCTGCAATGATGTCATCATCAATTTCTGATGAAATAAGGACCAGCATTTGAAGACACACAAGTTCTCTGTACAATCATCATATAAAGGATTCAACAACAGTTAGCATCTTGAAGCACTTGAGGCTCTCACTAAAACACTTGTACCAACACAGTACCAACACCTTGGGTCATCTTTCCATCCAAAACACCCATTAGTGGTCAGTGGAAAAAGTATTCAAATCTGCCAAAACCTTATCTAGATATTTCACAGTTAAGAGAGGTCATTTGTTTAACTTCACACGCCCACTTGCATTGCATTCCTCACGTGCAGGGCAGGAACAAGTTCAACAGTGACTTGCAAAGACACAGCTTTCAGAACTTGAGAACAAGACGGCAGAACTTGTCCTGCTTCTGCAGCATCTGTACACCTTCACTGCACAGCACATAGGTGCCACAGGGCAGGAAAGAACAACAAGAAAAGCAGCTAGAAAGCAAAGGCCCCTTGTTCTTCCCCACAGACCAGATTTATCTTTGTTTTTTAATTTTTTTTTTCCTACAGTGCTTCTAGCATTAAGTAGCAGTTAGATAGCAAGTCACCACAAACTACTTAAAAGTTTCAAGTTACACCCATTTTCTGAACCGCTAACAGTCTTGCGTCACTGGTGAAACCCACCCAGAAGCTATCATAGGTGTGACAACCATGAATAACTGAAATTCAGCCACAGATAAAAACACACGCTTTAGACTCACTTTTGTTGGCAACGGACATTCATCAAGTAGTAAGGTTATAACAGCTGGTCCCAGGGGATCTTCTAATGGAATAACTCTAATTAAAGACTGGACAACTTCCAACCAGCCTTCATCTGTCAACCACAAAATAGAAGTAACACTCAAAATTAATGATGCAATTCTGAAGTGTTCAAAATACATCCCTAAACGTAAACTGAAAAATCCTCAAAATTAACCAGGGAGTTTACAGACACTAGGAAAAAGAAAAAAACAAACAAACAAAACAAAACAAAAACCAGTTTACTTTTCACATCAATGTCTTAGTTTGCAGTAGTTTACAAGTTTAAATTCAAGGAAAAAAAAAAAAAGAGTTTACAGCAGCTTGGGTGCTAGTGAACACCTCTGTTGTTTGGAGAACAGT
The DNA here is from genome assembly GCA_947846985.1 of Fratercula arctica. Taxonomy (NCBI): domain Eukaryota; kingdom Metazoa; phylum Chordata; class Aves; order Charadriiformes; family Alcidae; genus Fratercula; species Fratercula arctica. Next base: position 22,720,531 of record CANTUZ010000007.1, read on the forward strand.
CTCGCCCAGGCCAGAGCATCTTTTAGTTCCCACTAGTATTAGGAAGGAATGCTTATGACCAGTATGGACAAGCACTTTGTTCCAGTGTGATAGCCAGGAGTTCAGTGTCCAGTGTCAACTCCTAAGTGTTAAACGCTGCGTCCACAACAACACTAAAGAAATATTTTAGTCAGAATCAGAGCATTCTTCTTGAATTCCCTCAACAATGTGGACCTCAGGGGAACTGCATTAGCTTGTCCCATGCCTGGTGGTCTAAAGAAAGTTTGCTTCCCTAAGGAGCAGCTCTCAGTGTTTAATGAGTAGACAAGGGCTTCGACTTGCAAGTAAGCAACATGCCATATAAGATGTTAAAACTACTAATAAAGTAAACAGATTTGGATTTACAAGAAACTAGTTCCCTTAGAAGTGATAACACAGAGTCTGTATCTGCATACAAGTGAGGGAGGATGAAGAGACTTAGTGCTCCTGTCAAAAATGACAAGAAAATACAAGTGACAGATTGGGGTTTGAGTTTTGTTAGCACATTCCCCTGAAAAACATTTTACTGAATTGCTGTAATGTCCAATCAGGTTGGTAATTTATTTTGATATAGAAATACATTTCCTGAGACCAGTACCAGCTCTACTAATAGAGACAAAAAAATTCATCTAAACCAGAGGTTTGGTGGGGGTCTTGAGCTGGGAGAATTTCTCCTACTGTAATGAAGATAAAACAGCCCTTGCACAAACACAGCTTAGTTTGCAGGAGTGCTTAGAGATGAGGGTGGAACAACTACATCAATAAAGCAGAGGTCTAAGGACAGTAAAACCCAAGACAAAAAGCATGTGCTGTTTGCCAACACTGGAGCGCATCGGTTTATACCACGTCTAGATACATATATGGGTTGTTTCTGCCTTATTGCAAACAGACATTCTTTGTGGCTTACGGTTTAATGCCATCACAATGTGTTTGTGGCCATCCATGGGCTGCTTCCAGGGAGTTCACGTGGGAAGTTTAACAGAGTTTAAAAGACTCAGGCAAATGCAATGAACTCAAGCAAAGCTTCTGAAGGGCAGAACTGTGTTTTGGATCCCGCATGGCTAGTGCTACAGCAAGTCGTAATACATACTGCTAGCATGTACTTTTCTTTACAAGAAAGAGGTTTTTTGGTCTGATGTTTGGTTTTGGTTTTTTCTTTGGAGTCACAACTGAAATGCCCAACACAGCGCCTTGATACCTGTTTCTGCCATTTCATGCAACGTGATCATTGAATAAGGAGGCTCCTGGTCACTGAAAGAGATATTAGACAGGTCAAAACTTATGCACAACCATCAACGCATACACTGAATAAAATGATAATACAAGAGACAGAAAATGAATCCGGTAAGCATTTAACAAAAGGAAGTTACATGGACTGCAGACCGCTCATGCCATTTTCAGATCTGAAACACGGATGGTGTTTGAGACTTTCTCTGGGTCAAAGTAAACATCTGCATATCTACAAGAGCTGATAAATGAAATGGTGATCTGTATCTGCATGTTTAAAAGCTGGCCATAATGCTTCGGCTTAGAGCTATTCATTAGCAGGGTTCCTTGGAATACAAAACAAGAGACTATGTCAGAGGTCATGAAGTGAACGAAGAGCAGAGTACAGGGCACAGAGCTTAAAGATGATTTTTCCCCAGAAATTCTCTGCTAAATATATAAATATTTTTTAAAAAGTAACCAAAACACAAAACTGAAAGGCAAGCCACCTAACAGCAACACAGACATCGAACTCATTAACAAGAGCTGAAAGAAATAGTTAAGGCAGTTTAACTGAAGACATTTAACCCAATTCCCTTTCCAGCATGAAAAAAAAAAAATCATAAAAAAGTTCAATCAGATCAGCTTCTCAGTCTGGTTTGCTGGAGCAATGGCAAGAACCTATGGCCAGTGCTTATCTGAGCAGGCACCGCTGTTGAAAGTACCTAAAGCAAGGTCTCAAGCCTATTCAGGTAAGCATCTCCAGGTCCAGAAAAAGCTTATGCAGCAGCAGGTGCTAAATGCTTTATTCAGTGCTGCCAAGGCATTGTGAACTAACTCCCAGCTTAGGAGGAGATGTTCCACACTCCATTTCTATCACACACCTCTGAAGTTAAACCAGAAATGCTAAATACAGATGAATTCTAGAAGATTCAACACAGATTAATCATGCAAATAATAAAGCCACCTACTTTGGAGGGGGATTAATTATAAAAGAAGAGAAAAATCTCAGTTTTGACTAAAAATACATGCTTTTCTTACCAAAAAATTAACACTCTCAAATATTTACACAAGAAAATGATTAATTTTAAACACATATTTATATTGCTATAACACTGGGAACAAATATCCCCATCCATCTCCTTGCCTTTCTTCTGGAAACTAATCTCCGCAGCAGAAAAAAGCAGCGCAACGATGCAAGCAGAGTTACCTCAAGAGAAAGGATGTAAAGACTCCGAGAAAGAAAAAAAATACCATTAAGTACAAGTAAAGGCTCTAATAAAAAAGGAGGAAATTTTTATCAGCAAGATTTCCAATTCTGTCATGGGTAGCACGTGTTTGCAGTACTGGCACTGAGCAAAGCAGAGTCTGTCCCACCGACTTGCCATTTTAACCACTTAATTTCCAGACATCCCCTCCAGCACTGGCCTTCTTCATATTTGGAAGCAAAACAGTCATTTTGCTAATTTTTTAATTTGTGAAGCTGCACTTCATACAAACTCCAAAAATTAGTACTTAAGCTTAATGAAAAAACTCAGAAGAATAACTCCTTTCCTTATAGATATGAGTGGGGGGAAAATGCATTTGTCAGATATGTTTTAGGTCAGAACTTTGAGATTTCATTAAAAAAAAAAACAAAACAAGAAAACCCAAACAAACAACAATCAGGGAAAGCAACCATTCATTGCAGATCACAGTATAACAACTGAATTTACAATTCATCTCAGTGTCCCCATGTATTAGCTTTCAGTATATAATTTAGCAAAAAGAATTGTCAGAAAAAGGGTTTTGCCTTCCATTCTCTAGATTGCTGTCTTTCACTCTGTAAGGCTGTACTATCATACTGAAGCCCGTATTTGCAACCTGCTGTTACCTACATATTTTCATTTTAGTTTGACTTTATTCTTGCACATTTTTTGACATGAAAATATATTGTCAGCTTCCCTACCCCTTCCCTCAGTTGTGGCGCTTTCAACGCTGACAAGTCAGGCTCTAGGAGGAACCAGTGATAATGGAATGTGCTTATTCCTACAGTACCCACCTACACTGAAAACCAAGATTTCCAGACATGGAATTTTTTTTTTTCTTCCAAGTGAGCATTCCTATTAATCAAACAAGGGCTATCATTAGCTTCACGTCTAGCAGAAAGGCTCCCTAAACGTTTTTCAGGTCCATTTAGATAGCTTGCCTCATGAACAAACCCTCCATTATTCATAACCACAGGTCTTGGTCTTATCTGCAAGAACTCATAATATTTAGCTGTATTCTAAAACCAGCTGTGCCTTACCAACTGCCTTAACATGAAATGAGGGAAACCAGTATATCAGTACAAACCACTTTTGGGCTCCGCAGGACAAGAGAGACATTGCTATAAGGGAGCGTGTCTAGCAGAGGGCTTCCAAGATGGTTGAGGGCTGGAGAACGTGACATACAAGCAGAAGCTCAGAGAAAGAGGTTTTTTCATTCTTAAGGGGGAGGTACTGGAAAGGAAGAGAAATCATATTGTTGTCTGCAACTACGTCATGGGAAAGAACAGAGCCAGGCTCTTCTCGGAGGTGCACAGTAACAGGACAAGAGGCAACAGGGGTGTGTTGGAACACACCAGAATTCCAACTTTTAAAAATATTTACTTATTTAAACCATGTGAGCAGTCACACACTGGACCAGGGACCCAAAAAGGTGGAGAACGTCTATATTCTGAAGATGTTCAACACTTAACTGAGTAAGACCCTGAGCCACCTGCTCCCACTGGATGTGGGTTTTAAGCAGGAGGCTGAAGTGGAGGAACTTCAAGAGGTCCAACCTATGTGGTTATGTGAGTCTAAGGAAATCTTTCACTGGAGTCTGTATAAGAAAATACAGTAGCTTCAGCAATTTGTCAGAAACAGGATTCCAGGATCAGTGAAATAACTACGCTTATTGTCCCACAGTAGCATAGGAAAGCACTTAACAAGATTACAAAACCGATTGCAATACCCACAGGAACAGGACCAACTACGCACAGAAGTGTTGGGAAACAGCTTAAGGAGTTGAACAGGGGGAAGTGGAAGGCATGTGAGATTAGGGAGAGACTTTAAAAAAAAAAAAACTGCCATGATTTTAACTTAAAGATTTGAAGGCAGACCACAAAATAAAACCTGTTAAAGAAAGCCTCTTCTATTTAAATGTTCAGGAAAAAAGTATGTCCTGGTAGTTCTATTTAAAGCATTTTACAACAGGAAGGCAAACTCCTCCCCTGCAGGCACATTCCAGAGTAACAAGGTAGGTATATGAATCAAGGCTCACCTACCCTGAGCCTCATCCACCTTAAACTCAAGCCCCAGCTGGGAAGCTAGAACAGTGTTTTTCCTTCTCTTTTGGCCTTTCCAGTTCCTAGCCTGCACCTAATCCAAGAGGCAATGAGCTAACTTAACCCATCAATTTTGAAGGTCCTTTTAAAGCTTGTCAGAAAGCAACACAAAACCAAAAAAATACGGATGAATGCATAAATATCCCCCACACCCTTAATGGATGCTTTGAGCATGCAAGGAATGCAATACTGGGATCATGAGTTGAACAGTCATAACATGCGGTCTTTAAAAAGTAGGCAGACTTATAACTGGAAAGAAAACCTCAGTCTGTTTATACAAGCTCACAGAGATCAAAGCTCTCAGTTTTGCTTAACCATTTGCAAAGATGTAAATACAGCCTGAAAACAGAAAGTTTGCACAACAACCAATTTTTAGGACAGAAGTTCCCAAACTGGAGCATTCATTGCTTCCTAAACTGTGTATCTATGGTAGGTGAGAAATACTGAGCACACTCCTCATCCCACCTGGGTGTAGACCCATACAGGAACTGAGAGAAAGCTTCTCAGCTCCTGGCAGAGTCTGTACCTGGGCACTCAGGAGCTACTTCTATTACCTAGGAAAGGTGCTCCTCTCCTAAAGGTGCTCCTCTCCTAAGCATCCAGATGAAAACACGCGGCTGCTTCAGGGAGGGTCAGGTGTAGATCGGTGAGAGGATGGAGCCACAGTTTGAGAGAAGACAAGAACATTTTCATTCATGTTGAATTATTCCTTGAGGAGGTACTTACTTATCTACTAACGTCCGAATTACAGCCAGTGTGTCAAGTACTAGCCCATCCACATTCTGTTTTTTCCTTCTTGGTTCATGAGGGCCTCGACCCCTCCTGGGTGGACGGACAGGGTCCCTTGGGTGGCTTCTTGCTTCAGGTACATGTATCCTACTGTTCTCCGTTTGCCGACTCCGGGATTCCACGTTGTCTTCTGCTCCACTGTCATCGCGGCAAACGCATGAGTTTCCCATATTGTTAGCCCCCAAGGCTCCCAGTAAATGGGGAACGTGGTGCTCTAGAGTCAACAGTAAACCTTGGAAAAGGCTTCTGCTAGCATAGAACACAACCAAAGCAACTACAATCATCTAGAAAGTTTTAAGAGTAATGTTTATGTGATCCTGAAGTGTGATTTTTTTTTGCATTATAAGCGTTGCTACCAGCTGGAATGAATGGGAAGTTGGAGACTTAGTTTCCAATATAATCGGTTAAAATACACATTGGTCATCCAGAAGGTGGTCTGAAAAAGCAAACCCAAAACAAGAGTCAGTGTTACGACTTCTAATGAATAACAGAAAAATGATGATTTTAGTAAACAAAATCAGTCTTGGTGGATAAAGCACCTAGGAAACATAAGATTTGTACCCAAAGTCTATTGCAGGGAGGGGGAAAGGAATGAAGAGGAGGAAGTTCACCAGGTCAGTAGCCCTCGCCCACACACCACTCCTTTCTACACTACCTATTATTTCCTATTTCTGCCATGGGTTCGGATGCAGAGGAAAAAACATGTCTTTGCCTAGCACACCGCTACCACTTAAGTACTTAGCATTAACAAAACAGTTTCATTTGTTCTTTACCCTTTATAAAGACATACTGTTTGGGCCACCCAAATAAAAGCTGTACATTTAAGGTTCCTGTTTCACATCAGGAATATTCAGTATTGTTTCCAGACAGACTCTACAAAAGAACCTAAGTTGTGAAGAACTAATCTTACAGTTATGGCCTATCTCAACAAGCAACAGATTTAGCAGTGAACTCTTTAGTCCATCTGTGCGCAAACACGTCTTTTTGGAACATGCCTACATCAACTGGATTCTCACTCAAAGAAGCACCAAGTACTGACCCTGAAATAAATAGGGATTACAGACACCATTTTAATGCCCACATTAAATATACAGACACCATTATAATGCCCACATTAAATCTAACTGGGATATTGAAAAGGGTGTTTTCTGTGCAGGTTGTATGCTTGTTTGGATCTAGCATAAAACCAGTCTTCCCTTTTTGGGAGCAAAGACTAATTCAGTCATTCTTTTGTTCTTGATTCAAATGGTTTGGATCAAATACAGGCCCACTAGAAACTGAGACTGTAGGGTAGTCCCTCCAAATCATTAAATTGAGAATGCTGGCAAAAGGATTCAAAACCTCATTTTATTACAAGTTACCTTTCAAGTCATAAGGTATATTTCTATAGGACATTACATAAAGTTTCAGCTAAAATAAAGCCCTACAAAAGTCATCATTTAACTACTTATGCACTTCAAGCATGCCAGAATAAGTCACTTTTAAGAATAAACACGTTATTCTTTTAAGAATAAAGTTTAACATTTAAATTAGAAGTTATGGTGAACATCCTGTAACAGGTTATTACTATTCTACAGTTAAATAATCTATTTAACAGCAGACACGTAGCACCATAAAATTAAAAGAAAGTCAAAGACAGTTGCCACCTTTCAAACATGAAAGGCCCCCTACCATCGGAGCCACCTGGCAACTGTGCAATTGCTGGCTGCCATTTGGGACAAGATCATAACAACATTATTTGGGAAGCCAGACACTGGTCATGTGAGCAAGCCTCTGGATGTACAGCGGTCACTGGAAAAGCACTGCAAATTTTCTCTTAGCACAGTGAAAAGTTCAGTATTAAGAAATTAACTGAAGGCTAACTAGGAAAAAAACCCTCAAGGGATATTCATTGGAAAAAACAAAAACAAACAGGATCTTGACTTCTTGTTCAAGAAATTCCTAAACCATAGATCATTAAAAGTGTTTCAGGATCACAACATGCTTGCCTTACTCTCTTAGCAGTCTGACCACAACAAGCAGTGGAACACCAGGCTCAGGAGTCCTTCCATCTGAGCCAGTACAGCTGCTATCTTCTCAGTCGGCAATGAAAACTAGATGTGAGGGCGCCAATACCAACTGCATACACCTTCAACAGAATTGTGTAAGAATGGTTCAAATGACTTTAAAAGGCTGGTGGGTGAGGGGGTGTTTAATTTTGTTTGGTTTTGGTTTTTTCTTTTTTAAAAAAAGCTAGTTATATTAAATGTAAAACATAACTTCCTAAGGAAAAATATACATGCATTTATGAATTCGGATCATTTAAGGTCATTTCAAGTAACATAATACTAAAATGTAAAACAGATTTAGAATTTGAATTAGTTCAGCTGTTCTGTAACTTACGAAAACGTTAACACAGTGAATCTACATCAAAACAAGTATGTAAAGTTGTATTTTAGGGATTAGCAATGAGTAAGAACCTACCTAAGGAAACAAAAATAGACATAAGTCAAGATTAAAACTGATCACTGAAACCTAGGGTTTTCTGTTTGACATCTTAAAGCATGATTAAAAATAAGCTATTATGATCAACTCACCCTTAAGTACGTTTGGTGCAGGAACAGTAGGGCTTGCTCACACAGCACTGTAGCAGAAACAGACTGTAGTTCTTCAGGGCACAGACGCACTTGTATCCAGAAAAGCAGCACTCTAAGCCTTCATCGTGGGCAGTGAGTCATTACGGGTGACTCTGCTTTCACTTTTAGGAACTACGCTGAAGAGTCCCTGTAGACAGAGGGAAAAGAAAGAACAATTCACTTGGAAACTGCCTCCACAGTAGGCGTATGCCACCTCCTCCCTACACCCGCCATGACATCAATCCAGGCTGCTATTTTCAGCCACATTCAGCCTTTACAGGGGAAGTTCTCTCAAGGCTTCAAAAACCAGCTTGCCACCTACTAGCTTTAGGACTAAACACAGCTACAGAAAATTCAATCTGTTTTTACAACCTTGGTATTCCAGACACCATAGCACCAAGCGCAGAGCAATCACCAGCTCCTCCCCTCAAATTACTGCTTACAGCAGGAAAGGAAGCAATAATATCTGCTCCAGATCACCCTCAAGGAGGAACAGTGGAAAATAAAAGCAAGTACACTATAAAAGTTGATTAGATAAAGGGAAGAGAGAAATGACAAGATAAAATCCCCTTATTTAGTAAAGAACTGAGTTTGACAGCATTCACTTGGCTGTTGCTTTCCATCACATACAAGGAGCTCATTGTCAAGCCTCAAACTGAAAGGCTAAATAATTTGGAACATAAGGTACAAGAAGAGATTGCTACACATCCTCCCCGCAAACCAGCATGTCTGGACAGAGTAAGAATGCATGGAGAGGTTCTGAAGTGCAAAGAAAAAGCTTTTTAAGAAAGATCTTTTAAACCAGTGATGTACTAGATTGCATTTGAGCTCGCGTATTTAAGGACAGCTTTACAATGTTACGATGAACTGCGATTTTAGCAGTAGGCTGCTGGCAGCCATCCCAGCTTCCTCATTCTCACTGCTAAAGTAAAGAGGGCAGAGACACCAAACTTCAGTTCAGGTCTGTGGCCGGATGGAGCAGGGAAATTCAGTAGAGAGGAGAGATGCAGGTGATGAGAGCGATCAATTCTGCTTCTGTCCAGACTCCGAGACCTCAGGGACACAACCAACACATAAAACCAAGCACGTTTTGCACATCATGAAAGATGAAATATATTATTGTTTCAATAAGAGGTAACAATCTCTGCATACAGAGACAGAAAGAAATTTTAAAATTTAACTTCAAGACTAATTTTTGCAAATCCCTGCTCTCAACAAAACCTGGTCATAAAAATGTTTTTTTTTTTTTTTTTTTAATTCTAAAAATACTTAACAGCCTACTTGCAAGTGTTGTGGGAATAAAAGAGAAAGGGAGATTTTAAAGACTTTATCTAAAAGAAGAAAAAAATTCAAGCAGCAAACCAAGAATATCACAACAGCAGTATCGAGATAGGCCAAGATAAGCCTCCTGTCCTACCTGGCAGCAGATACTTAATGCCAGGCATAACAGCAAGTGCACAATAACAGACAAAAAAGCTCTTTCCCGGTGCACTCACCTGAGAGTCAATAGCTCCGTCTCCTGAGACAAAGGCCACATGTTTGTTTTGCTGCTAAAACACAGCTAAGGAAATGAACTAGTCTTTCACAATCCCTTTAAATTCTTTTTCAGTAGTTACACCACTAAGAGTCTCTGTAACTACTTTTAAAATTTAGAAGTCTTACATTATTTCCATTGCCTAAAAGAAAGCTGGGGAGGGGCTGTCTACAAGGGCATGTAGCGATAGGACAAGGGGCAATGGCTTTAAACTAGAGCAGGGCAGGTTTAGATGAGCCATTAGGAAGAAGTTCTTCACACTGAGGGTGGTGAGACACTGGCCCAGGTTGCCCAGAGAGGGGGTGGAGGCCCCATCCCTGAAGACATTCAAGGCCAGGCTGGATGAGGCTCTGAGCAACCTGATCTAGTTGAAGATGTCCCTGCTCACTGCAGGGGGGTTGGACTAGATGGCCTTTAAAGGTCCCTTCCCACCCAACACATTCTATGATTCTATGATTGTAATGCCAATTGTTAACCAAAGTGTACTAGTTTTTTTTTAAAATTATGCTATTGGAGAATTTAGTGTGGTCTGTGACTTTTACCTTTTATGTTTTTAGTATCGCATCAAAACACTCTTTAACTCAAATATGTTATGAGCTAACAGCTAACATTCACTAAGCACCAGCACAAGAGTAAGAACAAGTTTCCCTGGAAGGCCACTGGGGCAGAAACCCATTGCCTGCTATCAGGGCTAACATGACATTGTGCAAACACCATTTTCTTAAATAACTAGCACAAGCAAAATTAGAACTGAAAGTCTTCAGATGAAGCATTGGTGCGTGAAAATACCAGCAAGAGCTAAGCTACAGGATGGAAAGAAAACAGGTTCTCCATGTTAAAATTTGTGACCACTTTCCCCAGTATTAGCTCAATTTGGTGTCATTCAGATGCACTGCAATGCTAGAAAGTCCTGTCCCATCACTTTTGCACTTGCCTGAGGAATATTGTTTGGCAAATTTAGAAAGTGATAACAAGACTATGAAAGCTGTTCACAACCGCAGCCAGATTTATAGAAGTGGTAACACTTTTATTTTACTTTGAAATGGTATTTTATTAAAAGCTTGACCCCACATTTTTAAATGCAAGAAATGGTAGTGGCAGCAGCCAGTACCTGCTTTTCAACTGGCAGCATCATCCACTTACTCTGAATTCTGGCCATCAGGTGCTACTTTGGGATGCAGAACTACGAAGTTGCTGAACATATGATCAAAAAGTAATTTTTTATTCTGTAAGAAGTACTTGGTATTGATACCTCTCTCTGAGCAGATCCTGTGGGTGCAGCAGAGAATGCCAGTGTGCGACACCTCCTCCTTCACCCCAGAGCACCTGTGGGACACCTACCAAACAGCCCCCACAGCACGGTTTCCTCTAACCAAAACACCCGGATGGGACGCTGGTAGGGCTGGACGCCCAGGGGAAAAGCACCGATGGGTCCCCACCGGCAGCAGCTTTGCATGCCCCTGCACTCCTGCACCAGCTATCAGGACCACCCCCAGCACAGCGAAGCTGCTGCTCTCCGGGCAGGCTCGACCACGTACACGGCTGCACAGAGGAGTCACAAGCTGCACAGACTGACCACCCTGCCACAGCTGGAAGTCCAAGTGGGAAAGATGGAATTGTCATCCATTAAAACAAATGCTATTTGAGTGGATTTGCACCTGCCTGACAGCACGGATGCCCAGGCTACCCAGGAAAGGCCTCCGCTCGATCATCCAACAGAGCACGCCAATGGAGAAGCCAGCTCCAAGTGGCATTAGGCTCATTTTCTCTGCAATAAGCAGCCCCAGAGTCAGTGATTCATCCCCTCAAATATTCAATTACAGCCAACCATAATACTGCCTCATGATGGAAAAGACCTCTCCTTTCCATGAAATGGAGTGCACTGCCAAGCAAGCGAAAAAAACCCTCAGGCACATGAACGAGCAGAGAGGGCGTCAGCTACTGCAACCACTCTTCCAGCTTCTGCCACTGTTACCAGAATAAGACCAGTGATTCCTCCTCTCAAGAGCAGAGTAACACAGGAGCTCAGTCAGCAAACCACACAGTAAAGTTGACAGTTTTTCAAATGCAAAACGCGAGAGTTTGAGGCAGCAAGTTCCTATTAAGGTGATAAAATAATTAGAAATATTTCCTCAGCATTTCTTTCCCAAAGAAATGATGCTCCTAAAAAGGAAGAGATGGAATAGTTGTGATGCCACTCGGATGAAAAGTTCAAACTACCATGAGAAGGAAACACAGCTATGAATCACTGCAAGATAATTAACTTCAACACAGAAATAAGAGGCCCATTTGCAACTACAAGCTTTTATAACACAGAGAGGATATCAGCTTTGAAATAATCAGGGTAGGTGATGAAAACCAAGAATTTCCAGTAAACTGAATACAATTATAACACAAAATTGAGACTTTCTCAGAAGATCACATTGAGCTCTGTGGTCAACCTCTCAACTCTAAGACTTGTGCAACTAAAGAGAAAGAGCTACTTGGCGTCCAGTGTGGCTACCCCATGGCTACCACCCAGTGCACACAAGTACAGGCTTCAGGAGGAGTGAGTAAATACCGTGTTGGTTCTTTTGAATGTAGTAACCAAACATAACATTGTGAAATCTGAAGCAAACCCCTAATTCAACTCTATTTTCTTTAAAAATATCCCAGAGGGTTAAGACTAGTGTCAAAACCCAATGGGAAACAGCATTTACTGGCATGCAGTGCGTCAGCATCTGCAGGACAGAGCCACTGCCAGTCATTTGCTTTCTTGCCGTAGTGAGAACACCCCGAACCAAAAGCAGGCTGACCTTGAGCGTGCCTGTTTCACAGGAAGGGAGAGAGACTGATCACATCTCAAAACTTAAGCACCTGTCAGTTAAAACCCTCAGGGCTGTGCAGGGCTTATGCAAAAAATCAGGCTTTAACCCTACAGTCTTCTCTAGGTAATTCTAGCTTTGTCAGAAACACAGGGTAGTTGGAGGATCTGATCTCTTGTTTGATTTGCTGTGATAATAGTCAAAGAAGAAAGAAGCAGCAGACACCAACAGCCACCAAAGTAGTTTCTTTTTCTGTAGACTCACTGTGAAAGCCAGATTTTTTTAGTCACCTGTATGTTGGACTACTTTGCCTTTTTACTTCCCTTAAATCTGTTTTTAAGCTGGTAGAGGAATGCTAAAATTGCAACATGGATTTGAAGTGAACTTCACTTTCTCACTTAAACTAGTGTCTCCAAAGCACGCCTAGTAAAGAGACTCCCGCCCTGCCCTGGCTGTCCCTTACCCCTGGACACAGAGACACCAGTGCTCAGGGCTGCTCAAGCATCACAGCCTGTTCTGCTACAGCGCTTTCTGAAAGAGAAACCAAAGCATTCACCACCTCCTCGCTTCCCCAGCTCATTTTTTCACCTCACCATCACTGGGGTGGAACTGTCCTTTGTACCACGGCCTTCAGAAAACCTCAGCTTCACTCGAACGCTTCGAGTGTCTGAGCCACCCATCCAACACCCGGTATCAATCACGCAGAACATGACTTCCCCATTCCCTTCTCCCCAAACTGTAGACGGGTCATTGCATTTCTTTTCCCAGACAAAGCTATGCTTTGAGGCAGATGAATACGCATCTGAGATAGTGATCTTTTAAAAGATAGCGGTATCCGACAGCTCCGGGGAAGTCGAACAAGACTTGCCTCCAGCTGGTTGACATGGCAGAGCTGTAAAAGCTCAGCAGTTGCCCAAGGAGCAGAGTATAATGCACTGCTTCAGAAGTGGCAGGAAGATAAGAATAACACCCTGCAGATGGCAGAGAACACTAATCCTACAAGCTGAAGGGATACAAGTGCACTAAATAAAATCGATTAGCTATACCATATTGAGTTTTGGCACAGACATTCATTCAGAGGCTTAGAAATAAATCCTCCAATTAATTCAAGTCAATCTTCCTTGCTGCCCCGAAAGTTACAGATGTTATCAACAACAAATGAATTCGCTAAGTTTTGACAAAAACATTCAAAAATATCAGGATTCAAAATTTAAAAGAAGGACCAAGAAATTCCAGAACAGACAATACTGGGAGGAAAGCGCAGACTCTTCAGGTACCAAGCACAGGTGCAGAATTGCAAAGAAACAACACAAAAAAATCACAATGCCTTTTTTTTTTTTAAGCTTTTTCTAGTAAATTTAATAATAGTCCATTTCAGATGGGATAAGGCTCTACCTATACTATTATCCAGAAACCAATGAAAGAGTTCTCTTAAATTACGGGGAGACAACTCATTGTAGTAAACTGCAATAACACATACTTAAAGCACCTCATACGTTAACAAAAGACAAACTAAAAAAGCGTTTTGAGGGACAAATCAAGAGACTGAGCAGCTCACGCAGTCCCTCAGTGTAGTCCTGCCACAGGAACTAGATCTAGCGTTAGCACAGAGGCATCTAAGTAATCACACCGTGGGCTACGGAAAGATGCTACAAGCAGGGACTGCTGGAAGCAGGGGCAGATTATTGTCAGCGAACCACCAGCTTCATGTAACTGAGCTGAAATGGTGAAATCCCAGAGTTGTGCTGTTTCTTGTCTGCAAACTAATCTAATGCTTTTGTTTCTCCAGTTTGTCAGAGCTGGGCTTGTTTTCAAAGGAAGGTTAGGTACAGAACTACTCTGTAGAAAGCAGAACAGTCTCCTGCTGTAGACCACAGAAACAAGCCCAGATAGACAGCTTGACTAAGCTATTACAAATGCATAAAATACACTGCAAACAGTTTTGCATGTGTGAAAGATTTTGATAACATTGCTGAAAAATTCAGTGATGCCTCAATTGGAAGCTTGCATTGTCAGCTGTCTGACAACTGCCTCGGAGAGCAGAGCACAGAGCAGATAACGTCTAGACCCTCCTGTTCTCAGACTCACCAAATTTGTCACTTTATGACGCTGGTTATCATCTCAAACATGAAAAACCTAACACCATGGCAGGAAACAGGCTGAAGAAACTTCCACTTCTTGTTAATTCAAGTGTCATCAGAGAATGGCTCAATCTTTCAGTGCCAGTAGCTGACAGCCAGTTTGGTGACTCTCCATGCCAACCATAGAAAGCCAGCAGCTCACTCTTTACTAGCCTAAGTTCAGGACTGCACCGGCAGAGCAGGAGACGTCCTTCCGATTCTCTTTCCTCCTGTAAGTGAATACAGTGACAGCTGCTCAAAAGCCTGTCCTCCGAGTCAAATATAACATGTAGGTCACTGGGTTAGCAAACCTGCTTTGGGAGGCACTCATGGCAAGTGTGATCCCTGATCTGGGGCTTCCAGTGCTGAAGTCTGCAGAACTTGATGCACAGCTCTGGGCCGGCCTCTGGAGCCCCTTATCTCACCTATTAAAAAGAAAACCAGCTTCATTTCTACCCATTTGTCTCTTCAGGTTCTGCCTCGAGGACCTTCTCTAGCTGCCCCCCCACTACAAGCCTACCACAAAGCACACTGTAAGTGAGATCCTGATGCTCAGTAGGTGACCACCTTTAACACAAGTGCTTCTGTCAGCAGCAGAGCCAGTGACTCCAGGTCTCAAAGGTATCCTCCTCCTACCACTGAGCTGTGGTACTTTTTTTTTTATAGCGTTTTAAGGCCCCCACCTGTATGAAGAAACTCAGAGGAAGTTAGTCAATGGGTTTCAGAGTTCCCATGGTGGAGAAGAGGAAGGGGACCGACCGCCCGAGAGACAACTCAGACAAGTGCACATGGGTTAGGCAGTGGGCCGAAGACAAGCATGTATGTGTTTCACAAGGCAGCCTAAAAATGGTTTAAAAAAAAAAAGCGCGTACCCATTTTAGTTTGTCATGGCTGCACATCAAAAAAGGTAGAAAGCTCAAAAACAGTTTAAGAAGCTCTCAAAAACCTGTAATGATATCAGGAACACAAGTCACGGTCATCTGGGACTTCAGGAGGAGGAATTTCAGGAGAATTAAGATTAAACTTAAGATACTACTTAATTAAGATTAAATTAAGATACTACTTCACTAAATGTTCCAGAGGGGTAAAACTCTAAAGAAAGAGCAACTCACCTGTTGTTCAATTATTATTATTTTTTTAATCTTTCACTCCAGGACTGACACATTGACCTGAGTTTGATTGCATATCATTCATATCATTCTTCATTCACACATTTCATTCTTCATTCACTATTAGGTGAACGTTTTTAAAAGCAATGAAGAATTCTAAGCTTTCTCCATTCCACCAGACAGCCTTGCTTTTAGAAAAAAAAAGAGCATCAGCATATCTGCTGGATTTTCTTTTCCTCAAATCACTTTCTAGCAAGTCCCACTGTCTCCAGGAAGGCATAAAATACACGAGCAGCACAGCCTTCTGGCATGCCGTTCACCAACTGTCCTCTAATCTACGATTCAAGCCATATTAGTATCAGTTTCCACAAAAGCCTGAAGCAAGCAATCCAAAAAGCCACACCAATACTTCAGATCAAGATGTCCTCAACACCGGTCTTTCTCCTCATGTCCAGCAAAACACTCAGATATTCTGAAACTTAAAGCAATAAGTGCTTCCTATAACAAAAAGGCCTTAGAAAGGGAGAAAAATAACTAGGGTTGCAAGTGTTTTGCATGCTTAGAAACCACTGCTTCTCCAAGGAAAAGGATGGACTTCTCGTGACTGATCACGGCGACTCTCTGACACCCCATTAATATCCATTAATACATGACGAGCAGTACCTCCGCCCAGCCTTTGAGCCAGTGAGCATCCCTACCGAGCGGGCAAAGCCTGCCAAATATACCAAGTTCCCATGGCAGGGTTGGGTAAACGTCTAAAGCAGAAGCTTGGCCACAACAGTGGTAGATCAAAGTAGCAGCCCATTACAAACACAGCTGGAGAGAGATTATGATGCACTGGTCAGTCACACAACCTTATGAGTCACACGTGATCATTTTACTTATACTAGACCTCAGCGACATAACAAAGAACAGAAAAGGAAATAAAGATCATGCTGGCACAGCCATTGCCATGCCAACTTCACAGTCACCACACACAAACCGGGAAGGGAAAGCAAAATATATTGTCAGGACACAAGGAAACACAAAGCACAAAGTGACACAACACAACTCTAATGAGATTCTTGAAAGACAATCCAGCGCAGCTGCCGACACTACCGTAAAGCAAGGAATAAATTCAAAGTCTACTGAGCAATCATAAGCTCAGGAAAGGGAAAAAGTCCTCCCAAATCAAACTATTTAAAATGCTGACCACAACATATTGACAATGCAGCAAAACAGGACGAACTTAATCACATTAGCTTGCCTCTAATATACTACACGGCAACTGCATTTTAACTTGCTGCCTCTGTGTTGAGAGGGAAATCCAACAGCAGGTGACAAGCTCTGCTCCATTTTGTGAGGATACCACCACATATCTAAGTGACTTAAAGAGACCAATAGGACACATTTCAAAACACAATACATTATCAGCTAGGGGAGATATTGATGTGAACGGAAATTTGAATAAAGAAGCCTAAAGAGTAATAGGCTAGTAAGCGCTCCACAACAAATCACCACCTTTACCACTAACTTATTGCTTAGGCTACCAAGTATCTCCCTTTTATTCCTTAGTTTTAACAAACAAGCAAAAAGCTTGAGAGAAGTGGACTTTGATATCACCTGAGGGGCAGAGTATGAGAGATGCCCTACTTTATAGGAGGGAACCCAAATATTGTAAGTAATCTATTTCAGCCCAACCATGAGGCTCACAGCAAATCTAACATGCTGAGTGCCAAGACCTCCAACGTGAAAACACTGGAAACATAACAAGGAAGAGTGGTGAGAAGTTGTGCAGAAAACCATCATGTCCCTTCTGAGAGAAAAAATGAGCACCAAGAAAAGCACAGAAGAAGTGAGATTAAGGGAGCCACTGAGCGATCACTGAATTACAAGACCAGAGAACAGGATACCAGATTGGCTAACACGAAGTGTTGCAGTTGAACTTCATGTATAAGAGGTTAAAGGTAAAGAAAAAGGAATATGAAAGACTTCAAGGAAACCAAAAACCCCACCGATATTGCAGCTGAAGATAAGGAAGGTGTGTGGACTAGGTGAATTGGAGGTATCAGCGATCTAAAAGTAGGTAAATAACCACAACTAAGCTAACAAACAATCAGCAACAGCAAGGACAAGAGTTGTGCACAATGCAAAATACTGCATTAAAATATTCTGGAGAGGCTTCCTGCGCAAGTGATGGACAGTGGATGCTAAGAACTTTTCGAGTTAGCAGGAACTTTGAGAGAGTGTTTGGATGAAAAAGGGAGAGACGAGAAGCAACTACAGTTGTGCTTCACACATCTGAAAAACAACACACCAGGAGAAACACACAACCTATTCAACCAGACGTATAAATGAGAACAGTAGAGGCTGGGGTACAAAGCAATAACAGTAATGTCCTAAAGGAAGAGACACAGGAAGGGTGCCAGCAGGAGAAAGGACCTCTTTTGCTGAGTGGGCCTCGGCAGAGGAGAACAAAGACATATGCAAAAGCACCTGCAGAGGAATGGGCCAGATTTAGATCAGAGCACCAAACAGATCAATTCTCTGCATTTGGATAAATGCAAAAGAAAAATACATTTAACAGCATCCTAGACTCTTAAATGATCTTAAAAAGATATGACAAGTTTTGAGAATGCACACTCCTGCAGAAATCCACAGTCAAAAGCAGGAGTCCAAGAGGAGACAAGATGCGAGGGAACATTTCAGACAGCTCATAGGTGATGAGAACATCCACTGTTAAAAAGATTTGTATAGTTTAGCAGGGAAATAGCAAAAAAAAATTAATACTGAGAAGTAAACAGGGGGAGAGTTACAGTACACAAATGTATGTCGATCTCCACATGACAATAACCACATAGCACTTATGGATGTACAGAAAATTGTGAGCAAAGCAGAAGAACTGAACTGAAGACCAGCATGAGAAAAAAAAAGCCAAAACAAATAAATGCCTACACTACAAGGCAAAGGGCAAAAAAATTAAAAACCTGAGGCAAATCTAGTGATAAGTGGGAAAAAAAAAATCTCTCGCTTACATTGAAGAAAACAAATACTGACACAGACATAAAAGGAAAAAAAAACCACCAAACACATCAGCATTAAGAAAACAATGCAGTATCTAGAAGACTGAATAAATTTAGAAGAGAAAAGGCAGCTCTTATGTCCGTGCTTCCCCATGGACCAAAGTTCCCCTGTGTGAGAAATACTGATAAACGCAGGCTGAGCACCAAAATGAACTCTGGGCTAGGGGTGGATACTGAGAGATTCAGAGCAAGATTTTGCACTAACAAAACACAAAATGAAAAACAAGAAAGCTACAGTCATTCTTGGGACCTACATTAACACTCTACCCAGAGGGGACACTGTACAACAGAAGATAAGAAATAGTAATATTTAAAAAAAAAAGGGGGGAAAAATGAAGGTATGCAAGATAGAAACAGCAATGGGCAGGAGAGAATCAGAGGGCTTAAAAGAGAAATTAGTGCTTGATATGGGCATAATACAAAGCAGCAAAAAGACCTACTATATAAGCACCTCACTACGTGAGCAAAGCAGTACTGTGGTGTTACCGTGGCACTGGGAAAGGTGCCGCTGCCTCATCTATTGCCCAAGTATGCAAAACAAACGATCTAGATAAATAATTACATTTGGTAGCTCATCCTCACATATCCTCCATAAGAAAGACAAAGCTTGCTCAGCGGAAATATTTTTGCATTGAGACTGGTAAATAATTTTCAGCATTCTGACTTTTTACGTTAATATCAAAATACCCAAGGGCTCAATAAAATTCTTCTGAGCGTTTCTGGGCTCCCAGAGCAGCTTGTCATCGTGTCCCCTCCACCCGCACCGAAGGGCTGTCGCAAAGCCCGTGGTTTTGCAAGTCATACGGGCGCCAGGAGGATCTCCCGGCGGCACTGGGAAGAGCCCGGAACCCCCCACGGCCTCGGGCACCGCCGGGCTCGGGGTAACCCCCCGCCATCCCCCCGTGCCATCCACCTTCTGCCGCTTTCCTTTGCCAGCTCTCAACTCAGCCCAGCTCTTACCGGCTCCGGGGCCTCCATGGGCAGCATCGGGTGCCGGCATCCCGGCCGGGCACACGGCAAGCGGGGCTGGACCGTGGCCACCCGCTTTTTCTCGCCGGTTGCCCTCCCCAGGGGGTTCACGGGACCTCGGGGGCAGGTATGGGTGACCCCCCAGAGGAGGGGGATATGGGTCCCCCAAAACCTAGGGTGCCACTTACCTAAACTGGGGTGGTAGACCGCTGCCTCAGGCCGGCGGGGCTGCGCTGGCCCGGCCCCCAGCCCCGCACCGGGCGACCTCCCAGTCCTCACCCCGCCCAGTCCCTGCGGCGGCAGCACGCCTAGCTGCCAGGGAAGCGGAGGGTGGGCTAGAGACGAGCACCGCGCCCTCCCCTCGGTAACCCGAGGCCAGCCTCCAACACACCGGGCCCACCAGAGCTACCCCTTCCCCTCAGCGCCAGCCCGTTGCCCGCTCCGCGCCACCTCAGCCCCGCAGACGCCGCCCGAGGTCAATGCCCGCCCCAGTTTACCTCAGCTCAGCCCCACTCGGGGCCGCCGCGGGGCCCGCGCCCCCCACCCGGCCCAACCCACCGACCCCACTCCTTTGTGCCGCGGCGGCGCACGGTGGAAAGATGGAGGCCGCGCACCGCCCGGCCCCGCCCCGACACGCCCTGTCCGGCCACGCCCCCCGCCGTCTCCCGGGCGACCCGGCCCCAGCGCTTAGCCCAATGGTGGCGCAGCACCGCCCGGACGTCGTCCGGCAGCCACCCCTCCCGGACGGCCGCCGCTTCCGTAAGAGCGGTGGGGATTGGCTATCGGAGGGGAAGGGCTGCCTGAGGAAGAGCTCACTCGGTTGGCTCTTGCGGGAGGAAAGGGCAGGGTGAGCGGCGGCGGGGAGGGGAGGGGCGGCGAACGGGGATCAATGGCGGCGCGCTGGGCCGGGGTGCGCCTCTCGCTGTGACGGGCCGGCGGCCGCGGTACGTGGTGGCGGCTCTAGCCCCGGGGGGCGGCTGGAGCAGAGCTCAGGGGCTCTATGAGAGTGGCCGTGGATGGGCTGCGGGGTGGAGAGGGCCGGGCCCAGGCCCTGTGAGCACGGCGGGACGGACCCAGGCCCTGTGAGCGCAGCGGGCCGGGCCAGGCCGGACGGCGGAGGAGGCCGCTCCCGGAGCGGGCTGGGGGGAGGGAAGGCAGAGAGAGGAGGCGGTGAGGGCCCGGCTCAGCACAGCCCGGCCTGCCCCGGAGAGGTCGACCCGCTCCCAGCGTGCCCGGGCACCGTCAGTGGCCGGTGGTGGGTCCCCGTAGCGGGTTTCAGCGCCTCGGCTGGGAGTCGCTCGTCGCCTCCGGCCTGGATCTTGCATCAGGCTGGCTCCAGGCTCGGTGCGCGGCACTTCATGTGATGTGCCGCGGAGGTGCGGGGAGCGCTGCCCGAGTTTCTCGCAGCGATGAGTAGAGGAGCCTGTTATTTAACGGGGTCGGGATGCACCGGGAGCTGCACACGGGTACCTGAAACATCGCCTCTGCCCCAGATCTGTTCCAGCCTTGGTGATGGCAAGGGCTGTGAAGTTTTTGGTTTTTCTTTTTTTTTTTTTTTTTTTTTATCCTGGGAATGTTACCAGCTGATAGCATCAGAAGGTGCAGTTTACAGCTGTGACCTATATGTCTGTCACTTATGATGACAGCTATCACTAGAATAGAGTCACCAGACAAAACCATAGGTGAATGGGGCACAGTTTGCAAACACAGGTGTTTTCTGTGGTCTGGAAGACTTTGTGTGTGTTTGAGGTGCAGTAGGGCAAAGAATACAGCAAGATTAGCAAATTTCGTAAGTACAAGTGTACTTCAATGCTGTGCTGCTTGATTTTTATTTTTTTTCATCCGGTTTTGTGCCCCAGGATGTGGTTGTCAGTAAAGTTGCACATTTGGTGAAAGACAACCAGTTTCTAGGATTGTAGTGAAAATACCGTAGCTGTATGTCTAGTCATAATTAAACTGTAATCCACTTCAGGTAACTTAAAATATATTGTCTAAGTGAACTGGCTGATCCAGAAGGCAAGTGTTTCTCTGTTGAAGGCTTTAGTCTCCAGATGATACTGTGCCCTTGCTGAATCCCTCTCTCTCAGTTTGTTTTTATAACTTTCTGTCACCATTTTGTTGAAACATTTTGGTTCCTCCCCAAATGGACAGGTTGAGATGACACAAGTGGAGAACAAGGTTATCTTGTTTATACAGCACTTGGGTAGGAAAGCTGGCCTTGTACTTAGGGCCTGTCTTCAGGAGGGAGATTAAATTTTCATCTTTTCTATAGGTTTCCAGCTTGCACCACCTTCAGAAATAATACTCAAAGAGCAGGTGCTACATGCCTTCTGGAAAGTGCACTTTTTTTAGGGTGGATTTTTGTTAGATATTAAAAAATAAACAAAAAGAAAGAAAGAAAAGTAGGAAAAAAAGAGAGAAAATTACTAGCCCTTGGCTTGTCCTTTTCCCCACTTCTTAAGAGAATCCTTTTTGTCTTGTCTTTTGATAATTCCCACCTTAAGAGTGCATCCTGCTATAACAAATATTTCTCCAGTCCTCTAACCTGGATTTCTCCTGAGACCTCAATTTGTCATTTGTATTAGAAACAACACTCCACAGAAGTATCAGTTCCTGTAAGAATTTCAGGAGTCTGCTTCCTGCAGGAGGGATTCCTTGTGGTACAAAGGAAGGGTGATAAACTGGTTCCTTTCATTATTGAGTTGCTGCATCCCTCCCTCCCTGGAACAGTGAGTGTTCTGGGTTCTCTTCCAGTGCTGAAATGCAGGCAGGGTGAGATCATAAATGAATAATATTTGGCAGTGCAATTATCTGTAGTCCTTGAGGTGCATGATAAAGTTATACCAAGGAAATAAGAAGAAACTAGAAAAAAGTGTGAGCTAAGCATGACTTCAAATGAACAGCTGTGTTTATGTTGTACTTGCATATACGTTTGATGCAAGAAACAAAAATAGGCCTTAATGCTTCATTCTGTAGCATGGAGCTGGCAGAATAGATCTGGAAAGGGGACATTTAAGACTAGCGCAGGCAGTTTGTTTCATCCTGGGCTTACAGGTGTCAAGACCATGAGTTTCCTTCTAAGGATAACTCCTTGGAGCATCTCCACCCTACGTCCAGTATTGAAATAGGGACCTGGTCTGTCAGTACTCAGGTATTACGATCTCTTGCAGTGGAGGGTGGGTGAGAAGGGTGTGAGCAGGGACTGTACTCACTTGGTCACAAGTGCTGCTCCTGTTTTCTAATCCCAGCCCTGTTTTAGCCCAAGGGAATTCCCTCTTTCACTGACCTCTTGAACCCTGACAGAAGGTCCCCCCCCTCCCCAGTCTGTCCAAGCCCAGCTCTCCCCAGAGCTGCAAAGAGGTGCAGAATGCTGTTGAAGCTTAGAGAGATTAGTTGCTAATTTCTGAAATCTCTTTGTTAATCACTTATATGTATTCATATCATTGAAAGCAGGCGAGCTTTCTTGAGCTTTCACAGGATGGGCGGAAAGAAATTATCTAAAGTGAGGGCAACGTGTCAGATCCTTTCTCCAGAGCAGAGAGATGTAAGAACTGAAATAAAAGGATGACAGTGTAAGTGTGGGGGTTTTCAAATTTATTTAAATTTAGTTTTTATATTTATTTAAGCAAGGTAAATCCAAAGTGGGCTGGGCAAAATTCCATTAAAATGTGACTTTTAGAAACGCAGCCTGAGGCAGACAACTAACAGGGAAGACATAATTATGAAAAAGAGTAAAGAAGGAGTAATAGGTGGTGCTATTAGTCTTAACAGTTATGCGGTGAGTAGGTATCCCAATCAGTACTTACTGTGGAGTGGTCTTTAGAGAACTGAAGTTATAAGTACAGTGAGTCTGTTTTTCAGGATGTGTGGTAATGTCTCATGCACTGACAAGTGAAATCTGGCCCCCACTGTCTTTCATATTGTGTTTTTTCTAAAGGACAGTCTGTTCCACCATGGATGGGGGAGATGGTACTGCTGACCTTGTGATTAACAAGAGGTTTGTGTCTGAATCGGAACTAGAGGAGCGGCGAAAGAGGAGGCAAGAGGAATGGGAAAAGGTCCGAAAACCTGAGGATCCAGTAGGTATGGGATAGATTTTAATAATTATAAGAAAGAGATCGGAGAATAATTCACTTTTGTGAAAAACGGAACTAAAAGGTAATAGCTTGTATTCTACAAGTTGAAAAGTTTTTTACCTGAAGGAACTAAGAACTGTTGGTGATTTAGTATTTCTAACATATGGTCTCGTTTTGTGTTTTGTTGCTTCCTTTCAGAATGCCCAGAGGAGGCGTATGACCCACGTTCATTGTACGAGAGGCTTCAGGAACAGAGAGAAAAGAAGCAGCAGGAGTTTGAGGAGCAATTTAAATTCAGTAAGCACCAGAAGTTACTATTTTGAACTGAGACCCAACAAACTTCATGTATTGTGTGCAACAGCTGTATACAATATCTGAGGGACATGTCTGTGTGTCTGGCTCTCTGAGAGATAAACTTCAGAAAAGTATTACTGAAATCTTGTATTTTTCAAGGATGGTAGATGGTCCTGCAGATAACCTATTGCTGTGGCACTGAGACAGCACTGCAGGCATGCGCAACTCAAGAGTTGCTTGCAGTTATGAAGCTGCATTCCTGTAAAGTGTGGAATACTAGGCTTATTTTGCACATTAATTAAAAAAACACCCTGATACCAATCTACAAAAAAGTGGAAATGTAATGTGGTTTTGTGACTCTTGAACTTACATTTTTAACACAAGACCATCCTATTTGAATCAATTAAAACAAATTCTGTTCTAGTAGCTGTTACATTTCCAACCTGTATTAGTTGATGCAAAAGTGATTTGAGGATCAAGATTGGTATTTGGAAGAAGTAAGCATACAGGAGTTGAGTCAAAAAGTAGATATTTAACTCTTCTAATGAAATGGAAAACTAATTTCTACTGATGTTTGAATTTCTGGTTTTGTAGAAAAATCCTTTGCATTGTATCACCTGTATATGTGCTGCTGAGTGCAAAGATGATAATGAGAACTAGAAAATTATTAGCCATTTTGGGGAAAAGGGGAGCTATTGGTTCTATCTAAAGAGAAGTGAGAATGATACTGTGGGACTCCATTTTAAGGTGGGTTGTGATCAATTTTGGTTCTTTAGCTGGAAGACTTACCCACTATTGTGTCCGTTAAGCTCCAGTTAGCCTAGCTGTATTCTGTCTATAATTTCTCTTCTATTGTGATGCAAAAAAAAATATGTTTTACCTTTAACTATGGCTCAGTCTTTGAGTTCTGTTAGGTAACACTCCCTGCCCCTGCAGATGCTACTGAGTGCATTACTGATTACCACGATTGCCTTTCCTGTTTTGTAGTACAGGCTTTTAGAATCGTTCCTGTAGACACATTTCTTTGGGAGAAGGTAAGTGGGAGGAATTGACTAACTAAAGATCAGTGTTGGGTGAACTGTGGACCGCTAGTTTGCCTCATCAGATTTCAGCCCACTGTGGCCATTTGTGACAAGATTTGTCCCCTAATATGCTTGAATTTGCCTTAAAACATTCCTAAGTATTTTTTCTATCCATGGGAATTTTGGAGGAATAAAAAATGAGTTTAGTGCACTGTGATTCTGATCGGTCAGCATTGATGATGGGGCTTGGGAGGAAAAACACCTTAATACTGCAGAATTGTGTTTGCATAAACACACAAATTTAGTTACTCTAAACATTTTGTGTAGATAAAACTGGTATACAGGCTAGCAGTTTTCTGCTAGGTTATTCAGCATTGCAAGAATGTCTTCCTTTTCAATGTAAAATAATTTTAGTAGAATGTTAATAGCATTTTAAATGAAAAATAATAGTAGTAGTCTCTGAAATACAACTTTAAAAATTTTCTTTCTGAATGATTATGGTAGCCAAAATAAGGATAAGTGGAAGTTATTTGCTGTCTCTTGAGTTTTGCTTGTATTTTTGGTGGTGAAAAGTGGAAAGTACAGATAGCAGCATTAATGCATTAAAGTCTCCAACTGTACCTACAGGATTCTTTCCAGCTGGAGAGTTTCCAGTTTACTTCAGTGAACTTTTGATCCAAGTCATCTTTGGTGATGTGACTAAGCAATTCTTGTCCAAGTAGCCACCGGAAAACTGACTGCTGTCAACCTGGATGGAAAAGGCTTCTACTAACTGTCTAAATTTATTGCTTCCCTTGCCGAGTTATGTTAGATCTGCAACATCTTCCCTTTGGTTTGGGAAATTGTAAACCAAGTACTGGAATGAGAAGCATCCCTGAGAGGTGATAACTGAGAAGTAAACCAACTGCTGCTTTTAAGGCAATCCTTACAGAATAACAGATCCCTGCTAAGCTGGAGAGCAAACCCTGCTGTAGGGCATCTCAGTAACACCAGCCATAAGCATCTCTAGGCTGCTTCTCTTCGTTTGCAGATCAGACAAGCAGAGAAGGAAATGAATTCATGTCACTTGCTTCAAAAAATGTCCAGAGTTTCACTACTTTTGCTGTCTGTTTGAAGGGGCCCGCAGCAGCAGGAGTGATTCCTGCAGGTTACTGTTTTTTAAAGATTTACAAATGAGCTCTGCATTCATAGAGCTGGAAAGAGTAGGGCTCAGCCTCTAAAAAGTAACCTCAAATAATAATTGATTTCTGGAGCTTTTCTGTCAAAGGCAGACGCTTGCTGATTATCAGTGTAAGTGAGTTGCTTAGCATGCTGTTAAAGTAAGTAGGACTTGACAATGTGGGTGAAGATTAAAAAAAATATGGTGACCTCATGTAAAAACCTAAAAATCCTCTTACAGAATTAAACTCTAATGAAGACTAAAGGTGATGTTTGGGTTAAGATTTATGAGGATGACTACAAATAGCAAGACTTGGTCTTTCTAAAAAAAAAAAAAAATAATTATTGCCTTTCTAAATAAATCATTTGATTGAGAGGTCTTGGACATTTGCAGAACAGAAAATAAAGGACCTTCCTACTGCACTAGCGTGTACTTCCTTAAAGTAGGGTAGCATGCTTAGAAAAAATTTGGTTTTATTGTTTTTATTTGGAAGTTAAGAATTGTCTTGCTTCTACTTTTTTTTTATTTTTTTCTTAGGCAGCTGTTAATCTCAGTTAAGTTACTAATTGTTTGCTTTAAGAAAATGTACTTCCTGTTTTGAGACGAGACTGATGTGGCGAAGTAGTGTGGGTTTTTTCCAGTTACTGGTTGGTTTAAGAACAGATTCTGAAGAGACAGGCTTCAACTCAGTATCTGAAACCAAAACAGCAAATATATCATTGCTTAATGCGGCTATTCCTTGGTTTGTGTAACCTGTTCCAAATGGCTTTTCAGAACTGCAGAAAACCTGATGGTGTGAAAACTTAGTCAATTTTCCTTAATTTTATCAGCAAGTCCAATAGCGTTTCATGGCTTCCTATGAATTGTGTCCTGCTTTTCTCTGTAGTAGTAGTGTTGTGTTCAAACTGTGTTAGTTTGTTGTAGTTTGTGTGCTTGAGTGTGTAACACTTTCGGCTTGTTAGTACCCTGTATCATTAACTGGGAAGTGTTTTTACTCCTTAGTTACAGAATCCAGCAGATAGCTGGTGGCTTTTGCTTTGTACCCTTTTCTCGGCACAACAGCATGACTGCTGGAGTACCCAGTTCACTCTGCTCCCCGCGATCCCAGTGACTTTTCAGCAGTATTAGAAATGTCATAGGCAAGATGTGGATGCTCACCCACGTTTTCTGGGGCGGTTGGAAATCATCAGAAAATGTTCTAAGTGGATGGCAAAGTAATGCAAAATAAATGGCTGCTCCCTAAGTGGTTTTAGCTTATCAATGTGCATTCTTTTCCTTTATTCAGAAAATATGGTAAGAGGCTTAGACGAAGATGAGACACATTTCCTTGATGAGGTTTCTCGTCAGCAAGAGCTACTAGAAAAGCAACGAAGGGAAGAAGAGATGAAAGAACTAAATGAATACAGAATATCCTTTGCATTAAAATGGCTGGTGGTTATATAGAGGGGGTTAAGAGACTGTGCTGTAGTTTGAGTCTGTCATTGATGTTCTTTCTATAAAACTCCTTTACAGAACATGTACAATGATAGACTTTTAAAGTTTAATGTTTTTATTGGATCTCCCTATGTAAAGTGTGATATTCCCCTCCTGCCTCAACCTCCACGTGTCTTTGGTACTTGTCTTTCCTTCTCCTGCTCCTCATTGTTTGGGTTTTTTGGTTGTTTTTTTTTTCTCCATTATTGAGGGCATGAAATACCATAGCAGAAGAGAGAAATAGAACATAAAGGCAAACCAGCATATTCTGCTGTTGTCTTCTTATTGAAAAGTAAATGTTCTTGTTTGGTTTTTTAACTGCATATTGTCTGTTTTTAAAATACCTGTTTGACATAATGTGTGAATTGTTCTCTCTGTTATTCTTCTGGAAGTATTAGCTGCTTTCTCCCTTGCTGATAGGTGCAGGATGAGAAATTAAATACATCTGTGCAGATGCACTGACTTTCTTCTGGGAGGTCAGTGCCCCGGGAGACTCAGCTCCTTTGGGTGATACAGACTTTTAGGCAGGACTAAGAGCAGGACAGTTTAGCTTTGCTGTTAAATGCCAAATCTTCATGAAGATGTGCTAGAAAATAATACAGGATGCTTTTTCTCTCTGATCTGTGCCAGTCGAGGCTGGAATGATTTGAGGATTTCTGTGCTAAGCTAAATGTTGGGTTTTTTGATGTTTACTGAATCTGTGCAGAACCTTATGGTTTCTTTGCCTCCTAATGAAAACCATTGCTTTTAAGTCATCAGTGAACAAAGCACAAGTTCTCAAGGATGCTTTAATATAAATGAAAGAGTTTGTGGACACAAGAAGGTGACTGAAACCAGGCAGCAAATAAGGCTGAATAGTGCCATTGCTACAAAGATCTGCATTACCTTGTATAATGATTTGCAACTTAGAGCGTGTGTTCTGTGAAGAGCATGCAAGTTATCTCAGTAATGTGTTTATGAAAAAGCAATACTGATGCTTTTTTTTTTTTTACTTCAGAAATAGGCTGTGTTAGTTGATGGTTTTGAAGTATTTTCTTGATTTGTTGGATCTAATAATAGGATATATTTAGTTTTGGTGATGGTTGCTTGCGGGTCTGGCTGATGCAGGGCTGTGCAGTTGAAGATTGTGCTGTGGAAGCAGCTGACAGCTCTAGTTAGGTCATGTACGTTTGGGGTGAACCATACCAGCCCTGATGGAATCTTACGTTGTCTTGAATTAGACACACAACCCACTGATAGCTGAATTTACCAAGCAGGGCCTGTTCAAGACGTGCAGGCCATCTAAACTCAGTCTTTGCAGTCTTAGTAAGATCATCTGGCTCTGTATCTGACGTCTTGCTGTAAATTAAAATGTAGAACTTAGTGCTGATGGGGCAGAGGGAGGGTGGATGTTTTAAAGTTGCCTCATCTCACAAGCAACTGAAAAGATTTGCCCATTCTGTTTCCTTTTTTTAAAAATTTTAATGTTTTTAATTTAACCATAGCATTTCAAGCAACCTCAGAGCAACTTGCAAAACAGCTCATCTGTGTTTGAAATTTCTGGTGCTATTCTTTTAAAATGCAAAAGGTGGTTTTGCACCTGCAGGTTGTTACTAATGTTACGGTGACAAAAAGCAGTGGGTAGTGCATAAACATGCTGGATCTGTAGGTACTGTTCGAGTGCTCTTCCAAACTAATAAAAGGAATGTCAACCCAGTGGGTTTGATTATTTGGTCTTTTTCCTGGTACAACATCCACTAAGCTCCCCAGAGGCATTAATTTCACGGTAAAATCTACATCAATATTCAAGTATGGAGCTTTTTTTCTTTCTTTTTTTCCTTCATTTTTTTGGTGTTGAAAAATCATGAAATCATGTAGCTTAAGGGTAAACATGCCTTGGAATATTTTAATGCACTCTCGAGCATAAGAAATTCGTATGCGTGGATGCATAGGAATTTTACTTCCTCCTACATAAACAGCTAGTGTTTTTTACTCCTTACCCTATCCAGACCCCACTGGTCTGACAAAGTTTAAAAATGTATGGATTTTTTTTTTAAGCCAGTTACAAGAAGTGTTTGAGAACAACATCCTCTTGTCTTAAATCCTGCATAAGTGTAGGACAAGTCCCCCTCCAAGAAGCAGGCTTTACTGTAGGACAGCTCTTTTAATGCAGTTGATATTTAGGCTTGAGAGGTTTATTTCTAATGTAGTCTCCCTGAGAGGGGACACTTCTTGGCAAGGTGTAGTGTTACATGTGCTAATAGCAGTACATATAAAATCTCTGTTAAAAATGGGCCATGTCTCTGGTAGTTGAGTGTTAGGAGAATGGCATCCTGGGTGGAAGTGAAAAGTCTTTAATTCAGTATTTTTTTAAAGGAAAAGTCTTTGGGTTCCTCAGCTAGGCTTTTGTAGTGCAGTGTTAGAATATAACAAGGTAATGAACCTAAACATGGAAGTTGAACAGTGCAGTGTGTGGAATCATGTGTTGCAACATCAAACCGTGTTCGACACAACAAGCTTTTAGATTGCTTCTGATAGCCACAGGATGGCACTCCTGTGACATCTTAAAAAATAAATAGCATTGAACAGTCTGGTTTTGGCTGGAAGACTTTCAGTTGAGGTAGGGAGCAGGCTGGGTTACTGCTGTATCCTTAGGAAAATCAAATAAGGAATAGCATCTGAACGCTCCTAATTATAAAGTGATTGGAGACTTTGAGTGTGTCACTTCAAAGGAGGGCGGATGTGCAGACATTCAGTGGGGGGGAAAAAAGCTGTGACATATATGAAATATATGGTCCATCAACGTGAAATTCGCTATCCAGTATTTGTCTGCAGTAACTGGGGCAGGTTTCACAGGGTGAAATTCCAGCTTGTGGTTATGTCACCTGGTTAGTGGGATTGTAGTCAGAGAAGAAACTGATAGGAAGCTATATTTAGGGTTATAAACAAATACCCTTTTAAATGAGGTTGATTTGCCTTTGGTATGAGCAGTTTAAAAATTTTGCAGCAGCTTTTTTGACTCCCCTGGCACCCCATTAACAAACAGGACCTTTGATGGACCTCACTTCATCAAATACAGCTGGACATCAACTGTTATCAGGGACGGGACTAGATCCTGCTGCAGAAGGAGACCTGTCTAGTGTGTGCGCAGGGTGAGTGTGCCTTAATGACAGACCAAGCTCATTCTTATCCTGTCTGAGAACCTGCTTAAGCTTCTCCACCTCATTATAGGTTTCAGCTGCATCCCACCTTGCTAACACTCTTTTAAGCTACTTAGTTTTTCTGTGCAGTCGCAGTCTTTTGGGTGAGTCTTAGACCACATGCACCCTTAATCACATCTGCCTCCTTCCTCCTGGAGTTGGTGTTCAAACCGGCAGTAATAGCCTTGTGGCCCTTACGTAGAGATGAGCTGAAAAGTTAGGGTGAGAAATACCAAAACAGAAAATTGAACTGTTTTGCTTTGGTAGGCTAAAATCTGCTGGGCTCAGCAAAAAGAGGGTTTGAGGAGTAGAAGTGAGCCCACGTATTGCTATTTAGGGTTTTTTTGGTGAGGATTAGGGTTGAAGCAGCAAATTTGAATTACAAATGTGCTGATCTCTGTAGAAGTGGAAAGTACTGCATTGCCCTTTTACTTATTTATTATTATTTATTTTTGGTCCAGCCTGACCTTTTTGCTTTTCTAAGACCTATAGGAAAAGGAAGGACGATGGGTGTGTTTATGGGTGCTGAATGTGGTGTGTGGTGTGCATTTCTGACTCCAGAAAAGCAGCTCCTAGTCTGCTGCCTGGACGTCTTTACAGGGAGAGCTGGTATTGATCCCTCTGAGAGCTCCACACCCAGAGGGCGAAGTCTCTTCTGTTTTGGCCAAAGATGCTAGCTAAATGTCATTACAAATAAGTTTATTTTGATAGAATATGTGAATGAACTTTGGTTGCTGCTGTCAGCAGAGCTGGCTAAATATATCGGAGAGGAAGTGTCTGTTCTCTCCATTCCTTCCTGGTTGATCCTTAACCCTTAACTCACAGCACTCTCACCAAAGTGGGAGTCAGTATGGACCCAAAGAAGGAAACTGAGAAGAAATTGCCCATGAAGTCAGTGGAAAACAAGAACAAATTCTCTCAGGCAAAGCTGTTGGCAGGAGCTGTGAAACACAGAAGGTTAGTTTCACACCTCTATAAATTCATGAGGAACAGAACCCAGTTAGCAGCGTAAAGGGAGGCAGGCCAAAACTGCCTCCAGAGAGCGAGCTGTAAACAGGCCTAAAGAAAAAAGGGGGGAGGTATAAGAAAAGACCAGGCTTGTTTCTATAGGCTCCCACAAACTGTGGGAAAAACATGAAGCAATTGAAATAGATAGTGTGTGTAAAGCAAGTGGGTAGACTCTTCACTCTAGACTGCCAGGCTTGGGCAATCCTGCTTGGGGATCTAGAGGGAATCTATTTTACAGCTCTATTTGTAGATACCAGTGTCACCTCACTCGTGTAATTTCGCTCAGGTTTGCATAATCTATCAGCCGATTTTATCTGTGTCTAAAATGGATTGTTTTAATCACTTCTGGGGGCAGCATGGGGGAGACATAGGTTACAAGAGAAGAGCTTTGTGTACCAATTTGATCCCGAGGGCATCAGGCAAACTTCCCTTGTTTCTCGCTGATTTGTGCTGATGCATCAACACCCTTGCCATCCCAGGGAGATGGCAGCTGGGTTTGTGATCTCTTTACTGTTTTGATCTTGGCCTGCAAACGCAGCTGCTGGTCTGCTACAGGTTATGGAGAAACTAGGCATGTGGGACCACAGATGAGTTGTCTAATACTGAAGATGATTACCGACATCTAGAAGTTCAGTCAGTGTTTTTGAATCTGTCCCAGAGAATGAGAGATTATTTTAGAAGCTTATCTTGTAGGGTGATGTTTAGCTTCCAGTACAGCAGTAATTGCACGTCTGGAAACCGAAGTAAGCGCTTCCACCACCTAATCCGTGGGGGGTTGGGTAGTTGTTTGGGTTTTTGGAGGGCAGAGAAGAGAACCCCTGAACTGATAAGAAGCAGCCAACAGTG
Source organism: Fratercula arctica (assembly GCA_947846985.1). Taxonomy (NCBI): domain Eukaryota; kingdom Metazoa; phylum Chordata; class Aves; order Charadriiformes; family Alcidae; genus Fratercula; species Fratercula arctica. Next base: position 22,753,163 of record CANTUZ010000007.1, read on the forward strand.
CCTTTTTTCTTGTAACTACTAGTACTTAACACAGTAGGATGTAGAGAAGGAGCTGGAATGTGCATAATGGCACATCTAAAGCCTGCAGATGGTATCTATTCGAAGAGAGCATCTTAACTGACATGTCAGTGCCATCACAGACTTGCTTTGCAGTCTTCTATTTTTGCCATCTTATCTTTTGTCGCAAACTGGCCAAAACTAAGCGTAGCATGAGCTCAACATCTGCTCTCTGAGCTTTGTAGTTTCCTGTAAAGGTGTTAGTACTATTGAAATCTCCCTACGCGGAGTAGCCTTTCATCTGTACTGCATGTTCTGACGGGGACAGAAAAGAGTTAATGCATTAAAATGCTCATACTTTATTAGTTCATCACAGCTGAAGCCGGGAAGCATTTGTTTATGTGGATGGCTCAGGATTGGGAACATGCAAGAGGGGGGAAAAAGAAACCAAGCAGTGACAAGAAAGAGCTACAGAAATTCTGAAGCATCAGAAGCCCAAGTAACGCTCCTCTCCCCCAACACCGCTTTGGACCCAAAAAGAACCACTTTCTTTTTAGCTCAGACACTGCAGCTGTGTGTGAATTGATGCAAAACCTATTAGGTGTCTTACTGGGTGCAAGATTTCTAGATGTTTTGGAGCAGGTTCTCTAGGTGTTTGAATGAAGGGAAGGAAACCCAGGAAGGGGAAAGGCACAGGTGTTGCACCAGTGAGCATGGTCATCATCCACTTGTGCAAGCCTGTGGTCTGTGGGGTGGCTGAAGCTCAGGTAGTCGTTCCTGGTCTCCTGTGGGGTACTTCCAGCTGCAGAGGCAGCTCTGGGTTGCTGTGCGAGAGGTCTGACTTGGACTGCCAGAGGCATGTTTCTGTTTCCCAGGTTAACAGTTGCTGCTTGCCGTGTAGGTGTTGACTCTTTCTAGGATCCTGCATGTTCCCCGAGGAGCCCCAGCTAACAGCAGTTAGAAGTCCTGATGGTCATCAGGGGATCCTGTTGGCGTTCACTGCAGCATTTGAGGCAAAGATGTGACTTTAACTTCACAGTAATTAAGTGGTTGCTTATGAGGAACAAGACGCTTTCTTCTTTTTCCCCCCCCTCCACAGTTCAGATGGTGGTAACAGTGTGAAGAGGTTGAAACTAGATACTGATCATGACGAAAAGAATCAAGGTACGTCCTGATTTCTCCATGTGGGAAGCTGCCTGTCTTTCACCTGAACAGCAACTGACTTGGTGTTAGATCTGATAGAGGATTTGCTTTTCTGTTCCTTCATTATGCAAGACAGCACAGACTGCGGTTGGCACGTTCTCCCTTAAAGCAGTAGGAATGGTAACTATAGGCGCTGGCAGCCTTCAGAGAAAATAGGGCTGGAGGGAGCCTCTGCGGGTCATCGGACTATCCCCTGCCCAAAGCATGCCTGGCAGGTGTTTGTCTAAGCTGCTCTTAAATCTCCACAGATAGAGATTTCACACCCTCCTTAGGCAGTTTATTCTAATGCTTAACTGATTTTTACCTTTAAAGAGTTTTACCTTATACCTAATAGGGGTCTCCTTAGCTGCATTTCGAGCCTAGTGCTTGTTCTGTGGACAGGAGTCATGGAGAACAGATCATCCCCTCCCTCTTCACAGCAGCGTTTGATATATTTGTATACCTCCACTATTAGCTTTTCATGCCCTGAAGTGCTCTTGTCCATCCTGAAACCAATTTGTTTCAGAAAATTATGGGGAAGTAGAAGAAAAATTAAGTTGCATTTCAGTTGTAGCTGTCAGGGGCTGCAGTTGACTTGCTGTCAAGATACTCTGACACAAATAGGGTGAGCTGCAATTGTGTAATGACAACCCAAGGTGCTTCCTGAATCTCCTTCTGTTCAGTAAACTTTCAGAACACTGGAAATAATTAATTAGCTGTGGAAGAGGGGAGATGTTGACTAGCAGAGCAATGGAATAAAACTTCTTCCCAACTATGCTGTCATATCACAAAAAATTATTCAATTACACAAAGCAGAGCTATTTATTCTTATTTAGTGGGTTTGGTACTTGACAAGCATCAAACTTGACAACTTCAGAATAAAATTCTGTAATGCCAGCATAGAACTGGGCTTAAACTAGTGATGAAGAAAAAAGATAAAAATCCCCTGAGGTAGCAAGTCCTTCCTATCAGAATAGTTTTAGTGCAGCATAAAGCTGCCTTACGCTTTAATTAAATCCTGCAATCATCCACCGCTGACATGGTGATAGCAGGTGAATGACACGCAGCGGTTCCTGGACTGATTAAAAGCCTTTTCCTGCACTCTTGTTTTTGACTGAGGTACCTCTCTTTCAGAAAAACCATCCTGTGTCCCCTTGGGGAGCAGCTCTGTGGGAGGCTCCACAGTCCACTGTCCCTCTGCAGCCGTGTGCATCGGGATCCTGCCTGGCCTGGGCGCCTACTCAGGAAGCAGCGATTCCGAGTCCAGCTCGGACAGCGAAGGCACTATCAATTCCACTGGAAAGATCGTCTCTTCTGTCTTTCGTAGCAACAGTTTCTTTGATGGTCCATAACGAAATCCTTCCGTGTGTAATGTAGTGCGGAGTACCTTCCAAAGCCCTGATGGGTGCTTGATGCATCCTTCTGCCCCAAATATAATCTTTCTAGCTAACCTCTCAACTTTAATACACTCAGATACTCCTAAAATAACTCATTATGTCTTTTTTTTTTTTTCCCCCCAACTTTCCATTTCTGGGGTGCATACTGAGCCTGGAAGAAAGGCTGCCATCCTAAACCAGAAGGCACACCTAGTAATGTAATAAAGGTCTGAGGGTAGGGAGAAAAGAGCTTTATCTTTTAAAATTCTTACGGAAAGAATGAATTCTGGTGATCTAAGAAGTTTATACAAGACTAACAGACAAAAAATACTCACTTGAGGCAGTGAAGTCTTGTAGAAACAGCCATGTGTTCTGTTTTAAAATGTCATTTTTATTCTGTATTTGAGAAATGGGGGCAGAACTAAAATCAAGCAGATGGTGAAGTGTAGATTGCCATGACACTGTAAAGAAGTTTTAGTGTTACATGATTAAACACATTCTGAATGCATTTTTTTTATCTCGGCTTGTGCCATTCATAATTGTTCCCGTTCCATTAAGCAATTTCTGCTCTACCCAACCAGCCCCTTCCTCAAACCACCATCCGGGAGAAGTGCAAGCCAGCCTCCTACAAATGCAGAGATGGTGATGGAAAACTCTTGTTCCGAGTGAGTTGAGAGGAGCTGCAGTTGGCTTTTCTGCTCAAGGTCATCGCTCTTGCACTGGCGCTTGATAGGTCCTTCAGCTTTCCTGCAGCAGTGTCCTGACGAGCGTGAGGGCAGAGTGGGTGGGATACCCTGGTTCAGCCCGACCTCTTTGTGCGGAAGCTGGAGAACTCCACCATCCTTGGCAGTGGTTTTTGAAGTTGTGCTGGATTTAGGAAACCTGACATGGGAATGCTTATGGGTGGTGTGGAGCGGGGAGCCAGGCATGAGCAAGAAGTAGACTGTGAAAGCTGAGGGCTTTTCATCTGTGTGCAGACAGTGCTCGCGGGAGGTCAGTGGGGTGGAACAGCTCAGCGTGACTGCTCAGAGGTGGAAATGCCTTTGTGACTCTCCTTCACAGCAGTCCTGCGCTACATACTACTCCGAAGTGTACATGCTTCTGAGAAAGTAGCCAATGCATGTGGACTGAAGGGCAGTTACCTGAACTCAGCAACTCAGAAGAGAGCAGCTGGGAGAAAAGCAATGAAACCTGAAGGCCTTTAGTAGGACTCATGCCTTGGCTTGAGTGTTGGAACTTCCTCAAAGGAGACAAGGGGAGTTACGCTCATGCTGAAGCTATCCTTAGCCAAATACCCTTTCTGTTTGCACAGCCCTGTTCCACAATCAGATCCTTAAAACCACACTAATTCCTCCCCTGTTCTCCTGGGTGCCTGGCACCTCTCTCGTGTTTGCTCCAGAGTTGCTCCTGCCTCTTCTCCAGCCACCCTAATTATGGCGCTTTCAGGTGGAAAATAGTGAGAGCTCTCACTGCCTCCCTAATGCTTTGCTCTGAATGACTTTCGTCGTACTTAGCTATGGAGTGATACAGAAGTGGTGCACAAAAAAAATTCCTGTTCTTCTTGAAAGTTCCATTTGTAAGAGCCCTGAGAGGTTGGAGCGAGAGATGTAGGTGTCCTTCCCTGGCATTGAGCTAGATCAATAATCTCTCTGTGGAGTTGGAGCAGCCTGGCCTAGCTGTGAGCGCGCTGGGGCCATTTTCCTGAGTGATGCTTAGCGCAGCTGCAGTCAAAATGGCTGATTTGGACAGAAATTTATAGCAGGATTTGGCAGCCAGTTGTGGGCAGAGGTGGTGGTGGTCCACAGGGGCTGCAGGTGGGACCTGGAGCAGCTGATGGTGGTTATGTTGGAGCCTGCATGGCCAGGAGGAGCTGTAATTTGGTTAAAAGCAGACCTGAGAGCCCCCTACTTTCTTCTAGGGCGCTCGGGAAACACCTGGAGCTCGCGCAAGCCTTTGAGTCTGAGTCACCTCTGCTGTTCTCAGGGCCTGGTTCCCATGAACGCTCGGCAGAGCTGTCCCAGCTCCTCACTCTATCCCTTGGTCCCATTTACCTTCTTACAGTCAAAAGTCTTCTGACATTAAGTTACCAAAATGCAGTGAGAGACATGCTGGGACATAGCGCGAGGGATGGAGGATAAATCAGACCTTCTGGAGACAGCAGCTGTGGCAGCAACCTTGCTCCGGGGCTGACGTGCTGGAGGAGAATGGCTGACTCCAGCAGCTCTGTCATTCAGTGGTGGATTTAGATGTTTTGGAGGGTTTTGTTTGGTTTATTTTATTTTTTTTATTTTTTTTTAAAGACTGTTCTCTCTTTGCCATGAGTGCATGGTGTGTGCTTCATCCCCTCCCCAGGGACAGCTTCATAAACTGCTTGTTGTCTGTCTTAGTTGCTAAAGCTTCAGAGAGGTGTTAAAAAAAAAAAAAAGAGGACCCCCCACAAACGCTTCACTAGCAGAAGCGCTTACGAGCCAGTGCAGCTGCATGTGAGGTTCTCTTATGGAAAGAAAAAAAAATAATCATCTTTTTCCAGAGTCACAGGCTTTGATCTGGAAGCTGAGCCATACACAGCATTATTTTTGAACGAGCCACCCTTCAAAGGCTGCTTCTCCATGGGGAAAAAGGTGGTGTTGGTTGGGTTTTTTTCCCTTTCCAGGGGGTTTGCAAGGCAAATGTTTTCACAGAGCAGGCCCAGCTCTCCTGAGGGATGGGCTCTTGCCTAGCACCGTGCTCAGAGCTGGCTCGGGGCCTCTCCATCAGCATTGCTGCTGTGCTTTGGCAGAGCGGGGCAGTCTGCCTGCTGGTGGCTCTGTGGCACCAGTGGCAACCACACACTCGCTAGTGCTGGTCGGTGGCAGCCAGCACGGCCAGTAACACTCGTGTGTGCAAATTGGCTCCAGGCTTTGCACAGAGACACCGACCTCCCACTGCAAGCGCTTTGGCTGATGGGGAGAAGGGAGGCCAACTTGCTCTGAGTTCGGAGCAAGGCTGGTGATCCCTGCAGCATATCCAACTCTACCTGCCAGCTTCAAAAGACCCGAATCTAGTTAACAACAGGAGAAGGCAGCAATTAGTGCTGAAGACAGCACGTTGCTGATGAGCAGCTCCAAGGAGCTGCCAGAGCGTGGGATGTCATTTCCCAGCCCCTCTCCTCCAGGCAGCAGGGAGTTTTTGTTGCACGGAAAAAATTCCGGAGGTGAAGCAGCGGTGAACCATGAAACTCTCTCTGCCAGTCTCGTGTGGGTTCAGCGGTGTTCTCCCAAGCACGCACATGTGTGCGCATGCACCAGCCCCTGCCCTTGGCTCAGGTGGACACCAAGAGCTGATGGGGGCTGAGGGGGTGCCATCCATGGTCACCTCCACCTTCAGTCACCCTCTGGCACACTGCTGCCATCGATGGCCTGGGGCTGATCCCGGGGTGACACGAACACCCACGCTCCCAGACCTTCCCCTCTAGGAGACCCTTGTTTTAAATGTCCAAGTCTCTTTATTAACCTGAGTATAACAAATATAACATGTACACAGTATAAAAATGAACATAGAGTGTGACAGAGGTACAGGTACAACACAGATACATGAACTATACAATGACCAGTTCATCGAATGATAATAATATATTAAGCATTTCATTGCTTGGAAAAAGCAAGTTTTGATTGTAAAAATTGTATCCTGTTCCACTGAAATTATACAAAGTACATTCAATACTGAAAAGTGACTCAACAGAGTAGGGCCAGGGCATGGCCTGGCCGCTTAGTGTTACCTTGGGCGGGACTGTATAAAATGAATCCAGACACTTCTCTGGGATGAGTTTTAAGAACTTAGCAATTAAATTAAGAAGTACAAAGTGTTTCGGGGAGGGTATTCTTCTCTTAAAAGCATGTGGAACATGCGCTTTCGGTAGGGCTTTGGCAGCATGCAGAGGGACGCGGCTCTACGCGGGCTCCGAGTTGATGGGTGGCAGGTTTCGGTGCTTGAAGTACTGCACGACCTGCTGGGGCAGCTCTGCCAGCACGGCCTTGGCCAGGGTCTCCTTGGGGGCCTGCAGGCAAGAGGAGCAGACACTGGCCTCAGAACGGCTGCAGGGGACGCACCGAGAACACGGCTGGGCTGTCCCCAACCCCAGCCTTTCATTTAATACCCCCTAGAGCCCACTGGCAGCCAGCGTTTTATACCCGTGGGGTGGTATTCTGTAGTACACCTCCCCTCCAGGAGATAATTCACTGGTAGGGAGGAATAAAACATACTTGGTAGGTTAGAAAAAGCAGGTATCGAGTACCAGCAGGTGAAACACAAATACACTGCTTAGGTGCAAAAAGAGGTAGGATAAGCACAGGCTGATTTTCTGCACCCTCTGGCAACCCTGTGCCCTCCGACCCAGGGCTGACTCCTGGCCGATGGAGATGGGATCTTGTTTTCTCTTTCTTTTTTGTTTTTTTGTTTGTTTGTTTGGGTTTGGGTTTTTTTCTTCCTTCATCAGCTTTTTCCCAACACACAACGGTGGTTGGGCAGCGGGGATGGTCCCGCAGAGGGGACCTGCACAGGGCCAGTGCCAGCGTCACCCCTTTCTACTGGCACTGGGGGGGCTCGGGGCTCATCCCCAATTGGGGCAATTCGGCTTTAACCCCTCAGCATGTGGGTGCTGGATGAGGCCAGAGGGGGAGACACTGGCATGGGACCATGGCAAGGGATGCAAGCCCAGGGCCACCCCAGCTCACTGCAATGACCCCGCTATAATTAATTGTTTTTTTGATGAGGGGTGGCAGAGACAGGGGATGCTCAGCTGGCGCACATTATGGCGATGCAGCTGCAGCGCTGATGTATGTGGTCCATGCAGCATCCATTAGGGCCAGGGTAAGCCAGGGTGCCAGCCCTCTGCCTTTCGCCTCGAGCCGAGGCTGCTCCACCTCCAGGCTCATTTCCAGGCTCCAGACCCCCCCTTTCTGCCTGTGACCCCCCCTCTTTGCCACCCATACTCACGTTGCGGAAATCCCGGAAGGGCACGAACTGGACAATGTCGCGCACGGCCTCCTCGCCGGTGTGGGAGCGCAGCACCCGGCTGTCCCCATCCAGGAACTCCATGGCGGCGAAGTCGGCGTTGCCCACCCCGACGATGATGATGGACATGGGCAGCTTGGACGCCTGCACCACGGCATGTCTCGTCTCGTCCATGTCGCTGATCACCCCGTCCGTAATGATGAGGAGGATGAAGTATTGCTGCAGAGGGGAGGGCGGGGAGTCAGACCCAGCGGGATGCCGGGGCACCCTCACCACAGTGTGTGAGCGGCCGGGACGCTCCACACATTGGGTGGAGGTGGGTCCCCTGGGAATTCGGGATCACGAGGTGCAGTGCTTCCCAGGACAGGCAGCATCACCCCCCTTCAGCAGCACCCAGCAATTTCAGGTGCGCCTGCTCCCCTTGGTTTTTGATAGATAATAACCAAACAACAAACCAACTCCCACCCCAGAATATTTTGCTGATTTACTGATTTACTCTACTTAATGATGGAAAAAAAACAAACCCAACCTGTGCAGAGCTGTGTCACGGCCAGGAGGAGTTTGGGGCCGGGACAGGAGCCCAGCTGGGAGATGCATGCCCCTCTACCCACACACAGCGGGGTGCGTTTCGTGGCGGTCCCTGTTGACGCATCCCTGTGCCAACGGGGAGCATCTCCTGCATCCCAGTGTTGGGGGGGAGGAGGCGGCCTGTCCCATGCTTGGGGCTGGTCTGTCTCCCGTACAAGGCTGTGGGTCTTGGAGGCACCGAGGGGGATGCAGAGGGTACCAAAAAGCTGGGGAAATGCCAGAGCAGCGGCGTTGGCACCCGCTCCCTTTCCCATGGGGAAAGGAGGGTGATGGGGCCGGTCCACAGAGCTGGGGGAGGATGGATGGACAGACAGATGGTCCTGCTGGACCCAGCTCAGCAAATGTGGGGCATGCGGACCCCCAAAAAGCTGATCTCCTCTGCCTCAGGGGACAGAAATAGTTCAATTTTGGCATATTACGCAGCTTGCGTGTGCTGGAGAAATGACGAAAACAAGCACATTAAAGCCCTTTGTTCCTCTCTTCATTCTTTCCATTTCCTCTGAAAACCACTAGCACGACCGTCCTGGAAAAGCAAGGGAGGGAATGCAGCCCCAAGCCCATTTTCCCGGTCTGCCGCCAGCCCACATCTCCTGAAACCGTTCCTAAGTGTCGTCGTCCCTCAACTTGCTCCAGTGCTAAACTCCAAGCACAAACAAGGCTGGGTCAAGCTTAAACCCACCCCAAGGCCACGGGCGAGGAGGTTTTCCCAAGCCAGCCCCTTCCCCACCCCGACCCTTTTTGATGCATTAGCTCTTCCCAGGTTTTAGGTTTTTTCCCTAAATACGAACTTTTCAGAGCAAATCATGGGGACACATAGGTCTGAAGAGCAGGACCCCAACAGCCAAGTCTGGAGGGTAAGACTACACTCCAGGAGAAGACCCACGTGCTCCTATGTGGTGGCCACCACTGGTCATCACTGGAAGCAGGACAAGTGACCGGTGCCTGACCCTGTCTGGGAACCAGTATGGGTGGAAGAGTAAAACCTGATAATGGGAACGACTTTAAACTGATGATTCCTCCCACCCTTCCTCCCCATCCTGCCAGTATCTTTGAAAAGATCAACACAAAACCAGCCTCTGTATGGTCAGAAAGAAGAAACCCAGAGAGGATTGTTTCCCTTTGCTCCTTTTTTTCTGTGAAATCCATAACAGAATCAGAGGAAAAAATGCTGTAATGTATGCAGGAAAAGGCGGGGGGGGGGAGGGGAGCGGAGCTCGTTGAATGTTTATCACAACATATTTCAGAGGGCAAGTGGAGAAAGAGACAATGTTGGGGATCAGCCTCAAAGCCCGGGGAGCATCGTCACCAGCACGGGAGCGGCGGGCACCGCACAAGAGCACCAGCAGGACATTCCTCAAGCAGCGATGACAGTGTTGGAAGATTCAGTGAATGGCAACTGGGCAGAGGAGCTGGTGGCACCTCCGGGCTCCAGCCATGGCACCCAGCTGGGGCGCAACCCCAACCAGAGCTGCTGGGACAGGGACCAGGCCAGCTCCACGGCCAGGCCCCCCCTGGCTGGGGACTCCATGGGCACTCCAACCCGGCAGAACCTTCCCCTATTCTCCTCTTTTTGTTGTTAAAATGGCTGATCTCTGAATCCATGGGGTGGATTTTTTGGGGGTGATTTGGGGGTGATTCCGGATGGTTTGCCAGTGATATCAGCAATTAGGCTCACATGCCTGAGAAGGGCTTCAAGGGATTAGGCAGCATTAAGCAGTATGGGGTAAGAAAAGGGGATGGAAGCAGGGACCCTGCTGGAAAGGTGTGTTTTTATTCCCCAAAGCTTATTAATCCTTCCCCGAGAGTCAAATCGTGTGTAATCTCTCTGTCTCTTCCTCCCCGACACATTTTAGTCCTCCCATCCCTTACGAGCTGACGGCTGCGGTGTTTGTGATCTGCGTTGCCATGGAAAAACTACAAGTTTTTTTGGTTTATTTGAAATGCTGGGAGCAAGCGAGAGCAGGAGGAAGAGCAGGGCAGGCCCAGGCAGCCACCGAGGCCAGCAGCATCAGGGGTGGCTTTGCCACAGGCATTGAAGATGGGATGGAAGAGGAGAAGACCCCAGGGGAGCCAGATCCCTCATCAATAACACTTTGCGCTTCCAAAAAAAATAGACCGAGCCTACCCAGGCTTGCCTCTGACGGCACTATTAGTGCCCATTATTTAAAATCTCCCTTGATTAAATTATTAGTGCCAACGGAGGGGTGCAATTTGCATATGATTAGCGCCTTGGCTCAGTGTGGAGCCTGTGGGTTTCTCCCTCCCCCACTGACGCTGAGAGAGAAAATGAAAAAATGAGGAGCATCCTGGATTTGTGCTGAATTAAACCAAATTCAGTATATCCTTGTGCCCAGGGCTGGGAAGAGCAACAGCGCCCAAGGCAAGGCTGGAGAAGGTCCCCTTGGGGAGGAGGTTTCCAGTGTGATCCAGCGCTGCTCCAGGCAGGAATCAGGGAAGCTTTTCCCTCCAGGCAGCTCCTGCCACGCATGATGCTGAGCTGCTTTTGGCCAGCAAAACCCATGGGCCAGACCTGCCGTCCTCCGCAGGCAGCCCGCGGCCACAGGGACCCAACAGGCGCCCAAGTGAGCTCCATCTCGCAGTCTGCAGATGCTCTTCGCACCCTTAAGAGGATGTCCCGGTCACCATGGGCAAAGCTGGACCCATGGCTGCAGCTCCCAGCACAGGCGGGCATCCCGGCATCCCTTCAACCACCAGTCTCACCCTCCAAATCCACGCTGGCACCAGCTCCCCGGCGGCCCCGCACGACCGAGCACAGTTGTACAAGGCCGCCACGCTAACAAGCAGCTCTTTGACATATGAATGTGAACAGTCTGGTGGACTAATTGATGGGGACTTCCAGGATTGCCAAGCGGCTGGAGCGGCCACACGGGAACCCGGATCCTGGCTCTGAGCCCACTGCTCATCCAAGGGGTGTGAAAAGCAGTGATCAAACGGAGCCATCCCGGGGTTTTCTGCAATTCCCCCTCAAATATAAAAGCTATTTGAAGGAGAATAGCAGGAAGGTCTTCTCCTGGCAAAAGGTTCAGATTCAGCCACCAGCCACATCAGAAACATCACGCTTTATGGCACAGGCTCGCTCCCTCCTGCTGCTGTTTGCAAGGCACCCCCAGATCTCCCCGGGAGATCTCCCCAGAGGACAAGGAGATGCTTCCTCCAGCTGTTTGTTGTGTGTCGATGGGAAATAAGCCAAAGGTTTGAAGCCATGCTAAGCCTCTTCCCTGTTGCTCATGTTTCCCACCCACGCTTCGGCAGCAGCATCACCGTCCTTGGTGTCCCCCGTGGACCTCGTGACCGTCTGGTCCATCCTGCCCCAGGCCAATTCTGCAGCACGCAGGAGCTGTTCTGAAAGCCAGGACCACAGTCCTCAAGACTATCATTCCCCACCTATCCATAAGGACAGAGGTTGCCTCCTCAGAGCAAAGCCCCTTGGAGCTCAGCAGATGATGTTTTAGGAAAAAAATGAGGAGAGAACTAAGTTATCCTCTCCTGCTCCCGCCAGCTGTTGGCTGGCATATGCCAGCGGCTCCTGAGCCTGAGCTCACCCCAGCACAGCAGTGAATGGCCCCTGGTAGCTGGGTCTGCCATGAGCACACCTCTTCCCTCTCCAGACCTTCACAGTCCTCAGCCCAGGCACCGTCCTGGGACAGTCTCAGCTCCCTGGCTCCAGTGTGCACTGGCCAGTTGGACACCCACCACCCAGCCGTTCCTGGGGTGCCTGGCAGGCCTTCCCTGTAAGAATTAGGGAGAAATCAATCACTTTTTCACCATTTGTGATTTTATGCATCTCAGTTTACTTCCTGGCCCAGAAGGTGACAGCCTTATTGCTTGGCCAACTCTCGTTACCGTTCCCAGGGCTGTTTGATCCTCTTTGAGATAAAGTGGTGCTTAACACATCTGTATAGATCCAAGGGATGCCCACCTCATGGCATCTCCCACCCTCATTTCAATTTTCTCTCCAATGATTTCTGGTTTTCCACAGCTGCAGTTTTGTTGACTGCTGTCAAGTTTTTTTGAGTTGTTTTTTTTTCTCCCTAAGAAGCATCTGCAATGACTCATTCTCTGTCTGAAGGGACGACAGCCATCTCAGAGCCCCCAGCTGCAGAGACCCCAGGGATGGTCCTGGTGGGAAGACTCTGCCTCCCTGCCCGCAGCAAAGGCAAAGATGAAATCAAGCTCAAGCTTTGCCTTCCCCTGCCCAAAGCCATCAGGCTTGCCATCACACCATGGGATCTTATGGACTTACAGATGCAGCCTCCTGTTGGGTGGCCTGAGCCGCGAAGCGGGCCACGTGGTTGACGATGGGGGAGAAGTTGGTGGGTCCGTAGAAGCGGATGTGGGGCAGGCAGGCCGAGTACGCTTGAACAATGCCCTCCACACCTTCAGGGAAAGCAGACGAGCATTACAATGCGCCACAGCTCAGGCCCACTACAATTCCAATTAACCATCATTAGCTAATGCTGCCACAGGAGCTGGTTAGAGCTATTTTTTCCTCCCCCCCAAACTCATCCAGCTCCACAAGTTTAATCTAACTCCACTCAAATTTTCTAATACCAGGGGTTTAGTCAATTTGTAGTGGGTCCTCAGACCTTCTGGGGTAAGAGAGCCCTTGTAGCGCTCACTGTCGAAGGCGGCTTTCCTTGCGTTTCTGCAAAAATCTCCGAATCAACCAAAGAGGAGGAGCAAAAAGAAAAGTAACTCCTGGTCTCTAAGCATAACGAAAACCCAAACAGATATGGAGCAGATGTAACAGAGAGAAGCAAAACAAGCCCAGAAGCACCCTCCGAGCTCCCAAACTATCTTTGGGACACACAGATCATCGGAGACCCTTCTGCTTCTGCCACACCAGAACAGGGTAAATGGCTGCTCTCCCGAAAGGATGCACGGGTGTGAAATTCAAAAATCACCAATTCCACAGTTAAGCAGTGGATAACAAGTTCTTTGGGCAGGACCTGTCACTGATAAGAGTTGCAGGACAGTGGCTCCTCCATCCCATTATACCTGCAATAAATCAGGTCCAAGGAATGCTTTATGGCTACCGGAGAGGCACTGAATGAAGCAAAGGCAGCAGAAAAGCAGATGTTCACAGCCAGCTGTGAGGAAGCAGTGAGCAAGGTCTGGAGGCTGCCTGAGCCCCCGTTTTGCTGGGCTAAGGCAGAGGTCCAACCAGATGACTTTTGGAGTCCACGGTAGCCGTTGCCACTTAGGATTTGAGCAGTTCTTCAGCCATGACTGTGGCCAACTCCTAGTTGCTAAATGAAGCATTAAGTCTGAATTCCCCATCTGCTAAGCAGGGCCAGTGTCTCTTGCAGGCTTGTTGGAGGAGCAGACGGCTGGTAGGACACACCAGACATCAGAGCGAAGGCGGATCTTATGCTGTCTGAATCCAGTTGCATTTTACCCTGGGCCTTCCTACACGTCCCCAGATTTTCTCTGCTTTCCTCTGAGTGCACCCTCAGCATGTGCTCTGGTTCGCTGTTAATGTTTGTCTCTGAACAGACCTTGAAAAATCCCCGAGTGTTACTGCAGAAATGCTACAGAAGACACTGAAGGTATCTAAGGAGTCCTAAAGACCTGGCAGATGCTTACCTGAACAGAACGGGTTCGTGGGATTGAAGTTAATGGCAAACTCGTGGGATACCTGTGGAGAAGAAAAGACCCAAATTAACATGGAGGGATGGTGCAGAGCAGGTTGCTCGCAACCAGTTTAGCTGATGGTGCAAGGCTGGTTTGGGTCTGACGCTCCCTTGAGGCAGGACCCAGTGGTCACAGGCAGTACGGTCCATCCTGCTGGGTCAGCAACACTTGCCAGCCTTCTGCTACCCAAACAGCAAGGAGGAGCAAATATAAACGTGGTCAGGGTTGAGCAGCAGTTGAGGATGGGCTGGTTCCTCAATCCCCGCATCGTGGAGTCACCTGAAATTATCACATAACGCATTCTTCTACAGCTATAAAAGCAGGTCTGGCCATACAGCTTCCCACTGGCTGCCCAGAGGGAAAGCAGGCAGAAGGGATGCTCTTGGCCAGCTCACCAGTCACTGGGAGAAATTACTTCATCCTATTGCAGGTTATAAAGGGAGAAAACTCAATTAGCATCACAGAGGCAGCCCCAGCTCTGGCAGTGTCCCGGTTCCCCACCTCTCTGCAAGTGGCATTGTGCAGCAGGAGGGAGGCAGGCACGGAGCAAGGTGGGTTGAAGACCTGCTCTGGCATGCCAGCTGCCATAAAAAAGCCAGCAGATGATTAGCTTCATCATCTGGGTCATCATGACAGTGAAAGGCAGCATAGGAGAGGTGACATGAACACTTGGACATGATGGACAGCAAGTCCCAGCACAATCTAGGCTGGTTTTCACTGACCGTGAAACCATCCCTCCTCCAAGGCAGGTGTAAGATCCTTCAGGTTTTCCACCACCTCTTTTCAAGCTGAGTGAGATGTTCTCATGAGGAGGTCCTTTGGGACACTGGCAACAGCAGATAGCTGGGCACAGCCCTGTCCCTGCCTTGTTGCACTAGCCTAGCCAGAGAAACCAAACAGCAGTGCTGACTGCGAATCATGAAACCTTCCTTGTCTGCTTCCATAGGAAGACCCAGCAGACAGAAACCACAAAACGCTGGTCAACGGTTGCTTTAAACCTATCTCTTCCAGCAAAGGCAGGGCAGCTCAATGGCCTGGCTGCGAGAGAGGGTCAGGACTCTGGCCTCCAGCATGAACCTTGCCAGTGTTGGCATGGATCAACAGCTTGCTTGGGGAGCAACCATCAGATGTGGGGGCTTAGAGATTCCTCACCCTGCTGCCTGCAATGTAGGGACCTTAAGAAGAAAACAGACTCTCGGGAGCACCGAGGACAGGCCACTGCCTCTTCCTGCACCTTTGAAGGTTGAAGGGGGTGATTGGGGCTTTCAGGCCACTAGCTCAAGGGCTCTGAAACACAAAGCTCCCACCCTGTTCGTGCCAGAGTTATAAAACGAGGATATTTTTCTCCCTCTCAGAAGGGTGATGGTTTGCTGAGCTTCTCAGCCAGGGGATTGCTTTGGGACATGTGTATTCATAATGCTGGCAAAACAACTGTCCTCTAAAGCGCCACGTGAAGCAGAAGTCCTCCTGAGACTGCAAAAGCAACATGCATCTAATTCAGACTTTCCAATTACACTGGGCATCGTGTCGAAAGCAGCAGAAATTATTTTTGCAAGAGACTGCAGGGTGGGAAATAGCAACCAAACAAAAGTAGGTCAACTGAGAGTCCTCCCCGTGCTGCAGAGCTGCCGAGCTGTCGGACTGGTGCACATCAACAGCCTGCTCAGGCCTCTCCGTGCCTGTTGAGCACAACCAGTAATGCTCCCAGCCACCAGTAACCCCAGGGCTGGAGACACAGTCTGAAACGCATGACTTGGTTTTGCATATGCCCTTTCTTGTAGAAGCTTCAATTTTCAGCAATATATTCAAATTCCTTGATTTTTCAGTTTGGGTTTTTTTTTTTCAGAAGATGTTCAAAATTCTGCTGTAGGAGTATTTATAGATGAGGCAAGCAAAAATATATTTCCATGTTTCGCACTGCAAAAGAGGGGTTTCTCTATCTTTTAAGCAGCAATTAAATGGTTTGGAGCTGTGTTCCTCACTGTCGACAGAGCAGACGCCCTGCATGGCAGAAGTGTTGCAAAACTCCTCTGGAGTTTTCACAGGTTTTTTAGATATACATATATATGTGTGTGTGTGTGTGTGTGTGTGCTATCTATCTATCTATCTATCTATCTATCTATATATCTCTATCTGCTAGAAAATTCAACAGAGGGCTTCAAAATAACAACAACAACAAAAAAAGATCTCACTCCCTGTTCAGCTCATACTTTGAAAAACAGTTTGAGAGTCCAATAAAATGTACACGGAGCACCTACAGGTATCACATGCACCAGTAACCTACAGGGAGAAAGTCTTTCAAACCACCCCAAAGGGTAAGACATTCATCTGCAGCCAGCCTGTGTCGTCTTCCAGTCCTGGATGGGGTAGCTCCATCTTTTCCCATCACAAATTACAGCTGCATGGCCAGAGCCTGTGCTGGGGAACTGATCCAGCACAGGGTTCTCTGCCACCTCCCCCAGTGATCCCACTCCTGCCACAACTCAGTTCCTTGTATATGGAAAAAAAAGGCAAATGAATGGAAAGCCTTGAGGGGTGGCATGTCGAAGCCACCAGCTTTGGCTGTAGAGGCTGAGATCTGTGGGCATGAGGATGTTTCCTTTGGCAGACCCCATCAGACTAGATATAAGGAAGAAATTTTTTACGCTGAGGGTGGTGAGACACTGGCACAGGTTGCCCAGAAAGGTGGGGGATGCCCCATCTCTGGAAACATCCCAGGCCAGGTTGGATGGGGCTCTGAGCAACAGACTCTAGTTGAAGATGTCCCTGCCCATTGCAGGGGAGTTGGACTAGATGGCCTTTAAAGGTCCCTTCCCACCCAAACCATTCTGGGATTCTATGATTCTGTCTCCCAAACCTGGGGTGACTGGTGGGTCTCCAATGTTAAGCATCACCCTCCCCACTGCCGCCTTGCCTTTGCTCATCGCCCAGAAACAACAATCCATCTGCTTCCATCTCCTCTTCCCTGCTGGGAAACCGCTCGAGGCTCTGTACTGAGCTGTTACAAGGCAAGATGTTCTTTGACATTTCCAACGAGACTTTTGTGTGCAAAACATCTCACTTCAACGGGCGCTTGGGAGCGTTGGGGGAGCCATGGCAACAGGAGTGATTTATAGGACTCTTATCTCTTAACGATCTTCCCGGTTTTCACTCCAGTCTGTGGGTACAATAGCCGCCTTTTGTCATGTTCCCCCGGGCGTATCATTGGCCACGCTGTTCCCCGCCGCCTGCTCGCTGTCACACAGGGCATGGGTTTCAATGAAGAACCGCTGCTTTGGCTTTGAAATTACCCAATGAACCTTGATTGCCAAAAAACCTTTAGTGAGTGAGCTGAGCTGGTGATCCACAGACCCCGTGGGCCAGGCGAGCTGGGGAGGGATGAACACCCTCCACAGGCTGGGGGGTGGGGGGGGATGCACAGGGGATGCGCCAACTCCTGACACAAGACAACTGACGGGTCACTCCAGGCATTAGGGCTGGTGACCTTTAGGCAAGGGCCAAGCACCTGGGAAGGGAGAGCTGCTCTCTGCCAGGGTTTAGGTGGGCTTAGCCATCATTCTGGGGGAAAAAGAGGTGTTTTTTCCAGTAGCGCTTACAGAGCATCCCCAGGCCCGCAGGAGCAGCAGGAAATATCTCTCCGGCAGGCTGCGGGAGGCAGGGGAGGCAGAGGAGGAGTGTCCCTCTGCCCCCCAGCCCCCCAGCCAGCATCCCTGACCTGGTACCCGCCTCCAGCTTTGCGGGAAGAGCTGTTTCCAGCCCAGCAATGTCGTTCCCACAGGCGCTGAGGGATGCTCGTTGTAATGATTCACCCATTCCCCCAGCAGCCCCAGCAACCCTACCCTTTCATTCCCCACTGCGTTTTCCATTCCCATTCCTCTTCCCAAGTAATAAAATCCCTGATGGCAGATGGCTGTTAGTCCTTGGAAGCTGCCTACCAAGATTTTCCCACTGGAAGTGGTGAAGTGACAGACCAGAGACATTTGCCGGCCAAGGAGGATGAATCAGCTCCAAAGTGCACATGGAGGGATCTCCTCCTGTGGCTGGCAAACGGCGAGAGCTTCCACTTGAGTCACATGGATTTAAGCTGTCAGGAGAGCAGAGAAAAGCACAAAGCTGGAGTGGGCAGGACATCCCCAGCCTTGAGGGCTGGCAGCGATGAGCTCCTGGATCCAGTTCATGGTTGCTTGTGACTTACGTGCCCGGCTGCGCTCAGCCCAGACCAAAGCTCCCCTCCCAAGGCACGCAAAAGGGTTGCTGAGATTCAGCCCCAGGCTGAAGCTGGGGACTTCTCAAAACCAGCAAGCAGAAAGAAAACGTACATTAAGGGTGTGAGCAAAAAGCAACCAAAAGACCCAGCCAGTAACGAAAGATGGTGGTGTCACAGAATCACAGAATCACAGAATGGTAGGGTTGGAAGGGACCTCTGGAGATCATCCAGTCCAACCTGCCAGAGCAGGGTCATCCACAGCAGGTGGCACAGGAGTGCGTCCAGGCGGGTTTGGAATGTCTCCAGAGACAGAGACTCCACCACCTCTCTGGGCAGCCTGTGCCAGGGCTCTGCCACCCTCAAAGCAAAGAAGTTCCTCCTCATGTTTAGGTGGAACTTCCTATGTTCAAGTTTGTGCCCATTACCCCTTGTCCTGTCACTGGGCACCACTGAAAAGAGCCTGTCCCCATCCTCCTGACACCCACCCTTTAAGTACTTATAAGTGTTGATAAGGTCCCTCCTCAGTCGTCTTTTTTCCAGACTGAGGAGACCCAAATCCCTCAGCCTTTCTTCATGAGAGAGGTGTTCCAGTCCCCTCATCATTTTGGTAGCCCTTTGCTGTCCCCTCTCCAGCAATTCCCTGGAGAAGATGCTCCCCACCAGCCAGCGTGTGCTGCAGGAGCAGCCCCAGCCCCTGCCCATGGCATCCCTCCTGATGAGCAGGATGCTCCAGCTCACACCCTTGCAGCACCAGGGTGCCTTTAACCCCTTTGGTACCTAATCCCAACAAAAGATCAAGGTGACTTTGGAAAAGCCCCTCTGCTCCAGTCCTTGCAGTCTTTGCCCGTGCAATGTCACATCTAGGCTACCCAGCTCCCAGCCCCCTTCCACACTTTGCCACTGTCTGACACATTCATCCAGGGGCTTCTTCCCTTTCCCAGAATTGTTCCTCCCTCCTGCCAGGGAAATGAATCAATGCCTGTCTCTGCCCATTGATGCCAAGGAGCTGCTGCTTTCATGCCAGCCCAGCAGGGAGGAACAGGCCCACCTCACCGCCCACCCACACTGCCACATCTCACTCTCCACTGGCTGAAATCCCACATCCACCTGTTCCCCCTCTGCCCGACAGCTTTTCCCCGAGCGAGCAAGCCGGGGAGCCCTGGCAGCTCCGCTCCTGCCCAGGCAATATCAGGACAAACCCATCCCAAACGTGCAGATGGCCACAACGCTTCACCTTCCAGTCCGGGGGGAGTTGGGCGCCGAATCCCAGAGCAGGAAACATCTTGTCTCTAAAAGAGAGGAAGAAAAACACATGGGTGGATTTACACACACATGAAGCAGACTTTCATGGCTCTTGCTGCAGTTTCCCCGTGCTACTGGCTGCCCAAAGCCTAGCTACAGCAAAAGCAGCAGCTGCACAGCCAGCCCCAGCCACTAACAGAGGTGTCAGCTTTCCCTTCCCCCTGGATGACAGAGTGCCTTTAAAAATCATGAGCGCTGAACAGAGAGTGAGTAGATGTTCCCCTTCTGCTTTGCATCTTTAGAGAGAAGAGTCCAGCTTTGCTTCGTCACCCACAGGCATCAGGAGCATCCTCCCGCCCAAACACCTGAGTCCCTTGCAGTTCTTTAACCCTGGAGATTTTTAAAAAATTAACTCTCCGACAGATTTCTGTTTTGTTTTTCTCTGTCAATGTCTAAGATGTTATTTATCGGTGTTGCACACCTCAGGCCGATGGGGAACAAGGCAGCACAGTGGTGCAGCTGCCAACGGCAAATACCAGCAAGCAGAGGGCAACTGCCCCCATGCCGAGAAAGCACCAAGAGGCTGCTCTCCACCTGCCCCCATGAAGGACGCTCCACCTCTGCTAATGCACCCTTCCTCTCAACAGCGGCCATGGGGGGAGAGGAAAAACCCCGTCCTTACCCTCTCCTCCTCCTGCATCCCAATGTATACGGCAATTTTCTCCCAAGGAGCTTTTCAAAAGACAGGTATTCTTTAGCCCTGGCTTTGCAGACGGGAAATCAAGGCACACGCATCCCAGCAGCCACCCCGGCAGCCGGGGAAACATCTGCAAACCAGGGGTGGAAGCAGAAGGGCACGGTGCTTACGAGTCGTAGTCCTGGATGATCTGGCCGACAGCCCAGATCGCCGACAAGTACTCGTTTGTCCCCATGGGGTTGATGTAGTGCAAAGAGGAGGGGTCTCGCGGGTTCCCATTGGAGGCTGTGAAATCAATCCCAACCTGGGGGGTAAGAGAGAAGCACAGAGCCGTCCTCCGTTAGCAGACACCACCGCAGACCTGGCCACCAAGCCTCCACTGCCTTTGAGGCCCACACACAGTCCCATCAAGACCCAAACCTCAAGCTTAACAAAATCCAGCTCTTCACCTTCACTAAAAAAAAGGTGATTAAATACTAGGTTAGGCAAAGCCATTCAGTATTACACCTGCATTTTTCACCAGCAAGCATCACATAAGGTGTCCCAAAGCAGCCTCTGCTGCTGGAGCAAGCCACCACCATCTCCAGCTCAGGACTGTTGCTGCTCATTTCCCAGGAGATAAGCTCAAGGACTGAGTAGCCCCATGGACACCAAAGCAGCCAGAGTCACCCGGGCATTTGGATCTCAAGGTCTTTGATCAAAGAGTCACAACCCTGAGCGGAGCTTTCCCTGCAGCCGCTCTTCACCAGGGCTTCCCCGACGACCAATAAATGCTGAGCTCTCGGGGGATTCTGTCAGCAAGGCACTCGTTTTTCTCCCTCCTCAATTAGGCTTTCTATTTAAAGACATTTGTAGAAATGCCTGTCATCTCAGACCCAGTTAAATCTGGTCAGAAGAGGCGAGACGCTGAGCCTCCTGATTTGGAATGACTGGGAAGGAAGAGTTGGGAAGAGGCGAGCCAGTGGCGTGACTGCGCTCGCCTTGTTTGCTTAGCAAATTGGCAAAACCCAAAATAACGCTGCTGGCTAAATTGAGCTCAGAGGATTCGCGAGGGATTTTGCTCTGTATCCGTAATGGGAGAGGATGAACTGCAATTTGGCTGAGAAGGGACCTTGGCCTGGCTGGGGCAAGAAGACATCACAGCCCAGGAGGTGCCATCACCCTGTGCCAGGGTGGCTGGTAAAACAGGCTTGACAGGACAAGGGGACATGGTTTTAAACTGGAAGAGGGTTGGTTTAGATTGGAGATAAGGGAGAAAAGTTGTACGATGAGAGCGGTGAGCCCCTGGACCAGGTTGGCCAGAGAAGCTGTGGCTGCCCCATCCCTGGAGGTGTTCAAGGCCAGGCTGGACGGGGCTTGGAGCAACCTGGTCTCGTGGGAGGTGTCCCTGCCCAGGGCAGGGGGTGGCACTGGGTGGCCTTTAAGGTCCCTTCCAACCCAAACCATCCTATGGTTCTATGAAAACCCAACTTCTTCATCAAGCAACCTTACAGTCTTACCAACATCTGGTTCACTGCTCTATCACCCACCCGTGCACCCAGCTCCCATGGAGCCACTGTGGGCATGGCCAGCGAGCAAGAGGGAAACTGAGGCATGAGGAGGGGCCTCAGTGGAGTCAGACAGGTGTGTGCCCCACTTGTGCAAGCAATGCCACCAAGAGCAGTACTCGGGCAACAGATTTCAGAGGGATGCGGCTGATCTGCCTCCGGCATGAGGTAAGTAGCCGGGCACAATGTCCCTCTTCTCTGTGGCTCCAGCCCTTCTCTCCCCACCATCCCCCTCAGCAGGAGGACACCAGTGGCCTTTCCAAATGGCAGAGGTGCATGCAGCAGCGTCCTCCTCCCAGCTCAGGTATTGCACCCATCACAAACCCACCCAGGTTTTTGGACCAAAGATGCCTTGGGAGGTGGAGAAACCCTCCAATAACTGGCAGATCTCTAGATGAGGGGGAAGATTTCTGGATTCAAGCCTAATTCACACATGAGCTCCGTGCTACCAATAAACTTAATGATTTTTTCCTCTAATCACTCTACAGCACCAAGACCTTAGCACACAGCAGCAGAACGGCACACAAAAAGCTCTCCCAATCGCTCCTGTTCCTATGGCAACTCTTCCTCCTCCTCCTACTCTCCCCCCATCATGTTTTTAGACAAAACAACAAAATACAAACTGAAATACTGCAAATGCCCACAGCTCTCCAGATACTGCAGCAGAAAAGTTTGCAGAAATTAAAAACCCCACTTCTGCATTGTAATGGTTTTATTTGGGGGTGTAATGTCCTCGATTAGTTCCTCCTGACAAGCCATTGTCCAGCTTGAAAGAAGGTGGAAATGCCAGTAAAAATGCAGAAAACCACCTCATTAGCAGCCCACAGCCTCTCAGCTGGCTGCAAAATAAGGAAAGCTTCCATAAAAAACTGGGGGGTGGTTAAACCCTGCAATGGGGAGAGAAGTCAGTAACATTTTGTGAAGGGTCAGAAGGACTTTGTGGGAGTCTGACCTTCAGCCAGTCTAACCAGCTCCCTCTGTGCTACTGGACGCACCTGAGCATGGCAGTAACGGCCCCCAAAACCCACCAAACCACACAGTTTAACAGCAAAATAGGGCAGCTTCTCATTGCCATGAAAGCCACTCAACCTAGTGCCAAATCTCACATACAACCTCCCTCCCCATTTTTGACCATCACATACGTGTTACTATTACTGGTTAAAGAGGAGCAAAAGTCCTTACGGTAAACATCAGCTGGCAGCCTCCCAGGATGTAGTCCAGGAAGGAGAAATCTCTGCTTATCTGAAAGAAAACCCCACAAAAAGTGTTTCAGCAATCTTCACCATTGCAGAACAAAAGAAGTAAATATATGGAAAGTGCCCAAGCCTGTGGTCATTGAGTGTTTGGGCCTTCAGGGACCTTCAGCCACATGGCAAAGCAATGGGAAGAACCACCTGGGTCTTCCACGGCAGCATTTTGACACTTCACGAGTCATGTGGGGCCAAACAGGGACATGTGTTGGTCTAAAGCTGGGGTGAGAGGCCTAGACAGGGATCCTTGAGAGCTGGGAGTGTCCATCATGGTGAACTGAGTGGAAGATCCTCTCCCCGTGGCCAAAACAGTCTCACACCACCTGCAGGTCTGGTGCGGGAAAAGCTCTATTGGCACTTTCTCTGCTGTGCTGCTGCCAAACGAAAGGGAGGACTTCACCAACACCTCAGCTCAGAAGAAGGACCTCTCCCACCCACAGCCAACCCTTGCCCCAAGGAGACATGAAGCAGTTGGTAGGTGCCCGCAGCTTGGGCTTCATGTTGAACAAAACCTCCTCCTGGGTCTGCAGCCACCCTGGTGCAAGGTGGCACCAGCAACTCGGTACATCAGATGCTCCAAGTAGGGGAGCAACCCAAGCAGAAAGGAAAACAGACTTTTATTCATGCTCCGCAGGACCTGTGCTTGGAAATGCAAGTTGGAGGCAGAAGGGATGAGGGGAGCTCGGGAAGAACCGAGCTCGGCCAGGAGCAGAAGGAAACATCCCAGCGTCGTACTCACTTTGCAGGACTTGACAATGATGATCCCAGAGTTCTTGTAATTCTTTTTCTTCTTTTGCTTTTTGGGGTTAATGCACTCTAGCTCGAGCTGTAACACAGGACACAGACACAGCGTTGAGAGCAGTGCTGGGCTGTGCCCAGTGGCTGCAGATGCCACCAGTGGCCGCATCTTGCGGGCACCCTCCCTTCACAGGTTTCAAAGTGCTAAAGAGACCTAAATGAATCTCAGTGAGCTACTGCTTATTTAATTATGGAAATGGAGGTGCAGGAGCTGCTTGGGAAGGGGCTACTTTTCCTTTCCAGGGGTTTTCACCATGCCCAGGACCTGATGCATGGCAGCTGAGACACGTGAACGAGGTTATGGGGGTCTACGGGATGGTCAAACAGGTCAAACGCATGAACAATTAGGGCAGGCCACCACCTTTCTTCAAAAGCTCTGGGAAAACAAAATGTCTCTTGAATATTCATAAAATTGCTGCAATATTTCATTTTTTTAAAAATCTAAAACTGAATAAAAACTCTTGTCAAAGAAGAACGTTTACATGAGGGTTGGTCTAGGGGAGAGGGCAGGACTGGGCAGGGAAGCACGGAGAGAAAGTCCTGTCTGTTCTTCCAGCTGCAGAAAAATTGGAACATTTTAAATACTAAAATCCTTAAGATGCCTGAACGTGAACGACACTGTTCATTTCACTGACTGAACAAAATCAAAATACAGATCTGCTGACAAAATCCCATAACTCTAACCCCTAATCCAGGCAGATGGTCCAGCCCAGACCCGCTAGTGGGTAGGTTCCACATGGGTCCACACAGGCACCACGTGGGACAGTGGTGGCCTGTCTGTGCTCACTTCTCCAGCATCCTGCTCAGGCCACCCCAATGATGGCCCTGGACCTGCTCAGACCACCCCAGTGATGGCCCTGGACCTGCTCAGACCACCTGGTGATGGCCCTGGACATGCTTAGACCACCTGGTGGTGGCCCCGGACCTGCTCAGACTAGCCCAGTGATGGCCCTGGACATGCTCAGACCATCTGGTGGCGGCCCTAGACATGTTCAGACCAGCCTGGTGATGGTCCCAGACCATCCAGTGATGGCCTCAGACCTGCTCAGACCAGCCTGGTGATAGCCCTAGATCTGCTCAGACCAGCTCGGTGATGGCCCCAGACCTGTTCAGACCAGCCGGTGATAGCCCTGGACCTGTTCAGATCATTCAGTGATGGCCCTGGACCTCCTCAGACCGTTTGGTGATGGCACTGGAGCTGCTCAGACCAACCCAATGAAGGCCCTGGAGATGTCAATGAGCCTCTCCTGCTATCTCAGCTACGCTGGACTGTGCTGCTCCCAACCTGCAAGCACACCAGCAGGTTGTGGCGCGTGGTCTACAGCAAGGGCAGCTCTGTCCCTGCTTCTTTATTTACCCTTATCAGTGTGGCCACGTGAAAGGATGAGATAGATCACGAGGAGCCATCCCAGGAAGAAGGGATGCTGAAGGGTGATGCACAGTGCTGGTGAGCAGTGGCCGCTTGCTTTTGGAGCCACCTTCCTCCACCCAGAGTCCACAGCAGCTCTGCTCAGAGAGTGGCACCAGCTGGACAACAGCTTTACCGGGGAATGGAGGGGACCCTTTTGTGACAATCCAGGCAAGGGGAAGAGGCAAAGAGAGCCCATCCCCAGCTGGATCCTTGTTATGCACAGGGGCACAGCAGCACCGACATGCAGCAAGGCGTTTTACTCTCTTCTATCCAGCATCTCCCAGGGTCCCATGGAGAGAAAAGAAGATTTTATTGCTAGGCTGGTAGGTTGCAAATACAGTGGGAAAACAGGCTCAACACTTCCCTCCGGCACCATTAGCTTGCGCAGTCCTGGATAGTACGCTTCATGGCTTTGTGCCTCTGTTTCCCCACCAGGAACCTTTTCTCATTGTACCACGCATGGTGTTTTACACAACCCCACAGCTCGACCTCCTCTTGGTTTTGTAATCCTAGCGATGACGGCAGTGAAAAGCTCTGCTTATCCAGGACTTTTCATGACATGCCTTCAATCAGGTGGCACCTGCCAAGGCTTTTGGCCAGCACTTTGGGGGAAGAGGAGGACACCTTTGGCCACAAAACCGGTGTGGAGTTGCACAGGAGCTGGCACTCCTCATGACCAGGCAGCCCCTGCTGCAGACATGGCCCCAGAAGCATGTCACACCTCCCCATCTGACCCCTCAAATCACAGGACACTCCCCAAATCAGGGGTGCTGCTGCAAACATCTCAGCAGAGCTCTATTTTCAGCCAAGGCTGCCTTAGCCCTCTCTCTAGCTCAGATAATTTAGATACAACAGTGGCCTGGGTCACTCATGATGCCGGTGGGAGGAGAAAGGGGGTTGCACTTGGCTTTTCTCAGCACGGGTTGAGGGGCTCAGCACCAAGTACTAAAATCCACCACGAACAGCAAGGAGCCCCTTCCTCGTTCTTCCCCAAAAGTCCATCAGCACTCACCGGAAAGGCATCTTGGGCTTCGCACATCTTGGTCACCGAGATCTGGAACTCCCCGATGAAGTCGTGTCCCCCATCACTGTCGTAGTCATAACACATCACCTAGGGTGGGAGGAGCACAAACCAGCCTCAGACACAGTACCTATCTCCTGCCAGGAGACCTGCTGAAGTTCCCAGCCTCTCCTGATGGAGACCCCAAACAAGTTTTTTTTTGGTTTTGAGAGTGGTTCTGCTTTGGTTGGTTTGTTTGTTTTTTTAAATAAACCAGCTATGGGGTTTTAGATGTTTAATGATCTATCCCTGAGGTTGACCACCATGGTACAAGCCTGAAGGACCCCCCCGTTACCTTTATCAGCTTCTCTACATCTCCATTGCACAGTGACACCAAAGGCACAGTAAACGGCTTCCAGACGGGGTCCAGCGTGTACTTGATCACCTGTAGGGTGGGAACGAAGGGATGCTGTTACAATGGGCACATCTGCAGGGGGAGATGGAACAAAGCAGGAGACACATCCCCAAGAGTGACACTGGACCAGGTTCTCAGTGGGGCAGGGCAGGCAAGCTGCAGAAAGCCCCATCTCAGCCCTCTTCTGCCTCCTTAGCTTACGCCCAGCAGTTCCCCCTTTTCACGCTGTAGCATGTGCGAGTTACAACAGATTCATTTGCATTATGTTGGGTGATTTCTCCACCTCCAGAGGCAACCAAACACACCCGCCTGAGAGAACAGCCACAGCAGACTGGGCAGCACGGGCATAACCATGCCCAGAGCATGGGCACAACCACCTACCCCACCAGTTCAAGGCCAGCAGCTATTTATGATCTCTGCATCCCATTTCTTGCACCCTACTCATTGCTTCCCCCTCCCAGGACCCCACCTACATCCATCTGGTCAGTGGGATGCCACAACCAGCCGGGAAAGCCAAACAGCCCTGGGCACATCCAGCTCTCTTGCCTCATCTGTGTAACATCTGCTGCCCGAGCTGCAGAAATATTAATTGATGCTTTTTGACATTTCCTCAGAGAATGCAATCGCTTGGTGGAAACCTAAGCAAATGCAAGCAGGCTCCAGGCACATTGGAGATGCCTTCAGGGCAGGTGGAGACCCGCTTTCGCAAAGGTGTTGTGCTCAAAAAGAGAGATTCGTGTGACTATCAGGGAAGTTGGGCAGCAGATTAACCCTCCTCTGTGCGAGGGGGGATATCTGGCATGGAGGACCTTTGCAGACAGAGCAGCAACAGCACAGCCCAGGGAGGAAGAGGTCCATGGCTGCTGCTGCCGGCAACCAGCCCGCGGGACCTGCAACAGGCAGCTTGTTCTACAGACAGGCTCTTGCACGAGACCGGGGGAAAGCCTGACACTGCGAGCACCGTTTAGTCGAGAATTTGCAAACACCTCCTCCGGGAGGCTGGGAAGGGCAGGGGGAGCCCACACACCCCAAGATGGTGCCTGCACGCTGCCAGTTGCTGGGGCCCCAGGGTGGGTGGGGAAGGACCCGGTGTCTCCATCGCATGGCACCCAGCTGGGCATTCACACTTGTGCTTAAATAACAGGCTGTAATGAGCACACTAATTCTTCCCCGCCACACACCTCCGTGGTGGCATGAGAAATGCCAGCATCAGACTGAGAGATGGTTATATTCACCGTGATACAGAATCACAGAAACACAGAGTGGTAGGGGTTGGAAGGGACCTTCAGAGATCATCATTCCTGCACCGAAAGATGCATGAATGGGGAACCTTATTTCTTTGCATCCAGCCTCCAAACACAAAGATGCTCACCTGGTATGGGATTCCTCCGAGGACAGTGGGATACATTCAGGACTGGTAAGGAGGAGGCTGTTGGAGCACCCATTACTTGAAAGAAAGCCTGTCTAGACCCTTATCCAGAGAGACAGGACAGTGGAGGAACTGGGCAGCAACCCAGAGGAAAAATCACTAGGTACATGTACTCTCCATGAACCTGACCTGCTTAGAGAGATCCCAGTGAGGGCTGGCGCATGGCTGTCTTCCCAGTTCCCACGCCCCTTCCCACTTCCCAGGAGGAAGGGCTGGAGGTCACTCCAAATCCCCGCATTCGAGACCTGCGTCGTGGAGAGTCAAAGCCCAGCCACCCACACTAAACCAGGAGGAGACAACCAACCCAGGTCCCAGCTCGCTCCCTCAGAAATAGGAGAGAAATATTAAGGTTGGTAGGAATTAAATATGCACAGAAACGTATGTGGGAAGGACGGCCCGGATCCATACCACAGGACACATGTCCTGGTGCTTGTGTGCACACGGGTGTGCGAGTGAAGGAAATCCTCATGGCCTTTGCACAGCAGTGGGAAACGCCAACGTACAGAGAGACTTTGTAAATAAAACCACCCTCTCCTTCCGCGCGAGTTCACACTGTGTTCTGTTACAGTAATTTGCTGCAGTGGGACGACAGGCTCCTTAACCAAGCCTTGAGGGCACAAAAAAAAAAGGAGGGGTGGGAGGTGGGGTGTGATGGGACCCTCAGACACGGACACGGGGGCTGCTGTGAGCCCCCTCTGCAGCCATCGCCCCCTCCCTTTTCTGCCTGCTGCCAGGAACTACGTGCAAATTGGGAAAAAAAAGCCTTGAAACAAGCTTTGAGGAGGGATAAAAAGTCGTTGGAAAGTACTTATTAGCCTGGTGCTGAAGCAGAAGCCAGCCTGCTTCTCCCCACCCATGCCGTGCCTCTTATCCATAACATCACCAGCGTTAGCAGATTGAGAACACAACCATAAGATCAAAATGTGGCAGCCGGTGTAACTGAGGGACAGGGAGGGGTCAGCTGCCTCTGACCGTACCCACCAGTACCCTGGTATGGGTCTCTGCCTCCTCGGCCGGGACTCCAGCTCTGTTAAACACGAGCCCGAGGGCTCGTGCACTGAAGCTGGAGATGCCTGAGCATCCTCCCAGGTCAGCCGAGGATCTGGCAAATGCTCTTTTCAACCTTTCCCTACTACCGTTCCCTGAGCCACCTCCCACCACTTCTCTCCACCATCTCCCCACATTGCAGCTCATCCTGCCGCTCCTGCAAATGGAGCAAGAGTGGTCCAGGGCACTGCCTGAGCCAGGAGGTTAACGCAGGTTAGAAGGCCATCTCCCTCTGCTTGGTAGATACAGTAGTGACTAGCACAGAAAAGATCTCAAGACCTTGCCGGCCTCAGTAAATCTTCATCCGCTGGAGTCCAGCAGCCTCAGCTGGACACTGAGAAGGCAGCCATGAAATTCTGAAATCCCTGGATCCCACCCCGCTTTATGGGTGAGTGATGAGCTAATGCCATAAAGGGCAAGAGGAGCTGACATAAGGATGGTGGTGCCTCAGCAGCTCGGGTTAGAGTCGTGCTCACCTCTGTTCTGTGGACTAGCATCCATTTCCCATCATCACCTGGTTTATAAAACTCCAAGAAGGGATCTGACTTTCCAAACAGGTCCTGGGGGAGAAGAACAGGATGGGTCACAGGGTGTTCTGCAAGCAGCAACAACTGTTCCAAGAGAGACCTCCTTTCCCTGGCAGTGCCAACCCTGCAGACACCCTCCTGTCCTCAGGAGAGCGGCTCAAGCAGTGCCCTGCCACCCCTCCGTGTCCTGGTCACGTGAATCCCGCTGATGCTGGCACTGCCTCTTGGCACCGATGCAGCAGGCGAGCCGGCGCCTGTGGGATCTGCCAGCGGGCACCCACCGCCCGGTGAGCTCTCTGGACGCAGATGCCATGGAAAACAACCCCAGCTGGGAGCCAGCCGCACTTGGGCTTGGAAAAACATCCACAGCTTCAAAGGAAAAACAGAATTACGAAGTGCACGAGTGCCTTGGGTGGGAAATGGAAAAAAAAAAAAAATCCACCCTCCTACACACAGCGGTAAAGCATGAGCAGAGGAAATCTTTAAGGAGCAAGCTGCCCTGGTGTTGACAGACATCATGTAACACCCTCCGAGATACGCAGCCCTGAGTCAGCGCGCGCTCCTTTGCTGGCAGCGCCGCCTTAGATATTCCCTTGATAAAGGGCTGTTGGTTTATGAGAAATATGTGCACACACGTGTGTGTCCCTGCTGGGTATCGGCACGGCGGCTATTTCAGGGCACTCGCAGCCTGGCGAGGAGGGTGGCACTGGTGGCACCGACACAGGGAAACTCCAGCATTTCTAAGCAGAACTTCATTCCCATTCCAAAAAGCTAAGAAGTGGCTAACAAGAAACCAAGCCCAAAATATTCCAAATGATTTACTGAGAACTCAAGCCATTTCAGCTGGGTTTTCCTCCCAGAGGGAGGTGGGCACCTGAGTCCTGTAAAGAGATGGAGGAACTTCTTATGGGTTTGAACAGGTTTTTGGGCTGACAAGTGATGCAGTGGGGATGCAGGGAGATGATCATGGAGAAGGATGGATGGATGGATGCCCCAGGAGCCCCTGTCCACAGCCAGCCTGTGAGGTAGCAGCTGGGATGGACACAGGCCCTAGTTTTCCAGCAGAAAACCCATTAATGATTCTAACCCAACTCCTGTTTCCAAAGCCAGCCAGAAAAGTAAATCACTGCAAAGAGTTTTGTCTCAGAGAAACCATAACCTGCTTCAGTCAAAATTCTTCTGCCAGAAGAGCAGACCATAAAGGCTCATGGGGATGCTCTCCCGTGAGAGGAGGCTATTTTTCTCCTACCCTTTTTCACATGTCTGTGGGAGAGAAAACCAAGCCAGTCTTTCTGCGGGATTACGGTTATGGCACAGCTCTGATCCTGCTCACCCATGGCCTGGGCTTGGCACTTGCAAGCTTCACTGATGGATGAAAGGCCCGGCAGTGGGTACCTGACCCTGCCTACGCTGGCTTAACCTGCAGCCCAGCGCAGCCTCGCCAGCACCAGCCCAGCCTGGGCCGGTGGAGGCACCAGCTGAGGGGACAGCCGTCAGCTTGGGAGGGTGTCTGCTGCCAACCCACACGGAGCAAGCAGCCTGCTTTGCAAGTCTGGTCAGCCTTGCTCCATTCAAAGCAGGGTGGGAGATGCCTCCAAGCCACAGGATTGTGGGCTGCTATTTTTAAAACATCAAACCCACAAACATCTCACCCCTGCAAGCCTGGCGGGAGATGGAAACTGAGCAGCCAAAGGAGCTCAGAAGACCAGATCGAGCTGCAAACTGGTCCAAGAATCTAAATCACCCTAACTGGTCCTTGCACACCACAGACAAGGAGGGGGGAGGTGGCACTGCCACCAAATGCAGCTCCCCAAAGTACAGCTCCCAGCACCAATCCTGGCTCACAGTGCTTGCTCTGCCCCAGCCGTGCCGAAGCATCGCTGCCCTCCTGCCGTCCCTGCAACCGCAGTGGCACACATGGCTCTGGGTTCACCAGGGCTGGTCCCAGGTGAAAATACCTCCTCTTCGGCAAGTTATTTTTTCTTAAAACAGCTCTCCCCAGTGCCGATCTGACATAAGGTACAAGAGCCTCAGGCTGGTTCTGCTGCTGACATGCTCCCACTGCGCAGCTTTGGCATTTAAAGCAAGGTAGTGAGAGGCGGGTGGAGGAACCATGGACGTGTGATGGGAATGAGGACCTGCCTGCAGGCTGAGATGTCCCAGCCTCAGAGTGGTCACAGCAGAAGGAGCTGCCGGTGGCCGAGCACGGCCCCAGGCTAGGTTTGCAGCACGGCTGCTGGTAAGGGATGCTCACAGCTTCGGCTCCGCATGTGCAGCAAGATGATCCCATGGCCCCACCATGAAATCCTGTGAGATCTGATCCCGTCACACCATGTCCGAGCCTCCGGTCACACTCCCCAGTGCTGCATGTTGTGGGAGGTACCCCCCAGGCTGCAGCATCACCCCTGTGGTTTTTTGCTTAGCCACTTCTCCGCTGCCTTTCCTAAGCTGAAACGAGTTTTACCCAGCTCCCACAGTTGCATTTCATCTATGACCAATAAGGACCCAAAAATAATGGTTTTCATCCAATTTCCTTATTCAGAGACCTTTTTAATCTGCATGAAGTGACATGAACATCCTTTGCCCATGAGCAGGACTTTGGGCACTGCAGTGTTGCGCTGTGTTATGGGAATCAGCAAAGAAACCACGTTAGCTCTTGGTGACAGCAGGTGGTCCCCAGGGAAGGAGTTTTCAGCTGACACCTATTGATAAACTGGAGGGAGACCCAGAACGAACGGGATTATTCACAGTCCTTATCCCAGTAGATGTTGAATTTCCGGACCTTGACTGTGGGTCTGAAGGGCAGCAGACCCCCCGGTACCATGTCCTTGTTGAAGATGTCACCTTCACATAACCTGGTAGAGGAACTTGGTTGCAAACCAGATTAGAAAGGCAACTCCTGCCCACAGAGCAAGTAATGCCACCAATGAAGTTGCTGATACCAGTGGAGGTATGCCTGAGGTACCAGCACTGCAGGGAGGACCCAGGTCCTTGGCCCTGCTCTTCACAATGGCCACGGCTGCAAAGGGAGCCTGAAGCACGAAGGAAGGGCACCAAACCTGCTGTGAAATCCCATCCCTTGCTTCGCAAGGGAGCAGAGGTTTTTTCTTGGGGTGCTGGAAGAAAACTGTTGCGTTAGGGATGCCTTCATTGACGTGCCTGGAGTTGAGAAGTTCAGAGAAAGCCACCAGCTCAAGGACACCTTCCAGCCCACTTACGAAACGGAGTTATTTGGGGATTTCTTAACAGGGGCATTTGGCTCCTTGCTATAGGCAGAGTAAGCAGGAGGGCAAGAAAACCGCAGGTCCCAACAGGTGAGAAAAACAGTGGGATAAACCAGGCATCCATCCCAGGTGGATGGGACATCTTGGACAATGGGACTGGACAAACCACGTCTTCTGCCCCTGCAAATACCCTTCTGCCTGGAAGCTTGCTTTACCCTGGTTTGAAAACTGAGGGCCGTCCTGCCAATAACGCAAGCTCCAGAGAGACCAGGAAGAAGGGAAAAATAATATTCCCATTGATCGCTTAGCAACAGCACTGGTTTAGAGGAATGGCTCTGGTTGCCTGGTAAATAAGGTCAGATTCTTTGTTCAGAAAGGCTCACGGTTTCCTACGTATCATATCCAAAGCGAAACTCATGCATGACTTGCCTCCATGAGGTCAACACTTCTTCCTCGGAAAAGACGGGCCCTGCTGTTTGATATACAAGCAGATGTTCACTCCGTTTCCAGAGGGGCTGAAGCCACAGGCCAGGAGCTCGCAGCACTTCTGAGATACGGGTTCAAGGGGCATCAAAACTGCCAGGTCCCTCAGGAGACATTTCCAAACAACAGCCACTGAAGTAGCAAATCTGCTGTCTTTAAGACATGCTGGCACACAGATCTTGTGCCACACATAATCCTTCCATCTCAATGCTCGTGATGAAGGAAGCAATACTGTGACAACAGGGAAACTGAGGCACAGGCGTACCCAGCAGCCAGTGGCACCTCCAGGACTTGAACCCCTCCAGTCTCACCCTAATGCTTTCTCCAGCAGGACCATTTTCTGTCACTGTTGTACTCAAAAGCAGAGATATCTTTAGATCCCTTAGCCTATGAAGGGCAGAGGTTTAACATTGCATCCCCCACACACCACCCCACTCACCTTTTTATCCAGTTTTCTGCCGGCCATGCTCAGAGTAATCACCCTGTTATCCGAGAGCTCTTGGGCAGCTATCTGAAAGACAAGGGAGGCTGCATTCATTTTCAGCACAAGAAGTAAGCTAACACCAAGCCAGAAGAGAGCCCAGAGCCTGAGGACATGCACTCTGGAGACACACAGCTGCACAACTGCACAACTGCTGCACAACTCCTGCAAAAGCCATTTCCCAGCTAAGAGACTGGATGATCTAACACGCACAGTATTTCACTCCTGGGGAGTTAAACTGATTTTACCTTTGCAGATCAATTTGGAACCGAAGCCTACTTCCCAGCTTCTCCCTGAAATGGAGAAGGATGGAGAAAAAGCCCGAACTTCCCCTGGATGGGCATTGCCATTTACCCTGCGCCAAGGCAGCGACACACCGGCTTTAAAAGAAAATAGGGTAAGTTTTTTCAGCAGACTACCAGCTGCGATGCTGGTGCTGCAGCTAGAGCCTCCAGGACATCCCACTGACCTCCACAGACTCATGGCTGGGGCTGGATCCATGTGAAACGTTCATTTGCAGGGATGATTAAGCCTCTTGAATGGACAACCCAAAGGGAGAATGAGCTGCCAGGACACCCCAAGCAGCCTCCTTCCTCCATGCCATCAGGTCTAAAATGATGCTTCAGGTAACAAACTCGCCCCTTTTCTTGGGTCTCATGTGGCTTCTCTGCACCAGGGCTTGTCCAGGACCTCCAGAAGCCTCTGAGGACCAAGCCAAGAGGAAACAGGAATCATAAAACCCTTTGGCAGCAAGATGTGCCACTTTGTCCTCCATGTCCCAGGCTGGACATGGCAAAAAGCAGCTCCCCATCCCCTGGGGGAGATGCTGGTGGCACCAAGGACTCGAGCCACGTCTCTGCATGATCACTCGAGGAGATGGCCCCACAGATGAAAACTCCACCGTCACTCCTGAGGAGTGACAGCCCAGATTACTTCAGTTTAAGAGACTTTATTCACATATTCACATACGCTCCAGAAGGACTTCGGCTGCCAGCCACCAGTGGGCCGGTTTTGTCTGGAATGTGGTCTAATGAGTCTCTTGGTATTTTAAGAAAGGGAATGTTTGTAACAAAAAAACACATTTATTCACTTCTGTTACCAGCCATTTCCTGAATCACTTGTATTTTTCTCCTCAAGGCTGTGTCTTACTCAAGCATCTGCTCCTCACCTCTCCTTCCGCTCCCTGGGGTGGGCTGAGCCGTGCCCCAGCATCCCCAGTCGCAGTATCCTGCCGGGCAGGATCCGGCACCAGCATGGCTGGGAGCACAGTGTGGACATTCTCCTCCCGCACACCGCTCCTAAGCGCAGCTGTTTGCTGTCTCTCCAAGGAGGCTGTTCTTCAGTGGAGATACACAGCGTAATTACAGCCAGGCTGTTAGAAAAACTTGCAGAAATCAAGGGGACAATTTTCTGCGGAACGAGCAATCAGAGGCTTATTGGCACTTAGGGGAGCAGGGAGTTTGCAGAGACAAGGAGGCAGAGAGGCAGCTTTTGAATCTGCCTGGGCAGCTCCCCAACAACCTCCTGGCCTTTCCGGGGAGGACACCACCCTATGGCCCACAGAGGATGTGTTCACCACATGCAGAACCCAACGTTCCCCTCTGCTGCATATAGATGTGAAGTCAGAAGTTCCCTATCACGAAGACATGGCATCGGTTTTCTCTCCCACCTGGAACACAGTCACCAAAGCCAGTGTGAGGAAGAGGAGCTGCAGGGAAGTGGATGGAAGTTGCCCTTTGCTGATCCCCACAAAAGCTCACCCAGCTGGTGTCCAGCATTTTAGGGCTCACTGGAGGCTACGTAAAAGCCAGACCGTGCCAACAAGCCCCAGGTACACCCTTGTGCCTTGTGCCACACTGCCGCAGGCTGCTGGTGGCATCTTCTCTTGGCCAGCATGGACAATAACACTATCCCCACTGCTGTGCCTGGCAGAGGCGTGTGGCAAGATTTCAGAATTGATTTTCATAAACGTAGCAGCTCGCTTCAGGATTTTCCCCATCTCTTCAAACCAAGAGACCCCCACGCAATCCCAGCCAGCCAGCCAAGGTTCTGCTGTTGCATTCACCTCTCTGGTATCTCAGTTCAGAAAAAGGATACTTGGGCAAAATTGAAAGGATGGGGGTGAGGAAGGCAGGTTTTGGCTCCAAACTCTGTGTTTTATATGAGCGAGTCCAAAGCAGAAGCCTGCTCCTTGGCTGGTGTCCACAGCCCATGCTCCAGTGCTGTGACAAGCAGCAGGGCCCACCACACATGACCCTGCTGTCATCACCAAGCCAGGGCAAAAAAAAACCCACAAAAACAGATAGAAAATTGCATCAATGGGATAAAATGAAGCAGATGTCTCAGAGACTTTGATTTTTAATGAAACGTTAGTGACAGATCGGGACCTGGTTTTTTAGAACGTGTAACCTTTGAACTTGACTGGAAACTTTTCATCTAGTCCAGCTCCAGCATCGGCCGGGGCGTTGAGAGCCTGCTCCTCGGGAATGGCACACGGCGTCAGGCACCGCTTGTCAGCTTCACTGTGGCTTTTCCTCTGGCGTTTAAAGACTAACTGCAGCAATTAAGAGACAAGCTGGCAGCATCTTCCTAGCCACTAGAGCAAAGAGCGATAGAGATGCCCTTGCGGCAGCCAGGTCCTGGGCTTTTAAACCCCTCCAGTGCTTTTAAACCTGACAGAGGTTTAACTCCTTGCTGGTCTTTTCTTCCACACCTTTGCTGCCCGGCTGTGTGTCTCACAAAACGTGTCATACGGAAGAGATCCAAAAAGGATGGATGATGCGGCAGGAGGGAAATGCACCTAAATTTAGTCTTTTCTTTTTCTAAAAAATCCCATATGACTAAAGAGCTCTGCAGCAGGAAGGCCACTGCCCGGAGGGGTCTGCATCGGGAGCAGTAGCTGTTACTATGAGAGTTGTTGCTACGGCACAGCTCCCATCCTCTTCCTACAAACAAAACCACACATTGCTGGCAAAGGAATAGGCCCTCTTACCTCCCACAGCTCCCAGGAGGGATGCACCAGGTAACACACACCAGCAGCACAGATTTACTTTGTACTTCTCCAGATTGAGGGTTTTCTTATTTCAGAGACCGAAGCAGAAGTTGGAGGCTCACAGCGCTGGGCACCGGGCAGAGACCGGGGCAAGATGGTCCCTGCCCCAAATAATCTGTCCTCCAAAAAGACCGAAGCGGGCAGGAAAATGGGAGTTAAAGGGAGAAATGTTCATGAGAGAAACCCCAGTCTCCTGGACCCCAGGTGCGTGTCCTGTGTTGCCCCCAGGTTATTATCAGCCTTTACGCAGCCAGTAGGTAACATAAAGGAGTAACCGTACCGTTATCATCCCTTTCCCAGCCGGCTTCCCGTTCCCCAGAAGGAGAGTCCGTGTTATTTTCTTGCTGGAGACAATCTAGAGAAGCCAAAGAAAATACAGTCATGATTGTAGAAGTGAACAAAAGCAGACTCATAAGCAACTGATCATTGCTCACATTAGTTAATTCAGATTAAGCATCCACAACAGCAGCAGAAAGACATCATACTCCAGGCTGACCGTGACACTGGGAATTTCACCACTGTCACCCGAGGCCATGGGGCAGCAGCTGAGCCGTGTGGAGCAGTGTCTCCCCTCGAACCCAGGGACCGGCTCTTCAGGTGGAGCCGGGCAGTGGGACCTCACACAGCCAAAGGACCATGATTTGCTCCCAGCAAAATCCCAACTCAGCCTTTTCAAACCCCATTTTTAAACACATCTAACATGAACCCTGCCAGCAACTTGCTTTCAGGCCACATTCATAGAATCACTAAATGGTTAGAGTTGGAAGGGACCTTAAAGATCATCTTGTTGCACCCCCCTGCCCTGGGCAGGGACACCTCCCACCAGACCAGGTTGCCCCAAGCCCCACATTTCCATGGGTGAAACCTGATGCTCCCCCCAGCATCACTCTGTCCCCCCTGCCAGAGCAAGGCACAGGGGTCAGCACCCCCCAAAAGCACGTCCTCCCCTTCACTTCTGCCTTGTAAGAGGCCAGACAGGACAATCTGGGAGCTGAATTAACCCCCCTGAGATTTTTTTCCTAGCTCACAGAGTTTCAGTCGCCTTCAGATCTGGGGATCCTGTAAGTTTTCCCCAGGAGGTGCAGACCCCCACATGAGGGTCCAGCAACCTACTGGGCATAGCTGTGCTCCGCTCCCATACCTGGTGGGGACCCCTTCGAGATATAGGGGCTGCAGATTAAAAAAATGCAGTCCCATCCATCCTTCTACCTCTGCCTTTGGTCCCACGTCACAGTCGGAAAATAATAATAATAAATAAAAAAACCCAAACATGTAATGAAACGGCTTAACTTGTTGCTCCTGCCACCTAAGTGATCCAGCCAGGCTTGTATTCCTCCCATTGCTCCCCAGAAATGGTGTCTTCCCTCCGGGGAGACCTTACTGCAGCCTTTCAGTACTTAACGAGGGCTTATAAGAAAGATGGGGACAGACTTTTTAATAGAGTCTGTTGCGATAGGACAAGGGGTAATGGTTTTAAACTAAAAGAGGGAAGATTTAGACTAGAAAGAAGGCAGAAATGTTTTACACTGTGAGG
This sequence comes from Fratercula arctica, assembly GCA_947846985.1. Classification (NCBI taxonomy): domain Eukaryota; kingdom Metazoa; phylum Chordata; class Aves; order Charadriiformes; family Alcidae; genus Fratercula; species Fratercula arctica. The sequence goes on from CANTUZ010000007.1 coordinate 22,791,297, forward strand.
GTGGTGAGCCCCTGTCCCAGGTTGCCCAGAGAAGCTGTGGCTGCCCCATCCCTGGAGGTGTTCAAGGCCAGGCTGGACAGGGCTTGGAGCAACCTGGTCTGGTGGGAGGTGTCCCTGCCCAGGGCAGGGGGTGGCACTGGGTGGGCTTTAAGGTCCCTTTGCAAGACCAAGGCAAAAACCCTTTCCCATTGTGACTAGCCAGCCATGTCCCTGTGCTTTGGATCCATAAATGCAGAGGAAGCACCAGCCAGTGCAACCAGATGTTTGTGCCAGGTGCAAGGAGGTGAAATCTCCTTGCAGCCCCGGCCAGCAGAAACCACAGACACCCTCCAGCCTGCCATTTGATCCCTGTTACATTTCGTTTGGCCACAGAGGTCGTTACAGCCTCGCAAATGATCCAGCCATCCTTTTAAATCTTACCACAGACCTAATTAGCTGCAATAAAATAATCTGGCTAATCTGACAGTGCTCTGATGCAAACTTGACGGGTCAGATGCTCGCTGTGCGGTTGCTGCTGCCCGCAGCTGCTCTCCTTCCCTTCCGAGAGCTGCTCGTGCCTCAAAACTGGGCAGGCTCATGAAAACATCTCACCAGACAAAATCTAGGGATCAGAACCCCCACAATAGGGTGGCCCACAGCAGGGTGGCTGAGCCCACAAGGCCCCGTTTCATCCCTCTCCTCACCAGGCACCCTAGCGCATGTGCTAGCCCTCTGGCCCATCTCTGCCCCTCGACCGGGCTGTGCTGCAAGCCCACGCTGGCCACAGGGAGAACAGAGAATTTCTGGCAAAAAAGGAAAATGAGAAGATCCCTCCATTCTAAGCTGGTGTCTTGTGGGCTAAAGGTCACCAAGGATCTCACATGGGAAGTGCTGCAAAAATTCATCAAAACTGGGCACACACATAAGCCAAGTTCTCTTTTGCAGAGTGTAAATACTTGCATGAGATTACAGAAGTTCAGAGGTCTCTTTTTTCTGAAGGACTAAACCTACCAGCTGTGCATAAAGACACAGTAGACAGTTACGCCGTGCCCATCAGCCACCATGGTGAAACCATCACCTGTTCTGAGCAAGCACCTTGTGTGTGAGACCTGCCAACAGCTGCCCATCCCCACCATTACCCCAGCCCCAGCGTGGTCTTTCCAGTCTCACGGTCCTAGCTAATCACATTTCAAAGCACCAGAAAGGGTTGGGCTCTTCTGGGAGACCCAACATGCAGGAGGGTCCACCTTTCTCCCCAGCGTGTACAGATGACGTTCCTCTCCAGCATGAGCCTGCAGAGCCCTGGAGTTCTGCAGAGTTAGGAACAGCAAGTTTTCAGCTCTGATTTCTTATGTCCATAAATTCTGTGCTTGCAACTGCCACCAAGACCATGACCTTCACAAGGAGCGTTGCTGAACTGCCACACACCTGATGTGGCTGCATTTCAGCAACGGAACTACCAGGAAAGAATGGGTTTCATCTAAATCACTGAACACTGGCCTGGGCCGTTGCCTGCACTGTCTCTTAACTTCTGCAGGAGCAGAATTAGGTCATCACAGAGCACTTCCAAAAACTCAGACGTTAAACATCAAACACTGTGAATGTCAGTGCTCTTCTAACACCTCAAGCTCTTGAGTGGGCAATGGTGAGGTCACTCAGCCCCCCTGGCCATGTGCAGTGCCACATTGTGGTCTGTGTAAAAAGCAATCGGACTCATGAGCCTCACCCAACACCTTGGGCTGGCTGTGCATGCCGACCCACCGATTACAGCGTCTCCTTCCTCCCAGTTCCCAGCACCGAGCACAACAGAGACAGCTTCTCCCAGACCCTGCGCTTGTGCCAGGTACCACAGCAGCCCCGAGCAGCCAGATGCTGCAAAAGAATGGAAAAAATCCCTCATTCCTTGCCTTTGAGTCAAAGCGAGCTCAGAGGACAAAGACATTTGGAGAATGTAGCTGCCAGCTTCTGACAGGGTCTGGGCTCATGAGCGCAAAGACCTTCCAAAGGCTTATAAATCGCATTGTGTCCCAAAAGCTTTTCCACAGGAAGAGCAGAAGACATTCCTGCACCAACATGCTAAAGTAGCGGAGATCATTTGCTACACAACGGCAATGGATAAAGCTTTGGGGAAAAAAAGAAAAACAAAACTGAGAGAGAAAGGTAGACCGCAATGCATCTTAACTTTACACATCTGGAAGTTTCCCAAGTCCAAACCCAAGCTGGTCATTAGGGCTCTTACTATAACCATGGTGAGATACCTCTCACCATTGGGTTACCTCCAAAAGCTTGGAGGTACCTCCAAAAGCTTCCAGTTGATGTCTCCATGCAGGCATCAGCAGAAGCCCACACTATGACTAGCTTAGACTTGAGCAAGTAGCCAACAGCCCTAACGTGGAACAGTTCAACCTCAACAGTTGAAGTGTGACAAACAAATTAAATTAGTTTTGCCAGGTAGGACCCAGCAAACTTTACAGTAGATAAGAGCAGCAGCTCTTATCCCCCCATGTCCCCGTGGCTGAGGTGATTTGGAGGACAGCGAGCTGCAGGGACCTCAGAGCCTCACCGTGCCCAGCGTGCAAGAGAATTCCCCCAGGAAGTCATGCTCATACAGCTGCATACTCGACTTGTCCTGGTCAAACAGGGCAAACTTGAGCTTCTGCACTTCTTCAAAGTGGTAGTCGATGATGAACTTCTTGGAAAAGGCTGGGTTGAGGTTGTTCACGGCTGTCTCTGTCCTGTCGAGCTGCAAAGAAAAATAGAAGAGGCATTTAGGCTTGTGCATCTTGCATCTTTGTCATTGCCATGTCTCTTCTCTGGCTTCAGAGCTGCCCACAAACCCTGCAGTGACCATCAGAGAGGGAGTGCAGCAGGCATTCAGCAGAGCTATCCCTAAACGCAGTCTGTGATACCCCGTGTACGCGAGGTGGGATCAATCTGAACGAGTAACAACACTTGATGCAGAGAGCTGCATCCCTGAGAACAGGGTGCCAGGGGCTGTACAAGCCCACCCCAGCCAAGAGCCAGCATAGGAGCACCAACCCAGCCAAGGCTTGGTGTGGACTCAAGGCTCATTGAAGCCAGAGATGCTTCATTTGCTTCTGAGCCCTGCTCTCCCAGGAGCTGAAGCTCTGGCACACCTCCAATCCTCAATCAGACCCTCACAGCTGTAATGCCAAACCTGCTTCTTTCAGGCTGTGCAGCTAACAGCAACGACAAGCAAAACAAGAAAAAGTGTCATGACCCAGAACAGCAACCCTGGAGCGTTTCCCTCTAGACCTCAAACCCAAACATTCATGTGGTTTCTTTTTTCTTGGCCTTCCGTGGAAAAAAAGAGGGGGGGAAAAAATCACCACAGCCCATTTTTCATAGATTTCATCAAGCATTAGGAGAAACAAGAGTTTGGAAGGACCCAGAAGACAAGACTTGAATAGGCTTTGTCATCCTGAGCTATGGTGAGCAGGCTGGAAGAAATTATGTCTCCAATGGCTTGGAAGGGCAAGCGCAGGGGAAGATGGAAACTGGAAGGCGCGTGGGGAAGCTGCTGCTGGAGGGGAAGCACCACGGCAGTCTGCAGCATCCCACAGCCAAGAGCGGCGATAAGAGCCGAGGAAACTTGGCAGGCAGACAGAAGAAGTGTGGGTTTACGACGCAGCATGGCACAGAAGGACAGAAAGCCTTGCGCGAGTCAAAAAAAAAGAATAAAATCCTGGGGACAGCCATGTTGGAGATCCCGAGATGCTGCCCTCCAGTTGTGGACCTTTGGTCCCAGACCCCATAACTCAGACTGCAGGAGGGCTGGGAGGGGGCGGCAGCACCAGCCAGGCTTGCACAGACAGAGCAACCCACAATTTTAGCCAAAGTGGCAGAAAATGGGAAAACGAGGCTGAAAAAAGCTTCTGGAATTCAGTGGCCAAGGAGGATCTGAACGCTAATGTCACCCACCAGACCATCCTCCATCCCGAGAGGCACCAGGAAAGGCCAAGTTTGGAGCCCAACTACCCTTATGATGCTAAAATGGGCAGAAAGGATGCTGGTGGCACAGCCCGAGCGCTGAACAAGAAACCAACACCCACAGCCTGGGGGAAAACCCTCCAGCAAGCAAACCCAGACGGAGCTCTGTCAGCAGAGCAGCTATTGAGAGCACAAGAGGTGGCAGCGGGTTTGGCAAAGGGCATCCCTGCCCCACGGACAGCACTGGACTGTGGGACGGAGGGGTGTCTGCCAGAGCTGCAGAGCTAGAAACAAGTAGAGCAGAGCCGAAAAAAGCCCGCCGAAAAAAGCCCCCCGAAAAAAGCGAAAAAAGCAAAAAATGCAAAAAAAAAAAAAAAAAGCAAATGCATACCCTAGTCCCAAAGAAACTCATTCAGCACAGGAGGCAGGTTTGGGAAGGACTGAGTGGAAATGTGGTGAGTTTGCTATATATACCAACTATCACAGTGTTTTTTGAAGTTGGTCGCTCAGTCTGCTTTAATTGCCAAGGAACGACTAAAGTAAATGCTGTGTTCCCAGAATAGCCACCTGCTGTGCTCCGGGGAGTCAAATACATCAACACCAGTGGGCTGTAGGCTTGCCAGGGCCACGCAGCTTCACACAGATCCTTCCTTCTCTGCTGCCACCCCGTACCAAAGGACACCAAACGTCTGCCCAGAGATGTGGTGGACCAGGAGCAGTGGGCATCCACATCTCTACCCGATTTCAGCAGCACAACCCAGGCAAATCCCCTTTCAAGCCTAGGAGATGAGACTGTGCAGGCAACAGAGGTGGATTTTAGCTCCTTCCACGTTCTCTGAACTACTGGGAAGCTGGGGAACCAAGGGAAACCAGTCATCCCGGTCCCAGGCGCCAGTTTGGAGGAGACAACTTGAGATCCCATCTCCAGCTTTGCCCTGGAATGGGTGGCCCAGTGAAGGGGAAGAGAAACCCAGCCAAGGTGTCTTGAGCTAATCCTCCAGAGTGATGGGGCTTCCCTCAACACCCAGATTAAACTGAACATTTAATCTCCTGCCTATTTTCAGTGTGAAGCACAACAAAATCACAACCCACAGCTGCTTGCTGCACATGGTTTGGTCTTTGATTTGATGCAGCACTGGTCACCTTGGCAGTGACCATCGCATACGAGGCCTCATCATAGCACCTCCCCCAGGAGACAGGCATGCCACAGGTCCCTGCCTCCCCCTTTGTCCCCAAAGCTTACACATCTGCCTTCCCGGTAAAGAGCAGAGGTGGTTTTGCCACCCAAGAGCAGAAAAGCACAAGGGTTTTTAAGAGGCAAGCAGCCTAATTAAAGATATCTCTTTGGATAAGAGTCTTGATTCAACAAATCAAGCACGAAATCGGGAAAACACCTCCCTTGTGTTCAATGAATGCAGCCGGAGAGTCATAGAATCATACAATCATAGAATGTGTTGGGTTGGAAGGGACCTTCAAAGGCCATCTAGTCCAACCCCCCTGCAGTGAGCAGGGACATCTTCAACTAGATCAGGTTGCTCAGAGCCTCATCAAGCCTGGCCTTGAATGTCTCCAGGGATGGGGCCTCCACCACCTCTCTGGGCAACCTGGGGCGGTGTCTCACCACCCTCAGTGTAAAGAACTTCTTCCCAATGTCTAATCTAAACCTGCCCTGCTCTAGTTTAAAACCATTGCCCCTCATCCTATCGCTACACGTCCTTGCAAACAGCCCCTCCCCAGCTTTCCTGTAGGCCCCCTTCAGGCACTGGAAGGGGCTCTAAGGTCTCCCCGGAGCCTTCTCTTCTCCAGGCTGAACACCCCCAACTCTCTCAGCCTGTCTTCATAGGAGAGGTGCTCCAGCCCTCAGATCATCTTCGTGGCCCTCTTCTGGACCCACTCCAACAGGTCCATGTTCCTTTTGCACCCAAAGTTCTCCAGCATCCAAAGGGAGGTTGGCTAGAGACCTTCAAGCATCCCCAGCGCTTGGAGATGTTTGATGCTCCACCACTGGGAGATGCCAAGGAAAGCTCCGTGTGGACACATGGGGCCCGCCAGATGACTCAGAGTGGCACAAAGGCAGCAGTTCAGCTGAGTCATGTGTCCCTGCTCCTGGCATCACAGGCCAGGTCTTCCATGGCTCCTGTGAGATGACGTCATCAGGGCAGAACGTTTAAATATCACCCGTCTTCATGTCACTTCTTGGCCTGTAGTTTATTGTCCCTCCCTCTCCCACCCCCTCCAAGGCTGATTCACAAAGATTTTTTTAATTCCTATTAAGCTCAGCGAGACAAAAAAATTGTATGTGGGAACAAATGTGACAGCTAGAAAGAACAGCGAGCAGAAACCTTTCTGTCGGCATCAGCTGGTGCCTCAGCCCCACCGCCCAGCTCAGACCCCGGCACTACCGCGGCTGGGGCTGGTCCTGGAGGAGGACTAAACCACGTCTGACAGCTGGGGTGTGTTGCTAACCCAATGCAGAGGACTCAGGGGCAGAGTGGTAGGATGGCTTCACACCACTGAGCTGCTGCTGTCCCCATCTGTCCCCAATATTACACCTACATTATTAAGGCCACCGCTTTCAGATGGGAAAGAGGTTCGTCTTAGGGCAAGGGGCATGTCTGTGTGGCAAAAATCACAGAATCACAGAATGGTTTGGGTTGGAAGGGACCTTAAAGGCCACCCAGTGCCACCCCCTGCCCTGGGCAGGGACACCTCCCACCAGACCAGGTTGCTCCAAGCCCCATCCAGCCTGGCCTTGAACACCTCCAGGGATGGGGCAGCCACAGCTTCTCTGGGCAACCTGGGACAGGGGCTCACCACCCTCACAGCAAAGAATTTCTTCCTGAAGGACAACATGGATGCCCCCTGGGAAGCTCTGAACCATGGTCGCATGAGCTGCCCAGTGTCCCATAGTGCTTGGGGACGAGGCCACCTCTCCTGGTCCTCCCTGGCATCCAGCCACAGCCCAAACCCATGCACCACTACTGTCATGTGTGGGTGCAGGGGGATGTCCATCCCCAGCGTGCCGGTGGAGCGGGGCCAGCTCCGTGACACATGAGCACAGCACATCACACGCTAGCTCATGCAACACGCTGACCTCCACTGAAACCACAGCAGCAGAGCGCCAAGCAATCTGCCGCTCAAGGCTGATGTCCAGTGCCTATCTTATATTTTGCCAATTAAAAAGAAGCTAAACATAGCAGAGGAAAGGGGAAAAAAAACCCCACAGACCACACATTTGTATTGTAAAAGAAGCTTTGGAATCAAAACTGCTGGACTGAGACATTACTGACAGCAAGAGAAATTCCTGAAAAGTATAATAAGGTCAAAGAGATGACACCTATCAAGGCTGGAAAGCTCATTAGTCTCATCCAGGCTGCTGAGCAGAGTTAGTTGTAGACCATGGTAAGGTGAGGTTTGCCCTACACCCTCCCTGCTGACAGCGAGGAGCTCAGCTGCAGGACACCTTTGTGATGCCCATTGATTCGCCAGCTCCTTGGACAAGAGCTCAAAGGCTGCCCAATTAGTCCAAGCATGTGAAAAACGAGACCACCTAATTTCCCAGGAACTGGGATGATTTTTGTTTGGCTTACATGATTTTATGCCCCTTGGCTGCTTATTTTGTGCTGCATCTAACACCAGTGCCTGTGTCCATCCATCACACCCCCGTGCACTGCCTGCGGCCTCCCAGATCAACCAAAAAGAGGTCTTACTCTACCTACAACTGCAGTTATAAAATGAAATCCTCTTTTTTTTCTCCAGGCATTTTAGCCCAGAGCCTTTTCACCTGCAGCCAAGAGGTTTTTCTTAGGCACAGAGCTAAATGCTCTTGCACAGACTCTGGGGTTTCGTTTCACGACACCAATTTTAGCACCGGTGGCACCTTGCCCAACTCAGGCTGCCGCAGAAGGAGATGACAACTGTAGCTTCTCCTTGTGAGGTGCCGAACAGTCAATAAGGCACAATGAAAACCATCCTTGGGAGTTCCTGGTCCACCTTGTGCACATCCCGACTGCAAAACCAGCCTGGGACATGCATCTGCCTGGGAGACTCCCCCAGGTGAGACCTCTTGCCGTTGCAGCAGCACTGCTGGTGATGGCCAAGGTCATGCTGCTCAAAGGCAATTTGGGCACCTCCGGATGAGCCGCGGTGCCGGCAGCGTGCACACACCTGGCCCGTGACACAGCACACCCCTGTGCCCCTTCCCTGCAGGAGGGGGATTTTCAAAGGAACACACATCCAGTTGGTGGATATGCTGGGAAGCAAGCTTTTGGGAACAAGCCAGCGTTTTCCTTATGCTATGAAATAATTCAGACAGCTGCTGTGGGTCAATTCCCTCGCACTCCAGTAGCCTGGTTAGCAGCAGCCTCGTCCCGCTGAAGCGGAGGGCTGGGAGCAACACACAAGGGCTCCTTGTGCGCTGTTTGCATCTTGGAGAGGATGGATTTATCCCATGTTTATCCACCACCAGGGACGGCGCAGGCACGGAAAGTCCTCTTGTCCGTAAAGAGCCTTTATCATCAGTGTCTTGCCCTGGAGTAAGCTTGTGTTGGAGTGGGTAGGGAGGCAGAGGAAATGAATGCAGCTCTCAGCTCCTTAGGATGTACAAGGAAAATAAAAATAACCCCCCGCAAGCTGTGGGACGTGCCAGCATGTTCCTCTGCACAGAGCCTCGATGCCCACAGCCCACCCACTGTGAGCAGCCGCACACAGCTGCTGAGCGGGCTGTCCTAGTGCAGCAGGGACACCCAAAATGGGTGAGAAGGATAATCACAGGATCACAGAATGGTTTGGGTTGGAAGGGACCTTAAAGGCCACCCAGTGCCACCCCCTGCCCTGGGCAGGGACACCTCCCACCAGACCAGGTTGCTCCAAGCCCCATCCAGCCTGGCCTTGAACACCTCCAGGGATGGGGCAGCCACAGCTTCTCTGGGCAACCTGGGACAGGGGCTCACCACCCTCACAGCAAAGAATTTCTTCCTCAGATCTCATCTAAATCTCCCCTTTTCCAGTGTAAACCCATTTCCCCTTGTCCTATGGCTCCCCTCCCTGATCCAGAGTCCCTCCCCAGCTTTCCTGGAGCCCCTTTAGGGACTGGAAGGGCCTCTAAGGTCTCCCCGGAGCCTTCCCTTCTCCAGGCTGAACCCCCCCAGCTCTCTCAGCCTGTCCTCACAGCAGAGGAGTTCCAGCCCTCCCAGCATCTCTGGGGCCTCCTCTGGCCCCGCTCCAACAGCTCCCTGTCCTTCTGCTGTTGGTGCCCCAGTGCTGGAGGCAGCACTGCAGGGGGGTCTCACAGGGTGGAGCAGAGGGGCAGAATCCCCCCCCTCGCCCTGCTGCCCACGCTGCTGGGGATACAGCCCAGGGTGCGGGGGGGTTCTGGGCTGCCAGCACTTGGTGCTGGCTCATGTCCAGCTTTCCACCTACCAACACACCCGAGTCCAACCTGTAGGGCTGCTTTCCAACCATCCATCCCCAGCCTATGCTGATACCAGGGGTTGCCTCGACCCAGGTGCAGGACCTTGCACTTGGCTTTGATGAACTTCACAAGGTTCACATGGGCCCACTCCTCAAGCCTGTCCTGGTCCCTCTGGATGGTATCCCATCCCTCAGGTGACTCAACTGCACTGCTCAGCTTGGTGTCATCTGCAAGCTTGATGAGCTGTCTTGCACTCAATCCCACTGTCTATGTCATGATCTCTCCCCGCCTCTCTTCCTGTAGGCATTACTTTTCCCATTTATAAGCTTCTGAAACCAAGCAAATAACAGGATCCTCTGCAGTTTCTTCTCGGGACCTCCCAGTATCAAATATGGCAGTTGAAGCCTGTACTTATGAGATTTCTGGTAAGGAGGAAAGACCAATGTCTGCAAAGAGTTTGCTCAGGATTTGCCAGCCGGTTGCTGTCTGCCTGCAGCTGAACTGATCCAAGCCCCCGTACACCCAGCTCCCAACAGCCTCCTATTCCCTGTTGCATGGTCCTGTTCTCTCCACAACCAGCCGCTCACAAGCCCGTGAAATGCCTGGCTTAAGGACTCTTGACCTTGATATAATTCTCGGAGGAGGCCACAGGTGTTCAGAGCATGAGCTGCCCTGGAGAGGATTTTTCCACTGGACTGAGCTGCCAGACCCTCATCCAGCACATTCCTGGCCCCTAGAAAGAGCCACTCTTCAAGCAAAACCCAAAGACCAACTTCCTATGTGACCCAAGAGACAGCTTATCTTGACTCACCTAGAAATACACCCCGTTGGAAGGGGGACCTCACAACATCCAACTGTCACATGGGATCAGCATTTCAGGCACCCAGATCTGAAGCTTACAGCAGATTGAGAAGGGGCCGGGAACACTTTGAAGGTGGCAAGATCCTTCCACGCCTGCCACGTGCCTTGCCAGGAGTCAGCATTTTGAGATCTGCAATTAAATCTAACACCCAGCACAAAGCAGAAAGCACTGACGGGGAAAGGACCGGTTGCAGAACACAGAATAATTAACACACTCAAGCCATGCGCACAGCCTCAGGAGGACCAGGAGGACCAGAGGGGCTTCCACCCCTGCTTGGGAGGATTGAGGACCAGCCTTGTAGTGGAGCACAGAGGGACAAGACACCAGCACAGGCAAACCACAGGAGGTGGAAATCCACACAACTTCAGGACTTACCTCCACCCACTTCCCATTGACTTCCACGAAGAGGACACAGAAGGGGTCAGATTTGGAAGTGACATCCCTGTCCAGAAGGTTTTGGCCACAGATGGACAACTCGACTTTGCAGACACAGTACTGGGAGCCAACAGGCCCCGCTGGTGTGGGAGTCACGGTGTACGCCATGGACTCCAGCAGCAGCAGCTCCAGGCAGTCTGCGGGACACAAGGACAGAGAGAAACCTCAGTGCAAGCAGAAAGGCAGAAAATGTTCTGTTGGCACCAGTGGGTTGGGCCCAGACAGAGGGGCCACATCCACAGCCTCATGCTCTAAGTTACACTCAAGGAGTTATGACGCTTTGCTGGCTCCAAAGCATCTTCCCCGCCCGGTCACCATCCCTACATGGCCACCACACCGGGTAGACCTCCTGCATGGGAGCTCAGCAGAGCACCTACAACCTGCCTTGCTTTTGCTCCATAAATAGCAGATTTTCAAGGAAAGGTAACGTCTTCTGCTTACTCCCCCCAAGGGGCCCCCAGCCTCTTCTTCCAGCACGCTGGGTTTTTTTTGTGGAAAGGCACTACACGCCCACACCATTTTTCGTCATGAAAAATGGTCATCATATGGCTTGTACCAAGCCATGGACCATGGACCCACCTACAAGGGCCAAACGAGCTCTGCCCCCCAAATTGTCACAGGGAAAGGGATGAGACCATGAGGATGAGTGGGGTGGGGGGCTACAGCCCTGGTTCACACCCTATCTCCACCAAACTCACCAGGCTAGCGGCAAGAAGTAATTAAAAAGTGCCATCATTTGATTCACAGAAGATGAAGGCAAATGTGTCAACCACCGCATGACCTGGTGTGCGGGATGATTTACAGGGCCCTGATAAAAAAATCCTTTGTCATAAAAATTGTTTACAGAAAGTCTGCTACCAAAGCTAGTTTGCAGGGATACATGTGTTTTATACCATTACTAGTGCAAAACCCCATCCTGAACGACAGTTTTGCCTTCTGATGTGCTGTTTACTTGGCAAAAACCATCAAAGGTCTTCAACAGAAAGAGGAGAGGGGGGAAAAAAAAAGAAGAAAAAGCTTTTTCAGACTAAGTTATACTAATAAACCTTTGTGGCTGAGGCTGCTAGTGGAGAGAGAACTCTCTTCAGCAGCTGCTTCAATACCTTTCGCTGCTTTTCCAAGAGTGGCTCCTGGCTCATCCACTTTATCTGAAAACCCCAAATGTTACCTTCCTCCACGTATATGAGCCATCTGCTGCTGTTTGGCATGGAAATCCCAATTAATATTATTTGTTTGTTTTGCCCGGGCATGAGTATTCACAAGCACTTGCGCTGCTGGGAGCTGGGCTGTTGCCCTCTTCCCCAGCAGCTCAGCCTCCAAGCTGTGATGGGGACAGGGATGGGGATGGGGTGATCCCGACACAGCTGTGGGAGAGGGACCTCCAGGCTCAGCGCCGCCCTGAGTGCTCAGCCCCAGCCGCAATGAACGCTTAGTGGAAAACAGCTCCCGCTTCCAAGGTTCTGACCCCTCCTACCTGCCAAGATCTCTGCTTGGCACTACCTCACCCCAAACAAGCCTGATTTTAACGCCCACCAGTAAATGCAAACTCTTCAGCACAGCCTGCTGCTCACGGCAAGAGCCGTGCACTCATGGCAGCTCCACAGGAACCCAGAAACATCTCCAGAAGAAAATCCCCATCCTTTACTGCATACACATCACCGAAACAGCACCCATGTCCCTTCCCTGACCACAGTTTCTGCTCTCCTAGACCAAGCACATCTCATGCCGTCACTCCCCGTCCACAGCAGTGTGACACCAAAACAGCGTCACGTGTGGGCAACTATCCATCTGCCACGGCTTCGAGGAGAAACACATGCAGAAGCAAAAGTCCTCATGGCTCATCCATCCCTGTGGCCGCTGGGGCGATGGCTCCGAAACGCCCATCCCCACCGGGGCCACCGCTGCTCCTCTCAAGCCCATATTGCTAGTTGCAGCTAAAACAAAGATTTTTTTATATATTTTTTTTCCTTTCATGCACAGATCATGCGATCGGTGTCTTAAAATAGCCGCGCCTGTTCTATTTATGCTGCTGTCTGTCTGCTGCTCCCTCTGAAAAGCAAACATGGGGCAGCTGTGCTGGCGTGGACCTGGTCCTGCTGGAGCAGGGAGATCTTGGCTGGGTTTTTCCATCTCCTCTTCCCCCAAATCTCGGCACCATCTCACAAAAAAGCAGAGGCAGCAAATGACTCAGTGGAAAAAGCTTTTTCCCAAGGCTGGCAAGCACCAAAACATCCTCTCTGCACGCTGCACAGTGCCCGTGCTCCAGCCCCCGCGCTCAGCCGGCCGTGGTCCCCAGGGAGCACCTGGTCCAAACAGGCACGGGGAAGAGGAGAGGTGGCCAGCATCAGCTGGGGCCAGCTGAGGGCAGAGACCTGGTGGGACTCGTGTCCCCTGCATGGACACACTCCCCACCTGGGCACCTGAAATCAGGGACCGGGACACTGGCCTCTCCCCCACATGCCAACCTGGAGAGCTTGCTGCCATCTCTCGGGTGCCAAGCACAAAATCCTGCGGTTGCACCCAGCCCAAGAAGGCAAAAGGCAACGAGAAGATGCTGCCATTCCTTTGCCCACCATCCCAACAAAGATGATTTTTCCACCAAGGAGCTGCTAGTCCAGCCAGCCCACCAGGGATGGAGATGCCAAAGAGATGGGCAGCTCTCCTGAGTCATGGCTGGGGCCACTCCTTCCCCCCAGCTCCAGTCCTGGGGTAAACCCAGACGAGCACAACCATCCTGATTCAGTCAAAGGGTAATTAGTGTAAATGAAAAAGTCATTTTCCCAGCAAGGTTAGCTCCCAAATGGCCCCACAGAAATGGTAATGCTCAGAGAGGTGGCAGGGCCAGGAGGTGGTAATGCCACCAGGGCACAGCCACGTCTGTAGGTGCCACTGTTGCTCATCCACGCGCATCATCCTGCCCCGGGAGCCACCTCCTCCCCGCCAGAGAGCCGCAGCCACCTCTCCTCCCACAGCACAGATCCAGCACCTTCCCAGGGCCAGGCAGGGCCCCGGCAGCCTCGGCAGCAGCCACAGGTTCCCATCCGAGGCACCACCAGGCTTCAGCAAGCTGTGGCACTTCAACCCCTGGCAAATGCTTGACATTCAGGGGGGGATTTGAGCTGGCACTGAAAGAGCCGGCTCGCCATCATCTGTATTCCAGTCTCCTCCTTTTTTTTGTTCTCCTCTCCCCACATTTGCCACCCTGAAAGAAGTCCTGCGACTTGCTCAGCATCTGTGGCCAAATATTCTCCCAACGTACAAGCCCAGCTGCCGGCTTCATGCCGATCAGGCGGACACGTGGTCTCCAGCTAAAACATGGCCAGGCCACCCATGAGAAGGCTCAGGGACAAGCACGAAGGTCTGATTGCCCCACGGTCCCACCTGCTATCAGCCACAGCAGATGCCTGAAGAGGTGTCACAAGAGCAGGACTGGCGTGGAGGGACATGGTCCCCAAATTCTTTCTGGGCTCCAGCTTCCCGAACCTCCTGAGCCAGACACATCTTTGTCCTTTGTAACCTTCAAGTGCTTTTTCCTCCATGATTTGGTCACCTCCAGGCTGCTGCGTGTCCACAAGGTCCTGCAGTGAGAGGTTTTGCTGGCTAGGGGCACGCACAAGCCCTGGCACCACCCAGGATATCTGAGATGAACATCTGGGAGCCCCAGAGCAACACACACAGATGTTCCCCTCCTCCTCCTCCTCCTTCTCCTCCTCCTCCTCACCCCATGGCCCCCCTGATCCCTACAGCAGGTCCCCAAAGCACATGGAGAAGGGCCGGCTGGAAGCCCTGGGGTCTTTTCTTCCTCCCTCATCTGAAGGAGGAGAAGGGGAAGGAGTTACCTGTTTTGCAAACTAACTTCTGCCCTGGGAGGTTCCTCTTCCCTCTGTAGAAGAGAAGTCCCATGAGAAGCAGTCGCTCGGGCCATGCTAAAGTCCCATTTTAAACATTAATAGGAAAACAAACAAACAAACAAAACAAAACAGGGGGGGAAAAAAGCCATGCCACTGTGCTTTAAGCGAAACAGTTTGGGTGCTTTTTAAAATATTAATAGTGCCGTAAAACTTCAGTGATCTCCTCTCCTTAAAGAAATCAGATCTATTTTCACGGGGAATACCAGGCATATTTGGAACAGCCTCAGAAGTACCAATATGCACCAGTGACCAGTGCAAAATCCCTCTGGGTCCTTCCTGGGGATGTCCCTCCCCTTCTTTGGGATGACCCGTCATTTCTGTAAGACCCCACAGAAGTCCCCTGTGACTCAGTTTACCCACTTGGGCTGCCCCACTACAGCCTACTGCAATTGTAGAAGTAAATTCCCGTTCTGGAAGGGGGAAATGAGAGAGACGATTATCAAAGAGGTACATTTGGGTTCCGATAAAGCACATATCTGAGCTTACAGGCAGCGGAGACACAGTGGGCAAGCAGCAGTACCCGAGGGAGGATGAAGAGCGGGAGAAAAAGGGTTGTCAGTAGATTGAAGCAAAGGAGAGGAGCAGGACACAGAAACCAGTTGCCCAGAGCAGCAGAAAAGCTGAAACGTGACACACACAGAGCCAGAGCCGCCAGGAAAAGCCGGGATGTGCTATGACAGATGCCCGACGCAGCTCCCCATGCCATCAAAACCCCCACCAGCCGCTTTCCTCCCTCCTGTCAACAAATACAGTCATCTCCAGAATTACTTTGCAAAGCAAAAAAATGTTTGCCTTTTGGTCTCGCCTAGGCAACACCGTGGATTCACCAGCCTGCACCTGGTCTTAATAACAGCCTCGTTACCTTCTGAATGCACGTGCAATTAGTCATGTACACAGCACCATGCTGGCACCAGTAAATGCCTGTGCCGCAGGCGGGCAGGCTGGAGGAGGCAGAAAGGAGATGCTGGCACATGAAAAGTCCCCGCAAGGATGTACCTTAGGGACCTGCTCCATCACAGGGTCTTCATCTCTCCTGCGAGGCAGGGCAAGGCTGAAAACTGCCTCCAAGCATCCCAGCACGGGGAGGCACAGCTGGGACTGAGCTCAATTTCTCCCAAATTCACAGAGATTGTGGGTAGATCCAGCATGAGAGGATGCCCAAGCCAGGCTCTGGTTTCCAGGCTGACACACTGTGAGCGAGTCCCACAGTCCTGCCTGATGGAAGGAGCCAAGGGAGCTGTATTGAGATATTTTGGGGGCCTGATACAGCAGGAAAAAGGGTTTCAGGACAACAAAATTAAGTCATTGCCCCAGTGAACCCTTCCTGATGGAAACTGTGCCTCGTGGTGTATGGGTAACACTGCTCATGCCAACATCTGGGTTTCTCGCAATGGTGCTGCAAAATCTCACCCCAAGCAAGGCGTGACAACAGCTGGTGGCCACCTCAGGGTGACAGCGGCTGCTGATTCATTTCATGTCCAGGCAATAGTCACCCACAACCCCCAGCTCCTCTCAGACCTCTGCTGTCCGCAGCAAAGACCCTTGTCTTGGCACAGTTTGGTGCTGGTGTAGGCAGTGTCCTCCTTGCCAAAACCCCAAGCGGCTGCACTGACCGGTAGGGGAGCAGCACCCAGGCAAGCTGCTCCAAAGGGCGATGATCCACAGAGACAGCTGGGGTGTCCTGAGAGTCACAAACCTCAGGAAAAAACCTGAGGCAAACCCTGCGGCACCAGAGCTCGCCCCCCCAAGGTGGCTTCACGGTTCAGCCCCTCCAGAAAGGTTGTGTCCTCACTTCCCAGCCAGCAAGAGAAGATGCTGCAGAGAGAGGTGCCATACCCAGCTGTGATGGAGACCAGGACCTCCCAGCCAGCACGCCAGGACAGGCAAGGGAGTTTTCCCGACTCCTGCAGGGAACAAGAGCAAAAGCCCAAGGGAGAAACTGAGGCAGAAATGGAGGATGAGCCAGAGCCCCAGAGCAAGGCACCAAATACAGGTCCATCCCAGAGACACATCTTGCTTTCAGGCACTTTCAAGGGAAAGAGGTTCTTTGGTGGAAAGAGGTCTTTGGTGGGTTGAAAAGCCCCATCATCCGCTGTCCCACTGCAATCTCTGCTTTGCTTTAATATGGTACAATGCGATTTGGCGATAGCTAAATGAATTTATCACTGGGGAGAGAGTGAAAGGCAGCTTAAATGGTCTGGGAAAGGGTTCCAACACCCTTTTTATGGTTGGATACCTAAATCAATTTGAATTTGGATGGCTGGGGAAAGTCTCCCCCTCACCAACACCTCAGAGCAGCCACCACCAGCCAAGGAATAGCCCCAGCCCTTCCTTTGCTCCCCGGCACACATCAATCCATCCAGGCTACTCTGGGCAGTGGGGACAAGGGACACAGCAGAGCCCAAGGACTGGGCAGGTGGGTGCCAGCAGGGTTCGACATGGGGACACTCACCCATCACTGAGACAACGCGGCTCCAAGCAGTCGGTCACCCAGGCTGTCAGCGGTGACAAGTCCACCCTGCCACCTCTGGGGCTGGCGGAGTAGCAAGTTGCAGCACCCCCATAATGACATCATTAGAGGGATCCGGGATTCGGGGCCAGATAGACAATTAACCACAAAATGCCCCTCCGAAACAGAAACCGGTAAGCTCCAGGGATTGTAACACCATCGCACTTCTATTGGCACATGAAACCTTTTGTTTCAGCCCAGGCGTTCACCCAGACCCTACACCAGTGTCCAAGGACTGCTCCGAATCAGCCCAAAGCTACGTTATTACCATGAAGTTCCCACCTCAAACCATTGCTCATCCCTGGGAAGGATGGAGAGAAGCGGACCAGGCACCGCTTGTAGCACCCAGGACAGACAGGGCCAGGGTGGTGAAGGAGAAGAGAAGGAAGAGAGCCACGATTTGCAGCAGGACTGGGCAGGGAGTGGGATGGGCAATACAGATCCCAGCTGAAAAACAAGGCAGAAAAAGCCCCAGCTTCCTCTGCAGTCCTTGGGAGACGCCGGCATCTTCAGGGGGTACCTGTGCCCCATGTGGGTTCTCAAACAGGCTGCAGAATCCTCTCCCCCAGCTCCCAGGGCACCCATGGCAATTAGCCTTGCAGCAATTAGGTGGCTGGAGTTAGGTCAGGTTGATCCCAGCACCCCAGGCCCAGCACGGGGCAGGCGGGGATGCCGGGATCCCACCCTGACTGTGCAGGGAGAGCTTCACCCAGCGGGAGATCCGTCTCCAAAGAGCAATCGGAGGCATAACAGGCACACCACCCACTATGCCACATCCAAGCAAACCTGTGGTCATAACTCTGAAGAAAGAAGCACTTTTCCATGCAGAATCATAGAATCATAGAATCACAGAATGGTGGGGTTGGAAGGGACCTCTGGAGATCATCCAGTCCAACTCCCTGCCAGAGCAGGGTCACTCACAGCAGGTGGCACAGGAACGCATTCAGGCGGGTTTGGAATGTCTCCAGAGACAGAGACTCCACCACCGCTCTGGGCAGCCTGTGCCAGGGCTCTGCCACCCTCAAAGCAAAGAAGTTCCTCCTCATGTTTAGGTGGAACTTCCTATGTTCAAGTTTGTGCCCATTACCCCTTGTCCTGTCATTGGGCACCACTGAAAAGAGCCTGGCCCCATCCTCCTGACACCCACCCTTTAAGTGTTTATAAGCATTGATAAGATCCTCTCTCAGTCGTCTTTTTTCCAGACTGAAGAGACCCAAATCCCTCAGCCTTTCTTCATAAGAGAGGTGTTCCAGTCCCCTCATCATCTTGTTAGCCCTTTGCTGTCCCCTCTCCAGCAGTTCCCTGTCCTTCTTGAACTGGGGAGCCCAGAACTGGACACAGCACTCCAGATGCGGCCTCACCAAGGCAGAGCAGAGGGAGAGGATGACCTCCCTCCACCTGCTGGGAAGGACCTGCCTGTGGAGACGCTCATCATTCCCTCTGCAGCCTTGGGACATGCACCTCTGACCCATGGATTCAGGAACCCCATCCAGCTTCTCCAGCTGGATGCAGGGGGCAAAGATTGCTGCTTCCCTGCCTGGAATGAGTGATGGGTGAAAGGGAACCTGCAGAATCCACAGACCTCCTAGGGACCTCCCAGCAGTACCTGTCCTGAGGATCCCCTGGGTGAAGTCACCTTTGCTCCCTGCTGCGGGGCAGAGGGGACGTTGCAGCCCTTCCTCCGGACACCCCACCTGGCAGCTGGCTGGCTCACAGGGACCCATGCAGTGGGAGGAGGGGAGCCATGCCACAGCCTGTCCCACCCATGGGTGCCGCTGCCAAGTGGCCCAGCAACGCCCTTTAGCAGCCCAGCCCTGGCCGGGTGCTCATCAGCGACAGTCTAATTAGCCCTGCCGAGGGCAGGACCTGCCAAGGGGGCACGGGCACAGCCAGCACACGGGACAGGAGCATCCCTGGCTCAACTGCTATTTCCTGGGGCATCCCGAAGGATGCACAGGGACACCTCTGCATCCATAGGAAGGTGCTGGAGCATTGGCTTCCCCAGTGCCCCGCAGAGTCGGGACACTGACAGGTACTGTAGCAGCATAATATATCATACCGTAATACCAGTGTAATCGCATTAGCAGGTCCAGCACATAAGACGCTCAAGGGAAAGGGGATTATGAGACGTCATTATTTATCTTTCATCACGCTGGCAGAGCTCCTCTCCTGCTCATGCACTGTGGCCCCAACCTCGTCTGTGGCACGCAGCCATCCCGCCGCAGCTGGAGAGGACGGGACCACTGTTTTCCCTTTCCTACAGACCTCCTTGGGCAAAGCCCCTCACTGCTCTGTGCCGTTTCCCCTCTCCCTGACCCAAGGATCCAACCCAAGGCTGTCCACTGCCTGTTGGGATTTTAGACCATGAATAGCCAGGGAAGATGCTCTGAAGAAGGTGGGTGGATGGACTAACATCCCCCTCACCCAGTCCCACGAGCTCGGGGACCTCCCTGTGCTACCTCTAAAGCCCAGGGCTCGTCAGCACCGTCTGCTGCTCTTATCATTTTGAAAACATCATGAATCTAAAAAGCAGCTCCAAAGCACTTTCCCTGCCCAGCCCAGAGCTGAGGCAGCTGCAGCAGATGCCAAGCACAAATCCACATCCTCCAGCTGCCTCTGCCATCCCCACGTGTGGCACAGCAGCTGCCAGACCCCGGGAGAGAGCGGCGTCAGTGAAGAAACTGGCCCATGATGGTGGGAGCAAGACTCCTCCACGCAGTCCCATCCTGCCCTGTGTCCCCCTCTCCTACCACAGCCCCGCTCCCCGTACCACCACATAGCCCCGATGACATCTCTGAGGATCCCCCCAGATACCGAACTGAACTTGACACTGTGGCTGCTCCTCCCAGATCGGGGGTCCCTGGGGCTGCTCTGCCCAAGCAGAAGGGGAGCTGCCGTCCTCCAGGACAGGGGCATCGGGAAAGGCAAGAGCCTCTACAGCAGTCCCATACCGGTGCTAGCATCCCTCTGGGGTGGTGGCCGATCCCCCCGCAACTGCAGGGACACGGCCACTGCCTTGTCACTGCTGCAGGACCAGATAGAGGGGCTTGCAGAGGGGCTGACAACTGCAGAGGCACTGAAACTGGAGATCACGGTAAGCCAGGGACGCCTGAGTAAAACCAAACACCTTTAGGTGCTGCCAGCGTGCCGACAGCCCCACATGCCCCCTGGCTGCCACCGACTTGGCACTCTCAGGCAGAGCCTGCCCTGCACTGGGGAAGCAAAGGGCAACAGGATTCGTTCTCTAGCCCACTCCGGATGAAGTCTGAAAATGTGATCACACAGTCCCCAAAGCGACTAAAGCCACTTACCAGCGAGAAATCCCAAGTCCCAAAGAGCAGGGGAACTGAGCGCTGCGGAGAGGGCAGGGCCCCTGGGCTCCCAGCAGCCAAGGGGGTCTGTGATTCTCCCCCAGCAGGAAGCAACAGGCTCCAGCCCCACAAACGAAAGCAAAACTCGCTCCTCCACACCCAGCCGTGACGTGAGGAGGGAGGCAGCACCATCGCTGACGGGGCCCAGAGGAGCTGCAGTGACTGAGCATGTTTCCAGAGAGCGCTCCGAAAATCAGAAAGTGTCAAAAAACAACCAAAGAAAAGTATTTCCACTAAACCAGAGAGGAAATAGATGGGCTCTGATGGCTGCTACCAGACAACTGCGCCACGGGTGCCTCTGCGGGAGGCAGAGCCCAGCCTCACTGTGTGCCTTGCGCCCACTGCACATCCTGTGATTGCTGCATGCCCTGCACTCACTGCATGCCCTGCGCCCACTGCATGCCCTAAGCTCACTGCATGCTCTGCACCCACAACACATCCTGCACCCACTGCATGCCCTGCTTGCAAATCCATGTGCAGTTTCTGGAGCGGCAGCAGCTCTGGGTTTGCTGCTCAGCAGTGTGGAGAGGGCAGGCGAGGAGCAGGGCAAGAGGAGAGTGCAGCAGCGTGCCCCGCTCGGGACGCACAGTGACGGACAAGGCACATGGACCAATCCCATTCCAGTCTCCACTGGCAAGCACGCATTTGGCTTAGATATGCTGAGAAGATTGCACGTTTTCACTGGACTACAGGCTTCCTCTGGGGCTCAATTTAGGGAAATCTGTGATTTAGGGCAGAAAACATCATGATGTCACTGAATCCTGGCAGTTGCATCAAACCCTTTACACAACCATCCTTCCAGACCCAAGGGAAAGGTTTATGCACCAGCTCTGTGCCCGCTGTGTTCACCCGCTGATGACTGCCGGTGCGGGGGGCACAAAACGATGTGCCCGTTGGCCAGGGGCAAGCGGGAGGCTGGTCCGAGGCTGCTGGTCCCTCTGTGGCAGCAGCACCTGCCGGACGCTCCGTCCAAGAGAGCCAAATGCCACACACAAATCCCTTCCCTCCCTGTGGCAGAAATGCTCATCCCAGACACATGCTCAGGGTGCAACAAACAAGGGGACTGGGAGAGGTGGGGAGGGAGGAGAAGGCACTCGCAGGATTTGGGGCAGATTTTAACCTGCCAGCCACTGCATTAAAACTTCCCCACCCCGACGCTCTGGCAACTGTACAAGCTGCTCTCATGATGGTGGGGGATAGATCGGATTCAGCAACCAGTAAAAGGAAATTTGGAGGAAGAAGTTGACTTAATTAAAGACAGATCCTATGAAATACAAAGAAGGAGGGGAGCCCCATGAGGAAGGCGGCCGGGCTGTGAAGGACGCCCAGCCAGCGGGGCTCCCTTGCAGGTGCAGAGGGATTCTCCTGCATTTTAAGCATACGGAACATATTCTGGCTGTTTAACTTTATTAAAGGCTTCTCTGAGTTATTGAAAACAAAAATGCTGGCTTTCTGAATTTTAATTGAATTTCTATTTCCAGCCAACACCATATATCACGGGGGGGGGGGGGCACGGAAATCGTCGCTTAGGTAATGAGAAATATCTTGAACTGCTTTCTAACATGCCAAAATTACAAGCGTGCTGCCCAGAAAGGCCCCGTCAGCAGCCCCCAAGGCGGACAAGTGTGTGGGTCCCTCCATCCCAGGCATCGTCTCATCCAGAGCTTTGGAGCCCCTCCCCTGATAACATACATAAATATTAATTAATAGGTATTTATGTGCAATGCCCATTTGCACTGGCACGCCAACACCAGGCCGCTGATGTCCCCACAGGCTGGAGCCCACCTTCTCCTCGTGAGCAGGTGACTCTCATTGCTACAATCCAAGATTTTCCTTAAAAGAAATGTGTTTTATTGGCCTGCTTTGCAGCAGAGATATGCTGCCACTTGACATGCGAGGCTTCACCCTAAGACGGATTTGTATGCCAGCGATACAAAAAATGCAGCGGTTTATAATGAGAATTATGTCTGATGAATTCTTGACCTCTTCCCAACAGCTTCAGACACCGCTCGAGGGAACACAAAACTGCGTTTCAATGCCTGCACAACCCTGGACTTGCCGTTTAACAGCAAAACTTGCATTTCCAGCTTGTCTCATTTGTGAAATCAGCCTCACGCTGGCTGATGTTTCTTCTTAAATCCTCAGCTTCTGGAATCACGTGATGACAGAAAATCCAGGACTGGGGGGAAGGTGACTATTTTAGACGTGAGCTTTTTCCTGCTCCAAATCTGAGAGCTCACAAACCCAAAGCCTCAGGAAAAGCAGCAGGCAAATAAAAAGTAGAGCCCTTCTTGCTGATTACTGTATTTGTTTCTTTTTCTGGTGTTTTAACAACATTGCTATGATCACCTGAGTTCCCAGGAATTACTTTTTCCCCTGCTCCTGTGATCCAAACAAGTAACCTCACAAAGCCAGTGGCCAGGAAACCAAGCCAAAGCAGCAAAAAGTAATGACTCAGGTCCCTCAACAGATATTTTAGAGGTTTAAAAGAGAAACTGTAAGATTATTTGGGGGGAAAAGCGTTCAATTATTTTTTTTCACGCCATTTTGCAGTTTTGCATCCTGCCAGGAACCCTGTTTCTAACGCCTGGCTGCTACACCTTGCCAGAAAATTTACCTTTTCTTCTCCTTTCCCCCCTCCCTGCCTCTGACCGCAGGGCAGGGCTCTCACATAAAGAGCTGCTTATGAGAGCTGGCAACTCCGAAGCAGCGCAGGAGACTGCAAGTGTTGCTTTTTCATCAATTAACTGGGTATTACGTTCTCAGCACGCCAACGGCTCCCAGAGAACAAGCCCTGATTTATGGTGGCCTGAGCGACTCCGGCCAGCTTTCCCCGGGCAGAGGTTTCCACTGAAGTCAGCAGGAAACTTTTTCCACCGGGTGTAATGGGAGCGAGAGGAGTTATTCCTCCCAGACTCTTCGCACGCCATACTGAGAGTGCCAAAAGACGAAGAAAGCCGACACAATTCCAGTATACAACTGGGCAGACTGGTAAATGATGGGGTAGCTCACGGCCGCTCCGGCACTGCGTAACCCCACTGTTTTGGGGCACAGGAGCCGGATTGCTGGGAGGTGAGCGGAACTGGGACTGCCGGGGGCTGCACGGCTGATATTTTCCCCTCCAGGGCAAAGAGCGTCTTCACCCACAGCTCAGCTCTGGCAGCCAAACCCCAAGAGGGTTTTTCTGCACTAGAAACCCCATGCGCAAGGCTGTACCCCTCTCCTCCAGCACAGGCTGGCCAGGAACCGGCATCCCCTGGCCCCCCGCACGCCATGGCTTTGTAAACTCTACCAGCTTGTGAGGAACCAGCACAGGGTCCCTTGCTGCTCACCAGCACAGGAGCAAGGACGTCCCCCAGGTGAGCCACGCTGATGCGGCTCTAGATGATCTCATTTCTCTTTAGAGCAAGCTCAGGATGGGAGCGGGGAGGGAGAGGTGTCACAGATGGTGTCCCAAATCCCAGCAGCCAAGAGACCCTGACCACCCTCACGTTGCCACAGTGCGATGCTGCAACCCAGTCAAGAGGCAAAGGGTGACGTAGACCAAGCAGGTCCTGGGACCAGCATGGCACATGCCGATGGTACCGCGGAGGCAGGCTGCCGGCAAATCCCGTCCCCAGGGTGGTAAGGGATGCCAGACTCTTGGAGAGCAGCTCCAGGACCACTCGTCTACCCAAGGCCAGTGCTAAGGGTTGCCTGCGCCGCAGGCACCATTGGGACACCTGGAAGCATCATTGGGTTCCTTCCCTCCACATTATCCCAGCCAGGATGCTCCAGAGCAACAGCAGAGAAACAAAAATGTATGTCTCAGGCTATCACACAGCTGTAACCAAAGCACACGCAGCGTTTCCCTGAGGCTACTCCAGGAAAACATCCTCCACCGCCTCAGTTCTTCAAAACAGATCTTCCTACATGCCCCAATCTTTTCTTCCCAGCCTTCCCATTGTTCTGCTCCCTGCCCCCCGACGGACTTCAATGGGATGCCCTTTCTGGCCTGTAATAAACATTTTCTGACCCCAGAAAAGCACAGTGGTATCACACGCCAGCATGAAACCCCCGGTACCTGGGCTGGCAGGAGGAGGCTGATGCCGGCAACCAGGGAGCGGTGTCAGAACTGAGGGCCCCTGGGCTGATTCTGATGCCAGCTTCTCCAGCAAGGTTCAAGCGCATCTCCAGGAGGCTTCAGATCTGGGGCTCGAGGTTCACAGGGATCCTCCCAATTCCTTCCCGCAAAGCAGCTCAGGCTCCTGGGGAGTCAGCAGCAGGGACCCAGCCCTTCGGAGACGTTTCTGCCACCAAAGCTCAGCTCTCAACTCACCTCTCTCTCCTGTTCCATCCTCCTTGTGGTGATCAGCTCCAAAGGGTGTGTTTGTCCACCCCGTCCTCCAGCCCCACTGGCTTTAATCCAGCCTAAATTAGGGTTACTCACCCGGAGACATTGCATTAGGTCCTCGGGCTGGTGGAGCCGATGGGAAAACACCTCCCTGCCTGCCATCCCCCCAGCACCCTCAGGCTGCTAAGTGAAACACTTGCTGCTGTCTCAGAGGAAGCAGCACCTTGCTGGGCATGGAGAAGGAGAGAGGGGCAGCCCATCCGGGAGAACAGACCCTCTCAGCTCCCCCCTAAACGCGCTGCACGCAGGATATCACCCCCAGCCGGAGCAGCATCGGGCTGCCAACGGCTCCTGAAGAAGTGCTTCTGCACTTCCCCAGCCTTCAGCTCGCCAGATCCCCCACGGCTTGGTGCCGGAGAAGGAGAGGTGCTTGCGGTAGCTGCCAGGAAAAGCCCCTTCCCCAGCATCCCTAGCCATGGGGAGTGAAGCCACCAGGCCCCGGCGTTTGCCTGGGGGTCATGGGTCCCGTTGGCATCTTTAGGAGCAGATGTGGATGCACAGGCAGTGGGGATGGGTGGGACAACTTTTACACCCTGTATGAATGGAGGGGCCCAGGTTGGGGAAGGGGAGTGTAAAACAATGGTGGGGGGGTGCGGGGGGGCGCTGTCCCAGGGGATGGAGGGTCTGTCCAAGGGGTTGGAGGGTCTGTCCCAAGGGTTCAAAGGTCTGTCCCAGGGGATGAAGGGTCTGTCCCAGGGGACAGAACGTCTGTCCCAGGGGTTGTAGAGTCGGTCCCATGGGTTGGAGTGTCCGTCCCAGCAAACAGAGGGTCTATCCAAGGGGTTGGAGGGCAGAAGGGACACCACCCACCCCACCCCCAAGACAAGCCGTTGGGGCCACTGCCCTGCAGGTCCCCCATCCAGGCACCGACACCGAGGTTCCGCCAGCCGGCCAGTGCGACCCTCCCACCGGGATATCCGAAGCCATCACCGCTTCATCCCTCCCCCGCCCCTCTGCCTCCATCACCGCCCACCCGACCCCACGGCGAACGATCCCGCGGGCGGCCACCCCCCATCCTTCTCCAGCCCGTTCCCGCTCCCTTATCCCCAGGGCATCCCCGGGGGCCGCCGGTACTCACCGCTGCGGGCCGGGCCGGGCCGGGCCGGGCCGGACCAGGCCGGGCCGAGCAGCTCCCGTGGGGCCGGGGGTTCAGCGCCTCCCCACGGCCGCGCCCGCCGACCGCCCCCCGCCATCACCGCCCACCCCCCCGTGGGCGGTGATGGCGGGGGGCGGTCGGCGGGCGCGGCCATGCCTTTGTTCCCCCACCCCCGGAAAAGCTGAAAAATTATTTTTCCGCGTTATCCGCCCAGCCTGAACGAAAACATAACTTTTGGGATCAACGACCCTCGCTTTTAACCAAAACCACTGATTTTTTAAAAATTTTTTGTTTGGGTTTTTTATGTGGGTTTGTTTTTTCGGTTTTCTTTTTGCCTGCGGTGTTCACCCTGCCCCGGTGTTGGCATCACCCTGTGAAACCAGTACGGGGGCTGGGTTGGGATCTTGTGTCCCGCAACGGCTGGGTGATGCTGCTTCCCATGGGGGAAAAAGCTGTTTAAACAAGGAAAACAATCGCCATGGCAGGGGGGTTGGAACTAGGTGATCTTTAAGGTCCCTTCTAACCCGACTCATTCTATGAGTCTAAAAGTGGCAGGCCCCGAAAGTGTGTCCCAAAAGCGGAGGGGAATCCAAGCCACCGCCTCCCTGTCACCCAGCTCAACCAGAGGAGCCAACATCCTTTCCCTTCCTGCCTGGTATCACTGGGATTTACACCCAACGTACTGTTAACAACCTTGTCTGATGCTTGATGGACACATCATAGCATCATAGAATGATTCGGGTTGGAAGGGACCTTAAAGGCCACCCAGTGCCACCCCCTGCCCTGGGCAGGGACACCTCCCACCAGACCAGGTTGCTCCAAGCCCTGTCCAGCCTGGCCTTGAACACCTCCAGGGATGGGGCAGCCACAGCTTCTCTGGGCAACCTGGGACAGGGGCTCACCACGCTCACAGCAAAGAATTTCTTCGTAAAATCTCATCTAAATCTCCCCTCTTTCCATTTAAAACCATTACTTCTTATCCTATCATTACACACTCTGATAAAGAGTCCCTCCCCATCTTTCCTGTATCATCAGGCATCAGGGATATTTACATAGATATTTTTGATATGGATATAGGGTAATAAGACTGGAAGCCTCCCTCTGAGGCTTCGGATTAAATAAACCAGCTTTATTTGTACAGAGCCCTTTACTTTTAGAGATCACAGGCAAAATAAGCCAGTCTCGTATTCCCCCCGGCCAGCTTTCCCCGCTCCTGCAGCTTGAGCTGTTAAAGGCAGAAGAGGTTCAAGGCCCCGAGTCAGTTTTCCACATGGATGAGGTCCCCCCTCTGCCAGCTCCACTCCCTTTGCACCACCCCAGGAGCGGGGCAGGGGATGCAGGATGGGCTCACAGGTCATGGATGCTCCTGCTCAGTGCAGGCAACGCGACCACATCCAGCTAAAAGCTGAGCCTAGTTTTTAGGAGCAAAACCCCTCTGTGTAAACCCAGTCACAAACCATCACAGGGAGAGACGAGGTCGTGCCTGAAAGAAGAATTCAGTGGGAGAAGCGGGGTCTGTGCCAGACCTGCCCTTCCAACCTCCATGCCTGTGGCTTAAAAATGTCGCTTTGGGGGAAAAAAGGGAGAGGCAGCCAGTATTTCATGAATGCCAATGTTATTTTCCCATGTTTTCTCTCCTGCTCAGCATGATGCCTCCAAGTTACAGCAGGTCCAGTGCTACCTGGACCTGGTTTTAGTGGAGGAGAACCGGCAGCTGCATTTCCAGCTCTAGGAAGCAGCAGCCATCATGCGTGAAAGTCCAGCCCAGCCTGGCTCCGGCTGCTCCCTAGCACCAAATCCGGGCTCCTCACTGCCCTCCAGCAGCGTGTTTACTTACAGCAGCGTACTTCTTTCTAAAGATCCAGTCTCGAGGGGCAAAATCCGTTCTGTGTATGGAACCAGTACTGACTGGCTCAGACATTGTCTTCCAGAGACTGCAGGCAGCCCGAAACAATAGGGGCGTGCAGAGCGTCCTGATACATTTCCATTTTTGGACCATGATAAATCTGAAACGTAATAGTAATAGCTCTAAAAATGGCCCACGTTAATTATCTGTTTGGGAATCGGTTTGGTATTCAGCCATCACAATCCCCAATGGCCTCACATCTTCCTGCATACCAGAAGATCCATTTAACCCCGCAAAATTGGACAAAGCCTTCAGTTTCCCCTTGGAAACTTTCAGACATGACCTCAAGCTGGAAACACGGACATCGGCAGCACAATGAAAATGGGAAACACGCTGGGGAAGGGCGGCCCAAAAGTCCTTGGCATTTGATGTAAGACACAAACTAGGGACTGATTGTCTTCTTGTGTTTCACATAAAACTCAATCCAAATCTCAATTATTTTTTTTTAAAATGCAACCCACGCACTCCAGATACAGCACAGAGCCCGCTTTTAGTCAAAAATCACTGGACTAGAGACAACTGCTTCCCATTTTTGGGAGTTTGCTGACACCTGGTGTTCTGGAAAAGATGCTGTGATGTCCTGCAAGTCCCTTCCCTGGCTTGCGCTAGGATGGCCGCTCTCAGGTCAGACAGATGCCTGTCTGGGAGCTAACCATGAATTTGGGGAAGAACCTGAGAAATGCATCTAGATTTCAGAGGCACTCTTTAGCATCTCAAGTCCAGTGAAGTGCTGCAGCAGCAACCTCGTTATGTTCCTGCAAACCTCACGGTATAGATGCACGCTTAACTGCAGGAGTCAGGGGAACTGCAGGGGGAATCTCAGGTCTCACTTATTTTTAAATAGTGCATTTCATTGCAAGGGAAAATAATCCAACGACATGATCCAAATCCAAGAGATCTCTCCACAGTGGCTGTTCTACCCAAGACAGCCATTTAGGGTTAGCACCCAAGACACACAAAGCAAAAGTGACTTGAAAAGTCAAGCACTCATCAAAGCGGCATTCTCACTTATTCAGTCAAAGCACTTTTTTCCCCCATTAAAAAAGGAGGAAAAACAATAAGTGAGAAGGCATGTTTCGCACCAGTAAAGAAGGAAAATAAATATCGTGACACCTGAACAAATTCAAATGCAGGAGTGGGTGGCATCAAGGAGATGATACAAAAAGATGTGTTTGACAATGATACTGTCTGGTTCTCCACCAGTACATGGGCCTGTGGTAACAGCAAAAGGCTCTGGCTCCTACTGAACATGACAAAACAGCTATCACAAAGTGCATTAAAAAGTCCAATCCTAGTACTTTCCTTCTTCATACTGAGTAAAACTCAACCTCTATTATTTATCACACGTAGTACTTAGTCCTACCAAAATGACGTTTCAAATGCAGGAAAAAATGAATTTTCAGCTCACAGCCTGGACTGAAATGGACGGTTACTGCAAACTTTGTCCAACCTCTTGTATTTCCAATGGAAGCCCTGGGAGACCAGGGCCCGAGAAGAACCCAGCTGATGAACACACTCACCTTGGAAGCTGTGAAGAGCTCACAGCACCAAGACACCTTTCAGTATGTGATCACGCTGCCTTTTGTGCCACCTTCTTCCTCTGATGGGCACTGGGAAGATTTGCATCTGCTAACTAGATCTGAAAATACAGGATGAAATTAAAGCCACATTTGGCAAAGCTTTTCCTAAACTCCAGTGTTTGAATCTCACGTACTTGATTACTTCATTGAATTATGACCTAATAAGGGATTTTACTACCTTTTTTTCTTTGTTATCACTTTTAAACCCTTTTCAGAGTACAGTCTCTGCAAAATGCACCCTGCCTCTATGCAACAATATCAGTATCTCACAGAGCCTACTGCTGATCTTTAAATAAGGACAGCGGCTCCCCCAGGAGTAACAGGCACCAGCTGTCCACATCCTCTGCCCCAAGGTTTGCTGGAGCAGCATTTCCAGCTCATTCCAAACGCCCACCCTGCCCACATTGGATCAGTTTGGTCTCCCCAGGCAAACACTGCTGTAAACAAAATTCCATAAATAAATCCACCACAAGGATTAAGTATTTACAGCACAGACACATAAGGAAAACATTGTAACACAAGTTAATAAAAAATGAGAACAACATGGTCGCAGCGCTGCAAGGCAAGCTGGTGTTCCGCACACACAAGGTGCATGGAGTCCATCTGCAGTCCATCTCCGCTGACCAGCAGACTCAGCATTGGGGATCTTCTCCCTCCAGTCCCCACAGGTCCAACATCCACTGCCCAGCGATGTGTGGGCTTTGGGATCCAGGGGACAGTAGAGGTCTGAAGGATCTACCATGCAGTCAACGGTTCAAGCTGACTGACCCCTCGCTTCACCTCAAAGAGAATAGTGAAATCAAGTCTTCCAACCCCCCCCACCCCCCCCACCCCCCTCCCCCCCGAAAAAATCTACAAAACCCCACGTGAAAATAGTCAGTAGTGCACGTCCTCTCACACAGAACAGCCCTAGTTTTCTTCCAAATTGTTTTACAACCTCAGTACTTTAAAGTTTCTTACTGACATTTACAGTGATATCAGACTTTCCGTGTCATCACAGTATAAATATTGATCATTTTTGGCCAATGATTTGAAATTTCACAAGTCTTGACATTTCTACTAGGAAACTGAGGCAATTCTGTATGAAAAGGAGCCTGATATGAAGCAAACAAAAACACATATTGCCATTTTTTGCCTAAAAATCACAGAGGTATTTCACACACAGTTATACACAATTTTGAAACAGCCTGCATTTCTAACAGGGTCAGTGGTTTACAATTTTGCAAATAATTTTACATTCTCTCCCGGAGGATGTGCATTCTTTTATTGGAACACCCTGTAGGTGTTGTAATCTTGATTAAAGATAATTAAATACTTTGCTGGCTTTCTGAATGCCTGAGCAGATGCATCTAATCCTCTTGAAAAGTTTTGATTTTTTTTTACACCAATAACACTGCCTTCTCAGCAGCAATTCTTCACAGCCTTTTGCTTTTCTGTACAATAAAAGCTCACAAAAAACAAAACACCACTAAGTGTTCACACTTGGTTCAGTGCAAGGAAGGAAGACTTGATAGTTACAGTTTTTAATTGTAGGAATTTTGATTTCCTGGGCTCTTCAGTGCAATTTTTGAGGGCAGTGGGAGACGGAGAGCAATTCCTAGTCAGGCAAGGGCTCCTCTTTGCTAGTAGAAACACAGTCTTGGGTCTTGGCTTGTCAAATTCTCAGCAAGGCCCTTGGGCACTGGATTGTCCCACAGCCTACAACAACAGCAAATGTGTTATGTAGGACTCGGTAGGGCGAGCGAGGAGGTGGCATGCCGAAGACAGGGGAAAAGGCAACTTTGTTTTTTCGTCAAAGTGAGACAGGAGTGAGGTACAGCCCTATCTCAGCAACACAGCAGCAACCCAGCACCCGCCTGCCCTCTGAGATGGACTCACTTATCTAGCTTGTGAGAGAGAGACTGAAGCTTTGAAAAGTCCCCAGGGCCACTAGGAGCTCAGAACGGGGAGGAAGAACTGAGTTACACACAAGCAACCTGGTTTACGTGAGCCTCCCTTCTTCATCTGTCTCATTTGGTGGAGTCTACCCCAACGCTGCCCATACCAGGCTTCTACCATGCAGAGCAGAGTGCCCCGAGGAGTCAAAGGGACTGTGTGCTGTGCTACCAACCTAAGCAAGCACACAGGGGCCCCAAGCTCCAGTCAGGACCAGAAACAGTCCTCAGTGATTGCTCTCGGGCTGCTCTCACTACTGGGGAAGGCAGAGCCTGTTTTGAGCCAGAGACAGCTCGGGTAGGAGCAGACATTTGGCTGTGGGACCTGTGTTACCAGCAAGTTATGAGAGGTGCTCTCAGAGTGACTTTTCAAATGAGTGAAGGATGAGCAGGTGTCTCCAACAAGAGGTTGCTAGTGGACTTTGATACACGGGATTTGGAGAAGCAATGTCAAAGAGTGGGAAAAATCAGGTGTCCAAGTATCTGCAAGACACAGACCCCAGGACACAGGGGGACAGGGCAGGAATGTATCTCAGAAGTGAAACCAGATATAATGGGAGAATGAAAACTTACAGGAAAAAATGCAACAAACTTCCTGATGGGGACATTACACAACCAGGTCTTCATTTTACCTCATTTAAAGCCAGTAACCTTTATCAGCCCCTTTTCCCAGGACTTTATGAGGGGGTGGAGTTGGCCTAGAAAACCTTCAGCTTACTTGGCTTGCATCTGCATCCCCTGCAATATCCTATTCCATGCCAGCAAACCCAGGGCAGCAGGGCGGCATGGGTCATATCTGTCCCAAGACTGGTCACCCCAACTTCCCCTTGCTGAGCCGATACCCAGCCACAGAGCTCTGTGATACCTGCTCACCTTATGCATTGAATTTCTGGGCACTTGGCAAGTTCCTCTGCTAGCTTTGTGGCCCCACAGGTGCCAATGCAATTCTTCTCCAGACTGTGTTAGAAACAAAAAGAATATTAAAACCCCAAACCAAATCAAGAGTGGAAAACAGCTGAATAACCGCCGGGTCCTCCTCCTGTCCCAGAAGAGCTACACTTTTGCACAAGCACAGCAATGCCACACAAATTACATCAGCCTTATCTTTGTGACCATGGCCTTATTTAAGCAAGAATGGTGCATGCACTGTTTCCTATGACCTCCTTCTAGCAACAGGACTTGTAAGCAGATCTCTTGCCCTTGGAGCACTCTTACAGATCCTACTGTGAGCTCGGTGCCCAAAAATGCTAGTAACAAGTCCTCCTACTTCAGACACAACCTTCCTGCTTGTACCTGTAAAACAGCCAGGCTCTACTATGTAGTTTCCTTACCCAAGACAAACAAAACTCAGTTTCTGCCCCTATGACGTCAGACTAATATTTTCACACAGCTGAGAGATGGAAGACACATACCATGAATTCCAAAGTGCCAAGGGGAGGAAAGCTTCATGAACAGTTCTTGAGCAGAAGATGACAGTCTCTCCCATTAACAGGGCCAGGCTGCGATGCCACCCAGCCAACACATGAGCTGGCGACATCGACCCCAGCTGCTGGCTGCACTGCAGTTCCAGCACAGGAGCTGCATCTCAGCTTCCTGTGAGCTCCTATGGCCCAACACCCAGAATTTGGCTGCTCCATCCTAGGGACAGATTGCTTGCCTTGCTGCAGGATTTCACAAAGGAAGGCACTCTGAGCACGGTACCCATCTAGACCATCCCAGACGCTGAAGAGAAGTAAAAGCCTGTAGGAAGCATCTCACCTGAGGTCATTAGGTGATATGAGTCATGTTCTAGAAATACCGGTTTGTCTTCCCTGACTCAAACAGAAGGCCTTCACAGACTAGCTTCTGCTTAGATACCTATGCTGCAAACACTTCAAATAAAAAAATGCCTCTCTGCGCTGTGTATCACCCAAATAAGCCTGTCACTCAGTGCATGCAGCAAGAATGCTAAGCAAGAATTTGAACTGCAAAAGCCTGTTGTTGTTCCTAACATCCATCCCTTTTGGAAGTGCTGTGGCTGAGGGCTCAATGACAGAAACAGAAGTCTTCCTCCTGTGGTTGCTCTCATGACTGTACTCACTCTAACATCTTCAGCTTTTCCATCCCTGGGAGAGCACTGGCCAACTCTCGGGCTCCTCCATCACCAAGGGCGTTCCAAGACAGTCTAAGACAGACAAGAAATCCCAACTGTGAGTCAGTTGATAAACACAAGGGGAACAACTGTGCTGTGATACAACCGCCTCACAGATTAGACTGTTTGCAAGAGCTTTTCACTCTGTTATCATGGCAGGTAAACATTCCCCTGCTTTACAAGTGTAATTTTGAGGAATTTCCTCAGTTTCACCACGTATTTCCATGTATGGTAAGACACCAGGGAATGTCACCACAGAGCCTGAGGACTGTGGTTAGTCTCTGGAGTCCTGCAGGCCCAGCGAACGAGATGCAAAAGATAGAAACGACTGCTGAGCTTTTACCTCAGGGCAACTCCTCCTTCTGCTGGTGGTATTAAATTATTGCACCACCTAAGGTGCCTCTCAGACCTGCTCTTAAAGCTGCCTTTTGGCTCTGAGCTCTTTTGAAGGATAGCTTGCAGGGCTCTTGAAAGACTAGGTTCTTCACTGTCTGATGCATTAGTAAGCGAGAAAATTCTTCAGATCCTTTCTGTGCTACTGGCTGAACAGCCTGGCCATTTCTCTCTCACCTGGAGAACAGAAACCTAGCACGGCACAATCAATGCTCCACTACAACACTCAGCTGAATGATCCTGGGGCCACCACACAGACTCATTCCTCTGCCCAAGTCTCGGGATCTCCAGAATTTCTGTATCATGTGTCGGAGCCAAAAAACAAAGGCAAGACAGGATCCAGCTTGAGAACTGGGGCCTTCCACCAAACAAGTTCACGGCCTGTTCTGGGATTTCACGGGTATCAGCATATTGCTCACCATGTCACTCACATTTTCCCAACGACAGAACTCACATATGCCTCCACTGACAAGACAAGATCCCTCCTAACACTACTGTTAAAGGAGAATCTGCCAATCTGTTAATAATGCAGGAGTAGAAACTAATCACATGGTTGACTAGCCTTAGTGCCATGCTGCAAGCCACACACCTATGCACTGAATATTGCTTTACTCATCCCACTACTCCACTGGAGTGTGTAGTGGTAGCATCAGAAGTCATCTCTCCTGGGTCTGGCAATAAAATCCTGGCTTTGAATTAATGCCCTGAGTCCTAAGATATCTCTGATCTCCACACAAATACCTTCTGTGGGAGGGAGAGGAAAGCCTGGCAGGCTCCTTGCTGAGGTTCTCTCACACAGGTGAAGACACATCAGAATGTAGTTAGTCCATCTATGTTGTTTATTGAAAACACATTAAACATCCACACATCAGAGCAACCCCTTTTATTTCAGTGTGGAGAGTGAGATTGCAGCTGGTGACAGCCCCTGTTCATCTACAGGCTCAATTCACTTCGCTTTGAGCTCTCAGTTCAGCCTCTACATTGCACAGAGAAGCTCCTGCTCTGCTCTGAGAGTCAACTGTGGCCCTCTTGTAAAAAAACAAGATGAGGAATTTGTCCTGCCTCTCAAAACAGGTGCTAAAAGACCAAGAATAATGGGCAGAGTTTGAAAATAAGTGTTTTCTCCACAACCCATTCAGCTCTTCACTTTCAGCTTCCAATAAGCTGCTAGTTATACCAGGAAATTTTTAGCAGTGAATTTAGTCAACTAGTAAATTACTAGTAAATTTATCAGTAAAAAGTACTTAGTGGTAAGCATCAACAAGTATTTAGCAACATCAGAAGTGTACTGCAGTTGAAAATAAGAGCAGACATTAAAACAAGAGTGACCTCTGTGTTGAGGGGTCTCCCCATCCACTCCCGCACTCACATTATCTCCTCCATGGAAGGGCATTGTCGGAAGCCGTGAGAAAGTGATTTTGAAGCATCATCGGTGATTCCACACAGTTTCAAGCTGAAGCAGGAGGGAGAGAAGAAAAAAAAAGGGGGGCACAATGTGCTGGTGTCAGAACCGGTGGGGAATACAGCACACCAGCACCAGCACTGTCTGCTGCGCTCCTGCCCTGGCAAGGCTACAGACGAAGCCAGCCACACTCTGCCCCTCCAGCCTTCAGTGCCCTCGTACTCACTCAATCTTCCGGAGGTGTTTAAAGCATGGCAGCCCCTCGGACAGGGCATGGATACTTCCTTCCCCAAGGTTATTTTCTGATAAACTGTAAGAGTAATGGAAAAGCTTTGAGTGGACGCAGAAAAAGTAGGTACAGACAGAGAAAAGCCATCACCAAAACATAACTAGGTGAATTAGCAAGTCAATAACTAGTACCCAGACTAAGAGAGGACTCGAGACAGCAGGGACAAGCCAGATCAGCACATGGCCACTCAGGGTCAATTCCCTGCTTGGTAAAATGGGAATGAAAACCCTGCTCTAATTCACAACCTAAGTCCATTCAGCAGTGAATTGTGTCCTAACAGTAAGGTGGGATTACATCAGTGGCTAAAATGGACAGACCTGCAGCACATCATGTATTGCATCTGAAACTGGAAATGAGAAGTTATACTGGAGGTAATGACTGGTGTGACTTGAGAGGAAATGACGGTAAGGGAGAGTGGGAAGGAGACATGGCTCTCAAAGCCTCAGGGGCAGCAGTAACTGCCTTCCAGCCTTTACCAGGGTGCGCTGCTCTGTTCTCATCTACCAGCAAACGCAAGCCATGGCAATACCTTCCCTGCTCTAACACATCTCACACCTAAATAACTAACACCTTAATTCAACTTGTTATTTAAAAATAAGCACACAACAAAGAACGATGGCATCAAGGATGCAAGAGGAAGACTTAATTCACATCACCTCCATTCTTTCAGTTCCATATTTAGAACTTCTATCACTCCTCAGGTTACTGCATACAGTAGCTCAACAGCATGTGGCTACACAAAGCCTGGCAAACAGCGCTGGCAGACAAGGTTTAACATCTAAAGTGATCTAAGCTGCCCCGCAGGCAGTAGTGACCTTCAGAGAGTGTCTCCTCTCATCCTGCAAAAAGTTTCTAGGACAGGTGGAGGGATCGCCCTCTGCGGAGTCCCCCTGAGCAAGGAAAGAGCCTATGTGACAGCCTCAGGCCTGCGAGCTGAAATGATTCCCACCAGCAGAGTGATACCAGTCCATACGTTTGGCACTATCCCAAGTGCACCTGCCATAGCCTACCTTATCTCTTCCAGCAGCCCACATGCCACCAGGGCTCTGGTCAGCTCCATCCCTCCTGCTGGCCCAATGTTATTGTTCTGCAAGCTAACAAAAGAAACATAAGCATTGGAGGATTATTTTAGAATGAAGCTGTAACAAAACCTCGTATTTAACTTGCCAAGAAGGTAACTACATCTTTTGAACCAGAGCCCGGTGCTGGTAATAGCCTGTCATCCTTGTAGATAGTCTTAAAGAAGGGGCCTGGAAAACAGGGAGGCAACAGTGGGTCCAGCAATGTGGCTAGCACGTCACATAGCTCCTGAGTTCAGGGGGAAAAATGACTGAGAGGTGTCTGCACAAAACAGTGAGGGACCATAAAAGGTGTTCATATTTATGCTTACATTACACCGGAAAGAGAGGACAGCCAGAGGCATTAGAAGCTAACATAATCAAAACCAATTTTAAGGGTTATTTTACTGTATATACAATGCCTGGATCATCTCTAATGTTAATGCTGCAAGAGATTATGCAAGACTAGCTGATGTGACTTGATGCAGCAGAATAATTGTGGAGGGTTTCTCAATCCTGAGACACTTAATGTATAAACAAGAGACTGGTGCACCACTGCAGTCTATGCCTTTTTCCATGCCGCCTTTTTGACCATCCCACATATTCCCAGGATATCCAGCTTTCCTGGAGCAGAGGCTGACACTTACTGCAGGATCTTGAGGTTGGTCGTGTGAGGCAGACAGAGGGCAAGTTTCACTGCTGTCCTGTCTCCAAAAGCATTCCTTGACAGTCTGGAAGAAGCAGAAATGAAACGCTACTGGCAGTGATCTACAGAGTCTCATTCCTCACGTGTGTGTCACCCACATGTATCTGTGACCCCCATTCCTCCAGGCTGCAAGGAGCTAATGTCCACGATTCAAAGGACACTGGGAGTGGGAGGAAAGATCAACGAGGTTTTGTAATCCTGCAAAGAGGGAAGCAAAACTGACTTGCACTTCTCAGGAGCACACTGATCTCCCTTTCTGAGGGTGGAGGTGGAGGGTGGAGGGAGGACCCTTTCTGAGGTCCTAAGGTGGAATCAAACTGAAATTGCACATTTTTAATATGTGCTGTTAGTCCAGTACACTGTAATCTGAAGGTTATATGAATAGCTCCAGCATTTTAACTGTAACTTTTTCTGATTTGTTATTTTTTTTATTTTTTTTTTCTTTAATATGGCAGAGGCATGGAATGACCGATAATACATCTGGCTCAGTAAAGTCTCTATCTGTCATCTTCCCTCCATTTTTGCAGCCACATAGATTTAACATTGATTTCTTACACAACACAGGCACTGCACAGCCCATGTGCCTGCGATACTGGCTATCAAACCGCAGATTCAGCTCTTCCCCACTGATGCAGCGTGTATGGTTCTCGGGAATCTCCAAGAGATTGCAGTGAACAAGCAATTCCTAAGCCTCCCACACCAGCACTGCACATTCCTGTCCCACGTAGCTGTGAGTTTTTACCCTGCTCTCATAAGAATCAGTGGTAAAACTGATTTTGGCTTTACTGGAGCCATATTAGATTTGGTTTTTATGCCTTGATTTTTGCCCAGCTTCCTGAAGGGATATTGGAAATGACACACTTACAGTAGCTCCTCAATGAGCTTGCAATAGGCAAGAGCTTCCATCAGTTTCTCCCCTCCAGCAGGACCAGGACTGTTCCCTGAAAGGCTAAAAGAATCATGAAAGCCTCTCAGTGACTGAACAAGAACCAGAACATACCAGCTTAAGATATTTCACTGTTTGCCTGGCTTGGGTCACTGCAACGATGGGCTACACGGGGCTGCAGTGGTGTGTCCAGAGACATGGGGCTCTAGAAAATGGCCTGGGGATTTGCAGTGTTTTTGTCAAGTACTGAGTCACTTCTGCCCCTGCAGGTACTGGGGGGAAAGAGCAGTTTTCCCTCTCCCAGACAGATATGGGAATTTCCTTTCCTTGTTCAAGTCATTTCCAGGTTTTTAATTTCGAAAAATTGCAAGGCATACCCCAGAGCTGAATCTAACGAAGAGCCTGGTTGCTCTGGTTCTGTTCCCTTGGAGCAGGGGCAGTTTGAGTTCATGTCTCCAAGAGCCTTGTCTAGAGACTGTGCCCTCGCTTTGACAGATTCTCAATTTCACCTCATTCCGCTAGTAAAAGAAAGTCACCACACTGGGAACCCTACACAGCCTGAGGAAGGTGCTGTGTGGATCTGAGATTTGTATGATTCCCCACAAGCTTGCGGATTTACTTTCCAGAACACAACTGAGCCAGAGATCTCTCTGTTCAAACAGCTAGTGAAGGCCAGCAAATGCCCACCGCTGTCTCTGGGGGTGACTGCACGAGGACACGGCCGTAACCTTCAGTCTCAGAGAGTCTCTGCACTGGCAGAAAAAGTCACTGCCAGGCCCCCCTGTACACGGGGAGGGCAGGAGAGGGAACACCCTCCATTGGCGTGGCAGATTTTGTATCAGGTCTTCAATGACATTGAAAACCCTGGAAAGTGGAACATTGTGTAAGTGAAGGTGGCACAGGGCTTTCTACACAGGCTTCCACACAGGCCATAACTGAAATTGCTGCAAACAAAACAAAGGGGACTCACTTGATTCTCTTCAGGTTTTGCATTTCCAGCAGGACAGCAGCTAGACTTATCAGGCCTGGATCTCCAATTTTGTTGTGGCTTAAACTTTAAAGAGAAGAAAGGCTGTGTTGTAAAGGAAAATGCTAAGCATCAGGCAAAATATGAGGTCATATTTAACGTTTCCCATCTGCTGGATGACACCTCTGACCTTGTCAGCAGAATCAGAGAGCTGCTTGTCTCAACTATCTCATGAAAGACTAATAGCTGTTAATAAGGCTTAAAAAAAAATTGCAAAGAGCAATCAAAATCACTGGATCTTGTTAATGGATGGGAAATTACTTCAGCCAGAATACCAAGACAGGAAACAGCTGGTTACTATTTTCCAAACTACTACAGTGGAAAATGGACAGAATCTGGCTAGAGAGAGGGGCAGAAAAGCAGAGCAAGCCTGGGGTTAGCTCTAGATTCAGATCTTCTCAGAGTGGGGAAGTGCTTGGTCCAAGGCTCTCCCAGGAGAGAAGGGGGCCTCTGGCCCTCTTCTGGATCCCGGGGATTCCAGAGAAGATTTAAATCCAGAGGCTGTTTAATCCATTTTCTATGTGACTGCAGCAGAGTGGGGTTAGACCAAATTCTCCTCATCAATCGGTGTGATTTCCTCTAGCCCAAGGTACTTCACAGATGAGCACTTTGCAACCTCCCTGCCTTTGTTACAACATTGTGTAAAAGCACATCTGTGTCTCTCCAAATGCTGGCACTAGTGGTCACCTCTCTGCTGTGAGAGACTGCAAAGAAAGGAGAAACTTACTCGATTTCCTCCATGCAGTGCATATTCCTCAAGGCTTCTGCAAGTCTGGAGCAACCATCATTCTCAATACTGTTATGGTTCAAGCTGGAAACAACATCCCCAGGAAAATAGACATTAAGCTAGTGTTATTCAACATCACAAGCTGGGCCGGAGGTGAGCTGCAGTCACATACTTACATAAGCCTTTTCAGAGACGGCATTTCACAAAGTCCTAGCACAAGCTTAGGAACTGCAGAGCTGCTGAGTTTCATGTGACCCAGGCTAAAAGATGAAATAACACAGGAACAACTAACTACCCACAGGTAGTCGTGCAAGCACTCACAGCAGAAGAGAGCAGAACAAAAGTGGAAGAGAAGTGGGAGTATATTCCAGACACTGTGAACAGTTTTCAATTTTATTCTCTAGTGCAACTCTACAGGACGTGTTTGGATCCTAATAAAATACCAAGAGAATCCCAAATCTCTGGAGCAAGAACCCAGCTCCTCAGGGAGCAAGGTGCCACTGTGACCACAAGATGGCAAAGCTCTCGCAAGAGCAACACACGGTCCAGTGGCACTTCATAACAGAAGGATGCCTTGCATGTGGGCACCTGGAAAAGCCATCTCTGTGTGGAGACCACCAGATGATCCTTCAGGATTGAAATGCTGGCTCTGGGATTGCTGCACGGGAAACACTGCCTCGCAGGTGGGACATGACCCATGCAAAAACCAGCTACCAAAACACTTTCTTTCTCCACTGGACATTCCCTGCTACAGACTACTAATCTCTGTCTCTCTCACTCATCGTTCATTGCAAATAAGAAGGAATTGTGGGTTTTTTCCTATCTGAAGTCCTCCGTGCATCAGGAAAACTACATCTGTTCACAATACAGACAGAAGAGAGGCTACAGTTTAAGTAAAGCTTCTAGAAAGACCTGGAAAACTCTGGACAGCTTGATAACACTCACTTGAGCTCTTCAATGGCCTGGCAATTCTGCAAGCCCATGATCAAGTAATCAATTCCAGTTGGCATAATACTGCTAGAGGTCAGCCTGCAAAACAGCAAGGATCAAATAAGAAGGTCAGGTCTCTGCACGCTGAGAAAGAGGAGTTTATACTTCACTGAGAGGCAAGCTGCCCCATCCCAAACCCCAGCCAACATAGACACCAGGGACCAGTAAGTTTGGAGAGGTTTCCACACCTCCCATGTACAAGACTATGAGGATTAGGTAGTTCAGAGATGTTCACATGATGTACATGTACCAAACAGCACAGTCTCTGCCTGGGCCAACCAACCCCCAGCACCTCACTGGGCAGAGATGCTCTTTATAAGCTTGCATCTCACAGGCGGTTGAAGAAGGCTATGAGAACGACTGAATGCTATTCATACCAAAAAAAGCTCTTTTACTCAGTAGGGTAGTATAAAATGACCTACAATGTAAACAAAAGCCAAGGTCTCAGTCTCAAATTGCTTTCACTTCAAAAAAGGGTCAGAGGAAAACACTTCAGGCAGATGGTGCCCCTATAATCACCTTCAGCATGAACTGCAGAGAGCTGTTGAGTTCACAAACTAGACACATCTCAGGAGAGATTACAGAGCTCGTGGTCATATTCCAGACAAAGGGTGTTTCAGAGAGGATCAGGGTGAGGCACAGGGTTGAGCAAATGATAAAGATGTGGAAAAGATCTCATCTGGGGACATACCCAAACTTCTTCAGCTCTGGAAGAGGCAGCAAAATCCTGACTAGCATTTCTGCTTCATCATTGTGGAGCTCGACATGAGACCATCTGCAAGAACAGAACAACAGATGTGGGCTATGTCCACTGATGACGAAAGGTCTGTACCGAACCCACAACAAAAGCATAGCAGTGCTTTTGACACTGAAGAAGTGTCACAACACTGACACTTGACAAGGTCCCATGGGAGTTCCCAGCCATGATAAGAGAGTACAGGTTATCTGGGCACAGGGGAGATTTAGATGTCTTCAAAGGATACCCCAGGAAGCCACTAGGTCTATGGGTCTTTTCTGTGTTCCATCCAAATACTCTAAGAAGGGGACCCAGAGGTTAGTGACTGGGACCTTGCACTGGCCTCTCCCTTGCCCTGCTGTGTGCTCCCCTGCACACACAAGGACAACCTACTCCCTTCCCAAAAAAAAAATCCTCTACAATGCCTGGCAACTCACCTCAGTTCCTGAAGCTGAGCACATTTTTCACAAACCCTTCGGTAAAAGGAAGCTTGCTTGATTTCTGGCTTGTACAGATTCAATCTGCAGGATACAAACATACAAGACAATGCTCAGTGATCAGTAGATGCCCACTGCAGCATCTGGTGCCCCTTAGGGCCAGGCTTGGGAACAGAGCAGAGTTTTGCAAGTGCCCTCCCTGGGCTCTCCTGCCATGTCCCATCTACACCACAGTTCAGTGGAGAGACACAGAGCCCTTCCCTAACCGCACAAGAAGACAACTGCAGCCTTCTTCAGCTACACAAAGGGAAAAGGACATTAATGCTGTTCCCTCTCTGCACATTCACACAGAAGCCAGCGTGTTGTAAGAGTCTTTAAAGTCCTCATGTCTCCTGAGTGCTCCTGGTCCTGCAGGAAAGACAGGTAGATTTTTCTACCTCGTTCAGGTCCAGTATGGGACTGAAGGAGGGTGCCTGAAAGACACATGCACATGAATAATGTTCCTTCTGCATGTGTGGCACAGAGGCACTCCAAACTGATGGATATCAGAGCCCCGGACACTCTGAAGATATTTTTCATCCCGTGGTGAGTTTCAGAACAAGCAGAAAATAATGACAAATAGTCACTTTCTCACCTGCAGGTGACTGATTCCAGCTTCTCCAGGCAGTGTGGGAAACTTACACCTAATTGGAAGAGGGTTTTATCTTTACATATCCTGGAAAGGTAGAGATTAGAGAACATCATAAGCTTGTGAACCCTTGAGGGATAGCAAATGCTATTTTCCAGATGAAAAATCAGGAGGACTGGATGGCACAGGACTATGCTGGTGGATGAATGCTAACTACCTATCTCTGAAGAATTTTGCAGTATTTAAACTAGTTCCAAAGCCAGCCTAATCTGGGTGCCCTTTCTCCCAAGGGAGACCAAGAATATGGTCTCCTTTCCACTACAGCTACTAAGGTATGCGACCACAAACCTTCTATAAGCCCTTCTACCCACCAGACATTTGGGGCAAACTTGTTTCAAGTTGGCTAATGGACAAATGCATCGAAGACAGATAATAAAAAACAGAAGAGCAAATTTAAGTGCTGTCTACAATCCCATTTCCTTGAAAGTATCAGGCTAAAAGAAAATATCTAAAAGATACCAGAACTCGAGGTGCTACTTACGTGATCTCAGTAATGTTTCCACAGGCCTGGACAGCCAGCTCAAGAAGGTTTGTGACACTTTCTTCACGTACCCATGGCTCTTCTATACTGCAAAGCAGAATATAAGCAGCTCTGCTTTATTCACGTGCATGGATCCGCCTCTGCCTCTGTCAGCTGAGTGCTCAGCACTCCAATATACACAGAAAGGCTGCTTTGCTCATCAGACTAATGTCTACATCGGAAACAGGGTGCAAACGGGGAACAAATAGAGAAGCAGCCCGGCTTCCCTGCAGAGGAGAACACAAACATCAACTTCCCTCCCACCTGCCTACCACTGACAGCAAAGAGAGGGAGCGTGGCCCCACTTCACGAAATGAAGAATTCATTACGCAGGTGAACTGCGGGATGCTCTGGCAAGGACACAGTAGGAATGTGTTCACCAGAATTAGCAATCTTCTTTGTAAGGCAGTCAGAGGTCTAGAGACACAGCTTTACATGATGCTTAGTAGGAATCAAGGAGATAAAACTGAAATATCACTAACTTAGAATCCCCATGGGAATTTCTCAGGCCAATGCAATCTGTCTTTGGAAGATTGCACTTTTGTTTTTGATGAAAGATCTTAGATGATCAGACCAGCCTTAGACCAGCATCTAAAACAGCACAGT
This sequence comes from Fratercula arctica, assembly GCA_947846985.1. NCBI lineage: Eukaryota > Metazoa > Chordata > Aves > Charadriiformes > Alcidae > Fratercula > Fratercula arctica. Next base: position 22,835,233 of record CANTUZ010000007.1, read on the forward strand.
GACACAGTACCTGATTTTCAGAGGACCCAGGTTTTTCCTCAGTGAATGCAAAAGTCTCTCTGCAGCTTGGACTGTCACGTTGTTATTTGAGGATCTAGAACCAAACGCCATTGTAATGAACAGCTCACAAACGAGCCCAGCCAAATGGGTTCAAGCAGCCATTAACTCACATGTACTCTGTCAGACCAGCGCACTTTTCCAGGAGCAAGCACAACTTTTCCAAGTGTTCTGGATGAAAGTTGCACTCTGCGAGTCTGAAAGGATGCAAAAGAGAATAATCTTAGTCCCTTACAAACAGTTCAGGCTTTCTGATGCAGAAATCTCAGGTATCACAACCTTTCCCCACAGAGAAAGGATGGCACCAAAACCTTAAATACCTTGCAGGCATTCAAAAAGATTGTGGCAACACTTCAAAAGCATCTGTTGAGATGTTCTGATACAGCATATGTGTATGCTAATGGTGCAGTTTTTTGTGACAGGGACTGCAGGGACACCTACAGGTTCCTACGTGAGGAGAAGTCAGTGGGGACTCAGTGAGAGAGAGGGATGTGGGATCCTCTGTGACATGAGAAAGCTCTTCTCAGAAAGTGAATCAAAGGAAACTTATCATCTATTAGTGCAAAATATCGCTGTACCAGGAGCTAGGGGGAACAAGAGGTTTTGTCTGCCTTGTCCCTAGAAAAAGGATCCCACCTTTGTCAAAGGAAATTACAAAAAAATATTTGTACCGTTACCTCAAAATCTTTCTTGGGTCACCTCTGCTTGTCAACTTGATGATTAAAGTTGCTTTGGAGCACAAACTGCACAGAGAAGACATGTGAGTGTAAGATTTGAAGGGAAAATGACTATTTTTCCCAGTAGTCAGAATTTAACAATACATCAAACCGCACAAAGCAACACAGCACAGCAGTGACAGAAGTACCTGGCCCGGCTCACCTTTCCCTACAATAAATCAGCCCAGGGAAATGCTTCAATAAGGTTTCACTAATGCTAAATTGTCATAAGGCAGCACTGGTGGCTGGAGAAACAATCCTGCCCTGTCCTGCTTCTGTCTGCCTCCTCCTGTCCCTGCACACTCTGCCAAGCTCTGGGGAGAGCTGAAAGAGGAGACTGATCTGCTTTAACACAGCCCTGCCAAAAGATTCACATTTAACTGCAGGAATGAATGGAAGTGACCCTGGTTAAATTTGGTTCACGACAGACCAGCTACTCCACGTGAACATAAACATTGATAAGGGCAGATCTGCAGCATGGCCCAGCCTTGTGACTTGAATCCGTGAGAAAAAGCAGTTGATGCCAGTGCAACAAGCCCAGAACCCATGGGCTATTTTTGCCAGAGACGAAAGGAGATAAAGATGCAAACCCAAGTAAAGAACATTGGAAGTTGCTTTCAACAGACTCACTCTGAAATCTCAAAATGCTGAAGGGAGTTAGGAACAGCATTTTTAGAGAGCAAATGATGACTCCTGCACTGAAGAGTTTCATTTACAGATACATATATGACAACAATTAGTACAGCTGAATACCTGTGTCTTTATACACAAAAATGACTGGGCCCTGTCGGACAACTGTTCTGCGAGCTTCCTCCTTGGCAGCTATGTTTGGCCAGTAGAAACAGACATAAACAAAAGCTTTGCATGCACTTATACATAAAGGTAGTTGAAAATGTGGCCCTCAGTATTAGCTGAAGAGCACAAGCTTCAGCATCGTTAAGAGGAAAACGTGCAGGGAAAGTCAGGAATTAATAAGGAGAAACACATACCTGACTTGAACTTCAGTAGTATTTCCAGATGTGGCAAAGGCATTTATGAGATGCAGAACTCCATCCTGAGAAATCCTATTACAGCTGAGACTGCACAGAAGAAAAGGAAGGTTTTTCAGGTGTTAAGACTCAGGGTTGTCCCCAGGCTCCTCAGCCACAGAGGCAAAACTCAAATTGCCACCAAAGGCAGAACAGTTCGTGGGGTGCTGGGTCCCTTTGGGCTGGGCTAAATGCACCAAACTGCTCCAGGACACAGCACTGATGACTTGGGTGACACAGCCAACTTCTAGCTTGCCTCTTTGCACTACAGAGGCAGCCGACTGCTGGAGAGCTGTTTCCCCACCAGTAAGGGAAGAGGAGAGCTGGTGTAGGGCACAGCTAAGCTCATAGCACCTGTGAGCCTTGAGTTATTTAAAGAGGACAACGTACAGAGAAAAGTGATGAACTGAAAACTCAGGGGACTGGGTCAACTTCTGTCACACTGCTCTGGGCCTTGTTATCTCCTGCTGACGCTAACAGACTTTTACTTACTTCAGCAGGTTTTGGATCAGACTTGGAGTCACCCTGGCCTGGAGGTCTTCAGTTGTGCTCATGGCTCACTCAGACCTTACCTCCTAAGGCAGGAGTGGGCAAGAAGCATGATTTCAGGAGAGACTGCGTGAACACCTTTCTGCTGGGGTACCTCACATTCACAGTGTGTTTTCTTACTTGAGAGAACAGGTAACAGGCACTTGATGCAAGTGGTCCAAGAGGCACCTCAGGCCTTCATCTCCTAGCTGATTCCTGGAGAGACTGAAAGGCAGAAGAACAAGGTGGCCTACCAAAACTCAGCCTTTTAAGCAGCAATGCTCCTCTGAGAAGCTTTGAAGGAAAAAGCCAAACTTCCTGGACTTAAATCCCAGCTCTGCCATTAAAGTTCTATCTAAAACAAACTGCTGCCCTACAAATCTACCGCATGTATAAGCTCCAGAGCAAGCTCAGACGAAGAGCTCCGAACACAAGCTCAGAGCAGGGCTCAGATCAAGCAACAAATACCTCAAAACAGCCATAGAGTAAAAATCCCAAGGAATTTTTCCCACCAGCTCAAGCCCTCTTAAAATATATATATAAAGGAGCTTTATGATTACTAATCAATTTGTTTTCTAAATAGTCCGAACGAGCACACATATGCACACAGACATGCTGGGAAACCCCAGGCAATGCCGAACCATGCCAACCCAGTGCTCCCTCAGTGACTCCTGTTCAAGGTCATGGCAACAACACAAGCCCCACTTACTCCACTTCTGCTGGCCACCCACGCTGCTCCAGGACTCTGCAGAGCTCATCTATCTGCCCCTGACCAATGGCACAGTCCATCAGCCTGCGTATGAGACAGCAAGAGGGTTAAAACATGGCCAGCAACCAGGCTCAGCCTGCGCAGAGAGAGCTGCCCATCAGCAGGTGCATTTTGACACCAGTCTCTGTGCAGTGTTCCCTGAGATGAAAGCCCGTAGCTGCGCCGGTGTTTGATACTTCTCATAACACTTCCCTGAGGTTAGTAATGACAAACCCCACATTTTAAGTGTGAAACAGATCTTTTCACATTTTCTGTTATCTCCTTGGTGCCTAACTGGAGGCATGTTACAGTTTTCTTTACACCCAGCAACCACTGGTCCCAGAGAGGCTGCAGACACATGTGACATACACATCGCACTGATGCTCATATGGAGATTACCACACAGAATTTGAGGTGCATAATTCAAAAATGCATTGGCTAGGGCTCAATTCAGCTGCTTGTGCAGCAGAATTTGGTGCCACTCAAGATGATCATGGGTAGGCCAGTGGCCCAGAAAGGCACAGGCCTCTGCCATCACAATGTATCTCAAATGGTACTGAGCTGCACTTAGGACAGCTGAATTGAGCCCCAAAGCTCCAGCTACTAGCCCAAGCTCTTTGACTACCAGCCCATGAGTTCTTAATACAAAAGGGGATTTGGCTACCTGCACTAGTGTTTCAAATCTAATGAAAACAAGTGAATTATAATTAAGTGTCATATGCCAGTACCTGCAGGACGTCTTTTGGCTTCGCGCGCTTGCTCCTAAATGCAAAAAAGCATTTTCACTTGACCTGAAGCAAACACAAAAGACAGCCCTTCAGCAATGCCCTTCAAAAATTACAAGCTTTGTAGTCCTTTTAAAGCTGAAATGCTGGCGTCCAAACATTCTGAGTGTCTTACCGGACTTCTACCAGCCTGATCCGCTCACAGAGATTGATGGAGTTTATAAGTAAGACAGTGCAACATGGGGAAAATTTGTTGTTCCTAATACTGAAAAGGAGGAGAAAAAAAGAACAATGAAATTGTCTCCCGAGAAGAAAGGTTCCAATACACATGGCCCAATTTTCCCATTGTTTACTTTGAGATTCAAAAGGTTGGATCTGCCCCATTTAACTCAAGATCAGTAAGCAAGTATCTAAAGTTTTGAGCATTGGCACCCAGTGTTCCTTTAACTAAAGGAGAATCTCCCCTGGTCTCCTTTGATTAAAAAGGGATTACAGACCAAGGGTTTACACTGAACAACTCTTCTCCACGGCTACTGGACTAGAGACACCCTAGACTGGAAGCAACCTCCTGAGTGAGCAAATTCAGTCTCTCAAGACACTGCAGCTCCTCCATCTTACAACATCTTGCAAAACATGGCTGAGCTCCTTCTGGGCCTTTTGTCCACATGGTGGGAGTGCCCTAGCCCCTTACAGCACCTCTACAGCCTCAATTCCCAGCCTAAATGGCTGATGTGCTGCCAGGAAACACTTTTGGTGTCAAGTGTGGCAGGATGGCAGATCCCTGCAGGGGCAGGGCTGTGAGATACTGACCGCACGAATGGGTGGTGTGCTATCACCACGTGTCAACCAATAAGTCCTACATCTGTTATGGATGCAGGAAGTCATGTTCCATGGGACCTGCTAAGTGAGGATTATCTGGGATGCTGTGCCTCGGGTGGGTATTTCTCCTCCTGTCCTTTTTCATTAAAGAAAAAAGGTTCAGTGCTGCTTTGGTTCTAGAAACAAGACAGGATTGGGTATGAAAGAGTTTCTGCATTTTCCTTGCCTAGCTAGTTAATCTACAATTACTGATTAATGCTCCTAAGGTATCCTGTGGTATTTGCACTTTCCAAATCCATGTTTCATGGCAGCAATCAAAGCAGGGACCCCAAACATTACCTCAGTAGTGTCAGATGACAGAGGTGTGGCAGGAATCTCAGTAATCTCTCAATGCTCTGGTCACTCAAGGAATTTCCAGATAGACTGTAAAACACAGAAGGAAACAAATTCCAAGAGAAACTAGGACAATCTGCAAGTATTTTTATAAAATCTACATGGACATGCACACACACACGTGCATGGGGGTGTTACAGGTAAGTTCTGAAAAAGGACATCCAGAAATGTCCTGAAAATTGGGTAAGATTTAGTCCTGACCCTTGTGTTTTTCTACATCCTATAGCCAATTAACATTCCAGTTTTAAGAGTCTTAGTTTTCCATTACTTTAAGTTTATAAAATGATGCAACTGATGTATTTCCTGCATGCAATACAGATATTATGTTATTTTTATTTATCATTACTCCATTTCTGTTGTGAGCAGAATTCTTATACATTTCTTAGTGCCCAGCTCCTGTTTGGAGTGAGCAGCTCTTCAAGAGTTTGGTTTACGGCTCAGTGGGCCAGGTGCTTTTGCTCTGGCTATACTGTGAGCCAGGGTCTGCAGGAGTAGATGAAAATGCTTGTGTACAGCCATACGATTGAGGAAGACTAAGAGAACACACGTATGTTCTGGGGTGTTTACACACAGACATGGTAGACTTAGGAGAGGCAAACTCTGAAGCAGAGAGGGCAGTGGGAGGTGTGGGTTTATCTAAGCATCTGAGTGAAGTTTTGTGGGGGTTTTGTGAGAGAGACAATTTACACTAACTGCTAACCTGAACACCAACTCCGTTATCTGCAGGCTGGGGAGACAGACAGACAGACAGGGCAGGGTTGCCCAGTGTACAACACTTACTCAATTTCTGTCAGCTGGGGACATTGAGTCAGTATCTGGCACAGCCTGGTTACGTCCTCAGGACCCACTGTGCAGTCGCTGAGACTGAAGCAAACAAAGCACACAGGAGCTAAACATTTCCCATGACCACAGTATGGCAGCACTCTCTTCATATCCCAGAGCCTTACATCTTAGGACGAGACGCATAGCAGCCCTCTCGTTTCCACTATGCAGATTTTGCTACCCACAATCTAGGGCTGAGAAGTCAAAACCTATAACAACCAGAGGATTTCACCAGCTCTGAGTTGATTCAAGAGAGCCAGTCCACCAAAATACCATGTTACTTTGTGTGTTGCCTCACTAGAGCCACACCACTGGTACTTAACTTGTCTCAGGAGACTGGACAGCATCTTTGCCTGCTCAGCACTGTCTCAGCTCTCCCAGAGCAAGGCTAGGAATGGTGCCACCTATGTCCTTCTCCAAAAAGCAAATCACAGAAACCTTCCCAGGTGACAAACTGGCAAATCTCCATGGGACAAATGTAGTAGCCAGCCAGATCTGTATCTCATTATTTATGGGTAGAAGCTTCCTCTGCAGGAAAGCAAGACAATCCTCTTGAGTCCAGCCAAGCAAAAGATGCACTATTTATTTTCCCATATAGGTCTGTAGCAGTGGACATCCCAAGTCTCTCCAAAGAGGGTGTATTATTCACTCAGCCACCAGAGAGACATATTAGAGACGGACCTTTTCCAGAGATGCCTCATGCCGAATCAGTCAGGAGAGGATATAAGCAGAGGAAAAGAAACAGCTGCTTTCCAAGAGAGGTGAGCCTGCCCCCAAAGGCGGTCAGGGCACAGGACAGCTCTCTGAGGAGACACAGCTGGAGGGGACGGGTCTGTTCCTCACCTTATGCTACAGATACAGACCCCCACAGCCATCCCTCCCTACACTCCTGGGTGACAAAAGGAAGCTGGGGCTGGCATACCGAAAGCACTGTCCTTTTGCTTCCTGCTTGGGATGCGCCAGAAAACTACTTCTCCATCTGCTGGTACTTCTGACCCTAAGGAAAGAAGGTTTACCCCATGAGTTGCACTGATGTTATTGCCCCCTGCAGCTGACTCCCCACACTGCAGCTGGGGAAGAGGGTGAGGTGGTAGCACTGGCCTCGTGCTCCAGTCTGCCTTTTCCCACCACCTGCCAGAATGAGGTTCACATCATCCCCGTAAGAAAAAGGGCCTTATCATCCCTCTTCCAGCCTCCAGAGAGTTCTGCAGCCACTCAGCATTTTGGGCATTTGCTCTGCCCTGGCCCAACAGGCTCCATACCTGCCATCTGCTCCATACCCTCAAGCCACTGTCAATCAGCCATGAAACAGCTCACCCTGCTTCCACCACCCTGACCAGAGTTTGGAGCCAAATAGCTCTTTAATCGGCACACCTCAGGGACTCACACATCGCCATCTCTACAAGATGTCACAAGGAGGAGTTTGAAAGGCTTAGACAGATGAATGGACATGATTTTACCTGATTCTTTCCCAAAAGGTCAGATGAACCACCTGTGTGCGTCCTAAGCTGTAACCAGAAAAGAACATAATTAGGACAGAGTTTGAAGATACATGCTCCTGTACCACAGCTTGAAGTCCTAAATAGCAAAAAAATAGGAAAAGTACTCCTAGCCATACCTGAGGTTCATTGTTTTAATGCGTTCCAGTGTAGATAAGGACTGAGCTAAGAAAAACACAGAGTTCAGGGAGATCTGGTTGTCATTAAGCCTACAGGAAGAAGAGATTAAATCAGCTGCTGCAAGCAAAACTACTAGCAATTTACACTGCATCACCCACTAATAGCGATCCTTGTCCAACACTCTCAGAGACTGCTTCTTTGCCACCTTCTGCCTGTGTTTCCAACTACAGTTCTGCAAACAAAACTCGCTCCGGTATTTTTTAAATATGCCCTTCACTTTTAGAGTTCAGAGAATCACAGAACAATTGAGGCTGGAACGGACCTCTGGAGACGATCTAGTCAAACTCTCCTGCTCAGAGGAGGGTTAGACTAGAGCAGACTGCTCAGGACATTGTCCAGATGGGTTTTTAACATCTCCAAAGATGGAAATTCCAAAATCTGTCTGGGCAACCTGTTCCAGTGATGGATCATCCTCACCACACAAGTTTTTTCTTATGATTAAATGGAACTCCTTTTATTTCAAAACACCGATGCAAGGCAAAAACTCTTTGGCTGTAAGCGCAGTTGTGGCAGCACCCATTAGTACCCATACTAATTAAGATCATGCTCAGGTCTAATAGGTCTATCACGTCTAGTGTGACCATGGGCAGTGTGCTTGGTGCTGGGGAAAAAACCCAGATAACAGCAGGGTGTTTTATTGCACTGATGTGAAGAGAAGCTGCAGGCTGTCGGTAATTTCAACAGCCTTGGCTTGAGAACAGTTTAACCAAACAGGAACAATAAATATCTCTTTCAATAAAGCAGAATAGTGCTATACTCCTTAAGCCACAGTCCTGTACAATGCACTTGCAATGGGAGTGCCAGGTAAAATACCCAGATAAACATAAGCCATCACTGCAGCTGAATTTAGACTTTGCTGTTGAAACTGGAGCTCCCCAGCATTTACCTTACAAAGGTAAATTTTACCTTACCTCAGGAGAGGAAGGACTGCCCTCCCTCCTGGTGAGAAACTGGGAGGACAAACATTCAGTGGCCTGCTAAAGATCTCTGTTGGCCTGTTTTAGAAAGTGGCCTGTTTTAGAAACCAGGTGCCACAGCTGCACCTTCATGGAGACCATCTGTCTCCTTCATGGAGGACTGAGTACACCACCTCTCCGGCACCGAGCTCAATAAAGCTTCAAGTGGAGTCAATCCGTTCTGGGCTAGAGGTGGGGACAGACCAGACAGCACAGTGGATCTACCCTCAACAGACACAGAATATAACTGCACTTCATCCTGAAGAGCCCTTCCCAAATATGGACTGGGCTTCCACAACACCCACAAAAACCCACCCATGAGTTAGAAACAGAAGCTACTCACTTGAGAGATCTTAACATTTTCAAATTCGGGAGGAACTGAAACAGCTGCAAAAGTCCCTCATCTCTCAGATAATTATTTGATAGGCTAGGATTTAAAGAAAGGCATTTCATTTTCATAGGAAAAAACCCCAATAGACACAATCAGCTGTTAATAACAAGAGCTCTGAAAGCGGAACATGGGCGCCCTAATCAAAACAACACATGGCACTGCCCCTCTCCACTAAAGCCTCCAGGGAAACCAGAGACTGCAATTAACCAACACAAGACAGCCAAAAACCTAGCTCAGGGCTCATCCTTTTCTCATGTCCACCCAGTGATGCCTCTGGACTGACAGTGCTTTTTAATGCAGTTACCAGGGACCAGAAGTCCACGGGTCTAAGAAATTATCAACCTGGACAGGGCCAAAAGAGAAGCGACGGGTTAGTCCTGGAGAAGGATATTAGGCTCTGATATTAGAGCATAAGGATTACAGTGGGCTATGGACCATGTGAGATGAAGGGACATGATTGCTTAAGAAGAGCAAAGGCTAAAAATCTCTTCTACAGGCTGCCAGGCCTAAGAGAATAGCCGGCCCTTGGGTGGTGGTATGTAGACTACATGCTTGTGCTGGTCCTTGTTCTGTCCTCAAAACTTAAACATGAGCGTGTGTGCTGGCTAGCCTTCCCATCAGGGCTGGGTCTGCTCATCTTTTGGTGTTAGCAAACAGGATGACTCCCCACACACAGTGCTAACAGAAGAAAGTGCTTTGGTGCTGAAGGTCCTTGCACACCATGTGTGGGACCACCAGCAAAAACACAGGCTACCACCTTCAGTTTAGGTGGGATTCTTCATGCTCTGCAGCTTTGCTTTCAAATGGCTCAAAGGTAAAAATGACAGGACAAGGTTTTACAGCTTTCATAATACCTGAAGTCAGGCTAAGTGATCAAACAGCCCCTTTCCAGATTTATATCCTGCAACCTAAGAGAATTGTATGTCTCCTTGGCAAAGGAAATTAGCCCATGAAAAGCCATGCCTTTCATAAGGCTATGTCTCTACCACATTCTCCGTACAACACAAAAAAACCCCATGTCATTTCCTCAATATCCCAAACAACTGCAGATAAAGACCGTAAGAGTTAAGAAGGACTCACTCCAGCTCAGAGACGCTGCGACACTCCTTCAGGACTGCACACAGCTTCTCCAGGTCACTGGCTTGAAAATGACTGTCTCTCAGTCTAGGGGGAAAGAGAAGGCAATAGTCCAGGTCTGCAGGACTGCAAACAAGATTGTAAACTTCACTCCTTCATAAAATCAGAGAATAAACAAGGAGATAATAACGAAATAAAAAAATCCCCTTGAAATATCTTGCTTTTTTTTGGTCTGTAACAACAGATAATCCGTACTTTCGGCTTTTGTCTGCAAACAAGAGAATAAAGAGAAAAGGTAAAGAAAACGTGTGGCACAACAAGGTCCTGGTGAGAAGGCTTTAGGCACAACTTCTTCCTTCCTCACTGGAGCCTACAAAACAGACAGGTGCACTCTGTGCTGGAGTCAGTGCATGATCCAAACACAGGTCCAGCTTAGGATGCACTTCTCCAAATCAGTAAAGAACATCACAAGCTCTGTCACCACCAGCTCCTGCAGCTCACACATGGGAGCTGATGCAGTAACCGCACAATCATCATGTTCTGTGGTTGAGATGCAACCCACGATCTATTTTGACACCTGGAGAAGACCACAGACACTAACCACTGAGCTTCTAGTGCTGCAAGCTAGGAATGTGAGCAGTGACAAATGTCTGACTGAAGGGGCCCTTAGCAGCTCTCTTGTGATTCACCGTTCAAACTTGGAGATGCAGGTTAGGTCAGCCATAGGATCCAGAGACAGTACATGCATGAAATACAATGAAAATTTGCCATGGTACCTTATTTTTTGGGGGCCAGTAGGTGTCTGGTTTTCCTCTCCGTATTGTTGGTCATCAGTAGAGAACACAGGCTCTTCCCTAGTAAGTGAGCATAAAACCAGACAAGGGTAAAACACACTTTAGCAAGTTGGCAGGTCCCTGGGCTCTAGCCTGCACCCATGTCTTGTCCACAGCAAGCTCTTCTTTCTTTCAGGGATTAACCTTGCATGCAGGTAAGTGGGGAGAAGAGGAAAAGACAGATTCCTTATCTAAGCTACAGTTTGATGGAGAACTCAGCTTTTGTCTAAACACGTTTTGTGAAAAGAGTCCACATTCTGCAAAAAAATGACTATTCATAAATAAATGGAAGATCCAAATCCTAAAATATCTGAGTTCAAAATGTCACCTGGTGCCTTAAAGGAGTCACAGATCATGTGTCTCAGGCTGTCACTCTCTTTCAAGCATAGCCACAGCAACTGGGTTGCATCCCGTGAGAGCCCTGCTGTTCCTCCATGGCTAAGAGGGGGGATGCAGGCGTGCCGTGGGCAATGCTATTTTACAGTGGGCTCAGTCCATGGAGAACAAGGGCATAAAGAAATGAACCTACAGCTCTAGGAGCAACCAGAAACAATTTCTCAAACAAGACATTTGGGTTAAGCTAGTTTGACCATAATTTTCTGAGGGGAAAAATAAAACTCCAAATTTATTTTGATTTAGGAGTACCATGATCCAGAATGCATAGTGTAATGAACTAGATGGTTTTAAACATGCAGGCATCCGTGAATCTTTTTGGAATTCAGTTTGGAGGCATGGGGTTTACTTGTTTTTTTTACTGTTCACTGTTATCAGATAGCACAGTGTCGTTAAACAGCCTGCTTTGCTCAGGATGCTGTGGGTTGAAATGTCACCTAGAGACACAAAACGTCCTCAAACACTACAGAAAGCAGTGGACAACTTCCAAAGGGGCCAAGAAAATCAGGAGAAAGTACTCTGTTTAGCTTCAGAGGGGAGGAGGGGTAAGAATTCCTTGAGATGAAGTGTTATCTTTGGTATCTAAACAGGATATAAGAACCACTTGTGCAGACACACTCTACCTAGGAGGAAGGGAAGCAAACTCTCTGTCTTCTGTAAACCTCAGGACTGCAGTGTCACGACAAAGGCTGTGAAGAAGAGAAGGAATCAATCAATGTCACATCTTGGTTATTTACAGGACTTGTTGTTTTATAAATGCTTGATTTTCCTCTGCAAAACTCTTTGGTGACACCAATCACTTAAAACACTGCCAAAGCAACCAAAAAGTAATTTCCCATTAGTTTTAAATCCTAGTTGGATCAAACCGTGCAATATCAGATAACCCAGTTTCTCCGAACCATTAGAGAAAGTGCAGACAAAATTGTTACACCTGAACTCCAGGGGGTTTCCAAGGCAAAATAATAGGAAGGGAACTTCCAGCTCCACTCCAGATGTCACCAGTTCTTACTCCACAGAGACTCTCTCTCCAAAACTTCCCAGGGCAGAGAGCAGGAAAGAGTCTAAAACTGCCCCCAGGCATGAAAAGACAGACAGTTCTGTACCTTCTCAAAATATCTGGCTCAGATAAAATCAACTTGCAGCAAGGTATTGCCAAGTGTCATGTTAGTAATCATCTTTGGACGTCCCTCACTACAAGAAAGACATTGAGGTGCTGGAGTGTCTCCGGAGAAGGGCAACAAAGCTGGTGAGGGGTCTGGAGCACAAGTCTGGTGAGGAGCGGCTGAGGGAGCTGGGGGTGTTCAGCCTGGAGAAAAGGAGGCTGAGGGGAGACCTTCTCGCTCTCTACAACTCCCTGAAAGGAGGGTGTAGCAAGGCGGGGGGGTGGGGTCAGCCTCTTCTCCCAAGTAACAGGCGATAGGACAAGAGGAAATGGCCGCAAGTTGCACCAGGGGAGGTTTAGATTGGATATTAGGGAATATTTCTTCATAGAAGAGCTAGTGTTATCTTATCAAGCACTGGAACAGGCTGCCCAGGGCAGTGGTAGAGTCACCATCCCCAGAGGTATTTAAAAGATGGGCAGACGTGGTGCTGAGGGACATGGGATAGTGGTAGACTTGGCAGTGTTAGGCTGCTGGTTGGACCTGATGATCTTAAAGGTCCCTTCCAACCTAGACAATTCCACAATTCTATGTTCTTCACCCACTCCACTTCTCAGGTGACTCAACAAAAATCTCAGAACCTAATTCTCAGATTTATATATTGGGATTAACCTCAGGAATGATTCAACTCCTACATACCTGACTTGTACCTCCAGCATCTTCTGGCAGGTATTTACCAACTTCAACAGACTGCAAATGCCATTGACAGAGAGGCAGTTTTGACTGAGACTAAGAAAGATAAAAAAGGCAATTAGCAGGTGACTGAAATGACACAGGATTGTCCCAATGGAAGCGGCCACCAGTGTGCTGCATGTGTGAACCCATTTCACTTCAGAAGTGGCATGGTGGAAAACACACTGGACCACTACTCCTGAGGAAGGGGTTTTAATGAAAGGACACTTCAGCACTTCAGATGCATTTAGACCAGTTTCCATGTGTGATGCTCTGAGTTAGTTACCAACTTCAGCCTGAACAGTCTCATGCGCTGAGTCTCATCCTTCCTTAAGAGTGCTCAGGGCTGTTTCTGTAGCACTGGTCTGGGTGAGGTCTTTGCCTCCTGGATCCCTGCTCAGCACCTCTGTATGGTCTTTGCCAGGCTCAAGAAAAGAAGGCAATCTGGGTTTGTACAAGGCAACACTTACTCCAGCTGCTTTGAAATTGATATCCAAGGGAGGCTTTCCAGCAGGCAACGGCAGCCTTCATCTCCAAGCTTGTTACCTGATAAGCTGAGGCATTTTCCAGTTAGTGGGGACTGTTTTGAACAGTATAAACAACAAAGCCTTCAAAATCTGCTTGCTTTCCCTTTCCTACAGTTGCTTTTTTTGCCAGGACTGTTCTTCTGTCCCAGATCAATCTTCCCTGCTTACCTCTGCATGAAGCAACTTCAGACAGAGTTTTATCACTAGGACAACATGATTCATGCTTTAGCCCCAGAAACATCTTACTTTAGAAAACCTAAGTGGGAGTACAAAACAAGAAACCAAATGAGCAAGTGTTTACTGTCCTCCCTGAAGGAAGAAAGGCAAGCAGAAAACACTGGATGACAAAGATCTCCACATCCCAATTCCAATCAGCTGAGCTAGAAAACTGGGGTTTGAGGTGTAGCTAAATTCAAGACACAGCCTGGACTGAACTGTCTTGCAACAGATTTTCCAGGGCAGACAGGCTAGAAGGAGAGCTTTACAGCCAAATCCAGGTGGCCTCATATATAGGCAAATAAGGAAAGGTAAGGATGATACTCATTGCAAGGTGCAGGTTATGAAATGGATCTCTTGCCTTCCTCTGCTCACTTCTCCCAACAGAGCTGGATGTCTTTAGAAGACAAAAGGGACAACAGAGAAGCAATTTCTGTCCCTTCACTGGCTCAGAGGATTTGCTGGAGGAGCTGTGCCTCTGAGACCACTCCATACCACCTCCAGCATGCACCACTGCTTCGTTAGCAGGGTCTGCTCTATAACCGGCATCTCTGGTTACAGTCTCAGGTGGCCAAAGGCTGTCACAGAAATCGATGATTGCTCAGCATTCATCTCCTGCTGTACCTCAGCAAAAATCCCTAACCAGGATTCCACTAGACATAACAGAGTGCTGGGACTCCTCCTTGGGGTCAGGCCCCATGTCTCACTGTCCTCTACATGTAACATCCCCTGCTCCCCACCACCCGCCTGCAGCCACTCAACAGGAAGGAAAGGAGGCACTTACTCCACTTCAGAGAGACATGGACAGCTCTGGAGAATGGCCACGATCTCCTTTGCGTGTTGGGAAGACAGGCTGCAATGCTGCAAGCTGGGAACAGGAAGGGTTAATGAGCAGTGAGGGGACAGTGGGGCCCAGGCATTTCTGGTGTCTCTCTCCAAATGAGGGCACACAGAAGCAGCACCAAGAGAGGGAGGTTCTACTCCCTGCTCTGCCCTACAATCCTGGGTATAATTACTCTGTCTCTCTGTAGCCAGTGCTGCAAAAGGAGTGCAGAGAGACGCACTTGCAGGGTGCTGTGCAAGTGCAACACCTTCTGTGAGAGCCACCTGGCACCACCACTCATGAGAACGGGATGGATGCAATTGTTCCTGTTGGGCAGAGCAGTGAGGGAAAGAGGAGAAGGTAAAGGAGGGACATTTCCCAGCTTTAACATGCCCGGATAACATGCCTGAGCTCTATTTTGAGAAACCCACTACTCTCTTCTGGAACCCAGGCAAGATAGAAAACTGTATGGCTCATGCCTTTGGTAGTTATAAGAAAATATGGCAAGATGGGCATTATCAAGGGAACTCTGCCTCTCTAGGGTTGTAGAGCTCAGCACACAAGAAATAAAGCCACTGGCTGGGCCAGATAGGGATTTCTATTGTTATTTTTATTTACCGATTCAGGGTTTTTTTCAAACTTTTTCATATGTGGAAATATCCTCTGCCCTTAAGGACCAACATGGCTGCTATTTTTGTCCTTCTGTAGTACCCGTCACCTGCAAATCACATTCACCAGCAGGAATGTCAATGCTTTCTCTTACCATAACTTCACAAATCTAGTTGGAGTTACATGTTCCTTATTCTCTTCCCATCTCATGTCCAAAGACCTGCAAAAAAGCAAAACATTCGTCCTTTAATATGCCTTCACGAAATATGAGGACCTGGGAGCTGGTTAGTATTTTCTGGAAGTTTTCTGGAAGTTTTCTGGAAGAAACCACAAGGTTTGTGTTCTGTCCAACCATTCCATGCAAGGTTAAGTGATTTTCAAGAGTCAGAAGAGCTCCATCAGGAAACAGGAGCAGAGGGGGTGTCCACACAGGGTTTCACTGTATATTTGAATCAAATAAGACGCAGGATGTTTTGCCTCCATGTGGGATTGTGCCACCACAGGAAGGGATAAACACATCCACTTATGCCAGGCTGCCTACAACAGCACAAGACAACTGTGGCTTCCGAACAGGAGCAGTTTCTAGCTGACTCGGGGCCAGGCTGAGCCATTTTACACATGCATGGAAAATATTGTGAGGTCCCTCAAGGACTGCACAACACAGAGGAAAGTGAGTTCCCTATCAAGGAACAACACTATTTTGTAGTTTCTTAATTAAGGTCAAATTCACCCTTCCTTCAAAAGTAAGCACAAGCAGGGAGAGAAAAGGAGCCAGCCAGAGAAGGAGCAAAGGCTTTTCCTTCGTTTATCCTCACATTCAACTGTCCATTGGCTTCAGCATCAGCAGTTTTGCAATAGGAACACAGCACCTCAAGCTTACACAGGAAGCAAGAGGTTACGTTTGTGGAACTGGTTGGTAGGTCTGTCCAAAGACCAGCTATTTTGGTTACCTTTCTCCTTGCTCAGGTGGATCCAGCTCTGCCAGATGCAAGGGCAGAGACAACCAGTTCTGCTGCTGTAGTGGTTTATAGTGACACCAAGCTGACGGTTTGAATCAGCATAACTCTGCATATAGCATAACCCCAAGTTCAGTTCCTCACCTTGGAACTTTCCCAGATGAGCCAGAAAAATATATCATCACCTTGTCCCCCCTGAAAAAGAGATCCAAGCCAATGTTAGGGCACAGGTGGAAGGATGCCATTTCTTTAGTAGAGGTGCTCAGTAAGGACCAATGCTTGGATGCTAAATAGGGCCTTGATATCTGCCATGCTAGGATATTGCCACAGGTGAGCAACTGAGCAATCATGTGGCTAGAGGGCAGCAGGACACGCCACATGTTGAACCAGGGCTGTGGCACAGACAAAACTAACACAGTTAAGAAGATTGGGCTGGGATTTTTTTTTGCAAGACCAGCAGTTAGTTGGAAAGACATTCAGCAGAAACTCCATTCCAGCAAGAAAAACAAGAAAAAGCTGTATGCAATTTGCCATCCCTTGAGTTACACCAAGGATTAATTTGGCCTGTTAAACTTACAACCATAAGAGCTCGGATTTAATAATTCTACCCTTTCTGTCATCCTGGACCTGTGAAAACACCAAACCCTGTAATTTAAAGGAACATAGAGCTAGAGCTACTTAAATCCACACCTCTTCAGTAAACTTAGATGATTTATAGCAAATTTATGCTAGCTGGTAAAGAATTTCCCAGATGATATATGCCAGAGCTTATAAGCAACTTGAAATAGTGTTATATAAGAAGAAATATTACACCCTGCAAATCAATTTACAGACCAAGGATAAAATGACCAATTAAAAAAATACAAAGAGAAAGTCCATAATATGAGTTCAAATTTTGTTTCACACAGAAACCAAAAAGGATTTAAGTTCATTTTTGTTGACTTTGCTTAGCCAACAATTAAGCTGTGAAACAGCGTCCATTTAAAAGGTCAGCATCTAAAGAGACAACGTCTTTGTTTTTGTAAGAGCTCTCATGCATTGATACCTGACACGCAGTTCAGTAGCGTTTTGACATGCGATGACTTCCTTTGCCAAAATGAGAACAGTGTTCAAGGAAAGATCATTGTTGCTCAGACTGTGAACATGAGGAAAAACATAACCTCAGCTGCTGAACCCAACAGCAAACTCTTTCATTAGGCAAATGCCCTCTGCTTTGCACCCAAACACCCTGAAGCAGCCATTACCTTAGTTAGGGGATTTTTCCAAAACTTCAGAATTTGGCATTTAGGACCCAACAAAAGCATTACCAGACCATAGTTCTCTGCAAGCTATAGCTCCTATGAATTTAGAATCAGAAATATTTCCTCTGTGGGCAACAGAAGAGTCATTAAGTGTTTTTCGGTTATACCTGCATGATTACACAACCAGCCCACAGTGCAGTTAAAAGTCTTGCTATAACAAATCCAACTTAAATATGGCATATTAAAGTCATATGCTCTAAATCCTCACATTTAAAACATCCCCAAAAACACAATACTAGCAACCAACCGCTAAGGATTTATTCTTTAATTGCATGTTTATTCTGTTTCATTACGTGTTGAACCTCATTAAATATGAAACATAAGGTCTTGCTTCTACAAATCCTCTGCTTGTTCTCAGGGCCACAGAGCACCATTCCCGCGGGC
Source organism: Fratercula arctica (assembly GCA_947846985.1). NCBI lineage: Eukaryota > Metazoa > Chordata > Aves > Charadriiformes > Alcidae > Fratercula > Fratercula arctica. The sequence goes on from CANTUZ010000007.1 coordinate 22,853,046, forward strand.
CTCAAAGGAATCATCCATGGCAACATCACTGTGTGTAACAGAAATGTGTGAAGAAATGAGGCTTACAAATTGCACTGGCTTCCTACCTTTGCCATATGATAACCTGCTTCACTGAGGACATGCTGGCACATCCCACAAGCTGTTATCCAATATACCCAGGAAAGCAGAGGAGCAGGTACATTCCCCCTTTCCTCTCTCTTTCCAACATGCTTTTAAACACTTCTAATTATATGGCAAAGCCAGTAATTAATTCTGGGACGGCATCCAGCAATAGCTGCAGGTGTTTTGCAGCTGCTTGCACACAGGGGCGTGTGGAAGAATTTTAAAGGCAGAGTCACTCCCTTGTAACTGGGGTGGGCAGGCAATGCTGTGGCTTCGCCTTCCCACAGGGGCAGCACAGTTTTGTGGGCTACCCCTCTCCTGTAATGCAAACTACACTGACACTCCCAACACTCACAGCAGCTCTGCTCTGCTTTCCCTGCTGCTGCTTAAACTGTCCCTGCTAGCTTTTCAAAGGCTTTAAATGCCTTCACAAATCAGGCTGGTTCTCTCCACCTAAAAAGTTGTTGGGAGTTATCCCAGCAGTCAGTCCCTCTCATTCAGCACTGTGCTGTTACCGGAGTGTTAGAAGGAGTATAAGAGAAAGAGGGCTAACAAAAGACTAGGAAAACAGGGATGGAGCCATCCCGTCTTATGGAGAGGTGAGACATCTCAATCTGAGCCTGACCAAGGGGAAGAGAGGTGAGGAGGCACAAGAGGAAGAAGTCATGGCAGGCACCAAGTTGAGCACGTGCACTGTAATTCCTGGAGAGGTGTCAGTGGTGCCAGGAGTCCCTTGAGATTATTTTAAAACACCTGGGTAAGACTCAGCCTCACAGTTCTGTCTCAAGCTAAGCCAGGCCTCCAGCACAGCCCTGCTTGCACTTAAATGCCTGTGCCCTAGCTTAGTGCTCACACGTCCCCCAATGGCAAGTGTCAGCCCTTACAGAGACATCCAGCAACTGTGCTCTGATTAGGGTTTAAACTCTCTCTGATGCTGTGCTTGGATTCATTGTGGCTACCATTTTTAATATGTTTAAGCCATTTTTACTTACTCTATTTTCTTCAGCTTTTGCATTCTGGAAAACAGGACCAGCACGCTCTTCACTTCTGGATCCCGTATCCGATTGTCCTGCAAGCTGCACGCAGATTGATTCTCATTAGTACCCCAAGCCCCCGAGGAATGAGTGGCTGATTTGAGGGTCATTGCCACAACACACTCACTTTATTTCCTCAAGCTGGAGGCACTGTGACAAAGCCTGGACCAAGTTAGTCATCCCCTCAGCTGTGACGCTCCCACCTGTCAACCTGGAAAAAGAAAGAATCATTCAAACCAAGCAGGGGGAGGATCAGCATCCCGTGCAGCACATGGCAAGCCTGTTTCAGATGCATGCCTGCGCTACATGCCCAGCACACCAACACAGAGAGGAGGTGGCCTGACTCTGCCACCTGCAATCAACTTTAGACTCCTTTTCAATGGGCAATGCAATACTCCGCTTGACACCAGCATAAAACAAGAGCCACACGTATCCATGCTGCTCTGCACAGCACTGCGTTACTCTCTACACAGAGCTGCACAGAGCAGATCAGGCTTGAGTGAGCAGATGTAATTAAACTGCAAGATAGAAACAGAGGACAGACAGAAAGACAGAAGTGTCTGACTTTACAAGCAAAGACTTACTCTAATTTCTTCAGGCTCCCCATCCCTCGTAAGCTCTTTGAAAGAGCAGCAGCAAAGTCATCGTCATATCTCCTACAACGAAAGCTAAATCATGAAGAAAAGGGGAAAAATATAAACACAGCAAAAACTGAAATAAGCTAGCCCACAGAGCAGGTTAATACATGATTAAAAAAAAAGCACTGAATTTCTTTCTTGACAGCCATTGTATCATGCTCTTTTTTTGCAGCATCTTTATCTTTTCAAACATCTGTTTAAAAAACAAACAAACAAAAAAAACCCCGAACAACCACTAAACTTGCACATCAACTGCAAATACCTCAAGAGAAAGCTTCTGTCTTTTGGTACAGTGACGCCATGCGTAAGTGCTGCCACAGGCGAAGTCAGCCCTATTTGCATATCCCACCAGAGTCAGGACACTGGAGGCTCACTCATGAGACAAGGCCAGGTTACATGGGGGCAAACTGAACTCCCACAAACTCAGAGTGTCTACCAGCTCCCATGTGATGAGCTGCTGAGTTATGAGAGGGTTCGTTTCAGGCCTGATATTTAAATTTGGGTGGCAGAATAGCCAGAGTTGTCCAAAATACAAAAAGACACAAGGTTTGTAGGGAAAGTACCTCTTCTATAGAAGGAGATGGTGGTGTTGGAAAAAAAAATGAACAGGTAAGCTTTCAGGCACACAAGCTCTCCTTTGAATCTGTTGCAGGACGTACTGCTAATGGGATGGATTGGTACAAAGCCCCCTGGGTTGCACGTCTCCCACAGCATGTTTGGGGGCCATGACAGCAGAAGCACATCTGTGGCCCTGTTGCCCCAGGTGCCTCCACCACCTTCCCCTAAACCAGAGGGAGTCAGGAACAAGCTGCAGAGGTGCGGTGGCATGACAGATGTGGCACACAGTCATTAGGAACATGGCTGAGGCAATGCTTCTTCTTTAGACAGGTTCTGCACAAGCAACATGCAGCTCGAACGCTTGGGGTCCCACTACCCTTTGCCTGCCCTTCCAAGAGACAGTACTCAGAGGCTTATACCCTGTGGACCAAAACTGAAAGCAAGCAAGGACTTGAGTGTGTATGAGCTGAGGAAGAACCCTCAAAAATCCCCTGTTCCATTCTCCTAATGCAAGGGAACAGCCTGACCATCCTTGGGCATCTTCCCAACCTGCTCTTTGAAAACAGAGGACTTTGCGTGCTGCCCTGTGCCTCCATTAGCAGTTCAGCGTTAGGATGTATCATCAGAAAGCTTTTCTAACAGCAAATTAAATGGTATTCCTATTGGAGGCAGAGAAAATCGATTACTGTCCTTTTCACAATGATACCAATATCCAGGAATAGCAGTTCTCACATCTCTGTTAATGCTCCTCTGCTTCACAGCAGACAACACCATTCCCTTCAGGTCAAGGTAATTCTCACCCTGGCTGCTCCCCATCTCCTCCACATTAGCAAACTCTACACATACCCCCCTGAGTCATTCATAGAAATACAGAATGAGACCGATCCCACAGCAGGACCCAAGAGATCCTCCTTGAAATGTCCTTCCAGCATTACAACAAAGCAATGATAGAGAGTACGTTAGAGTGCAGTTGTCATCTCCTGTTCATCTGGTTTATGGTGACTTCACTTAGATTACAATTTTCTCATTTGCTTGAAGGATTCGCTCTACCTTTGTAGTGTCAAGAAATATCCATCATTTTCTCTCTTGTCTACTAGACTAACTACACCGTCGTTTGATTGTTTTAGTCAAAACAAAGAAACAAACAAAAAAAACCCAGCCAGAATGGATTTATCATCTTAATATCCTTCAATCACTCATAAATTCCTTATTTCATAAATCTCTTCAGTATCAGAATTACATTGTTCAGATTAGAACTTGCCCTTACAATCCCTTAGCCATTCTCTCCACCCACCAGCTCATACCACTCAGCATGTTTACCTCAAGTGTTCTACATTTCTACAGCCAGCCAGAACCTCCAAACAGTCAATGTCCATGAGACATCCTGCAAAATCCAAACGAGTCAAATCCTGGCCTGAATTTATGACAAAAACCAAAGCTGACATGTCCAGAGGTGTCAGTCTAAAGTTTTTAAACTCGTACTTGAAATTCAGCAGGCTCGCAATGTGCTGGGCTAGTTTGAGGTCTTGTGTTTCAAACGTGCAGTGGCAGAGCTCAATGACCTTAGGCCCTGTCAGATGAGTGGCTGCCAGTTTCTTGAGAGACTGCAGGATTGTGTCCTGCTTATCCTGCACCCAAGCTTCATCTTCTTCAGCTAGCAGCATGAGAAATATCCTACATTCTTTTGATGACAAGCCTGAGAGAAAGATGTGAAAATTCTCCATAAACTCGGTCTTTGCCTCATTCTTTAAAGTCCACTTTGACTTCAATGAGAACTTCTTCTTCAGGTAGTTCTTGTCCACCCTCTTACTTACCATGAGGCACAGTGCTGCAAAAAACTCCTGCAAGCTCAAGTGCACAAAGGCATAGCCAGCCTCTGGGCAAGTGCCACTCGTCTTCACCTCAAAGACAGTCAGCAGTCCATGTAAGGAAGCAAATTCCTTCACGTGCTCTGGAATATCACCAACATAAAATACAAGTTTCTTATCTTCCAGGCCTTTCAGTGCAAGATCACACAGACCCAAAATGGCCTTCTTGTTACAGTTTAGCTGAGTCTCCTCACCACCTGCACACTCTCCCTGCTGTTTGTTTATGAAGATGAGAAGCATTTTGATATAAAATTGTGTCATAGTCTGAGGAAGCTCCACACTCATATGATGTTTAAGGAGCAAATACTCCAAACAGATGCACACAACATAACACAGAGCAGGGATGAGGCACATGCTGAGGACCTTGGTGTTGTTCTTCAGGTGAGCAATGGCTTGTTCTTTGAATGAATGCTGATGAAAATAGTGGCTGACGTATTCCTCAACCTTCTCATGGTCAAACCCCCAAATTTCTGCTAGCAGATCTACTGTGTTTAATAAGAAGTCAGGTAGCCTCTTAGGTCGGCTGGTGACCAACACTGTGCAACCAGGTAGGAGCTTCCCATGACAGAGGTCTGCAAAGAGCTCAGATATGGACATACAGGACGTAAGAGCTGGGTCTCTCTTAGAGGAGGATGACCCGTCCATGTTAGCTGCAAATTCATCCAGTCCATCAAAGATGATTAGTGTACGCCAGGAATTTTCCAGGAGGTACTGGAACACTGCATCAGGGCTGTCTTCTGGCTGAAGGAATAGGTCAAACAAAAGCTCCTTCAGAGTCAATTTTCTTTTTAATAAATTGAGCTGCCGAAACTCAAACAGGAAAGTGAAGAGAAACTGAGGTAGGACACCTTCTGCCCATTTCTGACAGACCCTGTGCATTAGCATAGTCTTGCCTGTACCTGGTTTACCAAACAAAAAGATCACCTTTGTTGCACCCGATGGGATCACGTTACGAAACAAATCTGACACTTTCACAGCTGTATCTGCACATTCTTCTGGTTCGGGAGCACTTGCCACATCCTCTTGGGGTTTATCTGTTTTCTCCTTTAAGCGGAAGGCTTTGCTCTGCCGAATGACAAGGTTGATAAAGGCCTGGTTGAAAGCCAGTGGCTGTGTTTGTTCCTGTGCTGCTGCTTCTGCTGCTCTCTTGCTTCCATATCTCTGGCGGATATAATTAATGAGGAGATGCCAGTATTTTTCAGCTGAATCTGAGAAAGAAGACAACAGAGTGAGTATGGGGGTGAAAAAGTTAGTTCTGAGCTGTGCCAGATCCAAAATACTAGCACTTATACACAGAGAAACAACGTCCCTGATGAGAGGCTGTTCCACAGAGCGAGGCAGAGATGACAAATTTTGAACACAGGAAACTTAACCCATAATTCTTCCTATTTTTGCACAAAGAAGAAGAAAATTCAGGGAAAAGGTGAAACAGCTTTATATAGAAACTAAATCTAATTATCTCTTTAAGATGAGAACTAGGTATTGGTGTATTATGCATATAATTCCCTGTTCACTAGTTCCCTGCTCACCTATGCTGGCCTTGTGCCACCCTTGCTCAGCTATCTGCACTTTGGAACAGACATATCTTTTGCTTTGAGAATTTGAGATCCCTGATCACAGAAGCACCTCTTTCTTGAAGAGAGAACAGTGGCGATAATTCAAGGCACTTAGGACCTTCTGAAAAACCCTGTCATCACTGCTGTTGAGTTTGCTGAGTTTTGTCAGTGGATAAGATTTGCTCTCCTGGGAGCACTTCCTCAAGAACCTTCCTGTACGCAACCTTTCAGTTAAAAACTGGCTCCAGCCCAGCTCCCCCACCAGACACTGGGCAGTACTGGACTGTGGGGACTGTAAGGCTAAAAGCGGAGTCAGAAAAGGGTAAAGAAGGGCAGACGATGAAGGAAAGGATGTGGACACTAGTATTAGACAGCCTGCGGGTCTGCTCAGACTACCCTGTCTTTCCTGGAATTACTCTGCCTCAACTTTGTCATCGCTCTTCTATTCAGTTACTCCTCTACTTCAGGGTAAGCTGAAATCATACGAGTTTTTAACCTGCTGGAGAAACAATGGAGCCTTTAGCGGGTTTTAAATTGTCAGTATGTCCCCTGATTTGGTTAAAAAAAAAGCAAACAAACAAATACAGGGCTGATCCACAGCCGAATGCTTTACCAGCATATCACACTTTAAGGAAGTCCTTAGCCTATGCCATCTGCAGGCCTTCTCCTCAGGTAGATTTAAAATATCTCTGAAACGGAAATGGATGTTTTGTGTTATTTGCCAGGTCCAATTGTCTGTAATATTTTATAACCTGTTGCATTAAAAGTTTATGCAGCTACTAAACAAAAGTCTCCCTCGATGCATGAGGTTGATTTCTTGGGTGTTTCTGCAAAGAAGTTAAACAGGTCCTTCCTCAGAGGAAAGCACTCCACCACTCTACTTCTGGAACATCTGCGTACCTAGTCGTGGCTGTTTAACATCCTTATCACTCGCAGAGCTGCTGCGATGGCGACGCCGAGCAAACCCTGAAAATTGAAAAGACAGAAACATGTCAAAAGAGCATTTTGAATGGCAGCTTATTAGAGCTGGGCAAGACTCTCCAGCAAAGGATTTGGGGAGCTGAAGAGGCAAAATCAGAGACAAAACTATTTGCAAATTCAGGCTAGGTTTACAGAACTGCTTTTGCAAATGCTAAAGTAAAAGCAGAGGTGCATCTAGCTCTAAAAAGACTTGGGCTGGTCCTCATGAGGCTAATCCATCCTCTTGTTCCACTCTAAATATGCTACAGCTCTCAGGAGTGACCTAGGGGTCTGGGCCAGTTTAAAGAAGCTCCCTGAACTTCTCCAGGCAATTCATTCCAACGCTTCAGTTTCACAGACTCATAGAATGCATTGGGTTGGAAGGGACCTTTAAAGGTCATCTAGTCCAACCCCCCCTGCAGTGAGCAGGGACATCTTCAACTAGATCAGGTTGCTCAGAGCCTCATCCAGCCTGGCCTTGAATGTCTCCAGGGATGGGGCCCCCACCACCTCTCTGGGCAACCTGGGCCGGTGTCTCACCACCCTCAATGTAAAGAACTTCTTCCTAATGGCTAATCTAAACCTGCCCTGCTCTAGTTTAAAATCATTGCCCCTCATCCATGCCCTTGCAAACAGTTCCTCCCCAGCTTTCCTGTAGGCCCCCTTCAGGCACTGGAAGGGGCTCGAAGGTTTCCCCAGAGCCTTCTCTTCTCCAGGCTGAACACCCCCAACTCTCTCAGCCTGTCTTCATAGGAGAGGTGCTCCAGCCCTCAGATCATCTTCGTGGCCTCCTCTGGACCCGCTCCAACAGGTCCATGTCCTTTTTGGGCTGAGGGCTCCAGAGCTGGACACAGTACTCCAGGTGGGGTTTCACCAGAGCAGAGTAGAGGGGGAGAATCACCACTCTGGATCTGCTGGCCACGGTTCTTTTGATGCAGCCCAGGATGCGACTGGCCTTCTGGGCTGCAAGCGCACATTGTTGGCTCATGTCCAGCTTTTTCTTCACCAGTTTATTTATACAGATTTTCCTAGTGGATAACATCAATCTTGCCTGCCACAGTGTGATTTGCTACCTCCCTCTTTCATCCACTTGAGTGTTTTTGCAGAGAAATTAAGCAGATCTTTCCTCCTCCTTGGGACACATGATCAGCTACAAGGATTCAACATTCATCCAATAGTGGAACATGATTTTGCACTTCACAGAACTGTTAATATCCAAATCTTACCATTCTCAGCCAACAGCAGCTGGGACATCAGGAACAGTGAAGTACAAGCTGCTGGTGGAAGCCCGGTTTTGAAAATCTTTGCAGGATTTTTAAATCCTGCATTTTAAAATACAAGTTTTGCAAGAAATGTGTTAGGTTTAGCAAATGATGCTCAGATTCTTTTGCTCTATCCCCTCATTTGCTTAGAAGCACAGCACTAAGTAAGTAGGGCCAGAACTTTAGCCAAAAACTATCGTAACAGCCCGCCAAAAAGCATCCTAGGAAATGACCCTACTGGCAGCACAGCTGCTGGAAGGCAAAAAAATGAGGCATGTGCAATTCTGGGTTTGGAGGAGCATAGAGAAGTAGAGAGAGCATTAAGGGCTACAGAAAGCCTAATCAGAGACTTACACCACATGCACTGCAAAGTTATGTAGGGCATGATGGAAGTGGTTCTGTATATGAAAGAAGCCTGGCAGACTTGAGACAGACATAGACCAGATCGCAGTACCACATATCCCAGCTACACACTGTAGCAAAGTCCACATCCCAATTTATTTCAACTGTTCTCCTCTCCTCCTCAGTATTTAAGTCCACCCAAAGCAGGATAAGCCCATGTGATGGACCTGAAAGAAAGCAGCAGCAGGAAATATCAATGACTAGACATATTGCAGCTCCACAGAAAGTTTCCTTGTGAGTGAAGCCAGCTGCCAGGTCAGCCTCCAGGAGCTCAGCTGGCCAGGGAGCACTGCATGAAGGAGCTACATATACTGCTGTGACAAGCTGCTCTGCATTTTCTGAGACTGACCACAACCACCTCTACTGGTGAGTCTTTTTGTAGGCTGGGCGATGCATCTGCCTTGCTTTGAACACAGGAACTGCTCCGTCTACCCTGGGAAACAGGACAGGGAAAAACTATTTCTGTATATAAACAGTCCACGGATTCCCAGGGTTGCTCATTAATTCCCTGTCCATTTATGGTGTACTCTCAGATGGAGAGAATGGGCAGAGCTGAGAGGCACGAGTCTTTCTTAACTGGTCCAAGTAACTTTCAGCACTATTTTCAAGTGTCTATTCCATCAGCAACTGATGAAATCTACCACCTACTCACTAGGTCGGCACAGCAGCTAGCAGCAGCAGTCTGTCTGCAGAACAGAAAGGTCACGTTTGTTTTCAAGATCTGAAAACTGCATGTGACACACAAGATACAGCATTTGCAGTGCCGTAACTTAGAAGCAGGCTCTGAGTGAAAAGCAGAGGCCAAAGTGTCTCTGTGACCACACGAACAGCTGGAACTGCAAAGGGTAGGGTAGGAGCTACGATTTAAAATGGTTAACACCAGCAGAGATGGGCAAGGCAGGGACCGCTGCCTGCTCAGGGAGCGTGGCGCTAAAAGCCTGCTTCTGTCTGGCCAGGAGCAGGGAACGCAAATGGCAGATGCAAACACACAATTTATAAAGTACTGAGGGAACTGGCAAACCTCAACAAGAAGCAGAGACAACTCTAAAAGGTCCTGTTGCCATGTGAGCCTTAGCCAGTCCCCAAATTCACACAGCAAGAAAAAAATAAAAAGCAGTTTTTCCTTCAAATCACCTGCTTTTCACCAATGGGCAGTCAAGCACCAAACCCATTCCCTGCCACCAACATTAAGCACCTTTACAGAACAAGGCCTGCATTTTGCTCTCTGCACTGCCAGGGTCCTGGCTCGGTAATTCCTTTATGCTGCAGCCTGCAGAACACAAGGCTTCATTTCCTGCTGCTCCATTTTCCCCCAGCACGCATTTCAGGAGGACACAGCAAACTGACAGCAGCTTTCTGTGATAATCTGGATTCCTTTTGCCGCTTCCTTCACCATTTATCCTCTCACAAAGCTGGATGCCAGAATCACGTTCTTTCTGCTGTGATGCCCTCCACATGGGGAGGGCCTGGGATGGTGTTTTTCTTTTCCTGGAAACTAAACACCTGGTGTCTAAGAAGGCAACTCAGAATTTAGCAGCTTCCAGTTGTTCCAGCAGCTGCTACATGAGGGCCCAGGGACACTGCTCAGTGGGGGCAGATAACTTCAGTATTTTCACATTTCACCAAAGGCTTCTGATGGACATTCAGGTGACAGATGCCACTTCAAAGTGCCAGAGGAAGAGGAGGGATCTTGAAAACAAATCCCTCATTTCATGATCTGCACTGAGTGGGAAGGCCTCCAACCCAAAATCAACCCTGAAGAAAGCCCTAGAACTACTACTACACATTCTTTTAAGCTCCAATTCTGACACTTCTAAAATGGTTTCTGCTGGCTCAACTCCCAAATAGTCTGTCTGCTCTTCCTTTAAAAGCCACACCAACTTCCTCCACCTACCAATGAGACAACCACAGTAAAAGCATAAAAAGTGGGGATTTTGCAGAGTGGGTACGAGATTCCCTTGGCTAGAGAAACTAAAACAAGCGAGTTACTTAGCAGAGTCAAGGCCAACAAGGCTTTTCTGAAATTCACGGAGAGAAAATGAAAGAGGAGAGGTTCCTCTGGAAAGCACCAAGGACAGAAAAATCAAACTTGAAGTTGCAGTGGCTTCCCCACACCTTGCCAGTGCTGTGGCCAATACATGGGACATTTGTAGCTCTGCCCAGCCCAACAGCAGAGAAGATAAACTCCAAGAGCACAGCACCCCAGGGTCTGTTCCAGCCTTACCTTTCGGCACAGATGACTGGGCACTCACATCTGTGCATGCTTCTTGTTTCTGGCGTAAGTTACCTAAAGGAGTTGGATTGGAAACGAAATACAGTTACTGCAAGCGTCCTGCTCTTGAAATCTGGGGTGCAGCTGGCCAAAGTCAAAGGGCAAGCAGCTCGCAACACAGTGGTACAAACCAAGACTCGGTATAAGGGCTGATGCAAAACAGCCAGCTTTCAGGCTCCCCATCAGGTCTTTTCCTTTCAGATTGCTCTAAAATTCAGTTATCTTCTGCTTTCGAGGGAGGAGTGAAACAACTTTTCTTTATTATACTAACTCAGAGCATGGGCAGCTTTGGCTGATCGAAAACCACACTGTGGTTTTAGAGTATGGAAGCCCTACTCTTCCCTGTTCTTGCAAAGGAGGTGCTTCTGTGATTAAACCGTTGGCAGAGTCAGTTAGCAGACCAGTTAAGGGCCTTTTCTGACTCACTGCATGGCTCAAGCTGCCACAAAACCCCACTCAGCACAGCTAGCCCCACAGACAACATTCACAAAGCTTCAGAAGGAGACCCTGACCAGGCCAAACAGGAGTCTGCATACCATCAGGACTCTTCTGTTCAGATAAACTCATGCCTGACAACATCGCTCTCCAAAAATCACATGGGAAGCCTTCGTACGTTAATTCCTCTCACTGTGATTTCCAGCATTTCCCAGCTGGGAGTGCTGGCCAGGACTCTGGTATTTCTAGCTCCAGCATCATCATGAAGCAAGAACAAGGCTCCAAATGGGCACATGTGCTGCACCACAGCCTCACACAAAACCCATTCAATAGCTCAAATATCCCAACTCTTGCCCTGTGTGACATGTAAAGCAAAGCAAGCCAGTTCTGGTGCTGGAAGACTCAATCCCACTATTTCTCCACTACTCATCCCAAGCACTGCTTGTGCTACCACTCAGGCTGGTTTTAGCCCGCATCAGTTCTCCAGTCGCGCTACCCATGCAGACATAAACCCTTTTCCCTAGAGTCACTTCAGCTAAAATAATCTAATGGTTAATCTTGCCTAACCTAAGACTGCTTCACTGCTCTAAATTGTGGTCCTCCTCCAAACCACCAACTCCTGCCCACAGCCTTGGGACAGCCCCTGCAATCACACACTCCCTATGCAGAGGGTCAGGGTTATCTGAAAGCCACCCCTAGAGCAAAACCAAAAGCAATTCATCTTCAGAAGGATCGATGCTGCTAAACTGTTAATACCACAGTTAAACCAGCGTAAGTCAACTCCAAAAACTTAAAAGATGTCTTATTTTATGATATGCCACAGCATTAAAAGGCAGAAATCTGTTTCAGCTTCAGTCCTGAGGGAAAGCCCCCATCAGTCCCTGTTCCCTGCTGCTTGTCCGGTCTTTCCCCCGTTTATCTCTGCAAAAGTAACTGCTGCAGCTGTTGGTTACCAAAGGCTGCATCTGTCCGACTGATACACGTAACAGTAAGTTACCAAAAGCAGGATGTGAAAGACAGTACCACTAAGAAGGGCTCATTGTGTAAGACTCTTAACAGAAAAAAACTAATAACCAGTTATTGTTATGCACACTGTGTGTATAGTCTACAACTTAACATGCAGTGTATTTACAGCTGACATGATTTTCTCTAAAGCCGTTGCCTCCAACTGCTAATATTTTCCTGTGGTGTGAGAATATTTTAAGACTTCTGTATTTCTTGCCTTTCTGGACAAGGAAAATAAAAAATAGCATGGAACAAAAAGGTAATACTTTTTCTTCTTCAAATAAATCTATGAAAAATTTCATCACCACTTTATTGGAGAGGGGGTGCATAATTTTTATTGGTTTTGGCTTTTTATGTCTAGTCTTTTTAACCTCAACTTACATTTCTAAGCCAAAAGTTGTGTTTCCAAGAAAAAACACCACAACAAATTTCAGCAGTTTCAAAATCTTCCTTCAAGAAATTTGGAAGAGAAAACTTGGCAAAATAAACTTTCTCACCAAGAAACATGGACTGAAGCTAAATTTTCTGATTAAGAAAATCACTGCCATCAAGAAACTCCTGAGCGACTATTGCATCAATGTCTTCTCTCTCACAGCTATCATGATGCTCTCCGCTCTCACAAAAGCAATCGGGAATCCCTACAGCACAGCACACCTTTCCCCCCCACATTTCAAATAGACTTAATTAGTGTCTCAATAGCACTATTTTTAATCTGGGCGAAGTGACTTTGCTCTTGGAGATACTTCCAGTTCAGGAATCCAGATGATATGACCACACAGGTTTCCATCCTCAAATCAGGCCAACTCTTATTTAAGGAGCCAAGAAAGCACCCATCAACACCAGGAAGGTGTGGCACAACTGGTGACAAAGCACATCTGAAAATGTGAGCTATTACTATTTGGTTGCAATAACTATTTTTGCAGGGACTGATCTTATTCCAGAGATTATGGTGAAAGACAGGGTGAATCAAAAGGAAAGTCAGACCATTTTTTAAAACTAGTGGCTTGGTTAAAAAGGCTTGTAGCTGCCTGGACACCACAGAGAGGACTGCCACCTCTCACTGACTGTGCAAGTGAGGGCACTGGTGGTGTCACTGCCTAGAGTGGTCTTTTGACTATGGGGGGCTAAGGCGCTGGCTGTGTTTGGAGACAGTCAGAGGAAGCTGGCCTGAAGTCCGTTACCTTCTCCCGCAGAGCTTATGAGCAGTATCTCCAGATCCAGGGGGAGGTCACACTCCATACAGAGGTACTGTGCAAACTGTTTCCAGGTGGCAGGGCCAGCCTCCTCCAGCAAGTCAAGAAGCACTGAGACTTCTTCTCTGTGGTCGGTGATGCCATCCAGGCCCTTCAGGGCAACCGCTGGGAGGAAGCGCCGGGAAGTCGTGAGCAGCCAGTCGGGATGGTGACTGAGGAACTCCACTAGCTGAGGGCGGGCGCTTGCTATGGCTGCTTCCAGGTCTAGATCATCATTCTGAAATGGAGGCTAGAGGGGTGAAAGCAGAAAGAGTAGCAATGGGCGCAGGAGTGAGAGATGCTCACCCCAACAGCCCTGCTGTTGAGCAGCCAGCACAGCCCTTGATGACTTGACCTGCTTTTCTAGTCCTCGGTCCAACCTGGCATTTCTTATCTGCCTTACTCTCACCATGCTGTGTGGCAAATCCCAGCCCAGCCATTACGAGGTGCAAGGACCACAGTGCTCGTCTGCACAGTGCCTAATGCAGCGGTACTGCAAGGGACAGGAGCAAACAACAGGAGTCAGTCTCTCTGGTATCGGCCAGGGAGAAGCTCTGTGGACGTCTGTATGGCTGCAGTGGCCATCTGCAAAATATAACATCTTGGACAGCTTTCACCTGCAGCAGGACCTCTGGGAAGGCATGGGACTCTCAGAGCAAGACATTTCCCTGCACAAAGGGCTCAGGCACCTGTTCTTGTGGCTCATTTTGTGGAGATGAACAATTTATTTCTGCTTTGGTGACACTGTCACCCTCCACTTCCACTTCCTTCCCATAGCAAAGCCATGCACATATGGTCTCCTACCTGCATTGTTGTGTGATCAGCCTCCTCTCAGCTGTCAAACGCAAAGGTGGCTTCTGCTCCATCCCCTGACAAAGAACTGATCTGCCAGAGGCAGTGTTTCAGCACACAGTGACACCCCAACGCATGGTGCAAGCCCATATGCAGTTGCCTCACTCGGTGCAGATGCCTAAGAATAACAACAGGGCAGGATGTAGATATGAAAGGGCATGGGCAATTACACGAGTCCCAGATCTAGAAGCTCTGTCTTTCATCCTGGTGTCTGCTGTGGAGCTTTTCATCTCTAGGTAGCAACCTAAACTCAAACCAGCAATGACCACAAATTTTGGACATTTGAGGATCCACTACTGGTGTGATGAAAACGTGGGACTGAGCCTTGTGCCCTAAGATGCAAGTGAAGAAGCAGTAGCTTGCTCAAGTCAGGCTGTCAGTCATACCAGAAAAACTGTGAAATGCTGATCCTCTGAGGTTACACAGCTCTCGCAAGAGTTTCAGTTGCCGGAAAACACCACCAGCGCCAGCGCAGTCCCCCTGCCTCTCAGCAGAGATGGCAAAGGGAACTGTTTCTGGCTGGTGTCCAGCTGGCTACTGCAAAGCGATCACCACCCTGCAAGCCTCCAAACATCCTGCAGCAGGACCTCAGCCCAGGCTACAGCAGCATCAGGGCTGTGCCACTGTGCTATCCCCAGCAGACAGCTACCAACACTGATTTGAAAGTCAGCTTCAACTACAACTACCATTGCCACGTTTGCAGAAAAGCTGAGAAATAGAGACCACAGGGAGCAGCCTCCATGCTCCATCCCCCCACCAATTACCTGTCTTGCGTCTAGAGAGGACAGTCCTTCCAGGTCCAAGACTGCTGCTGCACCTCAAATACTGTGTTCAGTTTTGGGCCCCTCACTACAGGAAAGGCATTAAAGTGCTGGAGCGAGTCCAGAGAGGGGCAACGGAGCTGGTGAGGGGTCTGGAGCACAAGTCTTATGAGGAGCGGCTGAGGGAGCTGGGGGTGTTCAGCCTGGAGAAAAGGAGGCTGAGGGGAGACCCCATTGCTCTCTGCAACTCCCTGAAAGGAGGGTGTAGCGAAGTGGGGGTCAGTCTCTTCTCCCAAGGAACAGGCAATACGACAAGAAGAAACAGCCTCAAGTTGCACCAGGGGAGGTTTAGATTGGATATTAGGAACAATTTCTTCACCAAAATGGTTGTCAAACACTGGAACAGGCTGCCCAGGGAAGGGGCTGAGTCACCATCCCTGGAGGTATTTAAAAGGGGTAGACGTGGTGCTGAGGGACATGGTCTAGTGGTGGACTTGGCAGTGTTAAGTTAATGGTTGGACCTGATGATCTTAAAGGTCTCTTCCAACCATAATGATGCTATGATTCTACGATTCTATGGTGTGGGAAAAATTCACACAGCTGCTGTAACACCCAAGTTTACGTGGGGTGGGGATGCGACACTGACCAACCTAGTTCAGCAAAAAGACGGTAACACTGTTGAGTGGAAACGTCCTGTTGGGTAGAATCATTTCATCCCCTAACGAGGCTGGCGCACACAGTGCCATTCCTCAGTTCCTAAGCACCTTCCCAATGCAACAGCAGCAGCAACCCCATCACTGCCAGGGTGGAAGGACAGGGGAGTCATGCTGCAGAGCCCACCCTCTCTAGTGTTCAGCCCTCACTCCACAGACATGCTCTCCCCTGCGCTGACTGTTCAGGTATCTACAGTAAAGAGAGCCAGAGGCCCTCAGGCTTTTTATTTTTGCCAACTTCTTGACCTGGCCAAGCAGGAAAGTGGGAGATCTCCTATGGAGCTGAGGGAAGAACTCAAAACAGAAGTGAAAGACAGAAGGGTGCTCTGATAGAAAGAGCCAAGACCTTCTCATCCGCACATAGACAACTCCTAATATGCGCATGCTGGAGTGACCTCCCAGCAGAGCCATGCCACTCCATGGGGCACACCACACAGAGACATCACCTCCCCACATCGCTGCAGGGCATGGCACGCACCCAGGAGCTGAAGACAAAACAAAAAGCAGGCACCGGGTTGGAGCACTGAAGGTCAAACTGCTCAAGAAGTTTGTCCCACTCATGTTTAAAAGGATCCCACTTCTCCCATAATCCATCCCTCTCTGTACTGCCTCTTCAAACAGCCTCGGATGTTCTGGGATGGAGCCAAAGGGATATAACCAGTACTGAGAGGACTGCATGGGAAGGACCTAATCAGTCTCTCCTGTTCCTGTGCTCCGAAAGCCAAGTAGACATCTGATAAGAGCAAAGCTGGTGATACTGTAGGCTGTTTTACCAACCTCTGACTCCTCAGGTGAAACTCATGTCACAAGTTGGTTATTATGCAGCATCACCATATACTGTTATAATACAGTACTCACTGCAAGAAAGACTCTACCCAGGTTCCCATTCCAGATCAAGCTTTTGGGATGCATTATAGAAGAAGTGAGGCAGCTCTGGGATCCGTCAAATGTGGGTAAAACCTCCAGTTTGTAAAAATTCTCTAATGCCTCTCATTCACTATTCTAACAAGAACAACAAAAAAGTTCCCGGTGAAATTAAATTTAGGCTTAATCAGGATCAGTTTTTTCCCCAGGCTACTTCCATGATGCCAACACCTGAGACTCTGAACCTTACTGGAAAGGACTCAAAGTTTTCACTCAAAATGTTTTATTATGAAATTCATTTATATTCTCAATTATACAAATAAAGAATGCCAGTAGTGACACATGCATTAAAAAAAAAGGAAACTATGTTTCAATTAACCAGAAAGCTTAAAAAAAAAACATTCAAACACTTCATATTTAAAGAAACTGCAAAATAACAGGGATTCCCGTAAAACAAACTCCCTTTCCCCGTAGCCTGACCAGTCAACCTTTAGGGACTTTAATTTTTTATTTCTCCAGGCAAAATCAGAAACCTGTAGACAGCAATGCCCTGACTTTAATCCCCTGATGACCACGAACTACCTACTTAATAAGATTGTATTAAATAAATGAATAAATAAATCAGACCTCAATGCCAATGAAGACTGAAAGCCATTCAGGCAAAGACTACACTCTTAGGAACTGATGAAAGACTCGTATTCAGGGACAAAACAACACTGAAAAGTTAGATGAAAGCTCAAGCGATACTGCACAGCTCCTGTACTACTACCGCTCTGCTAAATAAGTCAGAAACGATGGGCAGCAACCCACAGTAACATGTTTCTGAGCTCAAAACAAAGCACAAAACCCTCCCAAGAAGAGACAGAAAACTTTTGAGCCTTGAGCCTTGCCCTCATCCCTCCCCCAGATGCAGAAGCACCATAATAAAACATTGCAAAATTACGTCTCCCCTCCTCCCCAACTTGGCATTCACAACATTCCCAGCCATGAAAAATAAAACCGAAATGCGAAGCTCTCAGTTGCAAATCTTGCATGCTTCTTTCTGAGAAGCACATGCTACTTACCAGAAGCCCAGAAACAGAGCAGCGGCACCAAAATCAAACTGGGGGCCACAAAACAAAGGAGTTGGGGGACAACGTCCACTGCCTGGATTTCTTTGCTTGCTAACCCTCCGCTCTCCCGAGGCACGTAGCCCTTTGCTGCCTTCTGGCACCTGAGGAGCAAAACCCACAGCAAAATGAAAGTAAAATGGCTAGGAATTCCCCAACTGCAACTCATCAGTGGCAAAAACAGCGTGATGAGCAAAATAAACCGATCAGAACAGCAGAAGAGTGTTATCCTATAAAAAAATCTATAGCCTAAAATCTATAGCCAGGTGATAACTTACGTAAAGCTTTTGGAGAGTGGTCCAAAGACTCGGGGGCAAACACTCTCATTGGAGTAAACTCTGACTTGGTTGTCATTAAGGCTCTCACAATAGGAATATTTTTATTTATATGCGTGTCTGATTACTCTGGCACATGAGAAAATATGTATTTATTGTTTCCATTATATCTAAGAGAAAAAAGCAACCTGCTTTTCCTTTAGAATGAGGACAAGTTTTAAGTGAGAACGTAGTAGGTGTGAATGATTTGAGGAAAAATTCATGGTTTCTAGTTAGAACTGTGGGCAGAGATCTCCAGATCTAGCAAATAGGGTGCAACAAACAGTGAAATATTATCAACATTTTCCTAGATACCAGAGAAGCTAAGTTGGAAAAGCAGATGCAGCCTGCAGCCGAGTCCCAGACAAGGCAAGGTGGCCCACAGTGCTCTTTCAAAATTAATTTATTGGGAAAAAAAAAAAAAAAGAGGTCCTGATATAAAGGCTTGTGATAGAAATACTTGCTCTGGTAGTCTTGTCTCAAGCACAGCGCAAGGAATAGGCGAGCTCAGGGAGAACTGGGGGTGGCTGGAGGGAACAGGGGTGGTGAGGAACAGCTGGGGAGGCAACGGGCAGTGCCCACCACCCATGTTCTGCCCCATTTTGCTGCCATCCCCCCCCCCCCGCCCCAGGTTTCCCCCACTACACCTCCCACCAGCATTCCCACCAGTGTTCCCACCAGGCCAGGAGCCGCCATGACACTACCAACACAACCCCTTTATGGCCAAACTCGCAGTTCCGTACCTAAAAATCCCCCATCCCATCCTTGATGGCCTCCCATACACCGTTCTCGCTTGCAAATGCTGACGTATTGGGGTTTTGTGGTGTTTGCTCCCCAGCGTCGGGAGCAAAAGTCACCAGCAGTGACGCTTCTGACCTTAGTCTTAAACATGGCGAAGCAAAGGGTGCAGCCAGACCCCCCGGTCCCCTCAGATCTAAACCCTCGTGGGGTGCCCCTGCACGACACCTTCGCTCTGCCCCGCCCTCCCTTCCACCTCCTCCCCGCCCTGGGGCTATCCACCCGCGGCCACTCACCTTGCCGTGGGTCCGTCCCGCCGTGCTCCCATAACGGCGGCGGCTCAGGACCGCCCCGCCGCGGCCGCCCCGTAAACCGAAACCGCCCGGCGAGGAAGCGGCTTTGCCGGGAAACCACGTGGGATGCCGGCAGCGGCTCCGGCTCCGCGCCAGGCTCGGCGAGGACGGGCCCCGGCATCCCCTCCCCGCCTCAGCACGCCGCCGGGCCGCCATTTTGTGGAGAGGTTCGAGGCGCCCCTCAAGCAGGCCGCGGGGGGCTTTGGCCACCATTTTGCGGTGGGCGCCTCAGCCCCACAGGGAAGCACCTCAGAGAACCTCGGGGGGTCTGCTGGCCACTTTCCTGCATCTTCCCCCCTTCAGCTGAGTCCCCACTCCCCCATACAAGGGCAGACGTCTTGCCCAGCCCTAAGGGCTTATCACCACTGAATGTCCCCAGCGGACACATTCCCCCCACCCCCAGCAGGGCAAGGCACCACCTTTTTTCTGCCATTTCTTTTTTACTAATGCTCCTCGTTCTAGAGGGATGACATTCAAGAGGACCAGAGGGCCCTGGCTTGACAGAAGCCAGTTCCTGTGGTCTTCAGTAGACATTGCCATGCAGAGAGGGAAAATGGCACCTCAGCATGGGTGGCTTTAGAGCAGGAGGGAGCAGGGACAAGCCGTTAGCCAGTACTGGAATAGCCGGTGGAAGCAGTTATGGGGAGAGGAGGGGAAGTGAGGTGGAGAGTTGCCCGCTACACCAGAGTTCCTTCAAGGCCACACCATGGTGTCACGCATTTCATGCTACTTGGCTCTGGCTGTGCCATGGACACGGCTGGTTGAGGACCAGCAAGATAAACCTTGACTGCCATGGAGTGACCTGTAAAGTCAGCCCACTCAGCGTGCCCCAGCCTTCTCCTCCACCAGCCTTGGCACCATGGCCACTGAAGAGATGTTAAACCCAGCAATCGTGTGGAGCAAGGAGGTGCTGAGGGAGCTTGATGGCATTGACGGTGGGAGAGGAACAGGACAGAGAGCCCTGGCTCATTCCCCAGGGAGGACATCCATGGGAGGGAGCAACCACCATGCACAGGGAGCCTGAGAAACTGAGGCCATGCTGCTACCAGCCTTGCAGGGTTCCTTGTGGAAGCCCCAACTTTAATATGGCTATGTGTGGGATGAGAACATCATCCTCTGCCTTTGTTAATGTGATCAAAATTGCAGTCTTAGGTTTGGGGCCTGAGATCGCTTCCAAGTGAAACGACAAGTTAAAAAAGGGGAAGCATGAATTGGTACAGGAAAATATCTATGCCACTTCAGATAAATTATTGCACTGCAGTAGGGAAGAACAGGAACCTGCTGTCTGACTGGACACTTGCACTTTCTCGCATAATCTCTTTGGCTTCCTTATCATTTTTATTGCTTCTCTGAAGTTTACTCCCTCTGTCTCAACAACATGGGCGTAACAATTTGCCTAGAGCTCTATACAAAGTATACAAGCTCTGTACAGAAAGCACCCAGGGCACAAGACCTCTCTGTTATTGTACTGCACTCTAAATTCGCATTCCATTTACTTTTTTCAGCCATGCTCAGGTCTTTTAGCAATAACTGGTTCTGAACTTACTTGGATTTTGGTAATGTCATGTGAGTTGCTAAAGTCGGTCAAAACCAGGAGCCTCTTGTCTCATGGTAGAAATGAAACCCACGATCAGCGCAAAAGGTGCTTCATTTCCAAAACATAACAACAGAGATGCCAAAAGGTGGGCAAAGCCCATTTCTGCTGCCTCCTGTGAGTGCTGACCCAGAGCCCTTCGCAGGTCCAGCCCTCACTCCTAAGCACACAAGCCCTTTAAAGATCCTGGAAAAGTAGCGTGCACAGAGGTGCAGACCTTAAGATCTTTGCAGAGGAAAGGTTCCTGGAAGTACAGTTGCACAGGAACTGGAGCGTTTCTCAGGAAAAGGAAAGAAAATTCAACCAAAGCTGATTTAAATCAGCTCATGTTTTAATTGGTTCACATACTATCTTTCTGTTTGTAGACAAGTTCCTATGCTCCTGTATGAAGAGATCAGCTCTATAATCTTTTCTCAAGAAAATCAAGAAGCAAATGATTCGGGAAGCTAAAGTCAAGTTGTACAATTACATATCCCTAAAAAGGGAGGAGAAAAAAAAAAGTATTATATTAGTTTATGCCACACTCCCAAGAAGGGCTTTGAGAGTCATGTATTTCTAGACACTGCTTACCTTTCTTGTGATAATCTCAGGATTTCTGATCTCAAATAGGTGAAGCCCTTTGCTGTTCATCAGTGAAGTCAAAGCTGGTTCGATCCCTATGGAATCGGTAAACCCACCCAGTTACAGGTACAGCCATCCTGGCTTGCTGCTTACTGCGACCTTGCTGCCTGTTGCGAAAAGCTAATTGTTCCCCAATACTCCACGACCTTCAGCCTGGTGGAAAACTCACTTTTTCTTTCTCCCAGCAATTTACAAAGGGCTGGCCATTCCCCAAGTGAATCCAGTAGAAATTTGCATCAGTAACGTGGTTCTCCCCTCCCCAGCTGTCAGGGTTATTGATGTATTTTTTCAGTGCATAGGATTAGGAGATCTGATATTGGATGCCTTATGGAATACATTGACACTTCCCCAGAGGGAAAACTCACTTGAAATCACTTCTCGGATTCCAACAACCGAGATCATTGTTTGCAGGAAGTTTCTTATGGACGGGTCATTCTGAAAGCCAGAAAATTTGTACAAAAAGGTTTTAAAGACATCGTTTAGCAACAAACGGCCTAGAGAACACTTGCTTAGGACTTACCCCACTTGGATCAGCTGGGCATTTAAAGACTTTAAACTCTATCCTGGAGGAAAGGAAAAGGGAGAAAAAACATCAGTAAGGGCTGCAGAGATTCTCTTTTTGTGCTGCTCTCAGACAAGGGCTAAAAAAGGCAATGAGTCCCACAGGAAACCACAGTACCCACCTGGAGTCCACAGGGTGCAAAATGAGTTTCTTTTCCGCATAGGCAGCTTGTATGGTGACCGTGATTTCCTGCACAGAGATGAACAGCAGAGTTGAGATGTAGCTCATCTTGCCTTATAGCAGGGAGCTCCATTTGGAAATTGTGGTTTGCTTTCTATGACCCAGAGTTCGACATCATTCTGGCTTTACCTCCAGGTATTACTAAATGAGAAGGATATTCCTTCTCCATTTGCATGCAACAGACTCCTTCCTGATGCCTATAGCCTCAGCCTGTGGGGCTCCAGACCGGCTCATCCACAGGACTGATGTTTTTGCCATTTTGTGAACCAAATCCTGCATAAGGAAGGAAATGGTTACATAGGGTGCTGTTTCCCAGTGACCGTCCATCTCAGCGTGAAAGATCTCAACGTAGCCAGGGCTACCCCAAGTAGTCTTACCATAGTGTTTGCATTGATAATCAAATTAAAAAAGAAAGTAATCTCTGAATTCTGGACTTTTTGGCTCATTTTCTTGCTTTACAAACATTCATTTAAAAGGACTATTTTGTGATCCAGTTGCAGGTCACAATCAGGGGTCTGGCAGGCCAGGAGGAGGTCACATCCCGAGAGCCACAATTTTAGTGCTTCTGCACTCCTACCAGAAATTTGTTTCGAGATATCACCTGGAGCACAAAAACAGCCATGCGCATTGCCCTATAACACCCTAACATAGGATACGTGCAGAGGGCAGGAGGGAATTATTCTCTATTCCAACCCTCAGAAGATTACAGTTTAACCCTTTCAAAATAATCTGATCTACCCTCAGGCAGTGATTTGCTTTTGTGCAGTGTTTAGTGTCCATACGAGCCCATAATTACATGGCTGGACAAACACACCGCTCTTTTGTGATATTACCCATGACAGCAAGGCTGTTGGCATTTCTTTTTTCTGCCTCCTTAGATTCTGTATAAAGCAGTTTGGGGTAAAACACAGTGTAAGCAGGAACTTTCATACAGACACACACAGACGAAAAGGTTATATTTTGAGCTTCACATTCTTCAGAGCTGTGTCTTCATTTCAGAGACAACCATCCTCAACATGGGGGACAGAGCCAGAATTTGGGAATGAGAAGATTTCAAAAGAAATACATTTCCATGGTGCCTTTATTCTCTCCTGAAATACCTCAGCTAAAGGAGTTTCCCTGGGTCCGATACAGGTTAATGGGGGCTCATCAGAACTTCCCAGTGCTGGACTTACCACCTTGCACACCGGTGATGGGCTGGCCTAATAGAGGAGGCGTTGAGCCAACACAGTCACTATCATCATTCCCAGCCTCAAATGTTGAGGGAAGAGATGGGAGTGTTAGAAGGAACTGATATGCCTTCTCCACTTCCCATGGTTTGGGCACGCACTCTTTCCAAAGGGCTCCCTGCCGTTACTGTTCCTGCACACCAGGAGTGGACCATACTCAGCACAGAGCCTGTCACAAGGTCTTCACAGTCAGGAGAAGCAAGAACTGACCTTCTCCATGTACAGAGCCATCAGGGGCTCTTCTCCCGGGGGAAAGATGCTGATCTCCACTCCTACCAAAGACTTCACGACTGTCCCTTCAGGCTGAACAGAGATTTGGGGATGGGCGAGACTCCACACCTTGGCCACAGAGTCATTATAGGAGGTGCCTTGAAAAATCTGGTCAGATAAGGAACAACATGAGAGTCAGGCTTTTTCCATACCGTGTCCCAATTTCACACCAACTTCCCACACAGCTGCATCCCCTTCATAGTCCCCAATTCCCCTGCCAGTTCACACAAGCCCAATAACTCAACCAGGTTTCAGGGAAGCTGTGCCAGCATGGAGGGTGGAGAAATCCTCCTTGCAAAGCACAGCCGTTTCTCCGTCAGTCCCTGGGTTTCCCATCAGGCCCACCCAAGACTCTTGAGTTGTCGAGGGAAGGACATAAGACGTTAGAATGCAACAGAATCCATTTGAAAAGTTCCTCGTTTGACATAAAATGCAGTTACCATCTGCACTGCCTTCTGCTGCGCTTCTGTGTCTTCCATTTCAAACAGTGCCTTCAGAAACAAACCAGAAACAGGTTGTAGAAAAATGAGAGTGGAAGTTATGGTTAGCCCTGATGCAGGCTGGATGGGCCAGAGCACTGATGTGTGGCTTGTGGCCAGCTCAGAGGCCTTTCACCCTCCCCCACACACAGAAAATCATGTCACTTTATAACTCAGAAGACAAGTTTTCTATCAGCTGATGCTATTGGTCTAAGGGATAACACTACCTGGGAGCACATACTTGCTAAGAAGGTACCAGTTTCTGACCAGGATCACATGTAGTGACTGAGTACAGTCACTATCTTCTTTCTATCTTCTACAGAAATTAGCTCTCATCAAAAAACAGTATTTAGACAATTTTTTACTCTCTTCCCCAACATATGAGGTAAGGAGGGAACCACCCCTGAAATAGTCACCTGCAACTTCTCCCCTCTGATGGTCAATCCCAGGCGCTTATCTAAGAAAGCTGCCGAAGCCAGAGAGTTGAGGATGTGTTCGGACAGCCAGAAGTAGAGCATTCGGGACTCCGTCAGCAGCGATGGGGAGAAAACAGAATCACTGAAGACATCAGAGTAGTTCTTGTACAGCACAAGGCCCTTTAAAGGAAAGCAAGCGTATCGGCCATGACAAGCAGCAGGAAGACAGGACAAAGTGTCAATGTCTGCATTTTCATTGCAAGGCGACGGCCTGGCTGGACTCGGAGCAGAGAGCAAGCTGCTCGGCTGGGTGAAAAGCTGGCATCAGCCCACGCTGCAGACCTCCCTTGGGCTGCAGTGCAGCAGCACCCCATGGCAGAAAGGGACCAGCCGCAGCCAGCCCTCCAGGCAACGTCAGCACCAGAAGACCTTTGGTCTCTGCAGCCCAGGTTACTTTACCTTGTGGTGTGATTCCAGGTAATTTGCTTTTATTAAAGGAACTGATGCAAGGGAGATATCAAGTCTGATATCCTCATCCTGGACAAAGTTTGCTGCAGGAAGAAAACACAAAAACCTCACACCAGAAATATGAGCTTAAGCAGAGCTTGTGACAGTTGCTTTTAGGACTTGGGGCAGGAGGTTACTGGGAGTTATAAAAGGACACAGGGGTGGGACTGGAGGGTCGCACTCCTTTGGGTGCTAGTGCTGATCCTGCTGCTATTCACCGACTCAGTTTCTCCACTGGTAAATATGTGTGATTACTCTCAATTTTACATCCTACTCCTTTTCCCTGATATTTGGGACTGGGAACCATGGGAAAATCTTCAGCAGGCAGATACAGGTGCTGTAATATCTCAGCCCCAATAGTCCAATGCATGCTCCTGTTCTAGCTAACATCAGTCTTTCTGCAGCTGTCCTGCACCTCTGGTCATTAAATAATGGAGGATTGAGGAGGAACTGAAAAGTGTCTTTCAATCAGTGCCATCACCCTTAAAAATCAACTGGACGCAGAAAATTCAAAGCATAACATTGTTAAGGTTTATTTTGCTGTTGTCTGAGGTCATGGAATCCCATACACATTTTCAAAGGACTTTTTTGATGAATGTAGCTACTGCCCTGCTGGGCCGCAAATGTTAAAAGTTGCATATAAAAAAAGAAAACAGAAAAAAACCAAGGATATTTACCTGCTAAATCATGTACAAAATTTGCCAGCACCTGGGCAAGAAAACGGATTTCGTTGCACACCTACAAGGGGAAAAGAGGGGAAGAACTGAAGGTGAAGGGTAGGATTTTTAGTTGTGGAGCGGAGCTGGGCCGCATGGTGAGATCTGAGAGCTGTTGGTCAGACACTGGCATCATCAGAGATCCCAGTGTCAGCACAACCTCCCACCTCATCCAGGCTGGATTTTTTGTGGATTCTATTTATTTGTCTTATTTTTTGCAAGCACCAAAATTATATTGCTATTATATTGCTTGTAGGCATAGGTGAGCAGAGTAGCGTGTAGCATACAAACCAACCTTTCCTCTGTCCACAGGCAGGGGCTGACCTTACCTCGCTCTTGAGAACAAGCTTCAAAGTGAAGGAGATGAAATCCGTGAAGAGCTGCTTCAGCCAGCCCGGCCTGCACAAGACAGGGAGCGCAGTCAAGGACTGCCCAGCCATCCCCATGGTGGGTGACACTTGGGCTGAAGCACTCAGAGAACCAGCAGCAGGGCAAGTGAAACCTGATTTTGAAGGGGGACAGACTCACTCCTTGTCTCCTTGGAGGTGAAGCGTCAGTTTGTGGAAAGTCAGGTAGCAGTCCGAGGCATCGGCAGCCACTTGGTCTTTCTGGCACACTGCATGGGATGAAAGAAAAAAGAAAAAATATAGTTAATTTGCTACCGAGACAAGGAGGATGAGTGCACTTTGCAGACGTGGAGCTGGGCATCACTGCTGAGGGGCAGAGTTCCCCACACCTCCTGGGGGATGTTTCCAAAAGACTCAGGACCCTGCAAGTCAGGGCAAATGGGACTACCTTGCGCCTGGATGGAGGGTTTCTGTTTGCAGCTTCAGCCAAGCTAGTGTACTGGACACCCTTCTTCACGCTTCATTTGGATACCTGCCCGCCTTGCTAGCTCATATTGTCAGGGACTTGGTTGTCCCCTAACATCACCTGGAAGAACCTGAGCAGTACGTGCAACCCACAAACCAGAGCGGGGAAGGAATTTAATCATATTACAAAAAGCTTGAAAATTGCAATATACTGTCATTGAGAGTTTTGTGCTGCTCTTCTTGCCCTGGGAGCTTACCAGGAAAATGTATTTTGAGACACATGAGATAACCCACATCCCCCTCATCCCTTCTGGGAGGTGCAGGAGTGTAGTTTGCCTCTTTCCCTTTCTCGTCTAAGTCTATTGACCTTCCTGAGGAAGGGGCTTCGTTTTCCAGAGCACACCTTGGGCCTGATCTGGAGACAGATGAAAAAGTGGACTATAAGGATCATATGTTCAAACCTCCTGCAAAAAAGTATTTGCCTCACTCTTTGGAAACATCACCATGTTTCTTTCAAGTCATACTGAACAGCAGGAGATGAAAAGCTGGTCCTAAAGACAGCCCAGAAGGACAGGATGCTTTTCACTTGCTGCTGGCATGAATCAGCATTACTTTGCTGAAATGGTTTGTACCAGCTTCCTCTGCTTGGTCTGTTAAAACTATGAGGTCGTTGAGGGCCACATTGTCTCCTGTCCTGTGTGCACAGGGCAGCAGAGACTTCCAGCCTCCGGCTGCCGTCAGATCCCCACAGAGGTGAGCAGAGCCAGCCCCCAACCTGGTCCATCCTGCTGCTCCAGAGGAAGCACCCACACAAAGACCCCCTGCAGCTAGCGATCCCCAACTGTTACTTACTCAGTTTAATGTTTATCTGGAGGTCAATGGAAGACTCGATTTCGAAATCAACGGAATGAAAAAGCTGCAAACTGTAACAGCAGAAGAGAGGACACTTAGCAACCGGTGCTGGGGGCAGCTTCTCCCTGAGCACATATCAGCTGCGGGGTGGGTTTTGTAACACCTCGCACACAGGTACTTGTGCTGCAGTTTGCAAAACCCTGGCACACAGCAGCCCATCTCAGGTACTCTGGCTTTATACCATTGCAAACCACCACCTCAGCGGCACTTAGGAGAATGGGGGCATTAAGCCTCTATTTTTCCCCACTCAAAGTTCGTAGAGCAACAAAGGGGAGGGAAGAAGACAACTTGTACATTTTGGCCATCTCATCTCCTCATGCAAGGGAAGGACAGAATGACTTTCTGATATAATAGCGTCAACTTATAGTGCTGCTGTACAGTTAAAGACCCAGAATGAACTGGTATCCCTGTGGGCTGTACAGATATAAAAAAGCCCCCAAACAACCCCCCAACTCCCCGACCTGTGCTCATTTAGAGAAGAGCACAGATTTTCCTTTGGTGTTGAAGGCTCAGCTCAGTAGTGTTTGGAAGCTAGTATTGTTTGATAAATAGGAATTATCAAAGCTCAGTTCACAGCTTCGAAACCTTCAGAAGACATCCCCTTTATAACAAACTACTGTACAACCAACACAGGACAAAGTCAAAACAACAACCAACAGCACACTAAGTTGTACAGTAAGATAAGGAAGAAACTACGAATGTGTTTAAAAGCCTAAGGAAGGCAAGTGGTTTTGTTGCTGATTGTTAAGAGAATTGGTTGAAGAAAAAAATGATTAAGAGAAATGATCGAAGAAAGGCAGAAAGCAAGCCGAAAAGAGCAGTGATGGTGCTTAGCAGCACTGCTGGCATATAAAACCTCGCCTTGCTAGGGCAGTGAGCAGTGCTGCCATTGCTAGGGAGCCTGAGGAGCGCAGCCCCTCCGCCCCTCCTCACGCCGTGGGCCAGTCCTGCCGTGGGCAGCACAGGAGCCGGGCCGTGGGGCTGGGCAGCAGCCAGCCCTCGCATACTTACAACCAGGCCCCAGCATAGCCGTAGGTCAGGGTCCCTTTGAAGAAGGCGGTCACGTTTTTAATGGCAATGTGAATGGCATTGT
Source organism: Fratercula arctica (assembly GCA_947846985.1). Lineage (NCBI taxonomy): Eukaryota > Metazoa > Chordata > Aves > Charadriiformes > Alcidae > Fratercula > Fratercula arctica. The sequence goes on from CANTUZ010000007.1 coordinate 22,881,465, forward strand.
TCTCCTTCAGCTCCACTTCGCTCTGCTCTATGGACAAGCCATTGACCTGGATGCTAGAAACAACAAAACCACAGTTTGTCCCCAGCCCCGGGGGCTGTTTTCTGTGACCAGGACAGGCAGGTTTGCTCCTGAGGACGTAGGGTCTCTAAGAGTCCCGTGCCAACTCCAGACTCAGAAGCTTTTGCAAATCACAGGGGTCATGCACAAGGGCCATGGTGCTGTCCTTGGGCCTCGGTGCGCTGCTTCCCCCCTGCCATGTTCAGACACAAGGTGGGGGAAAGGCTTTAAACAGGAAACACAGAGCAACATGCTGCAGAAACAACCCCCGTCTATTGCAGTACCCTGTGTCAGCCGCACTTGCCACAGGAAATACGCCTGCCTTCGCACCGCTAAATTTATTGTCCCCAAATAGAAGTCAGTGACAAAGCAAAACCCAGCCTTGTTTGTCACAAAGCACAGCCAAGTGACATCCTGCTGACAAGGGTGGCTCTGCAGCCCTGGGTCCCCGCTGCCACTCCATGTGCTATGGGCACCATCTGTTGGTGACAGGCCCCAGGAGCTCCAGCCCCAACCCGCTGTCAGAGATGTGCTCTACACCCTACGTTGCTGTCTGCCTGCCAAGCTGGAAAAGCTCATAAATAATAATACATCAGCAACCTAAAGATTAACGTGCAAATTGTCTGCAAGGCAGAGATCAGAAGATGTGCCTGCCCTGGTCCAGAACTCTGCTTTCACCAAGAATTGCTGGATTGAAGCTCCCTCCAAGGCCAGTTTCCGTTCCCCTTCGTCAGCCCGCACATGCCCTGGCACAGAGATACTCACTTGGTCAGCCCGTAAGCCACCTTGCCAAGGAGCCGCATGGACCTTTCCCCGGTGATATTGGGGAATCTGGCATTTCTGAACGCTGCTTGGATGACCCGCGCTGTTTCCTGGTTCACTGTCGGTGGAAGAAAAGGGCAAAGATACCAAACTGCAGTCTCTCCTGGCTGCAAAGCCAGGTCCGCACCCTGGATTAAAGCACTACAGAAGAGTTTTATCCAAGGCATTTCCATCAGGTTAAGGAAACCCTAGAAGTAGCTTCAGAGTAAGTTAAAAAAAAAAAAAAGAAATCCCTAATTTTAACAGCTGAGGGCAGCTGGGGACAGCAACGTGTGTGGCTCAACAGTCACCAGCAGGACCATTCCCAGGGAATCAAGCCCAGCTTTCACACACCTCACCTGCAGGGCGGATTTTGGAAAGGTTGAGCCTGTGCTTGTCCTTACACCACACAGGCTGTTGACTTTACCCCAGTGCTTTACTTTGTGGCTGCTTGCTTGTATTGCAGTCAGCTGATGGGTCTCCAAAGGAAAATTTCTGAGACCAAAGATTCTGTACCCATTTTCCTAACGTTATCTAGCCTGTTCCAGCCTCAGCCTCAGGCACATGCTTGTAGAGGACGTTTTTCCTTACAGAAGTACCCTCTCTTAGTTTGGCCCAGCACCCTTCTCTGCATGTACCACTCTCAGAGGGAATGGGACAGAGCTGTTCCCTCCTTTTGCAGGAGTACCAATTATTCTTCCCCTACCCGTAAAGCCCCCAAAATCTTTGCAAATAAACCCATGGCAGCAGAGAAACCCTATTTCTCCCCTTCTGCACACTGACCCCAAAACATGAGAATGCAGTGAGGTAAGAAATCAAACACACATTTGCTCTAGCTCTTCTGTCACACCATCCCCCAAGAACATTGCTAAAACTTTGGGCTAAGCAGAGGGGTTGGGGACTGTTTTCTAGGTCCTTTGAGAAGTTGTGCCTACACAGTGCTTTAACCCATGCTCCCAGGCAGATAATACATCTTGCTAGATAAAGTTTCCAAAAGAGCCAGGGAAGCAAGAAACCCCCTCAGTTGGCTGATCTATCCTGAACTTCTCCTGATGGAGAGAGGGAAAATGCAGCCCCATAGCAGACACTTACACAGCAGTGCCGCAGGCTTGGTCATCCTGCAGACAATCCCTGTGACGCTGTAAGGGAAGGGCCCAAACTCACAGGCTGCTGATGCGTGGACAAGCATTACCAAGATCCTGAAGGTCCTCAGCCTCATCCTGCCAGCCCAGAGCATCCTCAGCCACAGCAGAGAGCACCAACAAGATCGACTGATTCTTGACTGCGGCAAAGGCTGCTTTCATACCTCCAGCAGACCTCGCTCAAAGCAGGACATGACCTGCTTCCTCTAGTTATCAAAACTCATCACACATTTCCTAATCTTACTATAGTTTCCTTAACACCCTTCAAGTCGCACGCTGCCTTCCTCCCACAGCAGGCGCTGGGGCTGCAGGACTTGGCTCTCCTGCCAAAACTGCTTTAACTCAGGACATGCACACAGTGAGGCGGGAGGAGAAGCTGGAAGGGGATGGAGATTGGAAGAGGATAAAGTCAAGGGAGCAGCCTCATGCTCTGCCTCCAGCCAGTTCTTCGTTTACTCTTCACACAAAAATATTCCATATTTTGCATTCCTGCAGCAATTCCTGAGCAAAGCCCTGTTTGAAAGGTACCCAACATTATTAACTGCTCCCCCTTCCACTGATTTCAGGCATGCTGTGGGGAAACTGAGGCATGCTCCTGGGAAGGGGGTCCCTCCTGCTACCACTGGGTGAACCCACATCTCCCACATCCCTGAAGGGCTCCATGACCACAGGACTGGAATGCCCTCTGCCTCTGGTAGGATTTGTGATCCATCTTCAGTTTGCCACCTTCCAGATGAGGAAGAGCCCTCTAAACCGGAGGTTTTCATGTATGTACCCTCTCAGCTGCTATTTGGGAATTCTTAGAAACCCAAGTTCACATCCACTCCCCACACACACCCAACCTGCACGCCACCATCTCCCCACCCCCCTCTTGTGGAGCTGGGGCCCATCCCAAAACAAGCTCAGGGAACAAAACAGAGTGAGGTTATCTCAGCAACAAGGCTCGCAGCAGCTCCCATTAACCATTTTGCCAGCACAGACTGATAGATAATGAAAGGTAAGATCTTGGACATGCTGCAGGAGCACATTCAAGCCCCTAAGCAAGACAAGATGCCAGCTTTCCTCCTCTCCCTGGCAGATGCGTCATCCCCCCTGCACCGGGTGAGCATGTTTCCTCTGGGGAGCCCCACTGTCCCACAGCCCCCACCCTGTTTTCTTCCTGAGTTGAGAAAGTGAATGGCCTCGGGTACCCTGTGGGAGGCACTCCTGGTCACTGACCCGCTGAGGGAAACCGAGCATCTGCAGGCTTCCTCCAGACTTCTCCAGGCGAGCGGCACGGTGGCCTAGGACAGGCTGCCTGCTGCGAGCCAATACTGTGCTACAAATGAACAATTACACATTAGAAGCACATATAGAGACAGAAGGTGTCTGACCAGCACAGGTCCCACATGGCAGCCCAGTGCCATTGTCTCCACCTCCGCAGCATCCTCCCTGCCCTGGCTAGGAGGCCTCTTTACAGGGAAGCTGCAAAGAGCACAGACACGTTACAAAAAGATTTAAATTCATGAGGCTTTAACCTTGCAAGAGCTCTGGTTCCCATCCTTTAGCTCATGGCTCTCACATGCCCAGCCCTCCCCAGCAGCTTCCAGTTCAAGGAACAGTGGCACAGTGGCCAAGGCCTGGAGTGAGGGAGTCCTGCAGCCACAGCAGGTACCCCAGGCACCACAGCCCAAACACATGGGAGGCCAGCAAGGAGCCTAAATGTGCAGTTAGAGACAGTGATGCCAGGTGTCATGTGAGCACATCTACCTGCATCCTCAGCACAGCTTTTGGCAGAGGAAGGACGCACTCCCATTTATTGCAGGATGCAAACTCAGGAGTGTCGCGGGCAGTTTGAGTTTTACTGGAACAGATCTAGAGGAGACACTGCAGCAGGGAAGCAGCCCCGCTGAGGCTGGTGTCCGTCACTGTAAATGAAAGCAGAGGAGGACCCAGCAGATGACAGCCACCCCTCTGCCCAGGGCAGCAACTGATACCAGCATGAAGGAAAGGGAAAACCAGGGCATTTTAATACAGGGGCACTTGCCACTGGCATCCAAGGGTAGATAAGGGGAGGAAGACCAAGAACCCAGAGCCAATGTACTGGACCCAGTAAATGTATAGTGCATTTACAAGTCCCTTTACAGGCCAGCTCCCCTGCCCCATCATCGCTGCAGAGGCTGCTGTGGCAGGTGACCTGAGCTGAGGGCAGTGGAGGACAGGGGACTGCCGGGCATTGACCTCCAGCAAGAACAGGAAGGCTGGAGACTTTCCGCCTACAATAGCAAAAGCATGTGGAACATGGAGGTGCTGCGAGCATCCCTGCCCTGGAGTAACCAGGCAGAGGCCAGGGCAGCAGGGACAGAGCAGCCCACCCTCCCAGTGCAAGGTCAGGTTAGCAGGAGGCAGGTCAGACTTAAAAACCTCAAAGAAAGGTTAAATTTGGCTAGCAGGAGGCAGGGCAGACTTTAGAAGCCAAAGAAAGGTTAAATGCCCAAGCTGGTATGTAGTACTTGCAAAGGGGATGCTGGAAGATCTTCTAATAAATATTTGCTGTGTAAGCTTTATCTGAAGGCACGCACACATGTGCTCACCACCTTGCTGGGCATTGTCCTTTAAAGCAGGGTTGTTTTTCCCCACACCATCCAGAGCACAAGTACATCATGGTGCCATTAATCTTTGTGCTGCCCTGACCCAAAGGTTCAGTGTTACCCTGCAGCTGCTTCCTCAGATAGTGCCTTCCAGGTAGCCCGTCAGCTCTGCTCCGTCAGCAGGATGGGCTCCAGCACCACCTCGGGGACTCGTACAGTGGGTCAGACTGGGGGGGGAGGGGGATGAGGAGGGCAAAGGCCCAACCCGGCTGCTCCCCTCTCACACTGACCCCGTGCTCAGCAGCGCAGGGCCACGCTCAGTCCCACATAGCCACAGACTGCAACCAAACGGTCCAGGGTTGTGCTGTCAAACCCCAGCAGCAGGAATCCTGGGTTGAAATGAGACCCAGCTTTGAAAAGAGGTTATTTCTTACAGTTAAAAACTGTGACTGTGCCAGGCTTGGATGTTAGGCAGCAAATAAACTCACAAACTCCAGTAGAGATTTTAACAGACTATCACTTGGGAGGGTAAACCAACCACAAGGACTTTTGTGAACAAAGTCTCACATGGATTTCCATTAAATTCTCCTGAAACCAACCTGATTTCATAGAAAGGTTTGGGTTTGAAGGGACCTTAAAGATGCCCTAGTGCCATGGGCAGCGACACCTTCCGCTAGACAAGGTTTCTCAAAGCCCCATCCAACCTGGCCTTGATTTATTTTCTTCCCTACCAAAACCCAAAAGATAAACTGGGCACACACAGGTGGCTCTAGGTCAGCTCCGGCTTTCCCCAGTTGAGGTTGCCGAAGGCAGCTGGGTTGAAGGCTGGAAAAGAGACCAGCTGTGTTTCTGCAGCACTGACTCTGCACTGCCAAATCAACTGAAAAAAGAAACTAAAAAACAAAACAACAGCAAATACAACTTTCAGTGCCAATATAGGAAATTCAGGGGGGTTCCTCTGCAGCACAGGCCAATGAGCAGACACAAGACATGGGCCTAGAAGAAACATCTCCCAGCATTTGCCCAACCCTCCTTGGCAGGCAGTTGAGCATTGACAAACGTCAAGCCCCTCATCACCATTTTGTGACCCTGGCTGTACACCAGGCCTGGTTTTACCTCCACGATATCATTCCCTTTGACATTGAGGCAACATTTAATACTAGCAGACATTTCGAGAGCTGTTCTTAGGAAGCAGAGGGGCTGGAATGAGGTGATGAAGGTGCAGTTAGCACTTCTGGTAACAGGGTGGGGGAATAGCCCTGGGATGACCTCCAGCTGGCCTGACATGTCACCGAGAAGAGACCCTTTGGATGCACAGCTCTGCAAATCCCACAGGCCTCAAACAGCTACAAATGGATCACAGGGCCGACAGCAGAGGGAGGTTCTAACACTTCACTGGGCTAGCACACAGCCCTTGGGATGTCCCTGGCTGCTCAGAATGGGGACAACCAGCATGTGCACAAGTGAAACAGCTCTCTGGAGAAAAGGGGAAGTCAGCCCCCCCCCCCCCCCCCAGCTTATCTGCTCAGCAGCAACCTCATTCTTATGAGCTTTATGTTCCATGACTTGAGGACAGGAGCACACCATTGGTGACAAACAGGACTTCAGTGACTCCTCAAGTAAGCAGCCTGTTAGAAGTTTCTGCAATGAGAAGAAAGGTGCCTAAGGCAGCCAGTATGTTTCTCCCTCAGCTTGTTTTCCAGCAAGGACAGAGACCTGCTTTCAACTGGGGGAAGCTGCCAGAGGATTTCAGGAGACAAAGCAGCAGAGAAGCTGGTTTTATTCTGCTGCCCACTTTGCCACCCTGGGGACCATCACCACCTGCACAACCCCCTGCTTCCAGGGCAACCCTGCAGGACATCCATGGCTGAGCAGGGAGGTTCGCTCCAGCTGTGTTGCAAGCACAAAGAGGATTTAAACAGCAGAATCACTCAGGTTGAAGTGTGAGCCAAGACAAACCCAGCTTCCTAAACCCACAGCCTTGAGGTCCTCTCTGTTCTCCACAAATTCAGCACTTGGGTCCTAGCACAGGGTCATGTTATTCCCAGAAAACCTCTGGGACTCCTACATTCTTTCAGCAGCCTTGCTCTGCAAGTTTCAAGGCTCATTTTTCCCTAATCTCTAACCCGGATTCCCTCAACTGATTTAAGGCTCACACTATCTCACCCACAGCTGGTGCAGAGGCTATATCCCCTGCCTTGCTGTCACTATTTACAAGTCCACATACGCTACCCTTACACTGCCTCAGTTCCTCCCACTGCTCCCACACCTCTGTCATCCCCACTTCCTCCCAGGCTGTCTCCAGCAAAGCCAAGGCCTCCCCTGGGCAGGGACTGGGAACAGGAGTTAGGGCCACACCACACTCCTAGGCTGGCTCGGTCCCTGGTGCTCAGAGCCCCCGGCCAAGCACTGCTGTCCTGCCCCACTGCAGCACCAGCAGCTGTCTCTGCATGATTGCACACCATTTGCAATTCACAATATTTGCCCAGTGTCCTCTGCTGTTGTCACAGCGTCCCTCCACCCCAATGGCAAACAGAGGTACACATTTAACTAAGCCATTACAGAAACACTCCGTAAGGCCCAGGAGCCTCACAACACCGCGACATCAGCTATGCTTCATTAGTTTTCCAGCTAATTTCAAACCACTCTGCCTGCTTGTGGTAGTAGCAAATACCTCAAGACAACACAGCAGATGTTTTGCTGTCTCATAACTGTTTTTGTAACTTCTTTACAGTGAGGGTGACAAAGCACTGGAACAGCCTGCCCAGGGAGGTCATAGAGTCCCCTTCTCTGGAGAAGGGACCCGCCTGGATGCGGTCCTGAGTAATGTGCTCTGGGCAGTCCTGCTTTACCAGGGGAGTTGGACTAGGTGATCTCTAGAGGTCCCTTCCAACTCAGAAAAATTCTGATATTTTACTTTTTTTTTTTGAGATCCTACACTCAGTGTAATTTAAATGGCATTTGAAACATTCCAACAGGAATCACATCACACAGAAGAAGCAATTTGCTTCTCTAACATTTTTGCACACCTGCTTAGAGCCTGTGCATTTAGAGCACAAGTTTACAATGCCAAGCCTCTACAGGGGTACCTAATAAACACTACAGAACAAAGTTTTTTGGAATGAGGGCAAGCATCTCAGTCTCTAGGCTATAATGACTTAAGGCTTCTTGCAGCTTCATTTGCTTGGTCAGTGAAAGTCAGAGGAAGTGCCATCCACTTGCATTCCTGGTTTGGAGTTGGTATCCGATGCGCTCAGGTAGACTAAATCCCATTGCACTTTCAGACAAGTAGACTGGTGACAAGTCAGTTGCGGGTCACTTCAGGCCCTTCTGGAAGGAGGGATGCAAAGAAAGTCTTGAAAAAAACCCATGCTGTGCTCATAAGTGAGGGGTTGACCTGCTGCAGTTCTTGTAAAACTTGTCCCTCATCAGGAGATGCTTCAGATTCATCTGGTCTGCCTGCATTTCCCCCCTGCCAAAATAAAGGGTATTTGTAAGTAAGATGATTGCAGAAGTGATTTAGAGGAGTCAGGTATCAAACTGCATGTTGTGTTACCTAAACATCGCTGTCAGAATATAAAAAGTATGCAAGCATCCCCAGACAGCCACAAAGTTGAAAAAACAAGCTGCACTCTAATTCCTGCTGTGTGTCCAAGAACACTGTTCAGGACAGACATGAAGCACCTCATCAGGTAAAGCAGGTATGTATTTACAATTAAGTGACTTCCACTGACATCAGCCAGAAGCATCAGCTGAAGTGCAAGACTCATAGTGCTTATATACTCAAATCCCACCAAGCACTCTAAACACTGCCTTCAGATAGAGAACCTGTTCAGCCTGTGACAGACCATTCTCCACCACTCTCCATCCTGAAGGCTAGAAACAACTAGAAGATGACATCCAGCTCGAGATAATTTGTAGGACAGAGGAGTTAGCTACAAAGAAGGAAGCAGGCTGGCAATTATTCCTCCACGGAAGACAGCTTCTGATGAAAGTTCATAGAATAAAGTTTTTGCTCCTACATTTAATGAGTAAACTGAAAGCAAAACTTAACAGGGTTTCATGCTCATGGTTTAAAAAAAATACCAAGACAGTACCTGTAAGTTATTGTTCTGGTCCTGGTTTACAGCAGCTTGAGGAGGAGCATTGCCTGGGAAGGGCTGAACTGGTCTTTGTCTAAAAGGAAGCCATCCAACACAGTGCCTGGGGAAGCCAACACAGGTTTTTTTTAGTATTGGTTAAAAACCACTCCTTCCTGTTACACCACCACAGTTCAAGTAAAATCTGACTCAGCTGCAGCTCAGAGCTGCAGACAGCAAGTTCAGCACACTACGGCCCTTTCTGCCCTGACCCTGTAAGTACTTTCAAAGCCTCCTGTCAGCAGCAGACCATGAGGGAGGAGCATGTGCTCGCATTCAAAATAAGCGGCACTACATCCAGGTTCCTCTCTACTTAATCAGGGCTCAGCCTGCTGGAACATGCTGCTACAGGTAGAGGGAGTTGAATCCTGCCTGTTTACCATGTTACATACGCCCCAGGTAACTTCTCTGTGCTCACCCTAAAAAAGGGCACAACAAAGAACATGCGAAACAGCACTATCTTACCAAACCTAACAGGCCATACAGACCTTCTTAGAAGGTCTATCTCTACAGCACCTGCACCTTGTAATCCACAATAAGCTGTTTAAAGTTACACTTTAGAATTATATCAATAGTAAAATTTCAGGAGTTTTAATGAAGGAATTAACCTTCATTTTCCAAGTCTGCATAGAGTTTGGAAGAGCTGATCTTTTGAGCTGCTCCAGTTTCAACTCCAAGACCCACCAACTGAAGAATTTCTGGTTGAAGAATCTGAGGGGACAGATCATCCCTCTCAGACAAGGCATCCTAAGCGCATCAACTGAAGGCCCATTATCTTTATTGTTCTTCATGAGATTTATCCCGAGTTTCCCCCCCGCCCCCCCCTCAGAGAGGCTCAAAGGCAATTCAGGACACTGCATTCAGTTTAGCTTGGTCCGCTCTCCAGAGAGGCCACACACAGTAGAAAAATCCGTGGGGGTACATGACTTCAATAGTGGGTGTGAAACCCTCTTCCCAGGCTTCAAACACTTGCTCCCCCTACAAGCAACTGTTCTTTACTGTATTGAACCCACATGTCCACTCTACACTGCTGAGCTGCTGGGGCTGTATCCTGAGAGCTACTTAAGTTTCAAGTAGTTTTCTAAGAAGAAAGCCAGCCACACCAGAAGCACGAGTACAAAAGCCACTATCACCCATTCTTCATTTAATCCAGGCATAGGCTACACCTATATTTTTGCTAAATACTGAGTTATATCAGGACAGAGGAGTGGTTCACCTTTTCCAGGTACCACAAGAAAGCTGATAGCAGTACAGAGCTCAGTGCTTCAGCAAAACATTTCTGAATACTGCAGTAAATATTAATACCATACACTTACAGATACATCAGCACAGTGCCACCCATAACCAGGAGGAATCTGCTGACACTGGAGTAGAAATAGACAATGTTGACAAAAACATAGAAGAGTGTTGCTGAGTAGAGCCAGTCCAACCAATCTCGGTTGCCGCCTTCCTCCTCTTCCTCCATCAGGGGACCCCCTTGGGCATTCATCTGCAAGTTCTGGTTGGCTACTGCATTAACCTGGGGAGCGGCGTTCTGGTTTCCAGGCTGATTTTGTGCAGGAAATGGGTCTGGGAGAGGAACCAGGGGCGTCACTGGGGCCACAGGTATCTCCTGAGAACGCCGTGCATAGGAGGGGTCAGCAGGTGCAGCAGTAGAAGCCAAGCTGAAACCAGAGAATACCAAGTACAGGATAAGGCTTAGTTGAATCCTTTCACACTTAACACAGGCACCAAAAATTTGTCCATCTTCAAGTATAGAGGCAGATCACATGCAAGCAGGAAGCATCAAGTTTAGAGGCTACAGAAGGCTTAAAAACAAGTTTTAGTTCTAACAATGAAACAGTTGCATAATGACTTCAGCAAATCAAACCAGATACCTTCTACTTCACAAACAATAATTTCAACACCTTGCAAATAAATTCTTTAGAGCAATCTAAAGGTAGTACTTTAAGCAGCTAGAAAAATGGTGAAGGGCTAAGGCTCAGCAGCAGGATTACATTTTCTCTACAGACACCTGCCCTCCCACTCACTCAAGGGAGTCAGATCTGCAATTTGTAAGATTCAAAACCACTGGCCTAAACAGTAAACCAAGCACCACATGACAGTTAGAGGCACATTCCCACACTACTCGGCATAAGTTATGACGAAAGAGTCTTCCACCACCATCAAGAGAGGAAGAAGCTATTTCCTTGTATTACAGTTTCTGCTTCCTACTGGTAGCTTTGCACAGGAGACTTACTATTGCATGTAATATTGTCTTGCATAAATCTGCTGAAGCCAGGACATCTGAAGCATGCTGTAAGTTGTATACACAGAGAAGACAGAAGCCACTCTTTGGAAGGGATGCCAAGTCATTTCCAGCCTTGGTCAAAAAATTGAACACATTCATTAGCAAATACTGGACAAACTGCAAGAATCATTTATTACAGTACAGTGTAAATAGATTCTGCCATTTTGCGCATCCAAATGGAAAATTAATTCTTCCTTCTGAAGTATTAAAGGCATCTCTTTGCCCACATGAATAAAGGGAAGATTTTCAACTAACAGAGCAGTGCATTTTCCTTCAGCTTCTTCCATGTCCACTAAAGCTTTTATGTATAACCTCATCATCTTTGGCCCACGTTCTATGGACTTAATGGGTGTAGCATAAGGAGCTGGCATCCAACACAAAGCCACCATTTTAAAAGTCTCAGTATGTACATAAAGTTCTAATTACCTGTTACTGGCTTCTGATGACAACTGGCCACCCAAAGAGCATCTCAGTCTTTCACCATTTGAAGAAGATACAGATGGTTCTTGACTAGCTTCTGACAATAGCTTGTGTTGCTCAGCTTTAACCTAGGGACAGCGATGCAGTTAACCAGGTTTATTCAGGACACTATGCAAGCTTTATGAGAAAGGTTACACTACACTGAACAGGCTGTAATTTTATAACTGATACACTGTTCATACTTTATCCTGCACAGTACCCCTAGGTGCTGCCACAGAGCTGATGCTGCTCTTGGGCACCATGCCACAGGAACCTCCATCAGTATTTTAAAGCTCCTTAAAAAGTGACTGGCATGTTAAACTGACTTGATGTCACTCTTCACTTTCAACAGATCTACACCTTTATTAATTTTTATGCATGCAGCCAGGTCCCATATAGTTATAAAAATGTAACTGGAAGACACAGAGGGAATTGCACTCAAGACAGTTTGACTTTTTAGCTATGGTAAGTCTGTACTCACATACACAAGCTGCTGTACACAGAATTCAAGAGTTGTGCTGGGGCAATACATCAGTATAATATCCAGACCAAAACCGGCTCAGATCTAACAACCACCAGACATGGGCAGAAGAAGCTCAAATTGCCCATAATGGGCAATATAAACACACCTCCAGACACATCAGCACATCCACTTGAAAGTAAAAAATGGTTTTGGCCATTTGCACTTAAGACCAGTAAGTACTCAGTCCAAGAGCTAAGGCTCATCTTTGACTTCCACCCTACAGGCTGAGTCATTAATGAGCAGTTAAGATGTCTCCATCTAACAGCCTTCTTCCTTCCCACACCCCATACACAAATCAGAACCGTATCCACTCTAACTACAGCATCTTCTGCACACAAGCACAGACTCTGTCCAAAAGAGCCTGGGAGATGACAGGTCATATTCTATTTAATAAAACTGAATTTACCAGAAAGCATTTCTCCTCTGAGCAAAATGTTACAACTGGATTATGGTTTTGACATTTCTTAACAGATGCCATGAGAATCTTTACAGATGAACCGCAGAGCCGATTTTTTACTTGGCTTTATCCAAACACATTCTCACATTCCTAACCAAATTATCACAAAGTAATACTGTCATTGCACTAGTAGAAAAAAAATCTGTGGTATCAGTGAACTTTAAAAATGGGAAGTATCAAATGGCTATTTTAGTCACAATCCCAAGATTCAGAGCAGCATTTTAACTTAGTCTAAGTACCTCTGCATTAGTTTCTTGCACATTTGCAGTCTTGAAGTTGTATACCAAATGAAGAGCATGCAACTCCCCATGCTAAAATGAAATGAAAGACATGTTAAAAAAATGTCACTTTTCTTGATATATTTCAGCACAGCATAAAAGATTTATTTTAGATACCTTTGGCAGCAGCTCTCTCAGATAATGATGATCAAGCAGCAGCTTCCCAGAATAAATCAGCTTTTGGTCCTCTTCAGGCTTTGAAGAAAGAAAACAAAGAACAGGGTGACTTGCCCTGCCAAGCACATGCAAGCACTGAGTGACACAGCTTGCAGCCAGATGGTCAGAGACGCACAGCTGGAAGCACCCCACACGTTAAGGTGCACAGGGAATTGTGCACATCTAAATTCTGCTAATGAGATTAGAATAACTGAACACTGAAGTGCAAGATCACCAAGGCGTAAATCAGCAGGAGGATATAAAGCATCCCTTTAGCAGAGAACTTTGTTACACACTGGCTCTTTTGCAGTCCAGACAAAAACATCTCTGGTTCTGGAGCACCCTCTGATCTGGCCAGCGCTGGAGGTGGCCTCAAGCCCGTTACACCCCACCGGAGGATCCCAGCAGCTCTTCCACAGCCTCCCGACCTCCGCACAGCCCCCGCCGGGCTCCGGGGGTCGAAGGCAGCCACGCACCTCCTGCTGGAGCACCGCGGCCACCGAGCGCCTGCGGTGCCACCTCACGGGACCCGCGGCTCCGAAGGGAGACAAACTTCTGCACTTCCACCACCAAACACATCTACAGACCCAGTCACCTCACCATGCCCTGGCCGGGGGAAAAGGTTCCAAAAACACACCCCACAACGTGCCTCAGCCCACTCGCCACCCCCGCGGCGGGCTGGCCCACCCGCACCCCTAGGCACGCCGCCGCCCCGCCCACGGAGGGCCGTTAATGTTTAACAGCGGCCGAAGGAGAAGCCCGGCCAAGCCCCGAGCCTGCCCCGCTGCCCGCCGGGTAGCTCATGCAACGGGGTACGGGGAGGAGAAGGCGGCGGCTATACCAACCCAGGGCAGGCTGCGCCGCTCCCCCCTCAGCGGCGGGAAGGGGCCGGGCGGCGGGCGCTGAGGGTGCCGCGCACTCACCGGTGCCCCGGGGACGAGGCGGCGCAGCTCGGCCTTGAGGCGGTACACAGTCCATGCGGGGCCGGCACGGAGGCGCAGGTCGGGGTGCCGCTGCATGGGGCTACGGACGAGCAGCAACAGTGGCTCCTCCATGGTGGGCAGGCAGCGAGAACGCCGGTGTCCCCCGCCCCATCCACCTTTTTATAGGCGCCCGCCGCGCCCCGCCCTACCGCAGGGCCGCGGTGGCTGCAGCCGATTGGCCGCGGCGGGAGCGGCGGGCGGGAGCTGCTATGTGTGCCAATGGGACGCAGCCCCGCGTGCGGTGCCGCGGGAGGGCGGTGGCGGCAGGCGGAGAGGCTGATTGGGCGGCGCCGCTGAAAGGGCGGGGCTCCAGCGCCCGGCGCAGCGTCACGATGGCGACCGTGGTCCCCCCACAGACCGGACAGAGGTCGTGAGGGGCCTGCGGCCATTGCAGGGCGGCGGGGCCGGTCCCGCTGTCCCCCCGGCACCAGGCCCCCCTCTCCCACAAGCCCGCCCGGGGCCAGCCAGGCCTGTTCCGCCCGCGGGCCCCACAGGCAGTGGAGCGGCCTCATCGGGCCGCCACGGCCTCCCGGCACCCTCGGGCCGCACTGGGCCTGAGGGAGCCGAGCCGGCCCGTCCAGCAGGCCGCAGCGCCGGCAGCCCCACCGGGCCCGGCACCGAGCAGGGAGGGGGGATGCGGAACTGGGCTTCTTCAGACACCCATCCCGCCGCCCACCAGCCCACTCTGGCCCACTTCGGCCTGCTCCAGCCTGGCTGCTGTGCCGCGGTGGGGCTGGGCGCTGCGGTCCCTCGGGTGAAAGCCCCACCACGCATCAGCTTCAGCAGCAACAGAAGCTTTAGGGATCCCTGGCTTCGCCCTCCCCTTTCCCCTTGGCCCGCAGGAGCAGCACAGCTCTCTGTGGGGCCCACACACGCTGGACCCACAGCCTGGTCCCAGTGAGACATCATCGCCCTTTTTTCAGCATATGGTCATTGTAGCAGATCTGCGTAGCTACCTCAGCGGTTCCGTTTCTGACTTTGTGGGGGCAGGATGCAACATGCATCTGCCGTGGGGTCAAAAGGAGTGCCCTGTGTGGGGAAAAGTGGTAATTCAAGAAGTCATCACTGACCAAAAAGAAAAGCCTCTAAAAATGTAAAACAGCAGCTTCTGAGTCCTCTTCCCCATACCCATCTTCCTTTGAAATGCAATCTGGCAGGGGGAAACCAGTGGCAATGGTCCTGATGCACCAGGAGGGGGTTTTAGCGTACTTTAAAACAATATCATAGGAAAGTGAGAAGTCAGCGCTATCTGTCAGCACCATGTATTCACTCTGTGTGTTTCATTAGCTGCTCAGTATTCCTTGGCAGCCGGACCTGTTGCCCAAAGGCACAGATGAGTTTGCAGCCAGTAACAGATTTTGCAACCAGAAAAGACACTCTGCCTCGGGGATGCATTGCCTCGCCAGTTCCTGGGGAAGAGCTGTGCCACGGGGTATCGCTGCCTTGGGAGCCAACAAAATAAAGTCACAAAGTAATGAACTGAGCCTACATCTGGTCCAATGGACCCTCTGTGGCTGCCAGGACATATCCTTGGGAGGCTGGAGAATGCCGGGAGCCCATTCCTGTATCACATCCCTCTCCACACCAAGCACAGTGGTAGAAGGAATCGCTTCAGAGCCAAGGCTGTGATCCCCACCCACCCTGCCCTCGGCTGCCCCCCAACAGGCTCAGCATTCAGGTGGGCTTTCCTTCCCCAGCCTCAGCTCTCTGTCCCCACCAAGCCAAGGAGATGATGTCTGCCATGCTCACTCTGCTGCAGGGACCCTGATCCCTGTCCCCCAGCTCCTGACGGCAGTGGAGGAGGGAAAGACAAACACCATGTCCAAGGCCACCTGTTGCCAATGTCCCCTGTTAAAGGTCAAGGTGACTTTGTTTGCTGCTCTCTCGTTGGCAGCCTTTGCTTGGAGTGCCCAGAGGGCTCCCGTGGGTGACAGGGACAGAGTAAAGCTGTGGAGATGTCTTTATCAAACCAGGTTCTCAGGCTCTGTGTGTGCATTTTGCTGGTACTCCCTGTGCTGCTGCTGGTCTGTGGAGCTGCAGTCATGGCACCGATCCTGCCTTGAGCTCAAACTCTTGTGTTCTTCCCCCCTGTCATGGAAAGGGGGGGCAGAGCTCACGTGAGCTGCCCATCTCCTGCCCCAGCCATTCCTGGGAAAACTGCCCACTCACAGGAATGTGCTGGACAACCTCATCTGGATCCAGCGCTGGCTGGGCTTTGAGCAGGGGCTGGAGGAGCGACCTCCCCCAGTGCCCACCAACCCAAGTGTTCCTGTGACGCCAAACCCTCCGAGTCAGGGGGTGCTGAACCCCCCAGAGGCCCAGGCCCTCACTGTCCTCACCCGAAGCAGCCAAGAACTGGTGGATCTGAAGTTGGTGGACACGTCTGGACATTTGGTAGCACGTGCTCCAGTCCCCAAGGCTGATTCAGAGCTCTTGGAACTAAGGCAAAACAAATACCTGCTCCGATACTGTTTGCTTAGCTTAGGTCTCACTCTGTAGCTGCCAATTTGGGGACACAGCACAAAACAGAAGGCATCACCAGCATGTCACCCCCACTGTCCTGCTGAACAATTAACTCCGATTGAGCAAAATTGGAGATGAAGGGCTGCAAGCTTCTTGTGTCACCTGCGCAAACATTAACCCTGGTGTAAATCAGGATTATCTCTCTGACCTCAACACAATTACTCTGTTTAAAAAAAAAAAGGCACCTGGGAGGGGGGTAAATTGCTGACAAGTTTACAGCTCAGTGTATGGTCAGGCTCGTTTTCACTGTGTGGCAATCTCTCAGCACAGCAGGAGCAGCCGATGGAGAACTTGCCAGTAGGCAAGGAGGTGTCCCGCGGCCTTGCAGCCCGGTGTGCTGCTTTTGCTCGCCTGGCTGCGGTGACACAGGGCAAGGGTCTGCTAGAAGCCACAGTCTGGCTGACATGGGCCTGGTGCTGCCGTGAAGCCGGGGTCTGATGCAATTTCATGCTGTTCAAAGGTTGCTCTGCAGGCTGGGATAGGGCAAGGATCAGTGGGCAGCATGATTCAGGTGAGCCGGGCTGATTCTCGGGATTTGGTTCAATGTGTTTATTCAGTTAGTGTCCGGCTTTAAAAAGTGTTTCACGGCGCAGTTGTCGCGGCTCCTTCGGCTGGTGTGGCAGCCACCTTGGTGCTGCTGAGCAAGACGTTAGTCTTCTTCAGGCTCTGGGGCTGGTGACCCCAGAGCAGGCAGGGAGCTGGCAGTGCTGGGGAGCTCTGCAGGGACAGGGCCACTTCTCTGCACCTGAACGGAGCCAGTTGTGCCAAAGACGCATCCCCAAGGCATCACCCACGGCAGGAGGGGTGCTCCTGGCTCGGGCACAGTGATGCCAGCACTTTGCTGGTGACCTCCAGCAATTCCCCGCCTTCCGCTCACTTGTCCCACTGCCCGGTAAAGCAATGCGTCCCCGAACCCACCGACCCTCCCAGGCTCCATAACAGAGTTACCCTGCCGGATGGAGAGGGGAAAAGCCAGAGGGAAAGTGTAACCAAGGGGGAACACTTTCAGGGATAAGTGGTGGGGCCGCATGTCTCAAGCCAGGCTGAAATGCCCCCTGATGCCCCAGTGACTCGCCAGCCCTCTGCCGAAGGGACACCCACAGTGCAGGGGGCAGCGGGAGGGGCAGGATCCCCCGGGCCACTCTGGGAAACCCCCGGGGGGAGGGAAGGCTCCTGCCGGTGACACTCATGGGGTCGCTGGCCCCGCGTGAGAGCCCGGCATCCCCGCGTTGGGCCTAATTGTGCCGCTAATGGGGCTCCCGATGGCGGCGGGACGCCCGGGGTTAGCGGGGGGCGGAGGTCCTGCCCGCCCGGCCCCGCCCCCGTTGCCACGGCGACGTTGTCAGCAACCCTCCGGCCACGCCCCCCGTCCCGCCTGGGCCAATGGCGCGGCGGCGCCCGGCCTGCTGCCCGGTGACGTCATGGCCGGTGAAAATCCCCCGTGGCCGCGGGAGCGGCGCTGGCGGCGGCGCGGCCCCGCGGCCCGGCGCGGCGCGGCCCGGCCCACAGCATGGCCAAGCACCACCGCACGCCGCCGCGCTCCACCGAGCCTGTCATCGAGGTGAAGAGCAAGGTAAGCGCCCGCCGGGCCGGGGCCGGTACCTGTACCGCCGGGTCACGGCCGGCAGCACACGTGGGGCGGCACCGCGCACCGGGGGAGCTCGGCCGGGCGGGCGCTCCGCTTCTCTGCGCTACGGCGGCGCTTCCCGTGGCCTCCCCGCGCCCGGTCGCGGCGTCCCGACATCCCGGGGTCCGCCGGGCCCGCTCGGCGCTGCCGGCACCGGCCGTGGGAGCGTGGCCGGGGAGCGCTCGGCGGATGCGCGCCCTCGCCAGAGCGCGATGCCGGTATGTGAGACGGGTGTGCGGTCACCCCGGGAGCACACCTCGCCCAGATGTGCACACTTGCCATGGGCACTCACATCCCCACCTATGCTGTCCCCCAGATGTGCACCCCCAACAAGGGATGAACCCCCCGCCATGTGCCCAGATGTGCATGCTCGCAGGGCTGTGCGCTCGCCCAGATGTGGTCCCCATGTGAATGCTCACCCAGATGTGTGCCCTCACCCAGATGTATGACCTCATCCATCTGTGCCCACCCTGTGCTCATCCAGATGTGTGCACTCTGTTGCTGCACCCTTGCCCAGCTGTGTCCTTGCCTGCCTGGGACCCCTGTTGGGGTGCGCGGTGTCCTCCTTCCCGGGATGCACCAGCCACCACCTGCCCCAGGATCAGCGCGAGACCCCTCGGGCAGCGTGATCCTCGCAGCATTCCTCAGCCTGTTCTTAATTGGCTTCCCCTTTGTCGTGACTGAAGGAGGCAATAATTAACACTGTTGCTCACCAGGTGGTATGGCAGCACCTGTGTTGAAGGGAAGGGCCTCCTGGCAGCTCAGTGCCCACCGTGGCTGGCAGTACCACTGGAGGCTCCTTCCTCTGCCATGTGGGCACCTCTCTGCCTTGTTGCTTCAGTTTTTGGGCAGGAAAACCTTTCCACTCCTTTTATTTTGCTTTCAAGACAGGCTCTGGCTGACAGGCACTGATGCCTTGGTGCTGCCGGGGCTCTGTATCCAGTGGTGCCCTGCTCTGCCTGCCCTGGGGCAGCTCTGCGTGGTGCCTTGCCTGCATCGGTCCTGCCGGCCGGAGCCAGCCCTGCCCCGCCTCACCCTCTTCCTCCTCCTCCGCAGTTCGATGCTGAATTTCGCCGCTTTGCCATGAAGCGCTCCAGCGTGGGCAGCTTCCAGGATTTCTACCGCCTGCTGCAGACGGTGCACCAGATCCCACGGGTGGACATGCTCCTGGGCTACACGGATGTCCATGGCGACCTCCTGCCCATCAACAATGACGACAACTACCACAAAGCCGTGTCCTCCGCCAACCCCCTCCTCAGGGTCATCATCCAGAAGAAGGGTAAGTGGGAGCTGGAGGGGGTTACTGGATCTGGAGATGGCTCCATATCTGTCTTCCCCATCAAGGGAGATAAGCCATGTCCTGTGGTACCACTGATTCCATGTTTGAGCTGTGCCAGCAGTGGTGGCGGTGACTGGTCATGTACCCTCCAGCCACCACAATGGTGGATGGATCTGGAGGTGGCAGCACTGGGAGGCTGCCAGAGCCCCACTGGGGCCATGGCACCCATGTGGGCTCTCCCCGGCAGCCCTTCCCCATGGCAAAGGCACCCACGCCATCCCGGCCCCGTGTGCCCCGGAGAGCAAAGGCAAATCCTTCAATTCACCCTTTTGAAGTTGCATTTTCCAGCAGAGCTTGCGTGGGCTCCCGGAAAACAGTGTTACTCCCGTGAGCACCATGCTGGAAGCCCTGTTGGCTCCCTGCTGCGAGGTGCCAGCAGCCATCATTTTGATAGAGCTCTGGGGGTGCCGAGTGCCACCAAGTTTTTGGTGGTGGGAGGAGGCTCTTCTCCTCCTGGCAGCCCAGGGCTCACCCTGACCACAGCAGCACATTCACGGAGAGCAGCTTCCTCACGCAGGAATATGAAATCACCATGATAGCAGTGTCCCAGTGAGGATGAAAGCCTCCTGGTGACAAACACCCCAGGTATGTCTCCTCTTCACTGGGCAAATGCAGAAAACCCCATCCCCTTCCACTCAGTTTAGTAGCACTGAGGCATTCTCTTTGGTAGCACCAACAAGCAGCAGTGCTCAAAGTTGGAGCCTGATCTAAAAGCCCCAGTTGCCCCAACATCATGCCCAGAGCAACGCTGTGTTTCCAGCTCATGTTAGTGGTACAAAGTCCCTGGGCAAGGGGTGATGCCGGTGGCTGGCTCTGGCCACTGTGCTGGTTTTTCCGGGCTCTTGCATCGGAGTGATGCAGGATGTCCTGGACATGCATTTCCTCTGGGGCCAGGTGGCATTGGGGCCGGCAGCAGAGCAGGAGGGAGCCAGACCCTGTGGTGCGCTCTGGGGCTGCCGCTGCCGGTACCGAACCATGCCATTCCTGGGCCAATGGTTTGACCCCGGCTGTGGCTCAGGGAGCTTGTGACCACACTGAGCTGGCACAGTGCAGAGAGCGAGGAGCGGTGGCCCTGGAACTGTGGGCAGTGTGATAGGGAGGGTGAAGAGGCAGTGCTGGCAAATACCCGCACCCAGCCGTGCCAACGGCAGAGGGGCCACGGGGCCGGCAGCACCACGGGAGGTGTGTGGAGAGGCCAGGAGTGAGCCCCAGGTGAGTCACAGCTGATTTAAAATGGATCCAGGTCATCCCGGGGCTGGGCTGTCGTCAAACCAGTCTGGGTTGGTGAGGAATGTGGCTGCAGAGTCGCTCTCACATGCTGGGTGCAGGAAGCTGTGCACACGTAGGGGTGCACCCCTCGGCGGGCTCTGCGGCAGCCCGTCCTGCTGCAGGGCGTCAAAAAGCAAAGGCTGCAGCCCGGTTCCTCTCTGTGCTGTCACCCCATCAGGTGAAGCTGTCCTTGTGGGGCAGCCTGGCTGGGAATGGTGGTGCTGGCCCTTCTTAGCTGGGCTTTGCTCACAGGAAGGGCAGGGGAAAGCCTGGCACATCCCTGGGCCTGTCCAGTGGGCTTGTCCATGGGGTGCTGGACCTGCCTCGCTCAGTCACTCCATGCCCCTCAGAGAGGAGCTGTGCGCCGAAATAGCTGTGGGAAAGCCTCCGCCGCCCTTCCCCAAGCTAAAAATACGTCAGGCTGTGTGTGCAGGGAGATATTTATAACTCAGGAGCCCTGGCAGGCTGGCTTGGCAAGGGAGAAACCCCACGTCCCCTGGGCTTGGGGGCATCCCCAGTGCGCCTACAGCTGGAGCAGGGTCCCGGTGCTGGTGGGGGGCACTATGGGGAGCGTGCCAGCAATGCAGCACCCAGATCTGGATTTTCCCATGGACAGGGATGGGGAGAAATCAGAGAGGGCCCAGGGGATGCTCCCCAGCACCTGGTGGATGCAGCCAAGGAGGGGATGTGGCAGAGCTGGGCCCCACGGAGCAGTGCTAGGTCGAGGAGGATGGAGTCAAAACCTGTGTGGTGGTGCCAGGTGGTGCGATAAGAACCAGTGTCACAAATCACATTTTGGGATGTTCAAGAGCCCTGGGGGCGCTGCAGCCCTGGGATGGGTCTCCAGGAAGAGGGGAGTCTCCGTCCTTGGGGATGGCAGGGCTCTGCAGGACACAGCTGCGGCCATCCCCATGCTGTGACAGCAATGGCCCTGCTCCAGTGGGGACAAGGGACTCTGGTGCTGTCTCATGGGTCTGGACTCACCCTGGGGAACTGGCTGCCACCGCAGCACCCCCTCGTGCTGGGGGGTTTGGGGGTCTCCCCAAACTCAAACTGGAGCATGGCTGTGGCTGCCAGGACATCAGGACTGGCAGCTCTAGTGTTAAACTGCAGAGTTTGGCTTAAAGTGTGATTAAGGCTGAATCACCGCCTCGATCCCACTAATCCTGGCCTCATGTACGCTGGGTAATCCCAGGAGATGGGCCCGGCGGAGACAGGCTGCAGGAGGAAAAGCTGGGGTGATGCTCCGGGGAGGAAAAGCCGGTGAGACCCATAAGTAGGGCACTTCTGCCAGCTCCCCTCACACCTGGAGCCAAGGGCACGCAGCTGTGTCCTGGGGTGGCTGTGGTTCCTGACCTGTGTCCTCCCTTGTTCCCTACAGCAGAGTCTGATGCCGGCGTCTTCGCCTCGAACTCCTTGCAGCGGAAGAAGAAGGGGCTGCTGCGCCCCGCGCACTACCGGGCCAAGCCTCACCTCCTCATCAGCATGCCCCAGGACTTCCGCCAGATCTCCTCCATCATTGATGTGGACATTCTGCCCGAGACCCACCGCCGTGTGCGGCTCCACAAGCATGGCTCTGACAAGCCGCTGGGTTTCTACATTCGTGATGGTGTCAGCGTGCGTGTGGCCCCGCAGGGCGTCGAGAAGGTGCCCGGCATCTTCATCTCCCGCCTGGTGAAGGGTGGCTTGGCCGAGAGCACGGGGCTGCTGGCGGTGAGTGATGAGATCCTGGAGGTCAACGGCATCGACGTGGCTGGCAAGTCCCTGGACCAGGTGACGGACATGATGGTGGCCAACAGCCACAACCTCATCATCACTGTCAAGCCAGCCAACCAGCGCAACAACGTCATCCGCAGCAGCAAGGCCTCGGGCAGCTCAGGCATGTCCACAGACAGCACCCCCAGCCAGCAGACCCCCAGCCCGGCCTCGCAGTACCTGAGCAACTACAGCACGGCTGAGAGCGACGAGGAGGGCGACCTGGTCATCGAGAGTGACAGTGCGCCCCACTACATCCCTGGGGGCTGCCCCAACGGGGGCCTCGCGGATGGACCCCTCCAGCGGAGCCTGTCCCCGCACAGCTCGCGGGGCTCCCTGCAGTCCCTCGGCAGCCATGATGGCAGCCCTGGCCGGGGCAGCAGGCGGGAGGACGGCACCCTTCTCACCCTATAGCCGTGGGGTCCCGTGGGCACCGGGGCGCTGTCAGGGCCGATGGGCAGGCGCAGAGCAGGGCTACCCTCTCCCACCACCCGCATCCCTGGGAGCCCCACTGCGAAACCCGCTCCCGCCGGGCACTGCCCCTCCACGCCCCCTCGCCTCCCACCCCACTCCCTCCAAACAAGTGGGATTTTTTAACTGTTTTATTGAAATATGCATCATTAATTAATATATTGCAATGGACAGTAAAATTTTTTCTATAAAGCACCCGCCCTTGTCCCTGGTTCGCATCACCGCAGGGGCTGGACCCCAACAGCCGCAGGTCACAGCTCCCCCAGGACCGCAAGCAGACCCAGTGCCACAGGAGGGGACGGGTATGTCCCCTACCAGCCCCATCGCCCCATCCCATGTGCAAGGCCTGTCCTGTCGTGGGCCAGCATGAGCCCCATGACCAGCTCTGTAAGTCCCCTGGGAGAAGCAGGCACATAGGCCCCATGGCTCCACCTGGGTGGGGACTCCGTCCCAGCGGGCACAAGGCAGAGCCTGGGAGCGGCACCCGCCCACGGCACATGGCGTGGCTGTGCTGCTGAGGCCCATTGCGGGGAGGAACAGGGGGTCTGCGGGGGGCGTTGCAGCATGTCCCTCCCCCTGCACATCTCTTTTCCCCAGCAAGGTCCAGGCTGTTCTGGGCAGCGAGCCTGGCATGGCAGCCCAACACAATGGGCCCCCCGGTTCCCATCTTCTCCCCACTGCAGTGCCCTCCCTGTGCAGGGGAGAACCTGGTGACATCTGCAGGGAGCTGGGTGGCCCCCGGGCTGGCAGCAGCACCCTGGCTGTCACTCAGCCTCAGTAACCACTGCTGGGGGTGGCACAGCTCCATCCTCCTCCTCCAACCCTGAGCTCAGGGGGAGCCGTACCCACCCTCCTGCTCACCTGGGGGTCCCAGCGCCCTCAGTCCCTCTCCCAGCACCAAAGTGCCAGGCTAATGGTGGCTCTGGCCTTTGCTTTGCTGCTGGCCCCAGATCAGCACCTTCCTGCCCACAAGGACAGAGCATCACCCCAGCGGGCAGGTGCTGCTGGGCCCTGTTGGACCCAGAGCAGTGACAGCTTTTCCTCCTCCCGCCTTCCTGTCCTGGTTGGGAACAGGCCTGGCCAGATCCTGGCTGGCCGTGGTCCTTTGCCCCCTCTCGCCACACCTCCTGCAGTACCAACCTTCGGCACCAGCCCCAGCACCTCTGCCCCAACCCATCGTGGCCACTAGCAAGGCAGGCAGCATGCACCCAAGGGCAGTGCTTTTCCAGCCCTTCACCCGAGCTGGACACGGGTGCTCAGGGAGAGCAAGGGCACCAGCACGGTGCCAGACCCTTCAGGGCACAAGGGCTCTCCCACGGCTCTCGGGTTAAACCCAGTGGGAAGTGAGCGTAGATGGTGCTGGGTGCCCTGGCCTGGCTCCCGCAAGGCAATGCCAGGCACAGGCACGAGCATACACCTGGCTGGTGGCAGAGCCGGCCACCTCCGCAGGGAAGGGGAGGACTGCGTCCTGCTGCCTTCACTGACCCCCCAAGAACAAAACCACACGCCTGTCCCGTGACACCTGTGCCCATGTAGCCAAAACCTCGACACCAGACGCAGGGGAGCCATGGGGCTAGTTTAGCACCGAGGGCCCAAGTGTGCCGGCTCTGCCAGCCCGTGTGCCAAGGGCCCTACAAACAGGGTCTTCTTGCCAGCGCTGCTCTCAGGGCATGCAGTGGGGCTGGGCAAGGGGTGTGAAGGGACAGCACCAACCATTTGGGATTTGACTGTCCATCCAGAGCCCCAGCCCTGCCCGGGGGGGCACTGAGCAAGGGCTGAGGGTGGCAGCTCCGGGGCTGCACAGCAGGGTGACACTCACAGCACACAGCCAGAGCCCAAAGAGGCAAGGGAGCAAAGCAGACAGCAGGGTGGTTAGTCTAGACTTGTTTAGGGCAGGGAGGTGCTGGGGGGCTGGTGCCCGCGGCCCCCAGCTGCTCTCATCCAGCTGGCTCAGCCTGCTTGCCCTGAGGCCAGCCCCAGGGGAGCATGGGGTGATTTTCCAAGTGCTAAAAGCTTCCCCAGCCCTTGGCAGCAGCGTTGGCCCCTGACATCCTAGGGCACCGCATAGCTCCGGTTGCCGCAAGGGGCTGTGGGCAGGGCTGGACCGCTCTGCAACATTCCCATCCTGCAAAATCCTGCCCGGGATGGAGTAATCCCATGCAACAAAGCACCTCCTTGGGGCAACTGTGTGCAACACCCCCTCCCCGTGCAGCAAAAGGAGACAGGGCAACAGGCACAAGTTGCAACAAGCGAAGTTTTGATGGGACTTCAGGGAAAAAAAACCGTGTTCCCCCTGAGGCTGTGACAGCCCAGGGAACAGAGCCCCAGCGAGGTGGTGGTGGCAACCCCATCTTTGCAGATTTTCCCAACTCAGCTGGACAAGGCCCCGAGCTGGAGCTGGTCCTGTGCTGCACAGGAGATGGACCAAGCCCTCCAGTGATCCCTTCTAGCCTAAATCTTTCTACACTTCATGCAGCAGGATCCCTGCTAAGGTTTGCACAGCTCCCTGTGTGGCATCCGAAGGTAAGGAGGCAGCGAGCTCACCTCCACAATGGCACTGGCTGCATCCTGCCTGCCTGCAGACTGAGATCCGGCAGGACTTCTGCGCACGTTCTCCACTCCGAGTCCACCACCATGTCCCAGCACATCAGCACTGCGAAACCAAACCTCCCTGGCCACTTCGGGCTTCTGCAGAAAGTGGGACCAGGAGCCATGGCTCCCCCCTTCCCTGCACTACATCAATGCTGCTGGTTTCTGCTGCCCACCACCACTCCGCAGGCCCTGCTGAGCCCACTGGGAGCTGCACACATGCTGGAAGAGGGAAACAATGCTTTATTGGAGCATGTCCTGCCCCACAGACAACAAAGGCTTCTCCAGACATCCTGCCACATTCCCCTGCAGCCAGCCTGGCTCTTCTCTGGGTGGGAAGGACTGAAGCTCTGCACCTGTTTGTTGTCCCCAAGCTGTCCCTGAGCTGCTGAGCCCAGAGAGCAGGTCGGAAGGTGCAGAGGCACCGGCTGCATGAGCCGCACAGGTCAGTGCTTAGGACTGGGGCACACTTGAGGTTTGTGTGCAGCCAAGTCTGCAAGTGCCCAGAATGAGCCATGAACGTGGCCTGGCTTAGGAGAAAGAGGGGGACAAGGAACACCACAGGCAGCAGCACGGGAGACCTCCTGCCAGTTTCTAGAAGTAGGAAAAAATGGGAAAATAAGAGGTGATACCATGGATCCAGGGCAGAGAGCCGATCTCTGAGAACTCAGGTTCTCCATACCGCACAGCAGAGCCTGAATTAGGGCATTTTCCTCCCTTTTCCCTGGACAAGGCACAACACTGGAGGGTGAGCAAAAGATGCTGTCCACACGTTGGACACTGTATCAGCACCTGCATGAGCCCAGGGTCCTCAACTTGCCTTCCTCTCCTTCCCTCCCAAAGTGATGATCGTCCCTTCCAGCGGTGAAGGATGTTCAGGCGGAGCAGCACAACACACCCAGCCCCGCTGGCTCAGGAGTCCAGCTTGACGAAGACCTTGGGCCTCGAGAAAATTTTGATGGCCTCTTCTATCTGTGAGAGCTTCCTCTCCAGCTCTACCCGCCTCTTCTGCATGCTGAGGGTATCTGCACGCACCGGCAGCATCACTAGGTCCTTTATCAGGTGCTCCTGGCCTGTAAAAAAAAATCAAACAAGTTGTGTAAGTGGAAGAGAAAGAAATCCATCGTTTTCCTAATGCTATGACCACATCCTCAGTCATGAAAATGGTGGCAGCACTGGAACAAGGACTTCAATACCCATCCTTCTATTCAAAGCCCAGCGGGATGAGGACTTGAGTGACGTGCTCCAGCTTTGAAGAACCAAGTGTTGGACTAGAGACCTCTGAAGGTCTATTATTTTAAGAGCAATAGTAGCCCTAACATCAGGTCCACTGGACAAGCCTGCTCCAGAGACCCAGCCCTGTAACCTGCAGGTCCCACCAACCTGAAGGAGATTGCTCTTTCCATGCACACAGCTCAAGTGCTGCAACATCCCAGCTGCGCGCATTATTCCAGGCAACTCTCCAAGTGGCAGGAATCTGTGCCCCAGAACTCCCCTCTCCCTAATCCTGGCCTGTTTTTCTGAGATGGAATCCTCGCTACTTTTCCTCTTACTCTGCTTCAGATTGCCGAGGGTCTCCAGCCGCTGGGCCTCTGGCATCATGGTATGACCAGGTGGTGTGTCGGGATCTGGCAGGTTTTGCAGCCGCTCCTCCATCTGTCTGCGCCACAGCTCCTTCCTCTCCAGCAGGCTGGCAAGGCAAACGGAAGCATGTGTCAGCACATCTGGCAGGACGGGTCGCCCAGGGATGTGGGCAGAGGCTAGGAATCGAGCCCTTCAAACCCCGCTAGTCTCCATGTTGCTGCCTGAGGACCATAGAAACCCATTCTGCCAGCGCAGGTCCTCGCGGTGGAGGGATGCAGCCAGGTTTAGCCCGCATGCAGGGGCTAGCAAACATGCTCCACGTGCACTGAAAGGCAGCTAGAAGACACACAGAGGCCAACACGAGCACCCTGGAGACAAGGGCTTCTGCTCCTTCCTTCTGGCCCAGGCTATTGAGTCCTCTCACAACCATCTCTGGGCCAATGATGGGATGAAGCTGGACAAAGCAGCTGACAGCCAGGGATGCTGACACTGAACAGCAGGCACAGCAGAGAGCCAAAGGACCGACACCATGGTCAGTCCTAGGACAGCGTCACCCAGGAACTGTTTTCCACTCAGAAAATCCAAAATGCAAGTCACTAACTGGATGTTCCTCAGACTCCAGTTCAAAGACAGGATGAACGCTTGCGAGGCAGACCAAGCTATCTGCCTCTCCGAAAACAGACCTTTTAATACTGACACTGCGCCATGTGGAGCAAGGCTTACGAAGGGGCAGGAGCACATTCCTCGGAGCACACAGAGCATCCCTCTGTCGGCATAATTGTACAACAGCAAGCAAGGGAGGAGGAGATAAAATTCTTTATGAGCCCAGTCACACTGGCCACGGGATGCTCATTAAGTCAAGAAACCAGGAGGGACTGCATTTATTCCCCATGCCACAGTAAACTGCACTCCTTGCACATGGTGACAGTGCCTCTGTCCCCAGTCCCTGTCTTTTTACACAGAAGCTGGGGGACATGGTGAAGAGAAGCGGGCTTGTTACAGAAAGTTCTGTGGATCAGACAGGGGCATACATACTACTGGGGGACGTGGCCCTTCTGCTTGGCATTGTATTCCTCCTGCTCCCGGTGTTTCTGTTCCAGCAGGTCGGCCAGCGCCTGCAGGGACTGGGAGCGCCGCAGCGAGGCCCGCTTGGCGTTGCAGGCGTTGTGCTTAATGAAGTCAATGCTCTTGCCCTCCACCTGGATCTGGAAGAAGAGAGAGGGAGACAGCAGGGGCCGGCTCAGCACACAGCCACAGGGACAAAACAGAGAGGCACCCACACAAGACAGAGAATTGCAGGTGTCCTACAACAGGATGAGCGTACCCTCAGCCCATCCCATCTCAGGAGTCAGAGAGACAGGTAGAGCTATGGCCACGTTTTGTCAGAAGAAACCAGCACCAGAATAAGTGCCAGAAACCCCTGGGGTGCCATGGTTTGCCTGGCACCAAAAGCCAAGCAAAACCTAAACCCCATCTTGTTGAGGTCCTCAGGCTGACCGCATGCCCTCAAAGCCAGAAGGACAGGAAGAACCAGGCCTGGCATAGTCCCCTTGGCTCCTGCTGCTGTGTTTTGAGCCCATCAGAGCAGGTAGAAGGTCGGGGCAAAACCAGTCAGGCCCTCATCAGACCAATAAATGCAATAGTCAAGTTCCTGGCAGAGCAGGAACTTAACTGGTCCTTGGGGGCATCTCCCCAAAGACAGCACCCTCTATCACAGCTCCTCTGATCGTTAGGACAGGGGAGAAGGTTGCTGGGTTTGAGCGTAAAGTTTTCTTTTCTTTGTTTTCCTCCTTAAGGGTTTATGTCCTGTTTAAATTAAGTTGCTCCGTGGCATTTGGGAACCAACAAACTGACAAATCCACACTAGCCAAGCAAAGAAGACATGAGTCACGGAGCAGTTTAGGACCTCGCAGACAAGACTACCTGAAAAGTTTAATTGTTAATACTGATTTAACTCTCCTTACTAAAAAGCACACCCATTTCCCAAATTTTTATCTCATGGCCAGAAGCCACAGTTCCTTTGATTGAGGTGGAAGAGTCTCCAAATCCCCAAGACCTCCTACAAAGCCCTAGGAAGAGCAGATTGGTGATCACTGTCACTTCTACAGTGAGGAGGTGGGATTTTCTAAGGGAACTTCACGATCTCTTTAACTATGAGCAAGGATAGCATTAGCAATCCTTGAACGCACATCTCGCCACCCCAGTGACCCAGGCCCTGGTCCTTCCCTTCAGCCAGAAACAGTATTTATATATCTCCTTGTTCATGTAGCACATCTGACCCAGCGCTTTAGAAGAACACATGAAGAGTTCAAAGCAGGAGCAACATACAAGTGCCAGAAACCCCTGGGATGGACAAGTGCCAGAAACCCCTGGGAGCATGCGGATAGTGTGCAACTCACCTGGGTTTCGGCATCCAATGCCTCTGGAGCCTCTGTGTCTGCCCCTCCTTTTGTTCTGGCAGGCCTTGGGGAAAGCGGTCTGCATGGCTTGATCCCTGGGCCACAGCGAGAATATGCCCTCAGGAATTTCAGAGCCTCTGGTTTTGGAGGTGGGGAGCTCTCCTGGGAAAGGCAAGAAAAGATCCACTAGCAGAGGGAGGCTGGAGCAAAGAGAAACCCACCCACCCAAGTTTGGGTGGTCAACCACAAGCTCAACCACAAGTTTCCAGCAGGCAGATGACAGCACGCTCTTTCTGCCATGACTTGGCAGAAGTTCTTGGGGGAAGGCAACATGCACAGAGCCAGCAAAGGCCAAACAAACTGCCTACAGCAACAAATCTATACCTGGCAGCTGAACTTTGTAAAGAAATGGTAAAAAAAAAAAAAGGGGGGGGCGGAGCAGAAAGCTGCAGAAACAAACATTTGGACCAAATGCATATGTAGCAGTGACTGGAGAGTCCCTCTTTACTGACTAACCTGGCAGGTATGAAAGGAGAGCAACACCACATAACCCAGCAGATAACCTACCAGACCTACGGACAATTTAAATGGATGGACAGTGCAAAGTGACAATGATCACGACTCCTTAAAAAGCAGAAATCTTCCCATCAAAAGGGCAAATAGCAGTGTAGAGAAGCATGCTGAAAGCTGAGAGACACATGCCAGTCTCCCCTGTTGGCAGCATTAGAGAACTTGAACTCCCAGAAGAAGCCATCCCAACTCCATCAGTCCCAAGCATGCTGCAGAGCCCTGCGATAGCAACCTTGAATTAAATGGCACAGGTAGGCACAAAGCTGACATAAATTAGATGCTGTTCTCAAGCACTGCTCTGTGCAGCACCCCAAATCTGCGGTTATCCTATTCTAGACAGAAAGAGGAGTGGAGAGCGAGGGAGTCTGGTAGTTTTGGGAGAGTGGAATTGCATCTGGGAGGCATCTTCAAAGGCCGTGGTTAGCGTTGGGACAAGGCGATGCTGCTTGACGCTGCAGGCAGTCTGCAACAAGACTGTCTGAGGCAGTCCCTGAATGAACCCTGAAAATCGGAAGGACACTGTGGCAAGGGGGTGACCTCACAACAAATACAACCAGGGCGCTGCTCTGCTCCTGGAAGTCACAGGAACTGCACAGGGCAGCCTCCAGGTCTTTGCAGGCATGCAAGGGCAGATTCCTCATTTCCTGGCCCATTTAGCTTGGCAGACCTGAAGGCTGAAGGTGGGATTGGACAGTAACATCAGTACTTCTGGTGTAAGGACCAGGGTACACGATGCCCTCAGCACTGCCTAGATTGATCATACTCCAAAGATGATCAGACTTTTTTCAACAGGAGCCAGGAGACCCCGATCTCTCTGGTAAGTTAATGAGAAGTGCCTTTACCTAGTGCTGTTGGTTAGAAGTCAAATAATTCTGTGACCTTCGGAGCGTGCTAGCAGAGCACAGTGTGCCCCGTCTCCCTCCACAGGAGCACTGAGGCTGCCAGAGCCCTTTTCAAGGCAGCTGCTACAATTAACAGCCTCAGGGACAGATGAGAGAAAAGCAACTCCACGTTAGACACCAAGACCTAACGGAATCAACTTAAATTCCGAGCAGCAGCTCCACAGAAGACGGAATCCTTCACAGGGAACACTCCAGCTCTAGGAGAGCCACAGCAACAGTTAAAGCAACGTGAGTCAGCACCAGGGCCTCCTCCCACCTTTCTCCAGAGGAACCCGCAGAGCATAAGTAATGCACCACGCAGAAACTGCCTGCGCAGAGGCCACCCCCTTTCCCCAAAACAAAAGGGGGAATGATCTCAATCTTCCTCTAACCCAGAGGATCTGTCAAACAAGAGCGTAGGCTTGTGTTCCTAAAGCACACGTGGGTTTGCTCCTCTGTGTGGAAGGGTCACGGACGTCAGAGAGGTTGGTGGCACACCGGGAAGAAGAGACAGCATTTGGAACCACTGGCTTGGAAATCACCTTGACAATTTTTGCGTTTGTTATCAATACATATAATTTTAGTGCAAAAGCTGACCCGAGGGCCACAGACCAGAGGGATGCAATGCAGAGATAAGGAGGAACTTGAAGGCTCCAACTCAGCACAGGAGCGCTTTGTGTAAGTAGCTGTGCTCAAGATGTCACCCAGCTTGCACCCATGGTCTGCACGAGCAGCAGCTCACTGTGTCACTCCTGTCCACACAGCCTGCTTGTCTGCAAAGACAGAACAGAGATGGAGACCATGAAAGCTACCAGGGACTCACAGAAGAACAAAGCCCTCTCCTGGCAGCCAACAATCCTGAGGCCGATCAGAATGCAGGATCCAACTGTGGGAAGCTCCTCCGGAGAGCCATCGGCTTACCGGCCAAAGCAGCAGCCCTGCGCTTCCCCTTCCTCAGGGAGCTTCTCCCACATGAGGCAGAGCTGGAAGGGAGTACCAAGGCCTCTCCTCCAGGAGGTCGCCATGATGAGGGTAGGCACAACACCCTGCTCTGTCTGCTGCCATGCAGCAGGAACCTACCCCATCCATAGGAGCCACAATGCCTACTTCTGGATGAAAGAAGAGGCCAACCAAACAGAGAGGTCCCCTGGATGACAGAGGTCTCCCAGATCCAGATTGATGACAACAGATCCACCCAAGACAGTGCTGGAGCTCTCCTTCCCTCTCCCAGTGGGCCTTAACTTTACTTTCTGCTCAAACAGGTACACTTCTACCAAGGAAGCCACTTTGGTGCACTTTACAAAGCTCTCCGACAGAGGCACCATTTAAACATGAGGAACCCACCAGAGGAGAAAAGATTATCCAGAGAAAGAAAAAGAAAGAAGTCAAAAGCAATCCAAAATCTCCACAAAGCCAGACAACCACTCAGAACAGAAGCCACGAACATTTCAGTAGCTGAAAAAGCCGGAGGAGACAAGGCACGGCCCTGCATCCTTTCTCCCACAAGGTCGTGTACGGAGGACGGGAGGTACATAACACTCATTCCGGTTTTGCTGGAGCTGCAAGGCCTCCGCCCTGACTGCCTGGAGATGTCTGTGTGCCCCACTGCACAGTGGTTATTCACCGGGACAATCGCTCAGAGAAGAATTTGGAGATATACGTCTCACTGTGGGTCCACAGCTGGACCAAGGTTTGACGCAGCCTTAAGACCTACCTCTGAGGACCATGATCCATGGGGCAGAATTCCACAGCCTTTGGCACAAACCCCAGACTAGCGCTGCCCCAAACACTGGAAAGCTGCAAAGCCAGCTGGATGCACCTCTGGACAGGGAATACGGCTGTGAGGGCTGCTCTGCACCTCCCAGGAACCACCTTTAGATTCCTAACAAATGAAGGGCCAAGTAGGAGCCTCCAGGCAGAGGGTGTGATGAGATTTTCCTCTTCTCAGCTTCCCCTGCATGGGAGGTCTCCATGGCCAGACAGGATGGGGATTACTACAGCAATCGCTCTCCAGACCCAAGCCACACAGCACCACTGCCACATCTGCCCACTGTGCTTCAGCACTAAGCTGCCCCCAGACCCGCAGGTTCTGGGATTCCCCCATCTTCACCGTCCCACAGAGCCTCATGGCTGAACCACATCCCAGGCCAGGATTGTTCAAGAGCCCAGTGGGTACCGGGTACCGACCTGCAGTTTGGCTTTCACCTTTGACTCCACGTTTTCATATTTCTGCGATTTCCACACAGCTTTCACAGGCTTGGGCTGGCTCTGCACTTGGGCTCGCTCCTTCTCTTTGCACTTCTTCTGAATCTCCTTTATTCGCCTCACATTTTCCTTCTCGTGGTCCTTGGACTCTTTTCCTGCACAGCAAGGGGACACACAGCCCTTACCCCTCAGACGCTGCCAAGGGATGCAGGCTCTTTGGAGCACTGGCATCAGAGACCACAGCTCTGTCTGCAAAGCCATTTCAACCGCCCATAGAAATAGCAAGCTCTCCCCTCTCCTGCAGACTAGACAATCTGTGCATTTTTTCCCATGTTAGATCCACACTCCTGGACTGACCCTCTTCTGCCAGAGGATCCCACAGTGTCCAGATGACCATCAGCACATTACTGGTGTTCACAGACTCCCTTGCTCCGAGGGAGCGTGGCTCACTTGTCCCATTTTGGACTATGCTATACAAGCCACACCAGCATCCTCTTGAGAGCAAGCTCAATTCCCAGGTCAGCATCCCATGGCATTTCTGAAGCAAAGAGAGGGCTGGTTAATGGAAGCTGTTAGAGCCTTAAACCTGCACTGTTCCTGATTTCAGGCTCAGGGTCAGCCATTGTCCCACATTCAACGGTACGTAATCAAGACTATGGAGTGTATTTTTTCTTTTCTAATCAAAAATGATTCTTCCTTGAGCTCCTCAAGCCAAGGAAGATCTCATCTGACACAACCAGACCCTCTTCCATTCCCCTCCTGCTTTGGCACAGCAGTTGTGGCAGCCACCAGCTGGCACGCACCATGCTGGCATCAGAAAGGACAATGCCAGCACATGAAGCCAATCAAGTGACAGCCACTGCTCAGCCTTACCTCTCTTCTGGACCTCTGAACGTTCTCTGTGACCGCCCTGAAGAAGGGACCATCTTTTACAAAAATGTCCTCAGCATTCACATATACAAACAGTCTTCCCAAACCCTGCTTGGCTTCCTTAACAAGTAGCTCCCCAGGTTAAACATCCTCCATACATTTAAGATTTCACTTGATCCATCTTTAAGTACGACTATAAAGATACTGGTTATATTCAGAGGCAGCAAACTAGAAGGGCTTGATTTATTTCCAGCATCTCTCAGTAGTCTCTCATCCATGACTAGTTCCTCAAGTCCAAATTAAACAGCATCCTTTTTACAGTCCCTCTTCCTACTGCAGACCTGGACCAGACTGGAGTCAGGGAGGCCGCAGCAGCACCCGCCCCACCACGGGTGATGGCCTGGGGACACCACTGCCAGGCCAAACGCAGGAGATGGGGTGACTGGCCCTGCAAAACTCAAGCTCTGCTCAGGCAGCAGAGCTGAGGAATCCACCCAAATCCCTGATGCTTCATCCCTGGCCCCAAACACAACTCAGGCCAGCAACAACTCAGCTGTACTTACTCTTCACTGGGAGCCCCCCATCAAGGGAGAGACCTTCAAGCTGCAGTAATAGACTAAGCGTCCCCTTCTGTCCCTTCTCCAAGAAGTCCTTTCCACTGGGGCGAATGCGTGGGGCTGGCTGGGCCTGGTGGGCACTGCCCAAAGCAGGGTATGGGTTGGGAACTGGGTCCAGGGAGCCAGAAGTAAAATCCAGCTTCACAGCATTCCCTTCCAGCCTCCCTCGAGCTACAGAGAAAAGACAGAGAAGGAGATTATCAGGAACCAATCTCATCTCATGGTTTTCTTCACCCACAGCCTACAAACAGTGCTAAAAACCCCCTCTCCACCTCTACTTTATGCTTTCCCATCTTTCAAACAGCTGTACAGACCACCCTTAGGATCACCATCCGTGAGGCAGCAGAAGCACCTGCACCAGTGTGAGTGGGGACTGTTGAGGACCCCAAAGGATAAGGACATCAAATGGGCAAGCTGCATCATGCCAAAGTACAAAACCGCCCATCCTTAACAAGCATCAAGGACTCACCTGAGAAGGGGCATTTATAATAGTTTGGAAAGAGCGTAGGATCTGGAGGAATGGGTCCAGAAATCCTGGATGGCCCTTCACACATCCTACCGTTGCTCTGCCTCCGCCACGGAAACCAGCCACCACTGAGAACAGAAATGAACAGCACTCACTGAGCCACTCAAAAGCTACATTTCATATATATATATATATATATATATACACACATGAACTTCTGACCTTCATTAGAAAGCTCACACACAGCTACAGAGACGACCTGCAGGTAGGAAACCACCCCAAATTGGGCTCCATGCAGGTGAGGCCAAGGATCCAGCAGCAACTGTCCCTATTGTGGGGCTAATCAGCATTGTTACCAGCACTGAACCTAAAATGTCCGTGGTTACTGTAATACCAGTATCTTCAGTACAGAAAATCCTTCCCGGCTTTGCTCTGCCATACGGGAATAGTTAATGCAAGCAGGAGCTGAGCTGCTGTAACCACCCTGTGTGCCTTTAATGAACAGAAAAAACAAGGTAGCTGGACATCATCTGACACATTTTAGCCTTAGATTTGCATTATCTTGCACCTTGGCCTCTTTCTAAATAGCTCCTGTAGTTCAAATACAACCTACCCAAAGCAAGCTGAAGCCCCAGCCCCACACAGCCCCCCTGCTGTATCCTCAGTGAGAGACAGGACCATGTAGGGGCAGACACTGAATTTCTGGGGAAGAGCCCTCAGACAAAAACAGCCCATCTGCCTCTCCGCTCTCTGGGAGAATGGAGAGTTACCTGTTTAGAAAAACATCTTTTTCATTTCTAAATAATTTTTTAATGCAGATCAACAGGCACCAGCACAGATCCACAAATCCCCACCCTGGTCTCTGCTGTTTCTCTCCTCCCCATGACAGGAGGAGCACAGATCCTTACAGCAGAGGAGCAGTCAGCATCTATTTCCTCTTGATGCTCACCAAGATCATAGAATCACAGAATAGTTTGGGTTGGAAGGGACCTTAAAGACCACCCAGTGCCACCCCCTGCCCTGGGCAGGGACACCTCCCACGAGACCAGGTTGCTCCAAGCCCCGTCCAGCCTGGCCTTGAACACCTCCAGGGATGGGGCAGCCACAGCTTCTCTGGGCAACCTGGGCCAGGGGCTCATCACCCTCACAGCAAAGAATTTCTTCCTCAGATCTCATCTAAATCTCCCCTCTTCCAGTTTAAAACCATTTCCCCTCGTCCTATCGCTACACTCCCTGATCCAGAGTCCCTCCCCAGCTTTCTTGTAGGCCCCCTTCAGGCACTGGAAGGGGCTTGAAGGTCTCCCCGGAGCCTTCTCTTCTCCAGGCTGAAGCCCCCCAACTCTCTCAGCCCGTCCTCACAGAGGGGCTCCAGCCCTCCCAGCATCTCCGTGGACAGCATTTTATTGCCTACAAGAAACTTGAGGGACTTGCTCCTCACCCCAAAAATGAGGATGCAGGATGCCGCACCATCAGGCACAGATTGCTGGTGAGCTTTTGGCAGATGCCACAAGAACCTCGATACCTCATCAGAGTCACGCCATGATTCTAACAGGCGCCAGGGCAGCTTGGCCGGTGTCATCGCTCTAAGAGCTGGGGCTACAACCTGCACGCCCTGACTCCTGAGGCAGTAATTTAAAGATTTCTGAGCCCAACACTACAGGAAAAGCCCCTTTCAGGATCCTCAGCGTGCCAGCACTGATGGGACGCAGCATCTGCAGGCTTAATTTATAAACCAATAAACGATCAGTAGAAGGCTGAGTGAGTCTGAGTCATAGCAACTAATGCACTGCAGTCTTCCTTGCTAAATCACCCCTGTTGACATGAGACCCATTAGGAAAAAGCTGTTATTCATCTCCCAGACACAACTGCAGAGGCAATGTAAGCAATGCTGACTATTGCACACCAGCATGCATGTACAGTCTGCATCCAGCTGCTCTGGAAAAGCTGTTTCTGAAAAGCAGACAGAGCCTCTCAGCCTGAGATAAAAGGACACTGCCTTGGTATTATTTACTCTCCTTGATAATGTCTCCAACTGAGCCAGAATAGGCTCTCTTATTCTAGAAACAAAAAAAAAAAAAAGTATTCACCATGAGATCACTCCAGAACAGCTACTGGCCTTGAAATTCACATCTGATCTTGATCTGAACTCATCTCCAAATCCAGTAATTTACACGCAAAATGACAGGCCAAAATCAAGACCTGTGACAGAGCAGACAATTAGTGCGGGGGACTGAAGGAGGAAAGGCAAGCTGATGGGAGGTGGGGGATGGAAGGCTCATTTTATACCTTTTACATCTGAACAGCAGCCTGCCCTGCTGCAGGGAATTTGCAAATGACACCCACTCCCTGATTTGCAAGTCACATCACCTCTTGATTGGGATCTTGCAAGATGAGACAACCTTATTACAATAGTAAGCACTTTGCCTATCTAGGTACCTCCAGCAAACTCAGCGACTTGGGACGCAAGCCCCCAGCATCAGCCCCAGAAGCAACCAAGCCTCAGTTACAATGATCAGCACAGACTTCCCAAGCTGCTGCTCTGCTCCTGCCAACCATGAGTGTCTCCAGGGGACAAGCGAGAGAACCTCTTGGCTCGCTTCTGCCAAAAGAGGGTGCGTGGACCTTCTCCACCACCGTTCCCATCCTTCTGCTTTATCTACAGGTCTGAAGTGCAAACAGCCCTGTGCTCAGACGACTCACTATCCCTGCATGAAACAAGTCACTTCTTTTGCTGGGTTGGTTTTCTGACAGTTTACCCTTCTGTCCAGAAGTAACCTGGCTGTCACCTCCACGGAGAGGGGGGTGTCAGAGAAGTGCAGGAGCAAGCACAAGGGAAACACAGCAGGAGCACGTGCTTACCAACGCAGAGAGGGAAGAAGAGGAGGCAGGCCCAGCACTTTTCAGCAGTGACCCGATGGCTGGCTCAGCCATGCTGTCTAATTTGCACCCAGGAAAGCATCTTCTCTATCACCATGTTAGAAACCTAAACGTCAAGAACACAATATCTGACCTGTTGCTACCAGAAAGACGCTGTTTAGAGCATTCTCAGGCTATGAGACGCAGGTAACTGCAAACGCAGTCTGCTTAAGTCCAGGTAAACAGATACATATGTGTGCAACTCCTCTCTCTTCTGAACCCCCTGCCAGGCTGCAGAACTCACCAGGTAAACAGCAACGCTGCTCCAAGCCACAGGGCTGCACAAAACCTGTTCTCTGCTCGCCCGAAAGCAGCACAGTAACAAAAGAGGTGCAGGACAGTTGTCAGAGTAACCCAGCGACTTCAGCATTCCCTACTCGCCCAGCCTGAGCCCGGCCGGCTGCTCGCTTCCCTGCCAGGACAACAGCTTCATCCGGGTCTAGGACTCAAGCAATGCAGGCTCCAGCCCTACCTCTCCCAGAGTGTCCCTGTAAGTTTAAGAACCGTTAATTCAATTCTTTGTGCCCTTCACCCCAGCTTACCAAGTGGTAAAAATGCCACTTATGCCCCCAGTAAACAGAGATCTTTCAGAGCCTGTACGAACCACTGCTTCCTCTCGTGGCTTGTTTTTGGCATGGCAGTTAAGGAAACTACAAAGCATGGGAACGGACAAGGCTTTGGCAGATGTTTTTCACAGCCCTGAACCTGCCGTGCCTGACTTTGAAGCACTCCCTCTTCCTCTCAGATCACATTTTCACTGTGCCTGGGTCCCTGGCCAGGAAGCTGCTACCACACACAGAGCTGAAGCAAGACCAGCTTCATGCCTTTATGAGCCAACCTCTGCAAAAAGCATGGGGGCAAAAAAAATCCCACAGCTGTGATAAACTGTGATAAGCAAAGCGAGTCATCTGCAGCAAATCAAAGGGCTAATCTCTGTGCAGCTGGTCTTGGCTGTTTGCTTCCTCCCTCAGTAGTTTTAGCTGAAATGGAAAGTAGCACCAGGATAACTCCTGTGACCCAGGGCTGCACAGGGATCTGGAGCCATGCCTCCTGTGGAACTCAGGGTCAGGAAATGAGGTGCTGTGAACCTACCTGGTGATGTTAGCCCATGCTTATGCTTTTCCCTTGCAGGCTGCAATGGGAGGGATATTAATATTCTCTGATATTATATAAGATAATAATAAGACTCTGCTCTGGTGAAACCCCCCCCTTGCAGCACTGCCTCCAGCTCTGAGGCACCCAACATCAGAAGAACACGGACCTATCAGAGCATATCCAGAGGAGGCCACGGAGGCGCTGTGAGGGCTGGAGAAGGCTCCGGGGAGACCTTCAAGCCCCTTCCAGTCCCTAAAGAGGCTCCAGGAAAGCTGGGGAGGGACTTTTTACAAGGCCATGAAGTGACAGGATGAGGGGAACGGCTTCAAACTGGAAGAGGGGAGATTTAGATGAGATCTGAGGAAGAAATTCTTTGCTGTGAGGGTGGTGAGCCCCTGGCCCAGGTTGCCCAGAGAAGCTGTGGCTGCCCCATCCCTGGAGGTGTTCAGGGCCAGGCTGGATGGGGCTTGGAGCAACCTGGTCTGGTGGGAGGTGTCACTGCCCAGGGCAGGGATGTGGAACCAGATGATCTTTAAGGTCCTTCCAACTTAAACCATTCTATGATTCCATGATTCTCCTTTTGATACTATGTGCATGTTCCCTCAGGTACCACCAGTTCTTCTCCACCAGTCTCCAAGACCCATTTTCTCTTTTGTCCCTCTGAAAACAAAGAGGGACCGGCATGGCCAAGTGCGGTCTTGGTGTTTGCATGTGGGATATTCTTTAGGAGCCGGGCATATGTCTACCAACAGCCCCTCAGGACCACAGCCGCCTTCCACAGCTGCCCAAGGGGACAAACGCGTGTCCTGCGGCAGCAGCCTGGAGCGGGAGGTGAGCGCGGGCCACGCTGGGCACTGGAGGGTGGGCAGAGGCTGGCGTGGGTATTGCAGAGCCACAACCCAGGGAAGGACCACGGGAGAGGCCCCACCTCACCTAGTGGGACTCCAAGAGGAGCTCTCGGATGAGCCATGTGCTGTGTTTGCAGGACCTGACGTGCGACACCATCTCCAGCAATGGAGGCTGGAGCGTGTGTCACTGCCTGCAGCCTCCCCAGGCTGTGCTGTCACGGAGAATCAATACACAGCCCACTCTGGGGCGTGTGCCCCGGGACCCCGCTGAACTAGGCTGGGAACCCCTGGAAAACCTTTCTCGGCTAGTTTGGCTCCCCAGCTGCCTGGGGAGTGGTGACCAGGACCTCACCACCCTGAAGCTGGAGCCCCAAGGCTTCACCCCGGCGGGCGCAGCCACCCCTTCCTGGGGCCGCAAGCTGGGCTTTGCCCTGGCCGCCCTCGGCGGGGGCATGGCGGCCGCCAGCCCCTCCTCTGCCACCTCCCAGCCCGGCTCCCCGCAGCCCCCAGCCTCTCTCACCCCGGCCGGCACCCAGGGACAAGCCCTGGGGCTGTGAGGGACTCACCGTGGGAGGCCGCAGAGACGCTCGGCCCGAGCCGAGGAGGCCGCAGCCTAGGCCTGGCCTGGGACCTCCCGGCGGCAGCCGAAGCCCCGGCCCGGCCCCACCGCGCTCCCCGGCAACCGCCGCTTCCGCCGGGAGGGGCCGCGGCCGGGGCGGGCCCTGCCCGGAGCGGGGCCGGGCCCGGGGGTGCCGCAGCTCGGCCCAGGCCGCGCTGGTTCGGCGGGAGGAGAGGGCGATGCCCCGCAGCCAGGCACGGCACCCCTCCCGCCCGCCCGGGGCTCGCTCCGCAGCCGAGGTTCACCCCCCCGTGCCCTCGCCCTCCCCTTTCCCGGGTTTTGGGGAGGATCCCCCCGGACATCCCTGCCCGGCTGCCGCCCGCGGAGCCTGGGGAAGGAACGGGCTGGGGCCAGCAGACTCCCACATCTGCCACAGCCCTTCCAGGGCCGGCGAAGTCTGTCCAGAGCCCCTCTCTATGTCTGTGCTTACCCTACAGCTTCCAACAGGGCTGGCGCAGGGGATGGAAGCACCCTACTGAGCTAGAAATGTGGGAATGGGCTCCCCAGTATCCAAACATCAATGCATAACTTGGCATACGACCTGGAAGAAAACCCTGAAAGGCAGTTACAGAATGAGTCTTCAGGTATATTTTACTGAAATAGTTTTCTTATTTTTCCTTTCTGTGGTTTTCTTTCCAAGTCAAGCAGCTGAACTTTCATTTTCAGGGATTAATGCGATCTGGAGCATGCTCACCATCAAGCCGAAAGGCCGTAATTTGCAGGGCGAGCGCAGAAGACTCCCTTGGCTTGGTGGCAGCAAAAGCAGCAGAGTGACACCTGCCAGGCTTGCTGTACCAGGAGACCACGGTGTGCGTGGATGTCTTTCACAGAATCATTGAATGTGTTGGGTTGGAAGGGACCTTTAAAGGCCATCTAGTCCAACCCCCCTGCAGTTAGCAGGGACATCTTCAACTAGATCAGGTTGCTCAGAGCCTCATCCAGCCTGGCCTTGAATGTCTCCAGGGATGGGGCCTCCACCCCCTCTCTGGGCAACCTGGGACAGTGTCTCACCACCCTCAGTGTAAAGAACTTCTTCCTAATGGCTAATCTAAATCTGCTCTGCTCTAGTTTAAAATCATTGCCCCTCATCCTATTGCTCCATGCCCTTGCAAACAGTTCCTCCCCAGCTTTCCTGTAGGCCCCCTTCAGGCACTGGAAGGGGCTCTAAGGTCTCCCTGGAGCCTTCTCTTCTCCAGGCTGAACACCCCCAACTCTCTCAGCCTGTCCTCACAGCAGAGGTGCTCCACCCCTTGGATCATCCTCGTGGCCTCTTCTGGACCTATTCCAACAGGTCCATGTCCTTCTTGTGCTGCGGTCTCCAGAGCTGGACACAGAGTACTCCAGGTGGGGTCTCACGAGAACAGAGTAGAGGGGGAGAATCACCTCTCCAGATCTGCTGCCCACGCTTCTTTTGATGCAGCCCAAGGCGCAATTAGCCTTCTGGGCTGCAAGTAGACATTGTTGGCTCATGTCCAGCTTTTCATCCACCAGTACCCCCAAGGCCTTTTCCGCAGGGCTGCTCTCTATCACATCTTTGCCCATAACCACGCTTTTCCCTCATAACGGTACATGTCTGTGCCATTGCTCTGGACCTGGATGGTTAAACAAATTTCAGAGCATTTATTGCTGAGTGGAGGAGACACAGGTGCTGGGGTCAGCCTTTGCCCACTGAGGCACCCCTTTGGGTGCCACATTACTCTCTCCAGGCTGTCAAATGCCATCGTGTTTATAAAGGAGTTGTGCAAGAGCCTGATTCTCCTGCCATGGTACAATGAAGACAGAGACCACTTCTCTGCTCCCAGTCAGCCTCTCCTGAACACTCCAGGGTGCAAAAGGCACACAAAATCCCAGAATTTTCCTGGCTGCTGGGCTTGATGGATGGGACTTGGTGCTGGTCTTTGTAGACCCGTTTGTTGTAGCAGCGTTTGTGGGGAGGGGACCACTGGGATCCCTTGTCCCTGTTGGAGCAGGACCGTCACCAGTGCCAGATCGGGATGGCTGCAGCCGTGTCCTGCAGAGCCCTGCCGTCCCTGAGGATGGAGACTCCCCACCTCCTGGTGACCCCTCCCAGGGCTGCAGCATCCCCTGAACCTCTGTCACCACCATGGCCAGCCACATCGGCCCAGCTCCGCTGCATCCCCCGAGTGCCAGGGAACATCCCCTGGACCCCCTCTGGTTTCTCCACCTCCCTTCTCAGCCAGGAGCCCAGATCTGGAGGGCCTGTTGCCAGCATGTCCCTCATGGGGTTAACGGTCTTCTAGAATCTTCTGCCCAACTGGCACTTTCAAACTATCCCCAGAGCTGAGCCCAGGGGAGGCTGGAAGGGGAGAGGTGGGGAGGACAGGCCCGAAGTGACACCACTCATCCCGTTACCGTGGCTTAAAATGCTCATGGTTGGCTTTTGTGATTTTCAGTGGCCTGTGCCAGTCCACCCCACGCTGCCTTCTGGGCACAGGGCCACTTTGCCGGAGGCCTTGTGGCCGGATGAGGGAAGCTGGCGTGTGTGG
This sequence comes from Fratercula arctica, assembly GCA_947846985.1. Classification (NCBI taxonomy): domain Eukaryota; kingdom Metazoa; phylum Chordata; class Aves; order Charadriiformes; family Alcidae; genus Fratercula; species Fratercula arctica. The sequence goes on from CANTUZ010000007.1 coordinate 22,924,470, forward strand.
GGACCAGTGGTGAGATGCTCAGGGTGGGTAATTGGTGCCTACAGCCTCTCAGGGTTGCAGTTGGCCAGTGGAAATGCTGTTGGATGTCCGTTTAACAGGCAAACTGGAAGGGGAGGCAACGCCAAGGCTTCAGCCAGGGGCTGGGTGCCGGTGGTTGGCTTGAAGGTACAAGGCAGAGGTGCAAGGTGTGCTGGGGCGGTTGGGGTCTTCTGGCAGCTCAGGGTGGGGCGGGAGCTCCAGGACCTGCATCCCTGGGTGTGTCAGGAGAGCTCCTAGGGTTGGCTGCTGTGGAGCACCTCGTGGGGGTCTTGTGTGGGGCAGAGCTCAGCCCCTTCAAAGCTGCCACCTGGGCCTGGTGCTGGGAGGGGGACCCCCACCCCGGCAGCTTGGCAGGGAGAGGCAGCCAGTGCCCATGTCCCTGCAGCGTGGCCATGGCCTGGCCGGGCTGAGCACAGTGCATTGCAGGGAGCCCCTGTGCCAAACCAAACACTCACAGGGATGTTGGTCTGCATGCAGGCCCTGCCAGTGGCCTAGAGCATCTGCCATGTCCGCCCCGGTGCCCGAGGAGGGTCAGCATGGCAGCTGTGAGCCTGGGCACATCCTCACTCAGCTGTCTGCAGCCCTGGAGAACCCGGACATCGAGGCTTTGGAGGTGAAGGGCAATGCCGCGTTGGACATGGGAGTTGTGATGAGCAGAGGCTTCGTTCCCGGGTGCCGTGAGCACGGGACTGTCCTCTGTGCAAGCCTTGTGTGAGAAGAGGGGGTCCCGATGCATGCCAAAATTTGGGGAGGGGGAAGGAATGGGAAAAGCTCCTATCTGCGGAGGGTGGATGTCTCTGGGGCTGGGCCTGCTCCCCAGAAACAAAAGGCATGATGTTACTCCCAGGTCTTTCTCAAGCTGAGAGTAAATGACCCCAAATCATTATCTGCAAGCTTCTAGTTAAGCTGCGTGAAATGGCAGCTGAATAATTTCCAGCCAACTCCTTGTGAAGCGCTTTTCTGCCCTGGTAGCAAGCTTGAGGGTGTCCCCAGCTGCTGCCTGGGGCCTGGTGGTGCCACAGTGGGTGACTGCGGAAACAAGATGTCAACCAGAGCCCCGAGAGGGCCAGTGGGACTCATGGGGCCACCCAGCGCCGTGGTCCCACCCACCATGGGCAGCCACTGCAGCAACAGGGGCTGCTCCCACTCTCCAGCCAGGCAGGCTCACCTCCAAGACCGTGGGGCTATGTTGGTTGTAAACCCCTAATTCCAGGTGGTTACTAATGGCCAGCAAAGGCTCCAAGCCATGGTGGCAGGGCCCAAGAAAAGCGGGCGCGGGGCCTGTCAGGACGGGAGCATCACTGATGAGTGCTGTCCCCCATGTCCACTGCAGTGGGCCAAGGATGGGCAAGGTGTCCTTGTCCGCACCGAGCTGTACGAGGAGGAGATGGGGAAGAACAAAGAGCTCTTCCCGGAGCTGGCAAATCTCGGCTGCGTCGCGGCGCTGCAGGGCTGGCTGCTAGCCTACGGTTTCAAACTCAAGGGGGCAAAGTAAGTCACCAACTCTCCTTTATGAGCCGACATCACGCTGCAGTGCAGCCAGGATCACCGCCCAAGGGGCAGCCACCAGCAAGGCCTGGGTCTGCGTTGCACAAAGGTGAAACAAGGTTGGGAGGAAGGGATGGGCATGGGATGGGAGATATTAGTATCTAGAACTCATGGCTGGACATCGTTCTGTTTTTATTTTGTTGAGAATCGAGGAGCTCAGTTTGTAGTAATTTTGAGAGATGCTTAGAGTTTAAAAGGGCAGATAAACCAGGAAAGTGTGGACAGGGAGAAGTCCAAAGAGTCACAGGGGAAAGGGACATGGCACCTATGGCAGTCCAGTAGCCCAGAGCCATCCATCAGCCACAGTCAGTAGCCACCAGCCGTGTCCAAGTGCAGCCAGGGAGCTGAGCCAGCACAGCCAGCGCAGGAACAGGGAGGTGCTGGCTAGCCCCCAGCACGGCTGCGCCACAGCACTGTGTTATGGTTTGAGAAACCCACAACAATTTGTTGTTGTTTAGACAATTATTCTCTCACCCAATGAGCCCTCCCCACCCAGGAAGGGGAATCGGGGAAAAACAAGGAAACACAAGGGGTGAAATATAAACAGATTTAATAGGATAAGACTAAATAATTAACATTAATAATACTAAAGAACCACTATTGATCCTGATGCCAATATAAAACACACAAGAATTATCCTCAGCCCATCCCATCAGCAGAAGCCATGCTCTCCCCACAGGGACAGCCAATGTGGGAGCCCGAGAGTGCTGCAGCTGTAGGAGGAAGGGAAGGGCTCAGGGCTCCGGCACCAGGGTGCGGAGTGCTCAGGATGACAGCCATCAGGAGAGAGAGAGAGAGCGAGAGCGAGCGAGAGAGAGCGAGAGAGAGAGAACTCCTCAGCAAACTTTCTAATTTATATTGAAAGTGCTGTTCATGGTATGAAATAATCCTGTTGGCAGCTTGGGTCAAGTGCCCGGGTCTCGCTCCTCCTCATCCCTGCACCTGGGGAGCTCAAAAACACTGAGACCTTGAATTCCACATAGCATAGCTGGCTAGAAACTAAATATTTTTACCAATTCAGACACTGGGGTCTTCTAAAAGTGCAGTTATTCCAAGCATTAAGGGAGAAATTAGTACTGCGTTGCTCAAACCAGGACACACAGGCACAGACCGGGGGGAGGGCTGTGCTTGGACATGGCTCCTGTGCCAGGGCATGGAGACACCCAAGGTGCTGCAGGGCTATAGCTCCCCTCATGGCCAGACCCTGAGCTGACCATGCCCCACAGCTGGTTTCTGTCCTGCAGGGTCAATGCACAAGTGCTCCTGTTGCAGCACCCCTATTTCCAGAGGGCACAGCCCACTGCTGAGGAGCTGGGCGCCCTTGGGGGCAATGCTGGCCTCTCTGCCAAGCCGCAGCCGAAAAGGAAGAAAAAGAAACATACGAGGAGGCTGCACCCTCCCCGAGGCACCACGTCCCAGAACACGCTGGGTGAGCGAAGCTGGTGGCTGCAGTGGCACAAGCTGGGCTGGGCTGGCATGGCGGGGGCGTTGGCTGACTTGTCTCAGGAATGACGCAGCTCTAAGGCTGAATCCATGGTACAACAGGGTGGTCCCCAGCCCTTCTGCCTCTCCCAGACATCCCCATGGGTCAGATGGCTCTGCCACTGTTGAGTTTTCAGCTGGGCATGGTGATGCCCAGGCAGGCTCTCCATGGCTCTTCCCTCCAGTTGCTGCTTTGTCTCTGGGATGTGGCCCTGCATCCCTGGCTTTTATCCCACCAGGCAGCCTCAGCTCAAGGGCATGGCTCCCCTCCTGGCAGGGGAGACATTCCTCCTCTGCTCCCAGGGCTGCTGCAGCCCGTGAGCAAAGACCTGGCAGGGAAGGAGTTGTCAGCGTCAGGCTCTTCTTGTACCTCTCCAGGACGATGGCCACGCCTGCGACCCTTGTACCAGTACATCAACTTTGACATGCCGGAGCTGATGCACCCATCAGCAGAAGATGAAGTCCCAGAGCTGGCACAGCTGAGCCAGGTCCCTGCAGCCCCTGGGAGGGCAACAGCTCCGCAGCTGGAGGGTGAGATCCATCAAGGTTTACACAGCTCCTGTATTCCCCAGGGAGCTGACCTTGTCCTGCCAGCAACCTGCTGGTCCCCATAGCTCATCCCCCCAGAAATGGAGGTTTTGCCCAGCCTGCCTCCAAGGAGGTGGCCGGGCTGCTGATGCACTCACTCCTCTTGCAGATACCTGGGCCAGCAGCGCTCCGGTGATCCCAGCCTCTGGAGCAGACGACAAGTCCATGCAGGTTGATATTGATAGGATGCTCAGATATGCAGCTCAGCTGGTGCTACCGCACTTCCCTCAGTATGAATAGCCACACAGCTTCCTGCCTCCTGTTTGACTACTACAGCCTGACCTGCAGGGTGGTGATCAGCACCTGGCCCAGCTGGGGGTTTATTGGGTTTGTATCCTGGTTGCAGAGAACCTGATTTGCCTGGGGGGCGGGCGGAAAAGGCAATTTTTCATTATAAATTGTAGTTGCACATCACTTGGCCTTTGGTAGCATGTGCTGTCATTCCTTCCTCATGTGTAAAAGGCAGGAGACTGGGGACCAGTCTTGACCAGCTGCTGGAGATCACCCCGTGCAGGGGACACAGGAGGGGACGAGCAGCACTAACCAGCAGGTGTTCCAACTACAGCTGCGTTAGAGAGGGATTGCATGGGGGAATCTAGACTTCACGACAGGGATCCACCTCATCCAAAGGAGGGCTCCTTTGGCCACCATCCCACTCTGCCCATGAGGGGCAGCTGGAGGCTGCAGCCAGCCTATGAGAAGCCCGTTTCACCTCTCTGCACGCTTCTGGGGTCAGGTCTCCTGCTCACGCAGGAGTCTTGGCACCCTCCCTCTTCCCCTGGGATCATTTGGGTCTAACTGGAGATGTTTTGTGCTTCCCTCTCCTGCAGAAGGAGCCGTAATTTAGGATTTTCTGCCCAGTACAAGCGTACTGACAAAGGCACAAAGGAAGGTTCTCAGTTCACAGAGGACAGTTTCAAAACAGACCCAAAACTGGCATGAAATAAGCCAGAGCTCTTCTGGATGAATGAAGGCGGTCCAGGTGAGCTCAGGAGACGTTATCTCACCTGCTTTACATAGCACACAGACGTCACATCAGATGCTCAGAGCTACAGCAGGAACACCGGTAAAGGAAGGCTGGCAGAGACACAGCTCTCACTGCTCTACCTGCTAGAGTTGGGAACGGTGAATAAATATCAACCCTTTGCTTTCTTCATCCAGCTGACAGAAGAGATGAGATTGTGCAGAGCACAGGAACAGCCACACTCCTACCCTTTAAAACAGCATGTCAGTAGACTTGTTTCTGTTGAAAGTAAATACCTAAGGGTAAATAGTTGATTTACACACCGAGCAAAGAAAGCGGTCCCATCGATGCTATGCGGATTTTGATTCTTACCAGCAATTTCCATGATGAGTCAGGCTGAAAAATAAAGATCCTGTTAATTACAAAAGTTGACATGGTAAGTCCGAGATAGGCAAGAGGATCCCCAAAACCAGCTACACAACAGCCGCAGTCTGAGGGCAACAGCAAAGAGGTAAGAAATCAATCTTCTGGTGGGACTTAACTTTCCCTGGGTGACAAATGGGTGACACTTGCTAGGACAGCACAGAGCTGCCTCCTGCTTTTTCCAAGCTCCCCAGCTGGCAGCAACAGAGCACAGCCATAGGGAAGGACTCGAGAGGTCCTGAGCCCCAGCTGTCAGCCTCCTGTTCACGTTTATCAGGATGGTTTCAGCTTGACCAAATCAAATGCAAGCACACAGCTGCATAAAGAATGTCCTCAACAAACACAACTTTTTATTTCTGTAGAAAACAAGATATTTTTCAGGAAGAACCAGCTTATGAAACAGCAGTTTGCATGTTAATATACATAAATACACAGGGTTACAATTTAGTGGGAAACATTTAAAAAAAAAGCTTTCAAGTACACAAAATAAATGTAGTAAAATTGGACTATCCCTTATGCATACCTGCCTCAGAGAGAAACATTTCTCATACGGAATGAGCTTCCATCCATGATCTGCCAACAGACCTCTCCACTGGACAAGCTGCAGGAGGGTGCGAGGATGGGCGGGGCCAGAGGGTTAATATCCAGTGTTTGAGAGTAAGAGCAGACTTACCCATGGCAGCTCAGTCCCCATTCTCTCAACTATCAGGATGTGTATAGTGTGACAATTACCTGGCCAGCACGGTAAGAGAGCTGCAAGATGTAGGAAAAACCTCCTGACTTCAATCTTCAGGTCCCCGAGAAGGTTAATGCTGTACAACTTCATTACCCACCACACTGTGGAAATCCTGTGACCCGGGGAGGCATTTATTAACAGTCGCAGAAATGAGAACATGGCACCACAGTCACGGCCCCGGTGCTGCCAGGCAGTAAACGCAATTGATGGACACAGAGCTTACGGAAAAAAAGCTGCTGGATGCAGGCAGCCTCTTGAGTAGAAGGAATAACGTCTACAGGTATGGAAGAATTGCATAAATCATCACAGACTTCCTGAAGATTTTCCTGCCAAGATACTGTCAACAGAGACTCCGTAGCATCATTTAAATAAAATACCAGTTTAACTGAATTTGAAAGAGATTTGCCACGTGCAGGAAACCAAAAGGCCGATCCTTGTGTTACACACTTTAATCCGTTCCTTCTACTTTTTGTCCTATAGGAGCTTAGAGACCTGTTACATCACTAAACTTTTTTATAAAAAAATGTTACAAACCAAGGAGTAAAATTTAATCAGCCTCCAAAAGAGAAGGAAAAGGCATGTGAACAACAGATACTCCCTGATCTTGCTCTACATGCTCTCACGTTAAAATTGTTAAAACAAGCAACCTGTGCAACAGGGGTTGTGTCCCATTTCCAAGCCATGCAATGGCAGAGATCCCACACTTCACCTCAGCTACTGCAAGTGCAAAGGGCAATTCAAGTTTTCCTACCAGTCTCCAAGAGAGAAATTAAATGTTTGCAAAACCAGAAACTTTTAAAACTCTTTAAACAATTTAAATCAGAACACTTTCTATCAGAACATGACATATTTTACACGTTTAAAAAACCAAGGAACTCAGGTTATTAAATAAGGATCTACATATCTTAAAAACAGAGAGGTTTTTTACATTACAGCCAGAAATGTTAATTGTCCTATCTTCCAAAGCAGGAATGTTCATAAGTTATTTCTTTGCAGTGCCTCGCAGAGGTTTTGATTGGCATCTGGTTCCTCGGTCATCACCTCCACAGCCTCCCACTCCCCTGACTTGCTGGATTTCTTGATGGCCTCTACTACACTCTGCATGTACAGACCATCTTCAAAAGAGGCTGCCACCGAGACAGGTTTATGATCCCATGTCCGGCGGTCTTCCTGATCTTGGAAAGACTGCCGCAGTGCTTGCACCATGTACACCATTCCTTTTAGGTAAAGCAGCGGGATGTCTTTAAACCCCATATCCAAAAGGCCCTTGTTGACAGGCAGAGAGTCTGTAAACAGTAGTTCTTCTTGGAGTGCGGTGTTCTTCTGTCCATACAAGTCCATCCCACGAGCTATGAGGCGACCGGTAGATCCAACAATCATGACTTCATGGATGAATGATCCAGGCATGTTGAAGTTGAGAGTCACAGTGCAACAGACACCCTCACTCATTAGCATCTGGAAAAAGCAGAAGTCATCGCTAGTGACGTGGCGGATCCCGCTTATAGCTGTGTTCTGCTTCACAAAAGTCTTGAGCAAACCGTGGACCTTCTCTGCTCTCCTGCTGATGAGGTGAGTTAGGAGGTCGATAATGTAGGTGCCCATTGTATGCAGACCACCTCCCCCCATCAGCTCATCACAGATCCAGTTGTACTTGTGGCTGAGCAGGCTTCCCCCATAAACGCGTACATCGCAGATCATCACATTGCCCACGTAGTGTTCTTCTATCAACTGCTTCATCTTCACAAAGGCAGGCAAGAAACGGAGAACATTGCCAACGATGCTCATCAGCTTGGGGTAATACCTGGCAGCTGTGACCATCCTGAAGGCATCCACAGAGGTAGCAGCTTTCTCACAGATGACATTCTTCCCTATTCCTGCAGCACAAATGACAAAAAAAACTATAGCACGAGCAAAACACGCTCAGATGCCCCAAAGGCTGTCAAGAAGTGGAGGTTTTAAGAGTCAGGCTTTCCTGCTGCAATTTCAAAGGCAAAGGTCTAGGAACTAAAATAGGAACGCCAAGGGAAGCAAGACTCAAGGCTGCTTCCAAGATGCTCCGACTGCAGAGCTGACAAACTCCCACAGAGAGAGGCTCCAAATAAAGAGAGGATTTTTACATCATGAAAGATAAATGGCCAAATGGCATCACATGGTATCAAAACAAGATGCAATTTGCATGTTGTAGCTATAAAATTATTTGAATGCCTGTACAGCCAGAGGAAAAAACCGGTCATGTACCCCGCAGGGAAGAGGTGAGTGGAGATTTGATTTTCATTTTGTATTTCACCATCACTATGAATTTATTATTTTAAATAGATTAACAGAAATGGGACATACAACATAGTTATTGGCCTGTGTACAGAACACAAGAATTAGAAATAATGTTTTGGTTGGTGGATTCTTTTAAAAGCATAGCTAATTGGAAAGCAAAGCAGTTCAGTCTAAATGGACAGCCTGCTAGTACAATTACACTGCAAAGGTGACCGAGTTCCACAGATGAGAGCTGCGCTTGCAAGCTGATCCGCTGCATTTTTATTCCTACTGATGCACTTCACCTTGTGCTCAGCCTGGGCAGTCAATAATTCATTTTTTTTTTAAATTTAAAGCAGAAATCAAGTCATACAAAAGAGCATCCCAGTGCAAGCTTCAACCAAATTCCTACATTCGGTGCTCTGCTGGTATTCCTTCTTCCTCTGCCATTTTCACCCTTTTCTCATGACGTGGCTTTACTTTTCTCATATACATCTATTCTGATACAATACTCATCTAAACATTTTTTCAATGTAACAACCAGGGATACACCTAGTGTCTCCAGATATTAAGTGTTGGTGTCAGACCTGAAGGTTGGTCACATCATACCACAGTTTCTGCCCAAGAACTGCAGGAATCACTGCATGTGGTGGTAGGCACCTCTCTAAAAGCTTCTCCTTACCCAGAAGCAGACTGCGCTCCCTGCTCAGAACAGCTTTTAATCGACTCCCCGATGAGAAGATACCAGCACAAGTGCTTAAATCAGTCTCTCGCACAAGAAGGGAAGCCAGATCCCACACTGCAGCTCCTGCTCTTAGCACTCCACCTCCTGGCTGCACTGAGCAAGCCTTTCAGGAACCGTCCAAGCAGTCCAGGGGCCAGCCAGCTCCTTGGCCAGGGAACTACAGCTAAAGAAAACTCAGAACCTGCATTTCTAATAGACACAAGCAAAATCTGGTCAGAAAATGAGCAGACTATAATTTTTAGTGGTCTCTTTCAAATAAATCCCCTAAATAGATGTGAGTCAACAGAAGCTTTAATGAACAAAGGTCAAACTCCCTGGGGACACCCTGGCTGACCCCTGCTAAGCCCCTATGTCAGGGACCATTTCTGACTTTCCTGTCCCCAATCCTGCTGCCAAGATGAGGCACAACACTCTGTTCAATATTCTGCAGGGCTAGCTGAGTGCCTCTTGAGATGCTTCAACACCTGGCTTACCTGCCTTCTTGTTTAAATGGCACTTATCTCAAGCCAGGTTACAGTAAAATACAAGCAAAAAGAAAAAGCAAAAGGATCATCACAGCATCCTAAGCAGATTGCAGTTCTCCAAGTTCAGCAAAAATAAAAGTGACTCTCGATCCACGTACTCAATAGGGTACAGCTCTGCAGTCACTGCTCTGCCAGTGCCGCTCTCCTCCTTACACAATCCCACCATCCTCCACCATGTATTTGGTGGTATACCCAGCTCAGGGTACAAACCCACCGTGGAAATATTCACTCATCTTGGCTCTTTTTCTGGCAGGTTTTTGCCCCGAGCTGGCTCTCCAAGGAGCCTGACAGTGTCCACACAAAAGCGGCTGGGTCCTGGCAGTGGGGGACCGAGACCAGAGAGGGCCAAGCCAAAGAGACCACTGCTGCCACCCAAGGACAGACATTTCACGCTGGGCGGTTCATCACACCAGGCTCCCTTGTTCTGCCACCCCTGTGCCCACCCTCACCCTGTGTCAGCGCTGTGCTCTCTGTGCCAGCAGAGGCCAAGCCACTGAGGAGCTAAAACTGACTGATGCCTGTTTTGGGGACGGCAGCCAGAGCAGCGCGCCGACAGCTCAGCACAGAGTGCCAGGACGGAGACCTGAGTACACCTTAACATTTCTGGATAATGCTACGGTTGCCCTCAGTGGGACATGCCCCCAGTTGTCCCTAGGCTAACACAGATGGCCATGCAGCAAGAATAAAGGCTGAATCAGAGATGACTACAATGTCCCTCATGTTTTCTGAGACAGAGCAACTTACAACCCTCGTCTTGTTACTATTATTTTTGTAATGAGTAAAGTGAACTTTGTACCATATTGTTTTCCCAAATCACCACTGCAAAATTTTATGTTGAGGTCCCCACCAGCTAGGAGAATCATAGAATCGTTTAGGTTGGAACACACCTTTAAGATCATCGAGTCCAACCATTAACATGAGAGCCACCATGGGGCTCTGGGCCTCCTTGGAGCGCTCTGTAAGCCAGTTCAGCTCGGGAAGCGTCTTTCCAAGCAGGTGGGTTAAATCAGCTCACAGGTATGTCTAAGCCCACAGCTGCACACCTGGGAGGAAAGAGATGGGCCACATCCAAAACTTGCCATACGTTTAGTATTTTACTGTCCTGGTTAATAAAATGCAAGCACAGAAAACTCGCTGCTTTCTCATGCTACCTGGTGGATGCTACCCTGAGCAGTGACAGCAGCTGGGGATGGAAACAGGTCCCAGCAATTGTCAGGATCCCCCAGCCCACTCCTTCCTGCTGGTAGGGAGGGTGCCAGTGTGGGCACAAGGAAAGAGAAGGGGTCCTGCAGCCTGGTGGGGCCTTGGAAGGGGGAGTATGCATGAAAAGATGGGAGAAGTGCAGCCCAAACCTTAAAGAGTCCACTCTCTCTGCGGTCAACATGCATGTGAGCTGGGGCCTCCTCTCTGCCTCAGGCTGGGTGCAAACCAGCAGGCCATGACGACACCGAGGCCACATCTGGCCCACCACTCCATCAAGGAGGTCCTTCATGTCCCAGGAGGCCCACTGAGTAGCCTGGATGGTGAGAGGTGCTGCCACCCTGTGTGCGTGTGGGACAAGCAGGGGCAGCTGTCCACAGGGGTGTCCCTGCAGTGCAGTCAGGAGGGGACTGGCCACGTGCCATGCAGCCTGCCCAGGCAGTGTGAGGAGCAGCTTTCTTACTGTGACAGGTACCATTCACCTCTTCGGTTGTCTCTTTGCCTGGCTATCGTACCCACAGCTGCCCACCCAACACTTCCCATGAACAGCTGAAGTTTCCAGCCTTGCCCATGTTTGCACGAGTTACAATGTTGCCTCAAAATACTAAATGTATTTATCTCATGTAAATGCATCCATTGAACTGAAGCTCCTCTTCTTTACTCCCCTGAATAAAGTCAGATACCTGAGGTTGCACCTAGGAAGATGTACAGCTGGCCGCTGTTGAAGCACACTTTTGTCCACCGTAAGAAGTTGGGAGTGACTGAGGAGTCTTCCCAAATAACCGGCTGCTTCAGACATGCTTGCTTTGGGAACCTCCTAAAGAATGAACGCTCATTCCTAAACACACTCCTTCATTTCATTTCTTGTTTGCCTACAGTTTGAAAAGGCCTCCGTGCTACTGGTGACCGAGACGGGAAGCACGATATGCAATGAGCACTCATAACATGCTTGTTCATCCTGTTTCAAGAACAGGAAATCTGGATCTGTCCCAACACAAAGCAGTGACAGAGCGCTTTCTGACTCCTTCCTTCATAATTAACATATTACATATGTTTTATATAACACATATATAACATATTATATATGTCATATAATTAACATAAGATAACCCCCGTCATGGCAGGGGGGTTGGAACTAGATGATCTTTAAGGTCCCTTCTAAACCGAACCATTCTATGATTCTATATAGGGGCTATAATTTGTAGGGACTCCACAAAATCAGCGGGTCAAGCAATCTACGTTACAAAGATGTCTTAAACGATGTAGTCAACCAGCATAAACCAAGGGAGACAAGTGAAAGGTTCCTCTGTAGCCATTCCACAAGCCATCTTCAGCATCCTGAAGAAATTTTATTCTGAGGACTTTGCATGTTCTGCCTCCCTGAACCCTACCTCATGCACAAACATCCTGTGTTTTACATTCCACTCCAGCCGGTAACTCCGCTCTAGTCTCACCTAATGCAAAGGTGGATGCATTTTAACTGTGGGACATGAACCACAACACAGACATTTTGTGAAATTAATTTAGTTCCTCTGAGATCAAATGAAGCACAAATTTTAGGATAGCTTCTTGCTTTGCCTGTTGCTGAGATAAACCATAAGATTACACTGATTTTAATTTGAATTATCCTCTGGGCTTTGATCTGTTCTGTCTGGTTCATGAACTCCATCCAGTGTTACTGCTTTGTCCCCACCATGCCAAAGTTGTTTATAGATGTGTCAGTAAAAAACTTATGCAAGCAAATTGTACTGCCTGGCAAAACTCGGTCTCTCTCTCCTCTCTGCCAGAAATAAAAATGTAAGCACATTTTTAAATAAAATAAGATGTATAAAAAAAAGTATACAAATAAGTAATAAAAAGTACTTAAAAAGTTCCAACAAACAAAAAAATCCCAACAAAACACACAAGACCATTATCACTACTCCACATCTGATCTTTCCTAAAAACCCAGTCTCTCAGCTAGTAAACACCAATCTGTTATATACAATTCACAGACAATAATTCTGCAATTACAAACATCACTATATCAATCTGAACTTTCAGAGAAAACATACTTTCCATCTTTGGCGCTACCCTGATATTGTGTTCCTTCAGAATGCTCAATCATAGCACGCCATCCAACACTGGCTTAAAATATGTCATGACATACTTGGCAGCAGATCTACAAATACCATCATGACAAACCTAGAAAGCTGAAAGACAAGGTCAGCATCGTATTGGGTCTGAGATGCCTGCATCACTTTGCAGATCAGAACATTTCGGGACAGACAGAAGTGAAGAATAAACTACCCTTCACTCCCTCATCCATTGATTTCCCTAGCCTTTTCAGCTTTCCACTTACCTATACTTGCAGTCAAGCATACATATCACCACTATACTTCTACACCAGCTTTATCTCTCTTCCTCTGGATAATGCCATCTTACAGGTTCACAGCCTTCGAAGAAAGAATCTCAATCCATTTTAGTTAATAATTCACCAGAGAAGGTTCAGTCTTCTCCTTTTAGTCCACTAGACAATCAAGAGCCATGAGAACTTCTGAAACACTTACTACTAGGAAGTGTTTAAAAGGACTTTTAGTCTATTTAAAGAGATAAATTCTAACTTACAATTCAAATATTCAAAAAATCAGAATACTTTAAATTCAAACGACAGTACTCTAATAAGGTAAACAAACAAATCTAACAATGTAAAAAAGAGGAAAAAAAAAAAAAGCCTGAAATCTCTCTCTGCATATCTAAGTGGCATTGCAAATGTTTGTGCAGGGAGTTGTTTACTTCCAAAACAAATTACTGTAGAGCAAAGAGGCTAAGAACAACAAACCACCCTGGCTCACATGGTCTGAGATATTACCCATCCTAAAATTAACTCATGTGGATCTCGTGTAAACACGGTAAAAATATCACGCTTGTTATTTAGAGAATTACATGGAAACTCACACCCATGCTGTACTACATGCGAGGACATTAACACTACAAAGTCACACACTGGAGAATTAAGAAATGTCAGGATGCTTGGGCAGTTGGCTCCCACCTCCCTGCCCAACCAGTCTGGGGTGTCATCCCTTCTCTCCCAGACACCTTCACCCAGCTGGATTCCTACTGCTGTGCCCAACATCTCCTTCTCCCCCTGCATCTGCCCTCCTGCGTTAGACGGAAGGATTCCTCCAGCACCCAGGACCATGCCAGCCTGCTATGAACATGGGTGTCCACAGAGAGCTCCAAGTAGTGGCCAGGGTCACAGCACACTGGCTGAAAGCAGCATCTGCAGAGAATTTAGGTCTTAACTGACAAGATCCTACTGAGTGCATGCAAACATTTTTTCAAAGGCTTTTAACTTCCAAGTTTGGTTTTATTTGTGGGGAAAACAGAAAGCAGAGCTGAACAACTCCCCCACCCCAGGCAAATCTCAGATCCCTATTGCAGAACGTGGGGAGATTTGAAATGAGTTAGGCAACTTAAGTTGTTCGGGGTTTTTTGTTTGGTTGGGTTTTTTTGGGTTTTGTGGTTTTTTGGTTTTTTTAAGTGGGCATAAAAAACATTTTGCCCCCTCATCATCATCCCTGAAACAACTCATTTTTATTAAGATCTCCCCACCATTAGTTCAGTCTGAAGAAGACGTGGGATATTTTAGCCCAATTTGTTCAAGATTTGCAAAGCTATAAGCAATTATAAATAGTATTTCTACAAAAAATTCTAGGTAACCTTTCTCACAGGTGGCGCTACCAATTCCACACAAAACCTTTAGCACCGTATTCGCATGTTGGTGCAACCAGCATCATGCTGGGGTAACAGCTTCAAATTTCAATCTGCCAATGAGCTACAGATTTTTGGTCCAACTCCAAAGATAAAAAGGTACCTAGAGCCTTCACAGCAATTTGTCGAGTTAGAGGTGGAGGGATATTGATGCAAACCAAATCTACGTCCTGGTGCAGCAAGACATCGTCAGTCCGACTCGTGTAGAAGGAGATGTTCATTTCCTCTGCCAGCTGTTTGGCTTCCTCCTCTGTCTTCCCCCAAAGCGCTTCAATGGAGAAGCCCTCTGCTCTCAGCAGGGGTACCAGTACCCGGGCGGTGCTGCCAGTTCCAAACACACCCACTCCAGGAAGCATTTTCATTCTGCATTCATTCAAGCATCAGAGTCTACACACAGGCCTTCGACAAAATGTTCAGCTCCTCAGCTTTCCGTTCCATCCACAGCTCCTAAAACGTGAAAAGCTACAAGTCAATACCAACAAAAGGCATATTTTGACATCAAATGTACCTAGCCTAAATGCTAGCTGCTATCCTTCATACGGCATTCAAATTTTTCAGAGTCTCATGAAAAAAAAAAACAACCAAGCAAAAAACCAACACCCCCAAAACTAGCAATCCTTAGAGAAATAGCATTAAGGGACAAGTCAAACAATCCCATTATAGAATAATGGTAAGAAAGCAGCTTGACAAAGTCATGAGCATCTCCTGAGCTTCAAAACTCAGCACACACATACAGAAACACACACAAGCATCTGGGACAAATCACAGATGGCGAGGCACAAACTTGGAGCGACAGAAAGCACCAAGGGGATAGGATGTAGAGTCTCTGGCACCGGCGGTAAAAGCAGTGCTGCTATAGTTGTGATGATGGAAGTCTCTAAATGAGATAAGGGTTTGTGAGATGAGGTAGTATCTTTTATTAGACCGACTGAGATAGCTAGAAATAACAGGCAAGCTTTTGGGCACATAAATCTTTCTTCCAAATTAAATACATAAACTGAAAACAACTACTTGAGGCTTAACAATTTTATGGCAAGTAGTTAAGCCACTGCAGAGAACATCTAGAAAATATGTCCTGTGGGGAAACCTGCATTCACTGAGCTTGCTTAGCCTGGGGAGGAGAAGGACACAAGGAGAGGTAATGTCAGTGCTAAATACACAGAAAACTGCTCTCAGAAAGGAAAAGGGCACTCCTCTAAGTCCATTGTGGGTAGTTAGAAGTTTTACTTAACTCGGGACAGTTAAAAATATCTCCTCCTGCCCATGTCACTTAATCTCCAGGGATGCAGGGTTTTGCACAGAATTATCATATTCCCTACACACAAACATCTGGTTAAGTCCCACTTCTTTTGTTCTGTTAAGTAATTCCTGGTAAATTAATGCCTTTGGGTCCCTACTTGCCAGTTTGTCTTAGAACTGCTTCTGGCCACAACTGGCTGAACCGCTTTTAGCATTCACTTGAGCACTAAATTCGAGGAGAGATGTTAGAAGTCCTCAATCTGTGACACTGCAGCAACCGATGAGCTGGCTTTTGTTCTGTGCCTTTTTGAATTCTTATTTACTACACCCCACTGTTGACCTTTTTTGAACAATTTTTTTTTTTAGAAATAAAAATTTTTCATTTTTTTCTTCATTTTATAAACATGACAAATTCAGTTTTCTTTAGAAGCTTATGAAAAGGCAAAGACCATGTTGCAAAGAGAACTGGTACCAACACCAGATCAACACCTTTGGAAAAAATCCCCACAAGCAACAAGAATCACGATCTATTTTGGAAAGTGATGGTCACACATCTCCCCATCCTAAAATATGCTAAGTTACAACGTGTGAAAGCAAATCCCAACACAGCACCAGGAAGCCCTAGCATGTAAGTCAAACTACCCACAGTGCAAATACTTTGTATGCTATCGGCATTTTCTTAGTCTGGGGGTGCCTACACTGACCAGCATAACAAAACTGCAATCCCAACTGAATTTCTAGGTATTTTTGTGGTATAGACACTAAATTAGGAAACAGAAACAGCAGCACTTGTGAATATTTTGCAAAACACACACAAATGTTTACAGATGCTATAAAACACCTCCTGAATTATTTACTTAATTAATTCAGTATGTTTTTTGCTTGTTCTGTGTGATGTTAGATTTGCAGTGATACAGTCACGGTCTGTCTCCATAAACAAGAACCAAGTTCATTTGAAATTTAATTCACCCCTTTTTATCCGACATTTAGCAAAACACTCAGATAAGGATGATATCAAAAGGATCTTGAAAATATTTACTATTCTAAGTAAAAGGGTAATTTACTGGCAGAAAGATGGCTTGCATTCAGGCTTCTTTTCTATAAATGATCAAAACAAAAATAAAGTCTTGCAGCTGGAGGGACAGTAAGTATAACTGGTAAAGTCCCCACACATCTATATTTGG
This sequence comes from Fratercula arctica, assembly GCA_947846985.1. Taxonomy (NCBI): domain Eukaryota; kingdom Metazoa; phylum Chordata; class Aves; order Charadriiformes; family Alcidae; genus Fratercula; species Fratercula arctica. The sequence continues at coordinate 22,941,145 of CANTUZ010000007.1, forward strand.
CAGTTTACACATTGGAAGAAGAAAAACTGCTTGTGGTAAAAAGAGCATCATCTTTTTTTGAACAGACACAAGCTAAGCAAGGTAAAATACAGACAAGGTGAGTGTGGGCCCGCTTGCACCAGATCACAAAAGATATTCTCAATGTCATCAAAATTACACAACATGACAAAAGTTTAGAAAAGGTTGAATTCTTTGAAAAATGCTACTCGGAGCACACTGTAACATGTGCAATAGGAGATTCCTGCCACTCAAGATAAGTTGATCTCTGTAACACTCACTCATTTTAAGTTTTACTTTTTTCTGTTTCCCGTCCAACTGTCTCTTAAAAATCCCAGTCAGATGGAATTAATTTTAAACTCACTTCTTCCCAAAACCTAATGCGCTGCTGTCAGTGTCACTAGCAGCTATCAGCACAAACCCACAAAAGCTAGTGATTTACTACCATGGAGACCAACTCCTGATGATAGAAGAACTTAAGGACACCAGCTCACCAGTGGTACCAGAACAATCAATTGGCCAACCCAGCCTCAGCAATGACTTCTAGCAAGGCAGCCACGCTCTCAGGGTACGAAGGCATGGCTTGCACGGTTACAGGGCCCAGTACAGGTTACTTGAGACCCCCCCAAATAATGCAGCCAGTGGGCTCTGCAGAGTGGCACTGACCAGAGGGTACACTTCTCTTCCCTCATCTGAGGGCCACTGCAACCTCTTACTCCCCCTCCAGTCTTTCACGGACTGGGAAGTCCTGGTTTGTGAGGACAATCACGCTTGCATGGATGTGGATGCTGGAGGGCAGCAAAACCACAGTTATTTGCACAGGGCAAGTCACAGAGCGTATGTGGCACAGGCAGAATCAGAGCAAATGCTGAAAGAGCTGTAACGGGAGGTTCAACAAGAGCTTTTGAAAAGGGGCACATATTGGTACCCGCTGCCCCGCACGCACACCTTGCAGACATGCTCAAGTGCTGGTAGATGTGGCCAGCCTAGACCACCCTGGGGAAGCAATCTAAAAACCCACTGTATCAGAATGCAGCTACAGCTGAGGAGAGAGGCAGCTGTAATTAACAGTCTACTAAGGTTGAACAGAGGCCCCAGAAGAACAGCACTGTGCCATCGCAGAAATCCCCAGAGCACCGTTCTCTGGAGCTCTACATGCATTTCTGATACTTCTCTAAGGGGGGTGAAAAAAAGCAGAACTGGACAAGATGCAGACAAAGGCGATCAAAAGCATACAACATCTTCTACATAAGCATGACCTAAGCAAGCAAAGATTCCCCAGTCTGGAAAAGATGCGACTGAGAAGGATGTCACAGAAGGTAATAAAGTCATAAGTGGCTCAGGATGGAGAAAGACCAATTTTTCAGTGTTTCTCTCAATGCAAGAACAAATTAAATGGAGCTCAGAAAAGGCAGGATCAAAACAATCTGAAGAAGGTGATTCCTCACACCAAACTTTGGTAAGCTGTGAAATGCCTTGCCACAGGATGTTGTGGACATTAACCATTTACAAGGAGTCAAGAGAGACTAGACAAGTTCAAGGAATCCACTGATGGTCACTGTAAATATGCATTAGTCACATCCAGCACAAGAAGTAGCTGAGCTGAAAACTACTGAAAACTAAATTCAGCAGAGCACGGAAATGGCTGTAAGAAAGAAATTCCTGAAACTGCGATCAACACCAGCTTAGAATTAGGTAAAATTTCTACATATTCACTCTAGCAGCAAGCAAGCCTCAAGCCTTCAAACAAGCCTCACCAAATTAGTTACATAAATCATGAAAAGCCTTTTATAAGGCAATCTTTCAGAAATTAAAATCCTCCTGCATGATCAATCCTCTGGTGATCAAACACTGGAATGTGGAATACTTTTCTGAGGATCCTCTCACAGAAACACCAAAAGGCAGGGCTTTTATCTGGAAGTGAAAACCAGACTGAAAGAAGTATCTCACATGTCAGGAGATACAAATAAATCACCTTTTTAGAGAGATTAAATAATCAATGCCTGCAACATCATTCTGAACTTAAATTTTCAAATAGAGGCACTTCAAGCTTCTTAATCTTGTTGTTAGCTGCCATTCCTTTTTGTGATGACAAAACATTTCTATTCTTGTTGAATTTCATGGTAATTTTGAAGTCCCATCCTACAGTGACAGAAAGGAGCTGTTTGACTCTTGGGATACAGAGCAACAAGCATTTGTGTGACTCAATGCAACGAAAAACCTTACAATTCCTACAGGATTCAATTCAGTTCCCCACTGAAGCAGTCAGGGAGCTCAGGAGGCGAAAGTCTCAAACAATATATGTTACAGTCAAGAACTACGGCACCCAGAAACCTTTGTGGACCATTACAGATAGTAGTAAAAAGTAATAAAAGAACAACAGCGTGTATTCAGAAATACGCTTGTCAGTATAACACCGGCTTTGCAGGAGAAAGAAATTCATGCTTCTCCAACTCATTCTAAAAAGTTCCACTTTGGTTCCAAGGAAGGTGAGGCACATGGTGGAGGAGCACACCAGCAACAGGGGCACTGTTTTCAGCCAGGTGGTCATTGCAGTTGAGTTTGCAAAGGAAAGACAAGTAACAAGGGCTGCACAAGTAATAAAGTTGTTACTGGCTGTGACATCCTCATGGGTATTAAGGTTGCATGAGAATCTTTGACAAAATCTACGTAGGAACTACTCAGATTTTCACTTTGCATTAAGGGTCTTGCACCAGTGACACTGATGCACTGCAGAGACCTCCTGTGAAAACAGATGCTGCCACAGAACCGTCAGTCAGTTCTGCAAGGACCCCAGCAGAGGTGACTGAAATGCTGGTAGAGACTGCAGCCATCATGCTGGAAACCAGCAAGATCTCTGCAGGAACAGAGCTGTGGAACTTCACTGGTCCACCCTGAGAAACTGGAGGTCACCTCATACAAGAGGTCATTTTTTCCTGTCAAACTGTTCATCCAGCCTCCTGGCACACGCATACCTGAAGCTCTGAACCACGGTTCACGTGCACGTGGTTCATGTGTCGATCTCAAAGAGACAGACATGCTTTTTTTACTAAACGTGCTTTTAACTCCTTGCAGGCAGGTTGTGTGATAACCCATGAATCCAAAGCCTCGAGCAACTCCCACCACACCTCAAGACAAGACCGGCGCAGTGCTCTGTCCTTCCTGGTCCGGATGCTCAACAGCCAAGGCCCGTTTCTGGCACACTGCTTCCTGCAGGTACCGCCCGAGGTCAAAGGCGCTGGCAAGGGATGCTAGGGACAACAGCAGCTGGAAAATCATGAAACCAAGACGGCCCTCACACTATCACTGTGCTGCGAAGCTCCGGGCAGGGTCATGGCAGCCCTAGGTGTGCCTCTGGTGTGGCCCACAGTGCTCTCTGCTGACCGGGGGTGCAGGGCTCGGGCTGCTGTTCTTTGTGCGTGGGTCCCTCACGGGACCGGACCAGGCAGAGCCTCCTCCCTCCCTTCACCTCACCGCAGGGGGCTGGACCGGGCTCGGCTCGGCTCACGTCACGACGCCGGCCCGCACCGAAGCAGTCCCCCCGGTCCCCTTCCCAGCCGCGCCTAGCACGGCGGCCTCGGCCAGGGACGCTCTCCCCTGGCTGCCAAAGCGGCGCCGGACCGGGAGGAGGATGGCCCCGAGCTGCCCTTACCTGCCGCCGGCCGGCGGAGCGGCCGCCACCGCCCCCCGCGCATCCTCCCGCCGGGCGCGCTCCCGCGGCGCCCGCCCGCACGCCCTCTCGCTCGCGGCGCGGCCCCGCCCGGCCCCGCCCGCGCAGGCGTGGCAGCTCCGCACCTTCACTGGGTAGCGGCTTCCAAAATGGCACCCCTCGGAGCGGCTTCGCCCGCCGTGTGGAGGACGGCCTATCCCTCGGCCGGACACGGGCAAAGGGGCAGGCCTTCGGCCGATGGACAGCGCCGGCAGCCAGTAGAAGATCGGCACGGCGTGTCGTCATCAGCTCGATGCGCTCCTGGAAGGATAATGTGGTCCCTCCTGCGCCGCCTCAGCACTGACCCGTCCCCCCGGTACTGGGGTCCCAGTACTGGGCCCGGCGCCCGGGATCCCCTGGCGCCCCCGTCTCTGCTCTGCCCGGGGCATCCCCAGTGCCCCGAGCCGCTCCCGCTCAGCTCCGTGTCCGCCAGGTCCGGGGGCCTTTCCAGGGGTGCTTGGGCTGAGGGCGTCGCCGAGGTGTGCTGCGGTCCAGTGCCTGCCTGGCCCAGAGCAGCGCGACACCCAAAGAGCCCCTCTGCAGCCGCCATGCTCCATTGATCTCATCGATGCTTGTCAATATCTAAAGGGCGGGTGGCAAGGGGATGGGGTCAGGCTCTTCTCAGTGGTGCCCAGTGACAGGACAAAGGACAATGGGCACAAGCTGGAACATGGAAATTCCACCGAAACATGAGGAGGTACTTCTTTGCTTTGAGGGTGGCAGAGCCCTGGCACAGGCTGCCCAGAGAGGTGGTGGAGTCTCTGTCTCTGGAGACATTCCAAACCCGCCTGGACGCGTTCCTGTGCCACCTGCTGTGGGTGACCCTACTCTGGCAGGGGGTTGGACTGGATGATCTCCAGAGGTCCCTTCCAACCCTACCATTCTGTGATTCTGTGAAGACAGCCCCTCTCCTATCACTGCTCCTCATCCTCTCCCTGCATCGCACAGGAGGCTCCTCACTGGCTCACAACAGGCTGCACGGTGCTGCAGAAGTCAGGAGAGGAAGCCCTCGGTGGCAGGACATCAGGCAGGAGCTCCTGAGCACCTTTTGCGTTTCCCTGGTTCACGGAAAGGGAGCAGGGAGCTGCTGCGAAATTCTGCAGCCTCCGTCTTGCTTTATATATTGCGTAAAGCATGGTGTATCTGCCTGACAATACAGGGCACCCTGTGTTATTAACAGTATTATAATTTCCTGCTCTCCTTTCTCCTTTGCAGAGAGCATCATGAAATGTTGCCATGGAGCTGGAAGGAGCTCTGGAAGGAGAGGAGCTCTGTGGAGTCAGCAGTAGGCAAGATGTTAACTTTCAGTCCCATCAGCACCGCAGCTGGGAAGGCCGGGGAAACACTGCCCACTGGAGAAGGTCTTGCTGAGCCCTGGTCCCCGTTGAGATGCATGCAGGTCCATGAGGGAGGAGGAGGTTGAGATGGAAAGGGAAGGGCTCATGGTTTTTGCTATCACTGACTTGTTCTTACTGAGCTCTGTAACGGTCTTTCTGTTGCCCCCTCACTCCTTAATTGGAATGTAGAAAATTATCCTAATGGAGTGGAAAATCCAACTTGGTATGGGCAATCTAGGTAAGACTTGTACTTATGTGCAGTACTCATGGAGCAGGTTGGCTCCTGTCCATCTTCTGCACCAGAAACTTTGGAAGATAACTGCTGGTGTTGCCTGCTCCAGGATCCTTGGTGCCAACATCTCTGAGATGGGGGGAGAGTGTGAAGGAGTTCACCTTGTGGCCAGTCGGCTTCATCAGTGCTAGCGAACGTGAGAACGAGAATACAAATGAAAGGGAAGGAAACAACAAGTATGCAGCATTGTGCAATCATGACGCAAGAGGAGAGGAAGACTCAAGCACAAAGAGGAACTGAACATCAGAAGGAGCATGGGAAGAGATGAATAAGTCCGGAGGGGAGGGCCTCTTGCTTGTCATTCGTGTGGATCTTATACCACGTGAATTTCATTTTATGACCCTCTTGTCAGCAAATATGTTGCTGTTTTCCCATATGGGTTGTTTCCCAGATGAGAGCTCAGCTGTGCTTCAGCCAGGAGGTTACACTGGCTGGTGGAGAAGAGCTCCAGTGAACACCCTTTCCCCGAGGAGATGCGCCAGGCTGGTCTGTGCGTGGCTGGCACAGGAGTCCAAGGGAGACCTGAGGTGCAGAGAGGTGCAACCAAAGCCAAGTGTCTAGGACTCTGTCCTCTCCCTGGCAGAGATGCCCATGGAGCACCCCATCCCCACAGGGCAGGAGTTGGGACTAGGGTGCTCACAGCCAGAGCAGGGGGCTGGGGGCTGCAGGTGCCCCTGCCTGGCTGGGGCTTGTACATCCCATGCGTAAGCAACCAGAAAGCTCTGACCAAACCCATCACCATGTCAAACCTCAGCAGTCTTTGGTGTTTGGGGGCCGTCAGGGTGTGTGGATCCCAGCCCAGCCTCAGCTAGCACGCCGGACAGGGCAGACATCACCCTGTCACCCCACTGTGATGGCAGCATCGCTTTTTCCAAGGGGTCTGTTCCCTGGTGTAAAACAAAGAGGATGGGGGTGGCACGGGGAGGCAGCACTATAGGAAACTGCAGAAGCCCTTTCCCCATGCCAGTGATGAGGAGCTCCTGGGCTGCGACCTAAAATACTGGGAAAAGGCCATCAGTGGTGCTCAGCTGCATTGTTTGGGTCTGTCTCAGGGCCAAGGGCACGTGGCCAGGATGAAACTGCAGGAGGAATCAAGCAACAAAGAGAGATGATAAAAATCAGGCTGAAGCAAGAGAAGGGGAAGAAAGGGGAAGCCTGCGAATGCAGAGGGAACTGCCTGGCTGAGCGGTGAGGAGGCGAGCTCCCGGCAGGGCTACAGCTGGCCCTGGCTGAGCAGTGACCCTCGCTCTGCCAGGAGAGACGAGGACCTCCTAGCCAGTCCCACTGGGCATCCAGCATTATCACCGTGAGGCTATCGGGAAGACAGCATGGAGTTCTGGCTGGCTGGTGGCTTTCCGCCCCTGCTGCTCCTCGCCTGGCTGCCTGATGGTGAGTCTCCCCTCACCTCTGCTCTGAACTCTTCCCTCTTTGTATATGCCTGCAGGAGGTTTGGGACATGGCGGCTACTGCTTTTTCCTCTCCTCTTGCAGCATTTAACCCTGCTTCTGCATCAGCACCTCGCCCCGTGCCTTGCAGAGGGGTCCCCTCCTGCAAATGCCTGTGCCCAGGCTGTGGGCTCTGCCCATGGGGACCCAATTTCAGGTGCCAGGGCTTTGAACTAGCATTGCCTTCAGCAGCAGGGAGAGAAAACAGTCGGGACAGGGGAAAAAAAGCAGAGATGCTTATAAGCCTGACAACTGCGAAGGGGGTCAGCTTTACATGGAGGACATGGATGTTCCTTAACACAAACCCAACCCTCCATGGTTGTTTTTTTCTGCAGGACTCACTCACCAGATTTCATCCACGATCAATGTGTCAGTAGCGTTAGATGTTGTCTTGAAGTGTCTGCTCCAGACAGGCTCGAATGGCATCGCTGGGGAGGTAAACTGTTTTAATACCACCCAAAACAATGGAGAAAAGCTGAACAAAGATGGTGTGGAGATGCAAAACAGTTCTTTCCAGCTCATCTTCACCGGTGTGAACAAAGCACGTACAGGAACATACGCATGCAGGATGGAGAACACAAAGAACATGTCTGAGAACGGATGTTCTGAACAGAACAAGGATGGTAAGAGACACAAGCCCACCAACACCCACAAGAACAGAGAGAAAGGACTGAGGAAGGAAGAGGAGAAAGGGAAGAGAGGGAGGACTCTGCTGAGAAGGTGTAAAGTGACTTCAGCTCAGAGGTTCAGGAGCGACTCTGAAGTACTCCAGAGTAATTATTAGGGGATGGGATGAAGCCAGAGATGCTGTGGGGGATCTACTACATGTTTTTTTTATTCTCTAGGGCTGACCATTTCCCCACAGCTAGTCCCCCAGTCCCACCTCACACTCCATGAAATAAATGATGGAACCTGAGCCTGTGGCCTCAGTGGCACATCCTGCTTGGGTGCCAGAAGACCCTCCAGGAGGAGGAGGTATCTTCCTCCTGATCCTCCCCTGTTTTCAATCCCTTCTGAGACAGAGCAATGCTTGTGTGCTGCACTGTGTTGGGTAGCACTAACGAATGTGCAACATTCCAACATTCAACGTTGAGGAACGTTTAAGCAGCCGGATTTGGAAAAGAGCCTCAGCTGCTGGAGGAGAGGACAGTTGAGGGCATATGACCCATGCAAGATCATAGATATGACTTACATTTCACTTACCACTTATATCTTTTTTTCTTCTGGGGACAGCCAGCCAGCCAGAAGAGTCAGACATCACCGTGGAGTGCAGGTTCAAGATTTGGTTGGAGAATCTCACAGTGAAGTGGTACGAACCTGCAGGTCTGGAGGTGGGGAATCAAATCAACACCACAGCTGTGGGAGAAAACTGTACCAATCTCAGCAGTCCCAGAGTGTCTGCAGCCAGCATGGGAATCTGTGACTGTAGAGTGTCCATCACAAGGTTAAACTTGACAGGCGCTGGAAGTAACATGCAAGGTACAGTTCCCAGTAAGTGGCACCACTTCCATTTTCGTGGGGGTTGATGAGCAGGCAGAGGAGGATGCTGTGATGAATGCTCCCTGCAGTACCCCCATGCACCATTTCCCCTGAAAGCATCCTGGGCACTGGAGGGGCTGACCCAGTGCAGCTCTTTTGGCAGATGCATCCCACCATGGAACTGCTTGGCCATTGGGTCCTTAAAATAGGGCCTGCCGCATACTCCAGCTGCAGCACATCAGCTGAGGTGGCTGGAGGTGCGCAGGCAGGGGCGCAACAGCTGGGGCTGTGGGGTCCAGGTCCTTGCCCCAAAGCAGAGTGGGGAGCAGGGTGTCCTCTGCCTCTGGGCAGCCCCTCACTTGTGGTTCTGTCTTCCAGGCTGTGACCCTGGGGGAGCTCAGATCAATGTCACTGAGAAGGGCACCTGGCTGCAAGGGTGGGGTGCAGGAGGGGTCCTTGAGGAGAAAGAGGAGCACCAAGGGGAAAAACACATCCTGATGTTTTCCCATGACTAGGTGGGAGCTGCTGGCAAACATGTAGGCACTGGTCAAGACTGGTCAAGACATCACAAGACTGTGATGCTGGAAAGGCAGTCTGATGCTCCAGCCACCCCCATGTCTGAGTTTGGATGAGTTCAGATGAGTTTTTGAAGACCGTTCCCTGCAAGATTTTGTCATCACCCCAGGGCTGTGGGGGCTGTGGGTTTTTCGGGGTCTGGAAGCCTAGGCTTGGAAAAGAACCGCCCCCTCCCAAAAGAGGCAATGGCAGCATGCATCCCTGCACGGTGGGATGGTGGCTCATGAGTGTCTCTGTGATGTTTGTGTGTGCAGGACTCAAGTTTCTGCTGTCTATCCTCTTCGGCTTAGCGGTCGGGACACTTCTTTACATGCCAATAATTGGCATTCTGCTGTGGCAGTGCAGAAAGAACAGAAAAGGTAAGGCTGAACCCATGCCGAGTCTCTGTCTCCTGTGGGAGCTGGTTGGAATCTCCTCCTCCCTCACCTGCTGATCTGGACAAGCCCAGGCTTCGGAGATGTCCATCTTCAATATCCTACTGCTCCTGCTCACTTGGTGTTCCCTGCATGAGTCTGTTCTGGACAAGCTGTCCTGGGGTGGGGAGAAGGTTTACCCCCTCCCTTCCCTCTGGCCACTTACTGGTGAGAGCCCAGTTATGGCAGAAGCCATGGTGCAAGTGAAACAGGTCTTGTGCATCACCACATTTCCAAAAGTGTCCAGCTCAGAGCTCTTCTCCAGCCCCTCCAAGGGCTTTTAAATCCTTGCTAACCTCTCCTGCCCCTTGGCCATCTTCAGAGCCAGCCAGCTGCAGAGCCCCATCCTCTCCTCTAACAAAAGCAGGACCAATGCAGATGTTTTCTTCATTTAAAATAATGATCTTTATTATTATTTTAACTACTATTTAAACTATGTTTTCTTTTTCAGGAAAGTTCATAAGCATGCAAGTGGCGGAGGGGGATCAGCTCAGCACGGTAAGCCAGGGAGGGCTTCACATGTATCGTTTCCTTCTCTCTGCAAAAAAAATCCCACTGGCTGTTGAATACCCGTTTAAAGGATTTCAGAGTAAAATCAGCTTTGCTTTCTGAAAATGTGGTCCTAAACACTTATTAATTCCTTCTAAATAGGGGCTTACAAGCTTCTGAATAGGTGGCACCTCTGAGCAAGCTGGATAATACTTGGGCAGTGCAAATAGTTGTGCCAGTGGAAAATAATTAGCAGGGGAGATGCAGAAGGGAAAGCCAGGGCTCTACTCATTGCTTTCTCCCTTGCAGGCAGCCCCAGTGACGGGGACTGAGGACCTGACCTATGCTAATCTGAAGTTTGAAAAGAAGGAGACAAAACCCACCTCCTCTGACGTCATTTACACCAAGATCAAACCACTGCAACAAAAGCAGAGTGGTGGGGATGCCGGTGATGCCAAGGCAGAGGTGGATGTCTCCCCTGAGGGAGAGGGCAAATGAAGGAGAAGGGAGGGACGAGCAGCTTATTCTACGCTTGTCGGGGTCATCATCCCCAAAAACTAGGTGTTAACTCATATGGAAGTGCAATCTTGGCAATTAAAGCCACCTATTTACCCCCAAGTGGCTGCACCACTGTGCTTTATGTTCCCCTGGAAGAAGCCATCTATTGTGGTGAGGACAGGGCTCTTCCAGCTGTTTTTCCTCTTGCCTTCCTGCAGCCCCAAGTACCACCAAGCCTCAGCAACTCTTTTCATGGTCTCTGGTCACTGACAGGCTCTTCTAGCAACTTGCTTGGTATTTCAGTGATGTCACCATGTACTGTGTGGCCGCCATGGTCCAGGAAGCACTTGGTGTCCCCTTGGTGCTGGACATGCTGGGTGGGGTGGCCATGAGAAGCTCCTCTTGGCACTGGAAAAGTCCTGGAGCAATTGTCTGGATTTTCTCTAGAGCAGGCACCTGCTGTGATGTGGGCTGACCTTGCTTTGGTTCACTTGCTCAAAACACAAGGAGCAAGGATGAACGGCATCATTTGCTTTGCAGAGGTGCAATGTGAGTGCTGCTGCAGTGATCTACGTGCATCTGCTTCATGCCAGGAGTGGACGGGAGTCCTCAAGCACGTAGAGCTTTCCTGTAATATGTTTTAAAAAGAAAAGAAAATAAAAGGTGATGGTTTTGCCCTCAGTGTTTCCAGTTCTGTACTGCTGATGGAGACTCAGCTGAAGTCCGGCAGGAATAGTCAGCAAGGCCTGGAGACTTTCTGATTTCTCCACTCGGTCCAGTTTCAGAGCAGCTACCTGTGGGAGACATCCCCAAAGCGGTGGCGGTGGAGCTCCAGGTGTCCTGGGGGCAGACCTTAGGTCACGCACGGCCAGAAAAACACAGGCAAGGGCTACAGAAAGGGAAAAATTGAGGAAAAAACCCTCATCATTTGAGGGGAGCAAACAGTGGAAAAGGGGGTGGGATGTGAGGGTCAAAGTGTTAAACTGGGGAGGCTCACAGAGGCATCAAGGTTGCTGGGGGATGCTGCCCAGGGATACAGAGCAGAACCAGGCTCCACCAAACTGCGGGACATCCTCACTAGCCTCCTCCTGGGTACCTGCAACCATGGAGGAGGAGCGGGTGGAGGAGAATCCCTAGGGCTGCCCCAGCTTGGAGAGGGAAGACCTAAGTTAAACGGGCAGGTACGAACCTTCCTGGAGGAAGAATTGGGGTTTAACAAAGATGTGTCAGGTCTCCTCCTGGCCACAGAAAGGAAGCAAGATGGAGGGTCTTCAGAACATCTCACTTCCCATCACTCCTTGGGGTCTATTTCCAACCTACGTGCCTGGAAGTCCGTTTTGACCTGCAGACACTGCTCAGCCATGGCTCCATCCTCATGGCAAGGAGACCCATCGCTTGTGCTTGGGTGGAATGCAAGGGCAGCCAGCCCACCGCCTCCTGGCATGCTGCTGGGGCAGCCAGGGAGGCTGGCGTGGGGCAGAAGTTGAACAAGGGATCAGTGGGGGTTCTGCTGGCCACCTTTGGGTCAACAGCCAGCTGAATATGAGCCAGCAGTGTGCCCAGGTGGCCAAGAAGGCCAACAGCATCCTGGCCTGTATCAGCAATAGTGTGCCCAGCAGGACTGGGGCAGTGACTGTCCCCCTGTACTGGGCACTGGTGAGGCCCCACCTCAAGAACTGTGTCCAGGTTTGGGCCCCTCACTACAAGAGGGACATTGAGGTGCTGGAGCGAGTCCAGAGAATGGCAATGGAGCTGGTGAGGGGTCTGGAGCACAAGTCTGGTGAGGAGCAGCTGAGGGAGCTGGGGGTGTTCAGCCTGGAGAAAAGAAGGCTGAGGGGAGACCTTCTCACTCTCTGCAACTCCCTGAAAGTAGGGTGTAGCCAGGGGGGTCGGTCTCTTCTCCCAAGGAACAGGCGATGGAACAAGAGGAAATGGCCTCAAGTTGCACTAGGGGAGGTTTAGGATGGATATTAGGAAAAATTTTTACACTGAAAGGGTGATTAAGCATTGGAACAGACTGCCCAGGGAAGGGGCTGAGTCACCATCCCCAGAGGTATTTAAAAGATGAGCAGACGTGGTGCTGAGGGACATGGGTTAGTGATGGGCTTGGCAGTGCTACATTAACAATTGAACTCAATGATCTTCAGGGTCTTTTCCAACCAAAATGATTCTATGATTCTCTCAGCCAGGCTGGGTGGCCCTTGGGCACATCCCTCCTCATGTTCCTACAGCATGAAATGACCAATGTTGCTATTTTAAGGAGAAAAGCGTTAAAAAAAAGCCAACTTCAACTAAGAGGTAGTGCTCGTGACTCCAAGAAGAGCTGAGCAGGACATCTGAGACTTGTATTGAAACCCTTGGCAGCCAGTTATCCCTTACAGAGGCAAGAGGGGAAGCTTCAGAGGAGGCAAATACAGCTGCAGAGTTCTTCAGCATACCACTGACTAATAAAGAAAGCCACGAGGAAGGAAAAACACAAAGGACATGAGTGGAATGACATGATCACAAAATGCAGATGCAAAATTGGAAAGCTAAGGTACAATATGAGTTAGAACAAAAAAGGTCTGTGAAAGGCTCTGCATTTGCACAACTGCCTTAAAAGAAACAGGAAGGAAAAGTTTGGCCCATTGCTTCACCACAGAAGTCATTCAGTGATGAGGTGGAGAAAGCTGGGACGTTCATAGTGCTGCTTTTGCATTCTCCCTTATGCCCAAGGTTAGTGGGGATCAGATCTGGGATAACTCCTTTAACAAGGAACCAGGAAAGAAGCCATGAAATAGCTTTGGAGCAGTTACATGAGTGAGCAAGAGGTGAAGAAATGCAACTGGGGCTGCTTAAGGAACTAGCTGAGACAATCTCTCAAGATCTCAGTGGCTTTTGCAAGCGTGGGCAGGAAGGCTGGGGACATCTACCCATCAGTGATTTTTTAAAAGGTGAAGCAGTATGGCCAGACCTGAGCCTCTGAATTTCAGTTCTCAGAAAGATCCTATCACAAGTGCTTAAGGAAGTGCATGAAGATAAAGCAGTAATAAACACAATGCCCTCCTTGCCCCAAATGCATACGTGCCACCTCCGTACAAACAGAGGTCCCCATGTGTGTGCTCAAGGCAGGTTGGCTAGACGTCCATGATGGGTTTCCGTGCCAGGAGCACGGAGGGTGTCCTCGCTGCCCCACAAGCTCTGCTCACCACATGGAGGAAGTCTGAGTCAGGTGGAGAAGCAAAAGTAAAAATGCTGCTTCTCCCAGTTTGGGGTGTTTTTAGGGCAGAATCGTTGCAGCAGGCACCCAGGGAGAGCATGGAGGCACCACTCAACCTCATAAGACGGGTAGCAGGGGGTGCAGCCAGGAGGTTTCTGCAGATTCCCAGGAGCTGCTGCCTAAAGTGGTCCCTAAGCTTCACGCCCAATGTAATGGTGATGTTGGGCGCTGGTGGAGAACTCCTCAGTGCTGCAGTCACTGACAGCCCAGCTCCTACATGGTCCTCAGCTGAACCTCCTGCAGAACAAAAGGTCTCGAGCAAAGCTGTAGCTGTGCTGAAGCACACAGGAGATGCTTGGCCTCCATCGTGCTCCCTGCCTGGTGGAAGAGCAGCAGGAATCCACATGGGAAAGAACAGGAACGTGACGTGGGTCACAGTGGGAAAACCCAGAAAGATCAAAGAGAAAAAGAAAAAATAAGGCAAGGAGCAGAAGAGGAGGAATGGGGAAGGGCAGGGGTGAGGGTGGTAGAGGAGGAGGACTGTGGTATAGTTGGATGGCATGAAAAAGAGAAGGAGAGAGGCCAGCAAAGAGAGAAGAGATAACAGAAGAGAATTAGGGAAAGAAGAACAAAAAGAGAGAGGTGGAAGGAAGAGGAGTGGAGAAAGAGTGACCAGAAGAGTCAGAAGGGGAAGACACTGAGGGAGGAAAATGGCTTAGGGTGAGGAAGGCACCGACCTCGCTTTGCTGTGGGAAAAGGAGCAGTTAATTCATCGGGTGATTTCTGCTGGTGAGCTCATTGGACTTTAATGCCTCCAAAGCTCTCAGAGATGTCTGGACCTGGCCCAAGGAGAGGTTTATTTCCTGCTCTGCAGAGGGCACATCCCTCCCTGTCTCGCAGAGCATCTCCTCCTCATCCAGGAGACCCAATTTCTCCAGCAAGGAAGGTTACAAGCAGGCATCGCGTTTATTTAAGAGCAAAGCAGCGCATGTAAAGCAAGCTGCAAAGGAGCAGCCAAAGGCTTCCTGGTCTTTGCACCGATGGGCCTCTGAAGGCCACAGACGTTGCCAGGCTTTTCCCAGCAGGAGAAAAAGCAGCAGCTTGGATTCATGGGGAGGAAAGCAAATGAGCACACCAGTGCTGAGCTCCACGGCTCGTCGTGCCTCCCCAAGCCAAAGCCATGCAAGGGGACATCCTGATGTTGAGGGATATTAGTTGTTTAGCATAGATAAGTAAGTTTTAATTAGAATAAATTACTTAGTATTATAATACAGTGTGATCTGTGGTATTTGCTTAGCTTTACTTAGCATAAGTAGCTAGATTTGCTAAAGCTTGTAGGCTACAATAGAGTTATTTTTCGAAGTAATTTTTTAGTCTTAATTGATTCAGTCTTTTAGTATGGGGAAGGTGTTCATATCACGCTCATGTTTTGGTAGTGTTTCTCCCAAGTCTGGGACTCTTCAGCTCTCCATGTTCTGCCAGCAAGTGCTGGTGCACAAGGAGCGTAAACCAGAAGACACGGAGGCTCCAACCCTCGGCTGAAACTGCAAATCAACCATGTTAAGAGCCTGCCTGCCTGGGCACAGGAAAAGAATCCAATGAGATGTTAGAAGACCCCAGACCAAAAATCAGCGTTGGACTAAAAGGACAGCGCATGAAGGGCACGTGAGGGGTGGGTGTGTGGATCACAAGGGTATCATTGCCCAGGATTTCTTTGCTCAGGGTCCCTCTCTCTGGAGGCACCCAGCCCAGGCTGTCCTTGCTGCTATACCTTTCAATTAAATTAATTATTTTATAAAATCTGCTGCCTCAGACTCTGCTGCAGGAAACCTAGGGTGGAGCCTGAAGGAGGAGGAAGCGCGCCTGAGAGCAAGCGTGTGTGCGCGACACCATGAATGGTGTGTGGCTGCTCAGGCAGCGGCTCCTCCTTTAACATGGGGTGCGAGTACGGAGGCAGGGGTAGATGCACTGGGGTGTTTCTCCATGACTGGTTCCCTAAAGCTTCTCCTGAACAGACTCCAGGGTAAAACAGGACATTCAAAGGATGCCAAGAGAGGCAGGAGGAAAAGGGTGAAAAACACTGCCGATCTCATCTGTCAAGAGGAACAAGAGGAACGGGCGCTCAGCTCCATGACGCAGCGCTTGGCCAGGTCCGTGGCACAAAGGGTTGCATCTCGCAGCCCCCTGGAAAATTGGGGCAATTCACTCGGTTCCATTTTTATTGCTGTGGAGGGTTGGGGGAGCCTCCCTGATTATTTTAATCCCCCTTTTGGTAAATTGGACTATTTCTATGTCCCAAAGACAACGCTCAGCAGGACTGGTTCCAGTGGTGCAGGGAGAAGCCGACAGCACTGGGCTCTGCTGCGTGCTGGGGTTCACAGAAATGGTGGGACGAGGACCAGGCGATCTTGAGCAGGCGCAGCTACTGGAGGGAGGGAGTGGAGCAGGGAGAAGCCGACAGCACTGGGCTCTGCTGCGTGCTGGGGTCCACAGAAATGGTGGGACGAGGACCAGGCGATCTTGAGCAGGCGCAGCTACTGGAGGGAGGCAGTGGAGCAGAAAAGCTGGCAAAAAAACCCTTGGACATGGCTGGAAGTGGGAAACAGCCTGTCCAGAGCAACTGGCTGGGAGAGGCACATGCATTCCCCTGCACCAGGGCCTTTCCCACTCCCTGGTAACTCCTGTGTAAAACCTGGTTGCACCCAGGACCTGCATTCATCAAGTTGGACAGCTTTCTGTGCTTCTGCAGCTGGAAAAAAACCCAGTCCATTGTCTTTGTGCTGCACAAGTGGAAATAGGAAGAGGTGAGGTGAGGGAATTCCTATGGTGGCAGTTCTGGACTGAATCCTGCACCCTTGGCCCCTCTTGTCTAGATGTCACAGCCCGAAATTCCGTCCTGCTGCAGGTGGGATCCCCCAGGCTGCCCCAGCCCCTGCCTTGGAGGAGGAACAATGGGGAGGATGAGGCTGCCAATGGGAAGGGAAGAATGGACGTACAGCCACCAAGAGGGAGACCAGCAGACACTCGTCCTTGCAGTGCCCAGCCCTTGCGTGCCCTGTTTGCCTGCAGTGCTGTAAAACTGCTCCGAGGCAGCCATGCAGAGGGGATGCTTTCAGGGGGTGATGGATGATGCAGTCCCCCAAAAGAAACAGGAGGAGACAAAGAAGCAGGTCCACAACTGGAACGATGGAAGACAGTCAATGGCCTGAACCGCGTTTACCGAGTTCAGTTTATCCTCCTTCAGTTTGTCCTTTTAGCCGCCTTCCCACCATCCCAGCTGCAAGGGAGGGAGATGCCAAGCTCTTCTCCTTGGGATCCAGTGATAGGACACATGGGAATGGTTCAGAGCTGCGCCAGGAGAGGTTCAGACCGGACATCAGGAAGCATTTCTTTACTGAAAGGGTGGTCAAACACCAGAAAAGGCTTCCAGAACAGGTCAATGCCCCAAGATGTCAGTGTTTAAAAGGCATCTGGACAATGCCCTTAACAACACGCTTTATCTTGGTCAGCCCTGAAGTGGTCAGGCAGTTGGACCAGATGATCATTGTAGGTCCCTTCTAACTGAAATACCCTGTTCTACCCTAGGCACAGCCTCAGCCTGCTCACCCCCTAGAGACAAGTGCCACCTCCCAGGCGCAGGGTGGGTGGCCAGGGGCAGGAGGAGGGGCGGGCAGGCAGGGCAGCTGGAGGTTGTAGCAGACAAGGGAAGGGGTCTTAAGGGACAAATACTTCTCAAACCCAGCCTGACAGGAGCATATCCCCACCCAGCTGATGCTCCACTGTCAAAGTGTCATCCTTTGAGGGCCTCTCCCACAGCAAGAGTAACAAAACTTAAAGAGAACAAGATTATACAGCCTTAACCATCATTAACTGAATTCATCAGTATCTCAAAGTGCTTCCAGCTTGTTTAAATTCCAGATGAGTGAATCACTGTAAAACAAAAGCTTCTGCTGCTGCCTCCTCCCTCTCTTATCTTATTTACTCCTGAAAGGAAAGCAGAGTTCAGGTTAAGGGCTGCCTTTATCAGGGACCCTTCACATGGAGACATGCAGAGATCTGATGTTCTGCTGCCAGCGAGGCTGAAAACAGGCAGTAAAACCCCAAAAGAGGCTTTTACCCATTTCCTTAGGTCACAACCAGGAGTGCTAACATATTTGTTGAACAGGAGGTTTATCTCAAGATTTGCATCTCCTTGGGAGTTCTTCTCACTGACAACGGAGGCAGGAAGGGGTCTGGGAAAGCCAGGCTCTTGCTGGAGGGCAGCTGTCCCTCTACATACAATGTCTTGGAGGTCTCTGTTGCCCCCAGTCCCTTGTATTCCCTTCTGGGTCTCAGGTAACACTGCAGTGCCTGCCCCTGGATCCACAAAGGGTGCTCCTTTCTGTCAGACTGTCTGACTCCCTCCTTTCTGTCCCTGCAGGCCGCCTTCTCCATATTCAATCAGGAGAAAGCTTCTTTCTGAAATCTAGACCAAATAAAAAAGTTAATCTAGGCAGCTTGATTCTGTTCTTTCCAGTGGGCATCATGTATTCGAGCCATGTTTTCAGTGGAACAATTTATGGAGAAATCCAAGATGCAACCCAACATTTAAACAGTTCAAGAAATCACCGAGACGCTCAGTAAAAGGAGAGACGCACTTAGAACGTCACTAATACCAGTCTTCAAACAAACACATTACTATTGGTCACTTTTATTTCAAGAACAGAACAGCCTTTTATGCCAGCTCCCTCCACAAGTTCAGTGCGTAACTCCAGTAGCACAACGAGCAGTCACATCCTGTAGAGCAAGAGCTCCAAACAAAGCAATCCCCGCCGAGACACTGGCTTTGGGTTTTCCTCCTCTCCCTCCCTGGGTGAGAAGCCTGGCACAGAACGTGAACACCTCCCTCATCCTGCATCTGCGCAGATGCCCCACCAGCACCAATTACACAAATAAAGAAAGAGTAGTCAGTATCTCAGGGAGCGGGACCAGACCATGACCACAGATCCTCTAGAAATTAAGTTATTGCTATGTTCTTACTTATTGGACACTGCAGGTAACTCACTTGGTAACCACCAAGAGGGGTGAAAGTCTCAGATTGCACTTGTTTTATCAGCTCGTGTTGGACAGAAAGGTGTGGGAGGACAAGACAGACATTGTTTAATCTGCTCCCTGCCCTAAGGCCAGGAGTTTTCTCAGTGGGACTGAATCTTTGCCATTTTGATGGAAAGAGGTGGGGGCAGGGGATGTCATGGGCTGGCTCCCAAAACACTTGGAAATTCATCATGCCTGCCAGATTTCACCAATGAGTAGGCTGCTAAGTGTAGACTGCTAAGTGCATTCACTGCTCCTGACTTGCAACAGGAGCTGCTAAGCCACCTTCACGTGGTAAGGAAATGCAGCTTCAAATTTCAGAGAGAGCAGGGGCCCAGTGTCACCTTGAAAGCTGAGCCAGAGCTGCTGATTCATCTGGGAAAACCAGGGCAAATTGGAGCTGTACTACAGGGGCATGGGGAAGCACCCGCCCTGCCACAAGCACATGAGGTCAACCTGGTGCTTGATTCTACTTCCCTCTGCTGGTGGGACATGCTGTGACGGCCAGCGTCCCAGTATCAAGTCAAGCCAGCTAAGACAAGGCGTAATGTGAAGTCTAATACATACGAGACCACTTGTCACCAAAGATTATCAGGGAGCCCAAGGCTGATTACAAGCAATGAGCTCACAGCAGCATCAGTGCCCACAATATCCCTCCCCACAAGGAGTATTGGCCAGAGAGCATGAGTTTGAGAGGATGAGGAGGACTGCAGGAAGAACTTCAGACTGATGGAAAAGCAGAGGGGTCCTTCACAGGACATCCAGAGGCATCTTCGTTAGGCATCATGCAGCTGGTTCTCTTTCAGGAGAATCTTCTCCCCAGGCTTAAAGGCGGGCATCCCCAGGTAAGGGCAGCTGGCACAGCGGAACGCATCCCCCAGGTAGCACTGGCAACAGGAAGAAAAGCACCTTCTGTAATCAGGGGCAACTTTCAGTTCTCTCCCCCTGTGATATGGTTTTTCCAGCTTAAGAGGTGACACGCTCCTCAACATATATCAGCACAGAAACCGCTTCCCTTCTACCCCATCTCAACACGTGTGGTTAGCGCGGTTAGCAGAGCTGTGCAGGCCACTGTGCTCACATGGAAGAAGTGAGTTTCTCCCCAGCCGGTGCGCCTGGGCACAGCTGCAAGCTGGGCTTGAGCAGCTCCCTAACCACCACAAGGTCCCCTTGCGCTCCCGTAAGGTGATCTTCCCGGGGCAGATCACCACTTAGCGTGTGAGCAGGGAGGCAAAGGTTTGCTGTTCAGACTCCTACAAGGGCAGCACTTGCACTGGAACAGACAGCACACACTGGTACAGAGCGTGTGGGCACAGGGCAACAGGCTGAAGCTCTGCAGAAGCTGCACAAGCAGTGTTTGGAAGCAGTAAGCCAGCTTAAGGAGCAGTCACTAAAGAACAGAGTTCTTAGACACAAATCATCTACTGCAAACCACAGTATAGAAACAAAAGACTATTTACATTTCCACAGGCAGATTTGGGCTGTGAGCTCTTCTTCTCCTGTTCCAGCTCTTCAGCCAGGCCACATGTGCTGCAGAAAAATAGAGAAGTCACCTGCATCTTGCATCTTCCTGCTTAAAGGTTATAAGTCACCAACACTTGTTCCAGCCCTACTCACACACAACAGCCCTCACTCTGTCACACAACCCAGCTGACTCTGGGACTCTCACGCTCTTCACTTTGTTCTTCAACACCATGGTTGGTATAACAAGTGCTGAAACACTCCTTGAGTTTAAACTGAGTGGGAAATGACTCTACAGCACTTGTTGTGTGTGCTAGTTCTCCTTGAAATCTGAGAAACCAGGGGTTTAGCCAAGGCTGCGTGAACTGTGTCTCCACCTTCAAGACTGTTGATTGTACCAGTGTGGTAACTTGTAGTAGTTTTGGTGTGGCTAGTCAAGTCTCATTGTACTTGGATTTACATTCAAATAGTTAAGATAAGAAAGGACACCAACCAAGAGAATTACGCTCTGAAGAACAGCAAAGGGTCTACAATCTTTTTTAAAATCCATACAACTCTAAGGGTTTAATGTTACAGCTCAAAGGTTCACCGATATGCTAATCCCAGCACTGACCAGTTCTTGCAGGCTTTCTTTTTGCCCATTTCTTTGCAGGACAGAGCTCTGAGGGATGACGGATCTGGCTTTTTCAAATCCTCCGAATCCAACAGCTCATCAGAGTCCAAAAGATCCTGAAAACATACCATGGAAAATAACATGCAGGAAACTGATTTGTCAGTAGGAAGTGACATTGCTGTGTTATGTTTGAAGAAATGGTGCTATCTGTAGCACCAGCATGAAAGTGCTGCCACTGTGCTCTCTTATCCTTGTCTCCTCTCCACCCTCACCACACCTCTGGCCTCTCAAGACCTCACATAGTAGACAAGATATTTTGCCCTGGGGACGCTTTTCTACCTCTTAAGTTGTAAAGCTTCCCAAGAGGCATGACTGAAACTATTTAGAGTAGGAAAAAGAGGAGAGACAAGGAACAGCAGCAAAGCCTCACAAACGAGACCAGATACCATCTCTTCATCGTTCATGTCATTGGCAGAGAGCGTCCACAGCTTGGCAGTGGCTGGGTCCACAGAGGGTTTTCCTGGAGCCAAAACAAAGGAAGAAATAGTAGGTACTCCAGCCTTTATGCCATGTACTCCCAACAGAGTTCAAACAACTTTGGGAAGTCCCACTTCACAAGTTTTTACTATAGGATTCCCTATGCTGGAGCTGTCTCCCTATTCAGATGCCTGTCACCCGAGAAGCAAGCAATCCAGACATTTAGCACGCACGACTCCTTACCTGAAGGACCAGGTTGCTTGGCAAAGGAAAGTTTGAGCTGACTTGAGGACCCCACTTCAAAATTGGGCTTCTTGCCTTCTATCTGGACAATGAGAAGGTCATTGCCTTGGTAACCCAAATGTTCTCGGACCGACTGGGCCTCCTCTGGGGTCAATGCTTCCTTTTGCAGCTGCAATGTAAGATTTTAGGTTAACCTCATGCAAAACCCCTTATTTCAGCACCCAGTCCAACATTCCAGTGAACACAGACAACCGGTATTTTCAATCTTAAAGAAAAACACTACCTTTGCAGGAACTAAAGTTTGTGTCAGGCGGTGTCTGCGCACATTTACAGTAAACCAGGGTAGCGAAACACCTTGTCACCCAGCAAGTCCCCAGGAATCACCATCAGTACGAGGCAGTTTCTGGAAGCAGTTAGTACATACGTACCTCCTTCACTTCTATGAAACCAGAGAGAGTCAGAGCTGTGGGGAGTTTGGCTGCTGTCTTGATTCTGCTGTTGTTTCCTGGAAGACATGAAAGCAGGAAGTAGGAGGAGGAAGAACAAGAATAGAGGTCACGGAGAAACCAGGAAGATTAAGAGCTTTAGAAGGAAGTACTCAAGACAAACCTCTGCTTTAAAATGGAGCCCTTTCCAGTTGACAGCAGGAACAAACCAGAAAGAGGGTAAGCAGCTTGCTTATGAAAATAACAGCCTGGGGTCACAAAGCTGTTCCAGCTCCAGATCTGTTCTGTATATGCCAAAACCTTCCTTAATTCAATTTACACCCACCAAAAAAAGGAAACCCACCCAAAAACCCAAACAACAACATACCCCAAAATATTTTCACATACTGAAGTGAACAACTCATCATGAAGTTTTCAAAATATGGTCTCCTAAATGAACAATACATTTAGAAATACAACATTCAAGAGCCTTGTTCTCATAGGCAAAAGCTACTACAATCACTGTAAATCAAAACCTCATCACAGGCTTCTTCTCTTGGGCACAGGATTGTGCCAAACAGAATCCATTCGCCCTCTCTCACTAGTCCCACTTCTAGTTTATTCCAAGTCCACCAAATGCCAGCCTATCAGATGTGACTTTGGAAAAAAGAAACCTCATCTACTCCAGACTTTGCATGTTCTTTGTTCTGTCCCAGGAATCTTCCCCCCGTCCCTAAGGTACCACTTGCACCTCAGAGCCACTGCCAGCTTCAAAGCATTGGCAAATCTTTCCAAGCTGAAGAAGGTGTTTCTGCTGCCCCTTACACCACCATTTTCAGTGCTGTAGATTGTGCCAACGGGAACACCATCAGCATAGGTGCTTCTGTTCTTATCAGGTGGCATATTATTTCCCACTTCCAGGCTGAACCAGCTCCCTATGCCAGCAAGGTTTGAACGCAGGTCAAGTATAAGACAGAGAAGTAACCTTGTGTTCATCACCTTGTGTGCTCCTCCAGCTGTCCCATGGCAGGTGCTCTGGGTTTACTCTTAAAGCTTAGTCCAAACGCTTCTACCTTTTCTGGATAACTATCTCTCACTTGGCTTCTGAGACAGTGTTTCTATCAGCATTTGTCACCTGTTTTTAAAATAACTTCAGAAGCACAACATCTGCAACTATTTAACATTACACACCCTAGGAGAAGACCACTGTCCACTGAGCTTTTCAACGTAGTTTAGGAACAAGCCTATCCAGCACTTTTTATAGAAGGAGAGTGACTGCAAACATCTCTGATGGCTACCAGTCAAAACACGGGATAAAAACCTTGCTATTCAGGTTAGTGTGTCAGTAGAATGAAAAATCTATGAACATCAGTCAGGGTTCCTGTCCTTTCCATTTCAGCCTAATCCTCACAAGAATTGGTGTGTTGCCATGAAAGCAAAGCCAATGTGTATTCTCTCACCTGACTCTGTAGCCACTGGTTCTTTCAGGAGGACACGGCCCCCCGGCTTAAGTATCCGAGCTATTTCTGCCAGTACCTCTGCACTGTGCTGCGCAGTACTGCCTGGTACCACACCAGAGAGAATTACATCGAAACTGGACTCCCTGTGAGCGGCTGAAAAGAAAAACAGAGGAAGATGGTACAACTTTAGACATACACACACAGAGCTTTGCCCAATACACCTGTCCCACCTCCCTCCTCATCTCTCATGCTTGCGTACAACAGCAATAACTGATTAAAGACACCAGTCACAGGGTATATCACTTTATTTGCCCTACTGCCAGCAGTAAGAGCAGTAGGTGCTATTGTTGTTCTGAATGCTGACTTACAAACCAGGGAAGATGTCAGCTCACACAACAGAAGCATCCTCTCCCTCTAAACAATCAAATAGTGAAAAATTAAGCTCATTCTTACACTGAGACAGTTGGTTAACATTTTCCACAGAGACACGATTATCAGCTCCCACTAGCGCCTGAATTTTATCCACCAAATCCTTCAGGGCTTCAACCGGTGAGGAGCTGTCCCAGACGATGGCCACGCGCTGGCCTGGTGTGACTCCGTACTCCCCCATTTCTGCAGCAGCAGCAAACCTGACAGCGGCAGAGAGAGGAAGGGTAAGTGCCAAGCACTGCATGGACCTCTGTGGACTGTTACTTAATCACAGAGCATCAGCTTGTTTTAATAAATGTGGATTATTTTCTGGAGACAGGCAGCACAGAGCTCCCACAGGTTGAGCATTAATGTGACATTATGAAATAGCTACACTTAAAGGCATAATTCAGTTTCTTTCCAGTTCAGAGACTAGTTTTGCAGGTAGACTGCAAGTCGTGCTAAAAAAAACCCAAACAATAAAAAAACAACCAAAACCCAAACCAATAAAAACGTACCTGCTTCCTTACAGTTTTGAGTAGAGACATACACAAGATTTCCGAATTTCCAGACTAGTGAGAACTATTTGACATTAAACACTGCCTTGTTTCTCCTACTCAGGACACGACCTAGCAGAGTTTGCTTCCACAGTACATGAGAAGAAAACAAATTCATTTTTGCTATTCCCAGCATTCCAGATTGAGGCTCTCTCAACTCTTATCGTTGGTGGTGCTCGGTGAGCGATTACACAGAGGGAGGAGGGGAACAAAATGTGCAGTGAAGTGACAGTTTTGAGAAACCTGTCTGCACTAATATTTATAAAAGACTGTATTCCTGACAGAGTCCTAAGAAAATCTGCCCTATAGAAGCGTCACAATATACTCAATTGCCTGCAGGCAGGCGTGCAGTCCATCTTGATCCCCAGTTCCTATGGCTCTAAGTGCCACGAACCCCTCTCTCCTGGAAACTGCAAACAAGTTCAGAACAGGATAACCCTGCACCTTGTCTGAGCTACTTGGGTAGGAATTAGCACTAACGCAGCCCACACTGACAAGAAGACGAAGATCTTGGATGTATGCTATAGGTTATAGCATCTCACAGTTGGCCTTGCATGCATATGCAACACAAGCTAAGCAATTATGACAGATAGTAACACTAACAAACACACATATTAATCTCATTAAAAAGTCACCTTTCCCAGGCTGAAAACCGCAGAAGATATACATAAGCGGTATAAACTACATAAATCCAAAGTCACACCTTCCTCTCAGAACAGCAGGCTGCGACCTTTCAAGATGAGTCATAGCCCAAACTACATCAACAGCAACACCAGCCTGCATCAATCCCTTGAAATGCAACGTAAAGAAAGTAGGAAGCTATCTCAAAGTCACCTCAAAGACGTGACATTACGTCTTCCTTCAGTCAAAGTAAAGGCTAGGAGTTACCATCAAAGCATGCAGTCATACTCTTGATGTGATGACAGCGGCGGGGCGGGGAGTGGGTGTGTGTGTGTGTGTGTGTGTGTGTGTGTGAAGATATTTTTCTCCCTCTATATTTTCCAGTAGAAGGCGAAATTTGCACTCTTCTCTATCCCACTGAGGACGATTCCTGCTGGCTGGGATCAGGCCCAAGGGCTGGATCGGGGCAGATACTGGGCTGGGCACGGGGCGGGGGCCTTATCTTAATTTCACACACATTTAACAGTCCCTGAACAGAACTGCCCAAAACAGGGCAAGGAAGGAGCTTTAAACAATATTGAAGGCTGCCAGCTTCAACAGTTTAAAAATCTACTGCATATAGCATGTCAAAACCGGAAATTAAAGCTTTCTGAGCATACCTTGTGATGCACAGCAGGCAACTTCCAGCGGCCCAGGACGTTAGCCCAGGCTGCAGCCAACGACTACGCTGGCCCGACAGCAGATGAATATTTTAAATACATATAGAAAGGGTGGAATAAATCTTTTTAATCACCAAGCCGGGAACGGTTTACAGCGACGAGGAAGAAGATACGTGAAGGAATTTCACACAGGAACCCGAACCCTCCCCCCCGCCTCAGACGAGGCCCCGGGAGAGCCTTTGTAAGGGGGGGAAAAAAGGGGGAATACGGGCTAAGGCGCCTATCGCTCGTGCTCACCTCAGGCCGCCTCTCCTCTCCTCGCCTCTCCTCTCCTCTCCTCTCCTCGCCTCTCCTCTCCTCTCCTCTCCTCGCCTCGCCTCGCCTCGCCTCGCCTCTCCTCTCTCCTCTCCTCTCCCCTCCCCAGCTCGCCCCGTCTCGCGCTGACGCCGTCATCGTCGCGTCATCGCGCTCTGCCCGCTTCCAAGATGGCGGCGGCGGCGGCAGCGGGCGGCCTGCGGCGGGCGGGCTGGCGGCTGTGGCGGGGACGGGCGGGTGAGGGGAGCGGCGGCGGCGTGGGGGGCGCGGGGAGCGCGGCCGGGGCGTGGGGGGAACGCGGCGGTTGTCCGTAGGGTGCGGGACGGGGCCGGGTGGGGCGGGGCCGGCCGAGGCGGGGGAAGGTGAGGTGAAGGGCAGAAGCGGGGCGCCGCTAGTGGGCGACACGGGGTTGCAGGCCTCGACCCGGCTTTCACGGCCTTGGGTCTGGGACGGGGCCGTGAAGCCGGGCTTCGGCCTGCCTGGGGATGCAGCCTGGCCCGTGAAGGGGCTCTCAGGGGTGGGTGAAGGGGACTGTGCAGGGCCTGGTGTGAAGAGAGCCCTTCAGCGGGCCTGGTGCCCAACCAGCCCCTCACACCTCCCTGCTCCGCGCAAGGGAAGCAGAGGGGTGGTTGGGTTTGGTGGTGGTTTGTTTTTTTTTTTTGAAGAGTGAACCATGCAACTCCAGCTTATTAGAAAAAGAAAGCCCCAAACGTCACTGCAGTTCAATGAAAAATTCTCACAGAGTAGCTGTAACTGAAAGCTGCGTTGGCTTTGAGTTGTCTGAGGAACACACATCGTGATCAGCGTGTTGTATCTGTTAAGACTGCTCGCTCTCCAGGCTATTACTTGCCTCTTGCCCCGAGCTCAGGGGTCAGCGCCTTCCTCTAACTCCTCTCCATCAGGGAGCGAGAAAGAGAGAGGGTGTGCTGCAGGGGAGTCAGTGTATGTTTGTGTGCCTGGTTTACAGTCTGAGATTGGGAAACTATTTGCAATACGTGCCATCTGCACTGTTCTCTTCCCCACAAAACATTTTCACGTTACTTTTCATCAGGTCAATGTGAGCTCAGCTGAGAGGGGTGCCTCTCTGAAGTGTAAAAAAAGACTACCTCTACAAATTTGTGTTCTTTTCAGCTCTGTTTACTGCAACTCTCTTCTTCACCCTAATTTTTTGTGCTTCCTCTTGTTGGAAGGAGACATCTGACTCTCTTGGTTTCCCTTTTAGTGGTCAGGTGCCAGCTCTCCCCACCTCACCGTGCTCTCCAGGCCTCAGCCATGCTGAGGAGAGTCTCCAATGAGCAGAAGGAGCCACTGGCATCTTCCTCTCAGCAGCAGTTTGATTTGCATCCAACCAATCACCAGCCTGAACAGCAACCTCAGGGCCCTCACCCCAGGTAACTCACTATCTAGTTCTAGTGCTGTCCTGCTGACAGTGGGATCAGAAGGCTTTGCTTTCCTGAAACTTGCATCTGAAACTTGGAGGCAACGAGATACAGAGTTAATGGAGCTTCAGACTGCAGCAGCTGGAGGGCTGGTTTGCTGTGACAGTGCAAATTCCGCTGTCTGCCGTGGAGACAGGATGGGACTTGCTTTCAAGAGGGAACCTCTCTGGTCTGCAAAGCACAAGCCTTCGCTTCTGGATTTTTGTGTAAATCCACACAAAACATGGACAATATGTTGTCCACGTGCCCATAACTGTAGAGCCCCCATTGGGAATGCTTATATTTTAGTTTTTTTTAAAAGGAGGGGGAATCTGAGGCCAGTTGGTCTCCAGGTAGGCACCTGGATTGAGCCCTCTCTTATTTTTCTCTTCTCCTCTCATGGCAAACATTCGTTAAGAATCATTTTTCTGGAAAGGGAAGGATTTTACAGGAGGAGGTGAGATTTATGCTAAGTGGATCTCAAAGGTTGCCTGCACATAGTGATGGCAGTGAGTGAGTGGCAGAGTCCAGGTTGCTGATGTTTGATGGTGATGTTCCTCTCACTGTAACAATACCTTCTCATAGTTACACTGGCCAGGGCGGCCAGGAGTCTGAGGACTATGAGAGCGAGGAGCAGCTGCAGCATCGAATCCTCACAGCAGCGCTGGAGTTTGTGCCTGAACATGGCTGGACTGCAGAAGCCATTGCAGAGGGAGCCAAGGTATGTGGGGAGAGAAGCAAAGAACCAGTTGAAAACTGGATGGAGCTGAAGTCCAAAGACAGCCGGGCCTGCATGCTTCCCCCACATACTCTTGGGCGATGCACCCTAGTCAGCAAATAGTACTGGGCAGGAATGCATCCCAGCATTATCTGAGAGGGAGAACTCTGTCAGAGTTTAACTAAGGCACAATGTAGTGATCCTAAAGAGAGGAAAACATGTAGAGGAAGAGGTTTGTAATGCAGTGTTGCTTTGTTTAAATTCATATAACTTTGTTTGCAAAATAAATACAATGTATTTCCCAGCTGGATTCTGCTTAGCAGTGTATGACCCAGTCTGTGCTTCTCCCTTCTTCCCTGCAGACCCTGGGTCTCTCTGGTGCTGCTGCAGGGATGTTTCACAGTGATGGCAGTGAACTGATCCTGCACTTTGTGTCTCAGTGCAACACCAAGTTGTCTGAGCTGCTGGAGCAGGAACAAAAACTAGTGCAGCTGGGTGAAGCAGAGTGAGTATTGGGTATGAAAAAACATCTTCCTTGGCAGACTTTGGGGACTGGATAGACAGAGAGGCCACCTGGGACACAGATACTTTAAGCTGAAAAAAAATGTAATTTAGCCAAATAGAACCACCTTCCCAGGTACAGGGTTGGAGCAGAGGTATGAAGGATACATAATACTTTTCCTGTCTATTGCTGAGGCAGGCAAGAGATCGGTCTTTCAGGTTCAGAATTGAGTTTAACTTGGATGTTTTTCATATTTGTATTTTGTTTTTCTCATCCAGGAAGAAGCCTACAGATCAATTCCTGAGAGATGCTGTGCAAGCCAGACTAAGGATGCTGATCCCATATATTGAGAAATGGCCTCAGGTATAAAATGAATATCCAGATGATCTATTTTTTTGTGTGTATTTTGAACACTCTGTGGTTTTCAGTGTAGTCTCTCCACCAGAATAGTTCAAGGCTGTAAATGAAACCCTCCCTGGTTTCAAATGATTCATACCCTTCAAAAGTAGAACACCCTTGGAAAGAGGCAGTTAAAGGTGTCCTTAGAACAACTATTTCTTGCAGTTCCGGAAAGGTAAACATCCATCGTTCACTCCAGCTATCTGGGATCCCCAGGGAATAACCTGTGTCTCTGCTTATCCCTGTGTGCAGTGTCACTGCAAGTCAGGCTCCTTGCCCCATTGTTCTGGTTGCACTGGTGTCATCTGCTGCCTGGAAATGCAGAACTACTGCTTTGTTGCAAGAAGCTGCCTGCCTGGTGTGCAAATGACAAACCCTTGGCAATCTGAGGATAGATCTGTGAACTGAAAGGGCTTTGTGCTTCCAAATTCAGATTTAAGTCTCAAGCCTTTCTTCCCAGGGTGGGAAAGGAGTTGAATTGTGGCCTTGGTAACAAGCAAGGAGTTCCCAGCCTTGGGCTGCAAAGAATCCTGCAATCTGTTGTCCAGAATCACTGCTGGCCTCTGGGCAGCTGAATCCAGCGCTTCTTGCAGAGAGAGAAGACAGGATTCATGTTTTTGTTACAGATTAGCATAATATGTCTTGTGAAGAACGTGGGTGGTTTGTGACTGTCCTGGTGTTGTGTTACTATGTTCAAAGGCTGCAGGATCCCAGTAGGGCCATTATGGCTGGCTGTTATTGGTAGCTGTTTTGAGTTCAAAGTCAAATTCAGAGAAAGGAGAGACTTGACTCCCTGCCCGTAGGGGCACAGCACAATTGTGAGTCAGCTCAGCCTGTGTTGTGTTTCCATGCCTGGAGAGGCAGCTCAGGAAAGACAACAGAGTGGTGTTAGAGCTGAGCGGGGAGCTTTGGGCTCCAGTAAGGGCTGAGGCTTGAGCTCAGCTGTCACATTGTACGTTCCCTGCAAATCCAGCTGCTTGGAAAGACCAGTGCTAGCTGAAAAGAGCTGAGAGGTCTGGTCACTGGGAGTTGGAGACAAGTCAACAGCAACAGGGAAAAGATAACAGAGCAGAGCATTGTTGGTCTGCTTTAGTGCTATGTCATCTCTTTGCCACTTATTTGTGTGTTTCCTTTGCAGGCTCTGAGCATCCTGCTGCTCCCACATAACATCCCTTCCAGCCTCAACCTCCTCACCAGCATGATCGATGATATATGGCACTATGCTGGAGACCAGTCCACAGACGTAAGTCTTTGTGCTTTGCAGACCGGCTGGTTCTACCCATCGGCACTTCAGCAAAATGATGGGTTGAAGTAGGCATTGGGCCACGTCTCTCTTGAAACAATCCATTTGTTGAATGAGGAAGACATTTTCAGAAGCACTCAAGGGTCCTTATAAGCTATAGTCTAATTTCCAGAGAGGCTTAGGAGCCATGGGGACTAAATGCAAATTTGTGCCAATGGGATTAGTGCAAATTGAAAGGACCTGCTTTCCTGGAGTCTTTTAAGTGTTCTTTTCTATTTTGAAGACGCATACAAAATTGATGAGATTTTGAGACTAAGGAGTTGCTCCAGTAAGTGAGCATCATGTCTCTGTTGAAGCAGCTGTTGCTTCCACCAGCATGAGCATTTACAGATTTGACTTGAAAACCTTTAAAGAACCTACCTAAAAAAACCAGTAGCTTATTAAAGCTTTCATCTTTCTGGCAGGAAATAAAAGAAAATTATAACCTTAATTAAAGCAATTAATAAATTACTTTAATTTATATAGATGTAGGGAGAGATGGGAAAAGCTAAATGAACCATTTTAACAAACTACTTTAATAAGCTTCTTTTATCTAAGTGTAAAAGAAAAGTTATTGCAGTGAAAAATAAATAAGATGACAGAAAAATTAAAGGAATAAACCAGAGGAGAACTGAAAGACTGTTACTGCATTAGGAACTGCAACTCAAATTAACACATCAGAGCCAGTGTCTGCACTGAGCTGTTCCTAAAGTCTCTTCCAACGCAGGGATTAGGAGAGGTTCTAAAATTTGTCTTTTGTTTGCACCTTCTGACCGGTTACAAGAGTTTTCTTGGGAAGCTGTGATGCCAAGCCTCTTTCCCAGTAAAGACGTTTAATGTTACTGGCAGTGCAGCCCTCTTCACACCACCAGGAGCTCGGCAGGGTATGCCCTTGCCTCAGAGACCCCTTCAGGTGCTTTTTTTCAGAGCAGGAGGAGAATCAATACAAAGAGTTTGGCTCAGGCACATGAAGGATGCAGCTGCAAGTGGCAGCATCCCTTATGTTACTCCCCTCCTCAAAGTGGTGCAGACAGTAGAGCTTTCAAGCCAACTGTTGTTTTCAAAATAAAGACCAGTGTTTTTATTTCTCTGTTGCTTTGTAGTGGTGAATGGAACAACCATTC
This sequence comes from Fratercula arctica, assembly GCA_947846985.1. NCBI lineage: Eukaryota > Metazoa > Chordata > Aves > Charadriiformes > Alcidae > Fratercula > Fratercula arctica. The sequence goes on from CANTUZ010000007.1 coordinate 22,972,334, forward strand.
CATTTTTTCTAGTATTTTTTCTAGGTAATAGCAGCAAGTGAAGTTGAAGACCTGTTTTTAAAAATGTTTATATATTTTGTCTGCCAGTGGTGCAAGTACAACTGGAAAAACTGAACTGTTTGAGTTATTTGTGCATCTTTGCATTGTGTAACCTATTTTTGAAACGGATCCTACAGCATTGCTGCCAGCAGCGTACTAATGCATTTAGTGATTCAGCAGGCAGTACTGGTATTTCAGTGATAGGATTTGGGAAAGGTGTATCTCTTTGTGCTGTCTTCCACAGTTCTGTCCTCTGTTCGTTCCCTTTCTTCACGCTTGTATCTGGTGCAAACCACAGCTCATGTTCAGTACTAAATATAGCCGTTTCTCATCTAATCAGATGTAGAATCAGCGCTTTGCATTTCCTGCTAGCAGTCTGTAAAGCAAAGATGAACTCTTGCACTGTGCACGCAGTCTAGCTGGGCAAGGGAGAATTCCTTGCTGCCTGCTGCAGGTGCCTGCTTGCAGCCAGAAGCAGGTGGTGGGGATTTTGTTCAGCAGTTTTAGACACTGTGCTTGTGACCTCTGTCTGGTGGCACGGGAGCAGCTCTGCTGTGAGATGTCGGTGTTGGCTGGTGGCCCACTGCATCACAGAGAGGAGTTAGGCAGTTTAAGCAGGGAAAGTGTGCGCCATCGGTATGCTATTTTCCTTTGCTGTTCTTCAGTCTGCTTTCGTGAGCTGCATTCCTGATCTGCATTCACGTCACACCTTTCTCTCTCTCTCTAATTTCATGCCCTTGCAGTTTAACTGGTACACTCGTCGGGCTGTGCTCACTGGCATCTACAACACCACCGAGCTGGTGATGATGCAGGATTCATCCCCTGACTTCGAGGACACTTGGCGCTTCCTGGAAAACAGAGTAGCTGATGCCATGAACATGGGCAATGCCGCTAATCAGGTAACGCTACAGGCAAGGTATACATAGAATCACAGTATGGTTAGAGCTGGAAGGGACCTTAAAGATCATCCAGTGCCACCCCCTGCCCTGGGCAGGGACACCTCCCACCAGACCAGGTTGCTCCAAGCCCCATCCAGCCTGGCCTTGAACACCTCCAGGGATGGGGCAGCCACAGCTTCTCTGGGCAACCTAGGCCAGGGGCTCACCACCCTCACAGCAAAGAATTTCTTCCTCAGATCTCATCTAAATCTCCCCTCTTCCAGTGTAAACCCATTTCTCCTTGTCCAATGGCTCCCCTCCCTGATCCAGAGTCCCTCCCCAGCTTTCCTGGAGCCCCTTTAGGGACTGGAAAGGGCTCGAAGGTCTCCCCGGAGCCTTCTCTTCTCCAGGCTGAACCCTCCCAGCTCTCTCAGCCTGTCCTCACAGCAGAAGGGTTCCAGCCCTCGAATCATCTTCATGACCTCCTCTGGACCCACTCCAACAGGTCTATGTCCTTCATGCAGCGTCCTCCTTCTCTCCAAATATATATGCAGACAGAGCTGGCTTTTTGATCACGCAGAGCACACGTCTGTTGAGAGACCACTTTGTACTGGCGGATGAATGCATAAATGCTGTCAGTTCAACATCGATAAATGCTTACATATTTTCTAGTAAAATGACATGTAGGCACTTTGTCAGACTGGCCTGATGGTTGGGAGATGTATATTCCCAGGAAATCTCTTTCATGTTTCTTATCTCTGGCTGTCATTTGTCTGCAGTGCTTGGCCTCTGTCAGCACCTTTCTGTAGCAAATACATGTCTGTTGTGCATTACATCTCTGTGTTTGGGTGGCCACCAGTGTAACTGCAGAAGGTCATGTTCTGCTTGTGTCTCCTAGGTACAGTCAACTGGAGAAGCAGTTGTCCAGGGCCTGATGGGAGCTGCAGTTACGGTAAGTAATACTGAAACCAGTAGGGCTGTAAGGCCAGAACTGTTTCAGTTCCCTTCCATGCTGAATGTCAGCATGCTTTTCCTCCCAAATCTAGAGGATAGCATGAAAAAGAATTGTTTTTCATAACTTAACTACATGCAAGGATGATTTTCTGGGTAGTTGGGGTTAGTTCACTGTTTGTGGTGAAAGGACTTGTAATAGAGTGTAAAAAATAGTCTGAAGCTGCAGGGTGAACTTTAGGGATGAGAGACAGGCAATCGGAATAAATACAAGTGTTCTCCGTCATTCATCACGAGATCTCTTCCGCTGCCAGCCTCTGCACTGGAAATCTTGATGGAAGGTCTGTGCCCCTGTGGACATGAGGGAAGTGGCACTTGTCCCTGAGTCACAGTAGGGTGACTTCCTCAAGCTGTTTCAGTTGACTGCAGTGTCCTTCCAAGAATTCACTCACTTCTTGGTGGCATCCTGGACTGCTTTGTGTCCGCGCAGGGGGAGCTGCACGTCCTCTGGGATAGGAAACAATCCTTTGTGTACCCAGGAATGATTTTTCAAGGGCTTCAGGGCCTCCCTGTGTTTCTGTTTTTGGACAACTCCCGTTGCACTTATCAGCAAAGTCATTTCCTTGTTATCAGAAATACGTTTTCCGTGTGCTTACCAGTACAAGACAATCAGGCTGGAACATAAATTAGAAATCATTTTTACTGTATGAAGCAGTTCTCAAGAATTTCTCTCACCTCCTTCCCCCTGCAGTTACAGTGGAATCATTTCAGAGCTTTAGCATTTCTCAGCCTCTCTCTGCTTTCACACCCGTGTATGCAGAAAGGATCCCCCACCAGAGAAATCCCCCTGCTCTTTGTGCTCTCGTACCTCGACATAGCTGCATCCCTGGGTCTGAGATGTGTCTTCTCAGTGCATGTTTAGCCTGTCTTTGCAGATAAACTGGAGGAACTAGACTGCTTTGGAAGGGGGGTGGGTTGCAGCCAGCCATTTTGTGGACAAAATCATCCCAGTACATTAACTATTAGGGGCAACCAGTCCAGAGGGTGCAGTCGCTGCGCAGGAGTGCTGAGCTCTCCAGGTCTCTGCAAAACAGATGAGTAAGCCAAATGCCTCCAAGGCTTAAATTTACTGTCGGGGTCTGTGGGGCCACAGAAATACACCCAAGCCGAGCCCAGCTGCCCTTGAGAGCGGGTTGTGGTTGGGGGGATGCCCGTGGCTGGGTCGAGGGCGATCCTCCTCCAGCCCTTTGGCCCTCGCCCCCGGCCCCTAACCCCCCAGGTGCACCGGCCTCCCCCCGACCCTCGCTCCTGGAGCAGGACGTGCTGCCCAGCAGCGCTGAGACCCCCAGGGCTGGGCGAAGGCCTCGGTACCTGGGGGAGCGCGGCCTCCCCCCGGGACACCGGTACTTAACCCTCTTCTCCTCCCCCCGGCAGATGAAGAACCTGGCGGGACTGAACCAGCGCCGGTGAGGAGGGACCCGACGGCGCGGGAGCCCGGACCGGCGACCCCCCCACCTTTCTCCGGCACCAATAAACCCGCACCGCAGCCTGGCACGGACTCTTCTTGCGGCGGGGCGGGGCGGGACGGGACGGACTGGAGCGGGCGGGGCCTCCGGGGGGCGGTGGCGCCCGCCAGGGGGAGCCAGGGGCGGGCGGCGGCGGCGGCGGCCGGGAGCGGAGCGGGGCGGGGCGGGGCGGCGCGGCGCAGGCGCAGCGCAGCGCAGCGCAGGGCGGCCATGCCGTACGCCAACCAGCCCACCGTGCGTATCACCGAGCTGACGGACGAGAACGTCAAGTTCATCATCGAGAACACGGACCTGGCGTGAGCGGGGCCGGGGCGGCGGCGCGGCGGGCGGGCGGGCCCCGGGATGGAGCAGGCCGCGGTAGGCCGCGGGGGCCGCCCCACAGGCTCTGCTGCCCCACAGGCTCTGCCGCCCCGGCGGTGCAGCCGGCCGGGGGAGGCGGGACGCGGGGATCCCCCACCTCGGGTCGCGGCCTCCTGCCGCCGGGCCCCGTCAGGGCCTCCGAGGCACCGTCCGGGCCTCGGCCCCGGACAGTGTCTGCGGGCAGGCTGGGGCGGCGCGGAGCTCCCTCACGCCTCACCGCGGGTGTTTCTCTCCCTCAGGGTGGCAAATTCCATTCGTAGAGTGTTCATCGCAGAAGTGCCCATCATAGGTACTGCCTTTCACTTGCCTGTGGTCACGGTCCCTGCTACCCTCATTGGTGCCCCTCCATTTTCCCCCCATCACCTCACCCCTCTTTAGCCTTCACTATGTATTCCCAGATGTTGTTTCAGCTTCACTGTGGTCTCCATCATGTTTTCTGTGCCCTCGCGAGCTGCTCAGCTTTTCCCCACAGAAATATTTCTCAGCTTGTGACTTTCTTCTCTCTCTGCAGCCATCGACTGGGTCCAGATAGACGCCAACTCCTCTGTGCTCCATGACGAATTCATTGCACACAGGCTGGGTGAGTGCTGGGCGTGGGGAGGAAGATGGAGATGTGCAGCGAGGCAGAGGTTGTGGGCGAAATCAGTCTGGAGATGCTAAAACACCTTTGTCAGGAGGCTACTGCTCCTCCGCCTGTCTCGGTAGGAGGGTCAGTGCTCCCGTGGTCTCACGCAGATATTCCCTTGATTTCCTTCTTCCCACAGGTCTTATCCCGCTCACCAGTGATGACATTGTGGATAAGATGCAGTATTCCAGAGTGAGTCAAGCAAAATATTGTAGGTGCTTATTTTGGTGGTGGTGGGTGTCTGCTCTGATGGGAAGTGCTGCTGATTTCTTGCTGGGAGAGATTTGGCATAAAGGTCTTGACCCATGTCTGTCCCAGGACTGCACATGTGATGAGTTCTGTCCGGAGTGCTCTGTGGAGTTCACCCTTGACGTCCGGTGCAATGAAGACCAGACTCGTCACGTCACATCCCGTGATCTCATCTCTAACAACCCACGCGTCATACCGGTCAGTGCGATCTCTCTGCTTTTCAGCGAGTCCCCTCTCTATGCTCCTGTTCAGATCACATGGGATGTGGACAAAACAAGGCCTTCGAGCACTTAGTCCCACTAAAGTCCCACTTAAAACACAGTGGGAGAGCGAAGCAGGAATACCTGCAGAAACAGCAGCGTGTGCCAGTGCCTTCCTCTTATTCACCTTGTTGTCCTTCACTTGCTGTCTGATGGCGTTTCAAAGCAGTAAGGCCTTGTCAAAGCCTCCTCCTGCACCCCTCATCTCAAACGCTTGGGAGGCTTTAGTATTGCTCCTCCATCTTACTTCAAAGACTTGGAACATATGTGCTTGTGTTCTGCTGCCTTCTCCCCACTTGCTGCCTGCAGGGGCTCAGGCAAGGTCAGCCTCTTCAAAGGCTTGGCAGCAACCCAGAGGCCTCTGGTTTCCTGATTCTTGGCACTCAGCATGGCAAGGTGCGAGGAGCCCGGACCAGGGCACTGCTGTCAAACAGCTCTTGCTCACTTGCCTTGGGTAGGGTTGGTGGAGCCAAAGCAGAACAGATGCAAAGGGATTAATGGAGAATGTTTTAAAATGCTGTTGAGGCCACATCTGGATGTCACCGTAACCTGGGGGCTGCTTCTGGTGGCTGGTAACAGTGTCTCTCTGGTTAAAACCTAGTTGTAGTCTTCTGTCTCTTACTTGCTTTGGCTGAGGTGCTGCGAGTGCTGTGTGTCACCTGCCAGCAGTAATGGGACTGACTCTGGGCTGTGTCGCAGGAACGCGCAGTGGCGCTGGGCTGGAGCGCTCTCCGTCTGGTGGGGGACAGTAGCTCGGGAAGCAAGCGGGCTGGTGGAGTGGGATATCACATACCTAGACACAGCTGCCTGGATTGTCCCAATTTCCATTAAATAGGGTGGGCTGTATTTGTTGCTGTAAGTCACTCTGGAGTGGCTCTCTGCAGTCTCTAGTTTTTGTAGGCAACTGATACTTAATGTGGGGAAAAAAAGGTGATCTGGCCATTAATTCGCTTGCTTTTGTTGTTCTTCTGCAGGTAACATCTCGGAGCAGAGACAACGACCCCAATGACTATGTGGAGCAGGACGGTAAGCAGCGTTTCACTGACAGTAAGAGCTGGAGGAGGAAATTAATTTTTCTTTCAGGCTGTTTGAACTCATTCTTCCTTTACTAGCTGTGTAACCATAAGGCAGATGTAAAGCTGGCAGTTGGGAGACACTGCATCAGTGGGGTTAGCATTTTGTCTTAATACCACTTAAAGGTTATCCCCAGAACTAAAGTCCTGTGTCAGAGGGTGCTTCTCTTTCCTTGTGAGAGCTTAGAGACAGCAAAGATGCAAAATGCTGTGCTGTCCACCATTGCCTGGGGGCCTGAGCTGTGCCTCTGGGCATGTGCGCACCTCCTTTTTACTTAGCATGATGTTTCCCAGCTACTCTGGGGACACTGATGAACCCTGTAATAATCCAGTCAAGCCCTGGCTTCTGGTGACATCTTCCTGGGCAGTAAAAATTCCTGCCTTTGGCCTTGTGTGATCTTGCACACCCATTTCTCCTCCGCAGCCTTCTCAAATGGGCGTGTGCTTTTCCACAGACATCCTCATTGTGAAGCTGCGGAAGGGCCAGGAGCTGAGACTGCGAGCCTATGCCAAGAAGGGCTTTGGCAAGGAGCACGCCAAGTGGAACCCCACGGCAGGCGTAGCTTTTGAGTACGACCCGGACAACGCGCTGAGGCACACTGTATACCCCAAACCAGAGGAGTGGTAAGTCATAATGTCTGTCTGGAGGGACTGGAACAGATTTTCCAGCAGGCAGCTACATTTCGGCCCTGGGGATAATTTGGGTCAGTAAGTGATCATGAGTGTGCCTGTCACTTCCCCTTGCACAGACTCCACTCCTGCGTTAGGGCACCAAGGCCAGTCCCTTAGTTGTAGCTGCATGCAAGATGGTCTGGTTTGTGGCTGCCTCTTGCCTTCTCCTCGCATACTGTCACTGCTGTTTTACCTCGCTCGCTTTCATGTTCTTTCCCACCATTCGTTCCTGTTTTTTTCTTCCCTGCACAAGTGGTGTGTAAGTCAGGGTAAGGTCTGAGGAAGGAGTAAATGCACGCGAGGGGGAAGAGGTCACTGAGAGCAAAGAGCATAAGTTTAGGTTGCCAGGCTGATTTTGCAGCTCTGTGCGTGGCCCTCATTTCACCCATACATCTCACTCCTGGAGCATGAGTTCTGGCAGCAGGTTTTTCCTCTCTGGACCTTGCCGGTGCTCTGACATACCGTTCTGCACCAGTAGCATGCTGTGTCTCATCTAAAAGTGACATGATTTTGCTTTTGTAAAGCTGCTGCCCTGCTTTGGCCAGGACGAGGACTTTACTTAGCACACTTTTCCATGAGTAGACACCTGAACTACTCCTTGCTCTGCATCCCAGTGACCACCTAGCAGACATACTGTCATCAAGCACGCTGGAGCCAGGCTGAGAGGGGCAGGCTGAGAGCAGGGACTAGAGGGGGCAGTGGATATGCTGCTGTATCAGCAGGGCAGCAGCCAGAGCTGCGCTCAAGGTCGGTAAGACCTCGGTACAGGAGCAGGATTTGGTGCAGGAACCGCAGAAGTCAGGGTTGAGCAAGAGGGAACAGAAGCCTGAGCAAAGCTACAGCTGGAGAGGAGGCCAAGTGGCAGAAGGGGCTCAGCGGGTTTTCCTCCTGTTGCCGCCAGGCCCCACGCTGGCAAACTTGAGTCTGCAAATGGCAGCAAGCAGTAGCAGGCAGGTAGTGGGCTGTTGTACCTCCACACTGTCTGCTTCGACCCTGGGTGCTTGAACCCATCACAGAGCGTGGCCTTAAGCTGTCCCTTGCTAAGTTAGCTCTCAGTAAAGAAGCTTCCCAGAGGTGCAGTTAGCCTAGATTTCACACATCAACTGGACTGCCAGGGGATTTCTGCTGAGGAGCTGTCACAGAGATGCTGTGGAGCTAGATTTGCACTCAGGAGACTTGAGAAGCCTTTTGTCGCCGAGGGTGGAGATGTGGGTGAATCCATAACATGTATGAAATAGGCTGGGATCTGCCTGCAGCCATCCCAGCCCTGTTTTACGAATGGAAGGAGTGAACCCCGCTTGTCTTTGATGGGCTCTGTAGGGCGCGTTCCTGGGTCCGGTTCAGTCAGTCTGGGTGAGAACGCAATGTGCCTGGCGTTCAGCTCCTTCAGCAGTTCGCCAGGGCAGTGCTCTGGGATCTGCAGTAGGAACCAGGCTGGCTGGTAGTGCCAGAAATCTGGAAATGGGCATTTTCCTTAGTGTTGGTGATCTGTGCATGTGGGCTGAAGCTGGACTTCGGGAACTGCCAGTTACAGCCCTGACTGTTAGGGGGAAAGTCTGTGAGAGGCCTGTTGTGGTGAGGTGGTGCAGAGCCAAGGAGGATGCTGCTTGGCAGCTTTGTGGTCAGGAGCATGTCACAAGAGTTGATGTGCCAGCCTGTTCTTTGTCACTGGCAGTTTTGGGAGTGGAACTGGATAGTTTTGAAGTTCCTAAATGATTTGTGGCAGATAAATTGCCCCAAAGTTCAGTTGATTGTCTGGGTGATAGATTGGATTCTTGAGAAGGAAGAATGTCTCTGTAATGCGGAATTTCAGATTGGAATTTGAAATAATCTTAGGCTTCATTTTGGTGCTGTAAAAATTCTCTCGTTTAATTTCTGTAATGCTAGATAGTAAGTCTTTGACATTGATGAAGTGACAGCCCTAGAATATTGCTTTGAGTTGGACCGACAAATGCCAGGCAGGATGAGATATCATTGGCTTTGCCTTCTTTTTTGGTTGGGGAATGTCACAGTGTGAATTTTGGAGAGGTGGGGCTTTTGGAGATGTCGGCGTCACAGAGAACAGCCCCAGCAGCGTGGCTGAGCACATGTACCTCGGCAATGAGGCACTTCCCTGGCTGGGTGGCCCAAGGCAGCTACTAATGGGGATTCTTTTGTTTGGTGGCAGAGTTGGCTGTGTCTTCAGGAACCTGGTGTGTTATACAAGCAGCTGGGTACCTGGAAACAGTTTTTGAGAAATTCTTGACGAAACACATGTAAAAGTTGGAAAAAATCCCAAAGAAAGATTGCCATTGGAGCTGCCTGTTTCCTAATGATATATCTGTATTTCCAAGTTCATTTGATTCCCTGTGAAGACAACGCAGAGACAAAGGCCTCTGCTATCCAAGACTAGCTATTATTTTTGGTTTGGCTTTACATGCTGGTTGCTTTTTGAGGCTGTTGGCAGAGCACTGGCATGCAGCTGGACTCTCAAAGCAGCTGTCATAGTGGTGGAAACCTCTGCCCTGTTTTTGGTCGTGGGTGGTTTTGCAAGTAACGTGAAGACCCAACTCCATTAACGCTTTATCTCTCTCACTGGTTTGGTACAGAGGATCTGTTTGAGAAGTGCAGTTTTATTTAAGGCAACTGATGATAGGGTGCTAAGATCAGCCTCTCTTGACATTGCTGGGGCAGAGGAAGGCCAGCAGGAGACCTTAGTGGGCACAGGATTTTCTGTGATGGCTTCTCAGATGGCTCGCAGCTTTGGGTTTTTTACATGGATTAAGTGCTTCCAAACAGTCTCTCTGGTATTATGCTTTATAAGCCAAGGGATGCAATGGGTAGAAAGGTGCTGGCCTAGCTGATGCACAGGTATTGCAGTGATTTTGGTAGCAATGTGTGTAGAGGAGTGGAGGTGCAGGATATCAGGATGGAGCTTGCTCATGCTGGTGTCTGCAGTACAGGAGATTTTTTCTTGCTGGGCATGAGCTGACTGGGCCTTCTCATCTCAGCTGTGCTGCACCGACTGAGTGCTGGAGTGCTCTGGTGTTTTCCTGGTCCAGTGAAAAGTAGAAAGAAAAGGTAACACAAGGTCCTTTGCTCCATAAACAGCATCCAGGCTCCATAAACACAGTCCCTTCGGGCATCAGCATCCCTTCGCTGATTGTGCCATATTGTGCCAGTGTAGGTGGATGGAGCCACAGTACCCTGCACCAGGCTTGCTGAGTTTGGGCAGGGTGGGGCTGATCCCTTTCCTCCAGCGCTGCTGGGTGACTGTGTGGCATTAATGAGGAGCTAGAAAGGGCAACGTGGGACTGAGTTTTTTTGTCTGTGACAATGTTTGATGACTGCTCCTTTGCCTGCTGGACATGAGTCACAGTGCTCGCTCTGTGGGGCCAAACAGTGCCGCAGAGTGCCTGGGCTCCATGGAGCCAGGCTGGAGCAGGAGTTCTGTGCTAACCTTCTGTGCTCTCTGATTCCAGGCCCAAGAGTGAGTACTCAGAGATTGATGAAGAGGACGCTCAGGCTCCCTATGACCCCAACGGGAAGCCAGAGAGGTAGGAAGCTGAATGCGCTGCCACAGCTGGAAAATGGGGGGTTGGAACTAGGTGATCTTTAAGGTCCCTTCCAGCCTGAACCATTCTATTATTCTATGGTTCTATGATCTGGGTGCATCTCTGACTTTCATTAATACAAGAGTATCTACTCTGCGCTGAAGTTTGCCAGCTCAGGGAGTTGGTATTCCCCGAAAAGCAGGGCAGAAGTTGGCATTAACTGGTGATATGCCCAGGCCTGGCAGGTTTTCCCCTCTGGGAGATACTAGATGGCTCTCCTGAGTTGGTGTTATCAAGCAGGGCAGTGCAGCACTCGGTGAAGTGTGAGGCCTGCAGGGGAAAATGGCTTAGGATATTTATTCACCCGTGTGGGTCTCTTGTGCTCCGATTGCTGGTGCCCTTTCTCCCGGGTTATTTGCACTGCAGAAGTGCCTACAGCCAGTCTAACTCCTGGTGCGGGGCTCTGTGCTGGCTCGTGGGGCTCTATGCTGGCTCACAGCTCACAGTGCTGAACAGAGGAAAATCTCAGAAGTGCTTTCGCAGCCTGTGGAGTCACGAGTGTTGGTGTGATGGTCGTAGAGGGGCAGTGCTCGCTGTTGCCCAGTTGGGAGGTGAATGATGCTGGTGGCTGGGATTACCTGCAGAGCTCCCTGCTCCCTGTGGGTCAGGATGGGTGGGAACTGATCTGTGGGTGCTCCCTGGTTTTGCACCTCCTTGCAGGACAGATGGTGACTTATCCCACTGACTTGTAACCTCAGGTTTTATTACAACGTGGAGTCCTGCGGTTCTCTGCGCCCAGAGACCATCGTTCTCTCTGCGCTGTCTGGCCTGAAGAAGAAACTGAGCGACCTCCAGACACAGCTGAGCCACGAGATTCAGAGTGACGTCCTCACTATAAACTGAGGTGGTCCCTTGCGAGAGAGTGCTCAGGTGTGAGTGATGCAGAGGGTTCCTGCCTCCCCCTGGCAGCACTCTGGGCCAAGGCTTTTGCCTCCCCAACTCCCTCTGCCTTTCCTGGCCCAGCTCTGCTGGTCAGTGACACTTCTTCCTGGCTTCCCTTCCCAGGGAAAGCCATCGAGGTGTGTAGTGTAAAGCAGGAAGGGAGTTGGTGAGCATCTTTGCTGGGACAGGCTTTGTCTCTAAGTGGTCCCAGAGTTTTAGGCCAGAGTTTTGGATCCTGGCCACGTGGCGTTTGGGATTGGGAAGCGTGTACCTCAGTTACACAACCCTACCTTATTTGCATGTCTGTTCCTTACTGTGCTGAATAAAGCCTTACTCCCCCCCCGTGTTCTGTCATCCCTGAAAGCTCGTCCGGGGCTGCAGGAGGAGATGTCACATCATTTACTTCCCTCCAATAGACATTACCTTAATGAGATCAGCTTTGGAGGGAGCATTGTGCTCTACTGCTGATTGCCGCTCTTGACATTATCCCCTAAGGAGACCAGAACCCCCTCCAGCAGGTAGCCCATCATTTACCGATCTGATGCTATGTTTAGCTGTTTTAAAGCAGCTATTTGAGGCTGGGCTGGTAAGCGAGATGCTGCAGAAGGCAGTGCTGCAGGGGAGCCCAAATGGGCCAGGCAGGCTTAGCTGTATTTAAAGACTCCTTTGGAGCAGACTCTACCCATGCACTATATAATCTTTATGTTAAGAGCTGGGGGGGGTTGGGGGGAGCCTGTCATTAATAAACCCTGGCTTGACAGTTTCCGGTATGCCTGCAGCCCCAGGGTGGGTTGTGTGCTGGGCTGGAGTCATGACCGCTGGCAGTGGCTGAAGGGCTGCAGCAATTGCCCAGGTCCCCCTTCCCCTGCGCTCTGTCAGTGCCCAGCAGGACTTGAGATGAGCTTCTAGGTGACACTTTCCTGGAGAGATCTGCCTCTTCCTTATCGTGGTGGCTGGGAGGAAGGAAAAGGTATGTGTGCCACTGTGCTCGTTCCAGCATGGATGTGGGGCATGGGAATGGCTCAGGGAGCAGGGATGGGTGCTCACGCTGAGCTGGAGAGAACAGCCTGAGTCAGCGCTGCCTTCCCTGCCAGGGAAGAGCTGCTGCTGCTTCAGTGTCCTTGCCGTGGCACGGCTCCCCAGGACCTGTCCCCATCCCTGGAGGGAGCACTGCCCTGGCTGGCGTGGCTGTCACGCCTTGAGGCCAGCGCTCTGCCAGGCCGTTGTGGTGTGGAGAACCAAACTGGCACAATTCTGGGAGATAGAGCAGTTTGAAACTCCTTCGCCCAGGGATTTGGAGCCACCACTGCCCTGGCATGTCCCCAGAGCTGCGGGGTGACAGTGGGGTGCTGGCATCCTGTTTCACTTGGGCTTGTTTGATGGAGGGTGGCAACTTGCTCCACCCTTCTCCCCGCCCCAGTGGTTTTAGGGCTTCACTTGAAATGTCCTGTCCGTGGCTGGAGGCAGAACAAAGCTTTGAGCTGAGCATGCTGCCGGGAGCCTTAGGAAATCTCCCTCCATCAGCATTTTTCTCTCTGGCAGGCGCTACTCCCACTTGCACTTCCCGAGCGTGTTTGGATGGAACAGACAAACAGGAAGGGTGGATAAGGGCTGTTTATTCACTGAGCAACTCATTAAAAAAAAAAGAAAACCCAAACTTTTTTGGTAATAAATGTGAAATCTTTTCCAGATGAGGTGTGTAGCTAGGAAAAGAGAGCGGGTTACACCTCTCACCCAGGGGAGGACATGCTGCCAGGCCGTGTTGGGGTGCCAATGAGCCCCTCCGCACCCGGCCATGCTGTGGGGAGCAGCCCTTCTCCATCCTGCCGGTCCCCCCAGCAGCTCCCCAGCCTCAGTCACAAGCTACACAAACCCAAGACACAGTATTTACAGACCACAGGTTCCCACATCATGACACTCCCTGTCCCCAAAGCACGGACCTGGAGCTTCAAGGGCGGAAATAAAACCACTGACCACCCAACCCAGCCCGAAAGAAGACTCCAAAGAAACACCAAGGTTTGCACGGCAATAAAGAGATAGCCCTTCTGAAGGAGGTCAATAAATAGGAGAACTAGAAAAAATCAATTGCTTTTGAGTTCAGCACACGAAGCCCAGCTCTCCCCCAGGCAAGGCCTTTGGCCTGGTCGCACCAGTGGGTGAGGTGGGAGCGAAGACGATGGGAATGCATGGAGAAACACAGCTCTTCCCCCATGGCACGGGCTTCTCCACCCAGGGACTCTTTATCTCCACAGAGCTGCCCTTCGAGGGACAGATGCTACTGGCCAAAACTGGCCCCTGGGTTGCCCAGCACCAGATAATCTGGGGGGCACAGCCCAGGGAGGGGCTGCGGGTGGAGGAGCGAAGCCGGGGAGCTCCCGCCAGCCCACCCTTCCTGGAAGGAAAACCAGTTTCTCCTGAGGCATCTCAATTCTACAGCGAGTGTTTCAATAGCTTCAAGAAGTGCAAAGATCAGCTCAGGGGTGGCAGGGTGTCCCCAGGAGAACCCCCCTCTTCTTGGGGCGGGCAAGATGCTGGGACCCCGCACCTTCAGCCTGCACCTCCTCCAGCGCTGCTCTGGCTCTGCAGCAGGGTGACGCTCCAGCCTTCCCCCTTGCAGAAAACACACCGAATTTCTTGACCCCCTTCCCCTCTTCTCCACCTCTCAGCTGGATCCCCGAGAGTCAAAAACCTCTGAGCATCCCTACCTGAGAGCTCTTCAGCAGCCACGAAGTTTGTGTTCACGTGAGAAGGAAAAGTCTTTTATGATACGGATATTCAATATATATTTCAAGTCAGTTGAGGCAGAGCCAGCCGTCACCTCCTGTAATGTCAGCCCAAGGTGCGAGTCAGCGCCTGCTGCCCCGAGGTCTTCACACAGACGATGCCCCAGCTCGGTCTTCCTGGGGACTTGGAGGGGAAGCTGCCTGCGTCCTTGTCACCCCTCAGGGAAGAAAAAGGGGACCCCTGCCACAGTCCCCCCCCCAGCCAGCTCACGGGGATGATGTGGGCTCCCTGCTTTCAGGCTTCTCGCTTTTGGAGGACTTTGTCTTCAGCAAGATGAACCTGTTGAGGAGGTCGGTGTCCGAGCCGGTCTGGGCGCCTGCGTACGCCTCCCCTGGGGACGAAGCAGAGGGTGGGCTCGTGCTGTGGGGAATGCCCCAGGGGCTGGAGGAGCGGCAGCTCCTCAGTTGGGGACAGGGACACTCACCAGCATAGCTGGAGGACTCGGCCATGTTCTGGGAGCCAGTGATGTGATGCCAGTAGGCGCTACGGGGCAGCATGGTGGTGGGGGTGCAGGGGTAGGAGAAGTGCTCGGTGCCCTTGTTCAGAAGCTGCAGAGGACGAGAAAGGGGTGAGGGTGACATGGGGCACCCCAAGCCACCCCCCAGCTGTGTCCCTGGAGTGAGCTGGAACTCACCCTGACATTCTTCTCCATCTCCAGCAGGACTCTCTTGTGCTGCTCGGCGATGGCCAATGTGGCGCTGTGCACACGCTGGTAGATCTGCTCGCCTTCCTGCGTCTGGAAGGTGTAGAGACCTTCCCCCGCGTCACACATCCTGCAGGGACAGGGCACAGAGTGTCACCGGGGTCCCCAAGCTGAGGGATGGTAAAAAATCCTCCCGCCCCAAGTGGCAGATGGCCCAGCTTCCCACGCTTTAAGTGCTGTCCCCATGTCCCCTCCATGGTGCAGCCAGCACCAGCCCCAAACCTCCCCTTCCGTGGGGCACCCTGTGCAGGCCATGGCCATCACCCTGGTGTCATGCCTGCCCAGGGGGTGATGGCAGCAGTGCCACCTCCTGGTGCACCCAAGGGTGGTCCCCGTCCCAGTGAGGGCGACATCTCACCGTCCAGCCTCGAAGGTGAAGCGGGTGGCATCGCGCCCATAGCGGCGCAGGGAGCAGAGGGGCCAGGAGACCAGCTTCACCCGGGGGTTGTGCATGTCCCAGAGGTAGATGTTTTCATGGGTGATCTGCAGCTTGCACTCGCCGTAAATGTCCAGGTTGGGGCAGGGGAGGAGGAACACGTTGAACCGTTCTGGAGAAGGGAAAAAAATAAATAAAAAAATAAAAAAAATTCAGGGGGGTGTAGCAAGGCTGAGCCCTGAGCAAGTGCCCCACCACCACGCTCACCCGTCTGCTCGCACTGCACGCCGGGCGCCAGCAGGTCGGGCTCCCCCAGGCTGATGTCGTTCAGGCGGGTGCCCAGGCACTCCACTGACAGCGTCTTGTACCACTCCTCTGCCTCCAGCTCTGCAACACACCACAGCAGCCCCTGGGTGACCCTGGCCAAACCGGGGTGCCCCACCCAGCCCCCCCAGCCCAGCCCCCCAGGCGCTGCCCCATACCTGAATCGCAGGTGAAGGTCCGGGCAGAGTCATCAGTGAAAACGATGGCCACGGCCTGTCTCTTGGTCTCCTTGGGCAGCCGGGTGATGCACTTGACGTTGTTGATCTCAGTCACCTGTGAGGAGGTGGTGGTGGCGGTGTCACTGAGGGCTGCACCCAAACCCAGCCCCACTGCACCCAGCCCCTGGCTGCGGCACCTAGACCTGGCTGCCGTGGCACCCAGAGAAGGGCTGCTGCACCCAGAGCCTGACTGCTGCTGCTACACCCAGACCCCGGCCACTGCACCCAGACTCTGTCCCCTGCTGCACCCAAACCCCAGCTACTACAAGACCCCAGCCCCTGCTGCTCCCAGTCCTTGCCGTCACTGCACCCAGACCTTGCCCTCTTCTTTACCCAAACCCCAACTGCTGCACCCAGACCCTGTCCCCTGCTGCTCCCAGACCTGGCCACCACTGCACCCAGACCCTGGTGACTGCTGCTGCACCCAGATCCTGCAGCATCCTGACCCTGGGCATTGCTGCATCCAGACCCCACCAGTCCCCTGCTGCACCCCTACCTGGCCACCATGGCACCCAGACCTTCTCCCCTGCTGCACCCAAACCTGGCCCCTGCGGCATCCAGTCCCTGGCTGCCACTGCACCCAGAGCCTGTGGCACCCAGAGCCTGGCTGCCCCCAGACCCGGCTGCCCCCACCGCGGTGCACAGGGCGACAGCCGCCCAGCTCCAGCCCAGTAAGTTTAGGTGCGGAGGCATCTGCTCCGGCGTGGGGGTCTGCCAGCGGGCAGCACCCCAGCACTCCCCCCGCACCCCCTCACCTTGGGGCACCCACGCAGGCATGCCGACTTCTCATCCGGGTACTTCTCCAGGCGCTGGGGCCCTTTGCTGGAGGATTTCCGGAAGACCAGCCAGCACCGCCGGTAGATCTGCCGGACACAGCAGGTGGTGGTCCCCATCCCCTTCCCCAGGACCCCTGCCTGGCCCTGCCGATGCCCCGCTGCTGGGGGCAGGAGGGGATGCTGGGGACGGGGACAGCCCCGGGGCTGCCATCATCCCTTTGCCCCACCGACGCTAATTACAGAGCTTAATTAACGAACAGGGGCAAGGCTCCCAAGGGGACCCCCATCCCGGAATCTCCCCGTATTTCTCCCGCAGCCCCTGCCTCCAGGGGTGGCAGGGCCACCGGTCCCCAAGCACGTCGTCCCCCCCCCCACAGCCCGCTCCCTCTTTGTTCTCCCTAATTAGCATGAAATTACCCAGCATGCTCGTTGCTGCCGGCTCCGAGCCGAAGAAGGCGGGCGACCAAAACCCCCTGACCCCCCCACCCATGGGTACTGCCTTCCAGCACCCCCCTAATTTGTACCCAGAAGCCGCCCCCCCACCAGCGTGGGGCATCCCCCCCGTGCCAAAACTGGGTGTGGAGGGAAACTGAGGCACGGGCGTTCTGGGCGGGGGGGGGCACCCCGTGCAGGATTCATCCCCCTGGGGCTGCTGGATGATTTGGGTACCAACAAGTGGTCTGCCCGCGCCCCCCCCCTGCCCTCCCGGCATCACTGCAGCCCCCAAAATGCTGCTTATTCAACCCCAAACCAAGGAGCGCATGTTGCCTGAGAGGCGACCGGACCCCCAGATCCATGGGTGACATCCCCCCCTCCCCCAGCTCCGGGAGACCCCCCACTCACCCCCAGCTTCTTGCTCTTCATCCTCACGTAGCCTTGCTTGATGATGTCGTTAAAATTCGTCGCCATGGCGATGGCCCGATGGGGTGGGGGATATTTTGGGAGGGAGGGGGGGCGCCCACCTTCACCTTCGCCCCCTCCTCTCCATCCTCTTCCTTCCTACTCCCCCTTGCCTCACTGCCGGCCCAGCTTGGTGCTAGCGGTGTCCCCCATCCTGGCTGGAAAAGAGAAAGGACAGATCGACAGGTGACATCTTCCTCCTCCTCTACCTCCTCCCTTCGCTGCCTGAACCATCCGAGTGGAACAGTCCGGCATTAACCCCTGCCAGGCTGGCACACACGAGTGGTCCCCCCCTCACCACCCCCAACATGTGTTCCAGGGGACACCCACGCTGGACCTCACCCATGGGGCTCCATCACCTCTCTCCCTGTCCCTCCTTCCTCCCAGCCTGCTCGCCTGGGCAGCAACATGGCCCCGGCCGCTGGCCATCACTAGGCTTCAGTGTTAACGTCCTCCTGCCCGCCCAGGCCAGCTCGGGCACGGGGTGTTTCAGCCCCGGGTGCCAAAGGCTCCCAACCTCGCCAGCCCCCGGCTCCTGTTCGGGTGCCACCAGGATGGCTTGTCACCCCCGGCGGGGCTCCCCCGACACTTGTCACCCCGGACTTCGGCCAAGCCCCGTCCTGTGTCATCCCCCCGCAGCCTGTCCCCCGCCATGTCCCTCCCCCCCCCCGCAGCCTTACCCTGCCGCCGCGTCGGCGTCCGGCTCCGCGTCGCTGCGAGCCCTGGAGCCGCGCGGCCCCGCCCGCCCCGGCCCCGCCCTGACCACGCCCCTCCAGGCCCCGCCCCTGTCCCCACCGCCGCCCTCGGCTGCACCTCCGTCCCTCCGCGCCCGGCCTCACTCGGCCCAGCACAGCCAGAGCCACAATCAGCCGCTCTGGAAGAGGCTTCTTGCCTGCACATCATTAGGCTTCAGAATGAACGCCCCGCGGCGCCCTCTCACCGAGCTGCTGTCCCGGGCTGCCCCTCGGCTCGCACAGACATATTCTTGTGTGTCCCCCAAAACTCTACTTTTCAGCGCCCCCACTGAAGCTGCCAGCAGGCACCTCCACCCCCGCAGCCTCATTTGTTGGGCCATAAAAAAAATGAATAATTGCTGGAAATAAAAGGGCATTAAAAAAAACCCCACGAGCAGCAAAGAGCCGTGCTTTTAGCCAATCAATTAAAAGGCAGAGTGAGGCGATTAGCTCACTGAAATATTAATTTTTAATAAGGTTGTGTCTGAGCTCCTCCAAGCCCCACAAGGCCCCGCTCTGTGGGGGCTCGGCTGCAGGGGCCTGGGCTGGGGGGTCAGCACTCGCAGGTGAGCACCTCTGCACCTCCCCAGGATGAGCACCCCAGGATGAGCACACTTGAACCCATGGGTGAGCACCCTGCACCCAGAGGTGAGCACCTCTGCACCCACGTGTGAGCACCCTTGAACCCACGGGTGAGCACCCTGCACCCATGTGAGCACCTCTGCACTTCCCCAGGATGAGCACCCCGCACCCAGATGTGAGCACCCACAGGTGCGCACCTCTGCCTGCGCACCGCAGCCCTGCGGATGCAGCCACCTCTACAGCCATGCGCGTCACCAGCCACCCAGCACCCCCTGCTTCTCGCTTTGCAGGCCTGGGGACATCTTTGCCCAGGAGCCAGGCTGGTCCCCAGGCGTGGGGGCAGCTGTGGCAGCGGGGTGACGCCAGCAGCCACACATCCAGCCCCGCGCACAGCTTGCAGAGAAACACCGTGTCTACCTGATGCTGTCCCCACCTTGTCCCCTCCATCCTTGCTCCCACATGGGGACAGAGCAGCAGCTCAAGCCATCGCCAGAGCCTGGGCCCCTCTGGGCTCTGTATTTATAATAAAAAGAAATCATATACAAATACATACATATATATAATATATATATATAAAAAGCGGGCAGGAGAGCGTGGCTGGCGGCAGGGCTCGGTGCCCCTCTCTGTCCTGTGCTTCCTCCTCCTGGGCTGCTCAGGTGATGGTGCTTTGGTGGCCACATCTGTGTCCCAGGAGATGCCGGTGGCTGAGAGGCATCGGGTACTGTCCGAGAGGCAGCGGGCTTGGAGCATCCCCGGGCAAATTCCTTCCTGCTGCTCTGTGACTCCGTTTCCCCATCAATACACGGGTCACCGCACGGCCAGGCACTGTGGTGACAGGCACTTGTGGGCAGAGGACCACCATGGGATGTCCCTGCAGTGGTGGCACCTGGCCCTGGGCTCTAGGGCACCTGGATCTGCAGGTCCTCATCCTCATCGGGGTCACTGGTGCCATCCCCAGCGTCATCGGGGCCGAAGCGGGTGCTGCGCATCTTGCTGAAAAGCGGGGTGCTCTGCTGCCGCCGCAGCCTGCCGAGGGAGAGCTGCTGGGGTGGGGGGTGGTGGGGTGCGGCCCCAGGGGGATGCCAAAGCTGAGCCCATCACCCCGTATCCCTACAACACGGCTGCACCCTGGTGGGACCCCATTTCTGTGGCTCCCACTAAGCTCCTGGGTGCAGGAGCAGCCTCCCAGCCCGACCCTCTGGCATGGGGCCTGGGAACCCCAGGTGACGCTGGGCACAAGTGAGGCACCGGCTAAAACCCTCCGGGGCCGGACACTGCCACCAGCAGGCATCTCAGACCCAGCCGAGAACAGGGACAAGAGTCCCCATTCCCGGGAGCCTGTGGTGGTTTTAGCTCCTCACTCGCCCTCATGTTAAAATTCCTCAATGAAAATTTAGGAAGCGAATTTGAAATCAAAAAACCCAGGACCTGGTTGGATCTGACCAGTTTGCTGTGTTTTACTGGAAAGCATGAATTATTTAAGGACGAGCACACGGGGAGGCTGGAGGGGGGGGAAGACGAAGCCTCCATTATTCCTCCATGATTTAATGAATATGTCCCAATAAAATAAAGGAAGATTATAAAAACAACCCCCCCAGTGCCTCCCGGAGATGCGGCATCGATCTCTCACGGCTATTTCAGCTCTTTACTGCTGGAGAGGTGAAGCGAGGCCAAGGAAAGTTTTTAAGGGCAATAAAACCCACCTCCAGCCTCCCCAAACCGTGGGACGCTCAGAGCCTGCCCTGGCCCTGGGTACTGTCAGGTGAAACTGGGCTGTACTGGTCTCTGGGCAGCCTTGTGCTGGGTTAACTGGGTGGTGAATGCCATCCAGCTTGCAGCGGGGTGAAGGCTGCCCTGAGGATGGCTGCGCACCCTCCAAGGATGTTGGAGGCACTTTGGCCACGCTTAGCCCAGGGTTCAACCATGGAGATGCTGGTTGAGGGATGGTGGCAAGGAGAATGTCATCCCACCCTTGGGTCCTTTCTGGTCCCCACTGTGGTCCCCCCCATGTCCCTCACTCACCGGGACTGCAGATGCTCCAGCTGCACCTGGAAGCTCTCGCTCTGCTCCGTCTGCTCGTCCAGCGACCGCTGCAGCTTCCGTGTCTGGTTGTGGGCCTCATCCAGCTGCGGGATGGGACGGGATGGGGCTGTTGGCAGCTGCAGAGGGAACAGAGCCGCCCACCCTGACACCCTCCACCAGCACAAGCTTCCCCACCTCGTCCTCAGCTTGGGCAAGCTCCTTCTTCAGCTCCTCCACCCTCAGGCGCAGCTTCTTCACCTCACCCTCGTGCTGCTCCACACGGCGGTTGGCATGGGCCAGCTCGGCCATCTTCTCCTGGTACTGCTTCTTCAGCTTGGCATGGATGTGCTTCAGGTCAGCCAGCTCCTGCGGTGGGCACAGGGTGGGGGGATGAGTGGGTGAGAGACACCCTGACTGCCGCATGTCCCCTTCACCCTCCCCAGGGACCTCTCCCACCCCTATCCCATGACGGAGGAGCTGATGGAGCAAGAACAGGGTCACCACCATCCTCTAGATGAAGGGTGGTGGCAGAGTTTGGGCTAGAGAAAGTCCTGGGGGAAGCCGAGCCATTGCTGAAGTGACAGGGTCACCCATGGAGGGGGTGGCAGGGGACAGAACCACCCCCATGGCACCTTGTTCTTCTCGAAGAGCTCGGCCTGGATGGTTTTGAGGTCGGTGTCCAGAGCGCTGGCTGTCTGCCGCCGCTTACGAGCCAGCACCTCCTCCAGGTCCTCGATCTGCGCCCGCAGCTTCTTGTTCTCCCGCTCCAGGTTGAGCTTCTCTGTCTCCAGCCGCTCCCGCCGGCCCCACTCGGCTGCATTCTCTGCCTGCAGCCGCTCCATCTGGGATGGGGACATGAGGTGGCCAGGGGGCAGTGGGGATGCCCCTCGCCACTCCCTTTGCCCCCTGCACTGGGGCTCAGCCTCACCTCCGCACGCAGCTCGGCCAGCTTCTTGTCCATGCTGGAGCGAGCACCCAGCTCGTCCTCCAGGTCCTCGGAGATGCGCCCCAGCTCGTCCTGGTGGATCTCCTTCAGGATGTTGAGCTGCAGGGAAGACACACAGCACCCAAGGTGGTCAGCGAGCACCCACCCTGCATCACCTGAGCCCTGCCCACACCCAACCTCTGTGGACAGACCAACTGGCTTCATATCACTAATTAATACCCTTAATGAACACTCTGGAGTTGCGGTGGTGTCTGTGGGTCACCATGTCCACCCGCCAGGGGACAGACCACCCCCCGGGCCACCCCTGGTCCCCAGACACCTCACTCACCTGCTTCATCACCTCCTGCTTGTTCTTGTTGAGCTCCTCATACTTGATCTTCCACTGGCTGAGCTCGCCCTCCAGCTTCTCAATGCTCTTGCTGAGCGCCAGCTTGTCCCTGGGGAGAGGCAACGCTGGTGACAGCTGGCAAGACCCCATGGGACATCCCATCCTGGCAAGGACAGGGCTGGGCTGGGCTGGCACCCCGCAAGGATGACACCCGGAGCACTCACTCCCGTTCCTTGAGCAGCACTTTTTGGGACTCATCCAGCCTCAGCTTCAGGGCGGTGACTTTGGTGGCATCCTCCTCCATGATGCTGATGTCCTCCCAGAGCAGGCGGCTCCGTTCCTGGCGGGTGAAGGAGGCCCGGGGGCCCCGCGGCTCCCAGCTCTCGTCCTGCTTGCTCGTCAAGATGTTTTCCATCAGCTCCAGCTCCTGCGGCACCATGGGTGGGCCCAGCGCAGGGGACAGGGAATCACTCATGGGTGAGGGGACAGCCCTGGCTTCCCACTCGCTACAGCACCCAGCCTTCACCCCATAACCAAGAACATCCCTCCCTCCGGTCCCCAGGGACCCCCTGAGGCTGATGGAAAGGGCTCCGTCTTCCCAGGGGAGCTTCCATACATCACTGGGCTCCGCTGCCAGCTCCCTGCCTCGCTGGAAATTTGGGATGAGGTAATATGGATCTACTACACCGACCTCTCCACGACTGCCACGTGGGCAATCTTCTACTGGGCTCCACAAGCACATGGTAAATGAGCTGCAAGGGGTTTTCTGGAGACAGGACGTCCCCAGGGACCAAGCGGGAGCCTGCAGGAGATGCTCAGATGAGGCTCATATTTGCCACTCGCTAGCCATGCACTAGCCACGCACATCCAGCGTACTGAACTGGCACAGAGTGTCACCCTGAGCAGTGACTTCTGCGTCGTGACAGGGCTGATGGCAGCAGAGAGGGGATGGCTGGAGGAGCTGGAAGCATCCCTGGGGTGGCTCTGCTGTATCCTCCTTCCTCCTCCTCCCTTCAGCACAGACCTGTGCAAGAAGCCTGCACGGACACCCTGGCATTTGAGCCATCGCTGGGAGATGCCACCAGCACTGCCGCAGCCACTGCCCCTAGCACCAACGCACTGACTTTTGTTTAACGCCTCCAAAGGGAAAGGCCCAAAAAAGGACCAGAGACAGTGCTGAGGTGACCTCGCTGCACAGGGCTCTGGGGGTCCTGGATCCCAACATGGTGCTCCGAGAGGGGTCTGACCCCCAATGCTGCTCCAAGGGGTCTGTCTGACTCCATCACACAGCTCTGAGAGGGGCCTGCCCCCTCCCCCCTGCTGCTCTGAGAGGGGTCTGAGCCCATGATGATGCTCTGAGAGGAGTCTGACCCCATCACTCTGCTCTGAGGGGGGGTCTGAGCCCAAGATGTTGCTCCAAGAACGGTCTGACCCCCCACAACATTGCTCCAAGAGGGGTCTGACCCCATGACACTGCTCTCAGAGGGATCTAACCCCCTCCATGCTGCTCTGAGAGGGGTCCAAACCCACCATGTTCCTGAAGGAGGGCCTGACTCCCTTCCATTCTGCCCTGAGAGGGGTCTGACCCCATCACACCGCCCCAAGAGGGGTCTGAGCCCAAAATGTAACTCCAAGAAGGGTCCAACCTCTGCCCCACGCTGCTCTGAGGGGTCTGACCCCCCAGTGCAGCTCCAAGAGGGGTCTGCTCCCACTGCTGCCCACCTCTGTGGGCAGGTGAGGACCCCCCCGCAGCCCACCAGCAGGCCTGCCCATGCCGGGCACCCCCCCCTCACCCTCACCTTGGCTTTTTGGGGTGCCTCGCCCCCCACATCCCGCACAGGCTCCCGCTCGGGGTCGGCCTCTCCCTCGGCCCCGTTGGTGTTGGGTGGGCTGCCGGTGCTGGGCCGGCCGTGGAGGCATGTGGGCGGGCGCATGGGCGGCGGGCGCTCCTCAGGCCGGTCGCGGCGCAGGCCAGCCAGCTCCTTGGTGAGGGCCTCCAGGCGATGCCGCAGCTGACGCACCTCCTCGCGGGCCCTGTTGCGCTCGGCTCGCACCTTGCTCCATTTCTCCCGCCAGTTGGCCGTGCAGTCCGACCACCATCGCATTGTCTTCTCCATCTGCGCCGCCCGTGCCCGCGCCTCCTCCAGCTCCCGCAGCCGCAGCTCCTCCCGCCCTTCCCAGTCCCCTTCCAGCAATGCCGGGGGGGGGCCAGGCGAGGGCGTCCCACTGGGGGGTGATGGGGAGGGCTCGGGGGCCAGGAGGGCCAACAGTGAGCCCCCTGGCAGTGGTGGGGAGCCAGCCAGGCGCGAGGCCCCACTCTGGCTCATGACGGGTCTCCCCTAGGGCATGGCCGTCACCGTCAGGGACCTGCGGGAGAGAGGAGCGGTCAGGGGATCCCGGGGGCTGCGGGAGGTGGCTGGAGGGAAGAGGGGGCACAACTCCTGGTTTTGGGGGCAGCACACTGAGTGATGAGGTCCCAGAATGGACCCTGGTCCTGTCCCTAATGATGACCCCAGCAAAGGCTCTAGTGACGACCCCAGCAAGGAGCCAAGTGATGGCCCCAGCCAGGTCCCCAGTGAAGACCCTGTCAGGGTCCCCACCAAGGACCCCAGCAAAGTCCCTGGTGATGGCCCCCGCAGGACCTCCAGGGAAGACCCCAATGAGGTCACCAGCAAAGACCGCAGCCCACTGCCCAGCCACCAGCACCTTGTTCCTGTTTGGCACTGCAGCCAGCACCAGCCTGGCCCAGGGCGCCCCTACCAGCGCACTGGAGGCAATGTCTATATGTCATCCAGATGACGTCATCCACATGAGGTCATACAGATGACATCATCTGCAGGCCTCCAAGACCATCCACGGTGCTGTGGCGCAGAGGGTCTGGCTGCACCCCGACAGCTCCAGCGAGGGTTAAAGCCTGGATCTGGCATCAAGAAGGCAGGAACCGCTCCGGAAGACCGGACCGGCCACTGTGGCAGGATGCGTGCAGAGGCAGCTGGACGTGCTCTCTGGTGAGGCTGCAACAAAGGGCCGGCGCTGGCCGCCTACGTCCCGGCACGGACCTCACATCCCAGCTGGGCCAGGCGGGTAAACCGCCCCAGGAAACCTTAATGGGAGGCTGCTGCGCGCCCTAATGGGATAAGTACAGAGTCCGGCCGCGGCCAGCCCGCAGCCTCCCGGCAGGTTCTCGGGACGGTGCAACCCGGACCCGCCGCCAAATCCAGCCAGGCTGTGAGAGCTGGTGCCGGAGCCGTGGGAGCGGCGGCTGATAGCAATTATGCGCTTTGCGCGGGGGGAAAAAAAATAATTTCTCTGATGATATTTCCTGAAATGGTGGAAGTTTTGGGAAAACTCAAAGGCGAGCCCTAGCCTGTGCTCCCCCACTGCTTGCGTGGGCTGCTGCCCCGGGCAGGCAACCCAGGCCCCGGCAGGACCCGGCCCCGGCAGATGCCCGGCTGCCGCGCAGCGTCCACGGGAGCACGAGCACCCCTGCAGCGCCCACGGGGAGCGCGCGTGGATCACCGGCGCCCCCCCACGCGCTACCCCGCGCGCCGTCCCTGGCTCCCGGCGGGTGGGCGGAACCGCCCGCCCCCCGCGCCTCCCCATTGGCCGCAGGCGCCGCCACTCCGCTGCCGGCGGTGACGCGCCCCGGCCCGCGGGAGCCGCCGCATTCCTCCGCGCCCGCCCCGGCCCAGCCCGGCCGGTACCGCCCGCTTCGGCTCGGCCCGCCTCGGCTCGGCTCGGCCCGGCCCGGTACCGCCCGGTACCGCTGTACCGCCCGGCCCGGCCCGCCGCCGCGCCCCCCCCCAGCCCCTCGCTAAAGTTTCCCGCAAGTTTCCCGTCGCGCCGGTGCGACCGGTGCCGCGGCCCGCCCGCCGTCCCGGCCCGCCCCGCTCCCTCACCGGTGTCGACGCGGCGGCGGTGCGGGCAGCCCGCGCGGGCCGGGGCGCTGCCGGCCGAGTCTCCTCCTCCTCCCCCTCCTCCTCCTCCTCCTCCTCCCCCCGCCGCTCCCGCCCCCCGCCCGCGCCCGGGGGGAAGGTCCCGCCGCCACCGCCCAGCCCCGCGGCCGCGGGTGCGGGTCCTGCCCCCGTGGGGGCGTCCACGGCGGGTGGGAGAGAGGGGGGGGGCGGTGCTTTCACGCGTGGGATTGCAGGCTCGTGGGGGCTTTGCACGCGTATTTGCGCGTGGGAGGCCGTGCGCAGCCGTGCACATGCGTGTGTCACGCTGGCACACACCTGCGGGGGGGCGTTTGCCCACGGGGGAGCTCGGCCGCGGGTGTTCCTGCAAGTGGGGTGCACATGAGTGTCGGCACCACGGAGTGCGTGAACGGCGGCGGCGCCTGCGCACATGTGTGCAATGAGAACATGCGCGGGTTGCACACAGACATGCTCGTGCACACGCGAGTGGCGTGCAGGGCTTTGCACGCGAGGTTGCATGCTGCCATTTGTGCGTGGCTGCGGTGGCTCGTGCAGGCGTCCACAGGAGCGCGCTGCCTCCTGCGGTGCCTGCGCACCAGCGTGGTTCATAGAATCATAGAATCGTCCGGGTTGGAAGGAACCTTTCAGATCATCAGGTCCAACCATCAACCCAACACTGCCAAGCCCACCACTACCCCATGTCCCTCAGCACCACGTCTGCCCGGCTTTTAAATACCTCCAGGGATGGCAACTCCACCACTGCCCTGGGCAGCCTGTTCCAGTGCTTGATAACCCTTTTGGTGAAGAAATTGCTCCTAATCTCCATCCTAAACCTCCCCTGGTGCAACTTGAGGCCGTTCCCTCTTGTCCCATCGCCCGTTCCTTGGGAGAAGAGACCGACCCCCCCCCGGGCTACACCCTCCTTTCAGGGAGTTGCAGAGAGCGAGAAGGTCTCCCCTGAGCCTCCTTTTCTCCAGGCTGAACACCCCCAGCTCCCTCAGCCGCTCCTCACAGGACTTGTGCTCCAGACCCCTCACCAGCTCTGTTGCCCTTCCCTGGGCACGCTCCAGCACTTCAGTGCCTTCCCTGTAGCTGCTGTGGCTGCAGTGCTGGGGGGCCGGGGTCAGCTGCTGGGGCAGGCCTGACCCTTCTTCCTTGTGGCTCCGGCTGCTCCTGCAGGATTGGTATCACTCTGCTCCAAATCTGTGAGTTGAAGGCTGGGGCTTGGGAGGGGACCCGAGGGGGGATGCGACATCCCCACCTGAGGGTCCCCACGGATGAGTGGGTCCTGAACGGCCACACAAGCACTGTCCCTGTATCCCTGCATATCCCAGTGCTGGCTCCGTCCTGCTCCCAGCCAAGCAGCAAAGCCCCAAACCACCATTTCCCCCCAATGTTTTTCCCTTTGCTGGATGCTTTTCAGCTAAAAAATTGGGAAATACAAGTGGCCCAGAGGATTTGTTTCCCATGGGACATGGAAACAATACCATGGGATGTCAACACACTTTTCTGCCCCAGCATCAAGCAAAGCAGGGAAAAATAAATCAAATAAAAGCAAAACTGTAAATGCCCGTGCCTGTTCTTTCCAAGACCAGTATTTTTCCACTGGAAACAACCCCAAAAAGCTGGAGGCGGGCGATGCTCTGCTTTCCTACGCCCCTATCCCTGCATTTTGTGCTGGGGAAGCCTGAACCGGCAGCTCCACTTGCAGCCGGTAAAGCGATTTTGCAGGCAGTTTGGCCAGAGCTGCTGGTGCGTGCTGGCGGATTGGATTTTTAACCCACTCCCAGCACTAAACCAGGCTTTGAAAGCCAGGAAAGTTTTTTCCAAGTGTGTCTTTAGTGTTTGCTTGGATGTGAGCATTTTAGTGTCACTGGCAGGTTCAGGGATGCGCTGCAGCATCCTGGGATCTGTGGGTTTTGCCCTTGCAAGATTCAAGATTCAAACCTCCTTGGCCCAGGGGGACATGTCACCTAAGGACATGGACAGTGACCCATCTCTGTGGTCCATGGACCATCCTCTTGGCACCCTTCTCCTCCAGCTCTGGGTTTCCGGCCTGGCCCACGGTGCCTGGCTGTGCCCGGAGGGCTCCCAGCTTTGAGGTGGGTCAGACAGAGGCAAATGGTTGCCTCATGGGGTGAGATGAGACCTGCAGACTCATTACATGAGTGGCTGCAGGCACTGGGCAAGCACAGGGCAGCGTTGTTGTCCTGTGGTGGTCACTGGTGTGGCTGAGCCGTCTCTGCTTCCCCCACATCTCTGCACATGGCTATATCCCTGCAGCTGGATCCAGCAGGCCCTGGAGAACAAGGTGAAGCCTTTTGGGGCAAAACTGACCATTTTGGGGGAACAAAAAACCAAACAAACTTTTTTCCTTTGGCTGGGCTGGCTGGCATCGCTGGGGAGCTGTGCCATTGTGGCTGGGGGTGGCACAGAGAATGCCGGCTCCATCCCTGCAGTAGCATCAAACTGTAAGATCATGGAATCACAGAATATCTCGAGTTGGAAGGGACCCATAAGGATCATCGGGTCCAACTCCCTGCTCCTTGTGGGACTACCCAAAACTAAACCATGTGACTAACAGTGTCATCCAGGTGCTCCTTGAACTCTGACGGGGTTGGTGCCGTAACCACTTCCCTGGGGAGCTGGTTCCAGGGACCGACCACCCTCTCGGGAAAGAACCTTTTCCTAATGTCCAACCTGAACTTCACCTGACGCAGCTTCATTCCATTTTCGCATGTCCTGTTGCTGGTCACCAGAGAGGGAGGATCAGCACCCCCGCTCCGCTGTCCCCCCAGAGCGGGGGAAGGTGTAGATTGTGATGAGGTCACCCCTCAATGATGAGGTCACCCCTGGGCAATGAGGTCATGTGTCAGTGATGAGGTCACCTGGCAGTGATGAGGTCACCCCTCAGCCTTCTCTTCTCCAAGCTGAACAAACCAAGTGACCTCAGCTGCTCCGTGTAAGTCTTGCCCTGGAGATCCTTCACCATCTTGGTTGTCCTCCTCTGGACACACTCCAATAGTTTGATGTCCTTCTATTGAGGCACCCAAAAGTGCACACAGCGCTCAAGGTGGGACTGTGCCAGTGCTTTGCAGAGTGGGACAATCACCTCCCTCAACCGCCTCGTGATGCTGTGCTTGATGCACCCCAGGACACGGTTGGCCCTTTGGGCTGTCAGGGCACACTGTTGACTCCTATTTAACTTGCCACCAACTCAATCCCCCAGATCTCTTTCCACGGGGCTGCTCTCCAGCCTCTCATCCCCCAGTCTGCATGTAACCAGGATAACCCCGTCCCACGTGGAGAATCCGGCACTTGCTCTTGATATATGTCAAACGGTTGGTGAGTGCCCACTTCTCTGGATAGACTTATCCAGATCTCTCTGCAAGGCCTCTCTACTCTCGAGGAAGTCCACCACTCCTCCTAGTTTAGTATTGTCAGCAAATTTACTTAATGTACATTCAACTCCCATGTCCAAATCATTTATAAAAACATTAATTGAGCCCTGGAGAGCCCCACTGCTGACTGGCTGCCAGCCTGATGCCACCCCACTTACTACAATTCTTTGAGACCAACCCATCAGCCAGTTGCTCACCCAACCTATGATGGACTTGTCCAGCGGGGTGCTGGACAGTTTATCCAGAAGGATACTGTGAGAGACAGTATCAAAAGCTTTGCTAAAATCCCCAAACACCACATCTACTGGCTTCCCTCGGCCAACTAGATGGGTCACCTTGTTGTGAAAGGAAATTACGTTGGTTAAGCAGGACTTTCCCGTCGCGAACCCATGCTGGCTGTGACCAATGACTGCATTGCCTCTCAAGTGTTTTTCAGTAACTCCCAGAATAACCTTCCCCAGAATTTTACCAGGCACTGAAGTGAGACTGACAGGCCTGTAATTACCAGGGCCTTCCTTCTTACCCTTCTTGAAAAGGGGGACAACATCTACCAGCTTCCAGTCAACTGGGACCTCAACCCAAGACAGTCGAAAAATAGTGGAGAGAGGTCCTGCGATGACATCGGCCAGCCCTTCCAGTGCTCTGCAATGAATACTATCGGGCCCCATAGCCTTCTGTGCAGCCAGCTGGAGTGGCAGGTCTTGAAAAAAGTCCAGGGTTGAGTGGGAGTTTGTCATCCCCCCAGTCACGGTCTTCCAACACAGGGCTCCAGGGGTCCTAGGGCCCATCAGTGGTGTCAAAGAAGGAGGTGAAGAAGGCATTAAACATCTCTGCTTTGTCCATGTCCCTATTTGTGAAGTGACCAACCTCATCAAGCAACAGACTAATGTTATCTCTGAACTTACTTTTGCTGTTAACATATTTTAAAAAGCTCTTTTTGTTGTCCTTCACAGTGCTGACCAGCTTGGATGCTCATGGAGCTTTGTCTGTACGAATTTTCTCCCTACAGTGGTGAAGAGCATTTTCACAGTCCTCCCATGTTGCCTGTCCTTGTTCCCGATGTCCCTACACTTTCCTTTTCCACCTGAGTCCTACCAGCAGATCCCTGCTCAGCCATGCCAGCCTTCTGCCCCGCTGGCTTGACTTCCAACGCTTTTCGAACCGTGCCACGTCAATGCTCTGTTTGGAGCCCGGCTCTGGTGCTGGTGGCACCACTGTAGTGCTGGTGGCTTCTCAGCATGGGAGAGCAGGAATTGCTGGTGAACCAGTAGTGGGGAGAAGCTCATTAGAGGCAGAAGGTTAATTGTGTCAGACTTGCCCAGGGAGCAGGCTGTCTTTGGGCCGTGCTGAATGGCAGCTGGCTGCCCTGGCGAGCACTGGCCTCCATGTCCTTTGGGTCTGGAGGTGCCGGGGATGCTCCCTCCGCGCCAGCCCCTCACCAGGCTGTGAAAAAGAGTAAGCAAGCACCCTTCCTTCCTTCCTTCCTTCCTTCCTTCTTTCCTTCCTTCCTTCCTTCCTTCCTTCCTTCCTTCCTTCCTTCCTTCCTTCCTTCCTTCCTTCCTTCCTTCCTTCCTTCCTTCCTTCCTCCCTCCCTCCCTCCCTTCCTTCCTCCCTCTCTCCCTCCCTTCCTTCCTCCCTCCCTTCCTCCCTCCCTTCCTCCCTTCCTCCCTTCCATCTTCCTCTTTTCTCCTTCCTCCTCCCTGGAGATGGGGGTGTAGGTGGGTGTGGGGGCACAGGTTCTGTGGGGGGGTATGGGGTGTGTGTGGGGTTATGGGGTGTATGGGGGGGTGTTCTGCAGGAGGGCATGGCCAGGGGGTGGTTTTGCAACCCCCTCCCCCCCCGGCCTTTCCAGGGGGTGGGTGCTGCTGCGGGTGCTGCCCCAGCTCACCCCCTCCCTCCCTGCTCCTGGCAGCTCCCGGCGGGCACCCTGACCCTGGTCCAGCTGGCATTGCTCACCCACATCACCACTGTCGGCTGCTCCCTCTCGGCCACCGCCACCCTCTGCACCCTCCTGCTCTGCTGCTTCTCCAGGTAGACCCATTGTGGTGGCTGTGCCATGCGTGCTATGCCTGACATGTTGGGCTATGCCATGCTGTGCCATGCAAGCCATGTTGGGCTATGCCGTGCTGTGCAATGCCCTGCCTTGCTCTGCCCTGCCATGCCCTGCCATGCATGCCTTGTGCCATGCCATACCATGCCATGCCATACCCTGCCATGCCGTGCCATGCATACAACACTGTGCTGTGCCATGCCATGCCATGCCACACCATGCCATGCATATCGCATTGTGCTGTGCCATGCCATGCCATGTCATTCCATACCATGTGTGCCTCGCTGGGCTGTACCATGCCATTCCTTGCCGTGCCATGCCATGCTTCACCATGCCATGTGTGCCACACTGTGCCAGGTGGTGCCGTGCCATATGGTGGGCACCCATCAGCATGCCCTGCCCTCCCCCTCTTGCAGGCAGTGGCTGAGGGATAACACGATCAGGATTCACATGCACCTCCTGGCCGCGCTGCTCCTCCTCAACTGCAGCTTCCTGCTGAGCACACTGCTGGCCACCGGCGCTGAGGGGCTCTGCCAGGCCATCGCTGCCCTGCTGCATGCCAGCCTTCTCTGCGCCCTGGCGTGGATGGCCGCTGAGGCCTTCCACCTTCTCCTCCGCCTCGTCAAGGTCTACAACATCTACATCCAGCACTACCTCCTCAAGCTCTCCTTCTTCGCTTGGGGTGAGTGGGCACCCGCCTGGCCCTGCCTGCCCCCAGCATGGCTGCCCCAGCATGGCCCCACACAACCTCCCCCTGTGCCCACAGGTCTGCCCGTGCTGGCCGTGGCAGGTGTTTTTGTCTTCAAGAGAGATATGTATGGGTACCATGCTATCAGCACCTCTGACGCCTACAGGAACACAACTATGTGAGTGAAGGGGGCTGCCAGCTCCCTGGGCACCCCGGGCACCCCAGGCACCCCATGGACCCTGGGCACCTTGTGGACCCCGGGCACCCCTGGCACATCACATGCTCCAGGCACCCCATGGATCTTGGGCGTGGCATGGTCCTAAGGCACAGTGTGCACCCTGGGTACAGCATAGACCCCAGGCACAGTGGACACCCTGGGCACCCCAAGTACACTGTGCACCCCGCGCAGCCTGGCCACCCTGAGCACATGGGGCTGACCCAGGGCTGGGGCCAGCAGGCCCTAGCCATAGCTCTGCCAGGTGCCACTTTTTGGTGAGCCCAGCTCTTGCCGGGTGCCTGCCTTCATCTCGCCGGATGTGAGGGCACCCTTCTCAGGGTGCTGGCCCTTGTCCCCAGCAGAGTCCTCCTCCACCAGGTGCTGGCTCACCAGCTCGCCGGCCCATTACACCACCCTCTGCTACGCTGGCTTCATCCTGCTCTTCAACACGCTGGTGCTGGGGAGGGTGGTGATGATACTGTGGAGGATCAGGCGGCAGAAGGGGCAGGCGTGGAAGGACTGGGCGACGGTGCTGGGGCTCACCTGCCTGCTGGGCACCACCTGGGGCTTGGCCTTCTTCAGGTTCAGCGTCTTCCTTGTCCCCCAGATCTACCTCTTCACCATCCTCAACTCCCTGCAAGGTTGGTGGGGAGCGCTGGTGGGGTGGTTGTTGGGGGGTGGACCCCCCCACGGGTTGGCAGCAGCGGGGTCCTCATCATTTTCCTGCTCCTCGCAGCAGCTTGGTGCACCCACAGCAGTGACCGTGTTGCCACCCGCCCACAGGTCTCTTTGTCTGCCTCTGGTATGTCACCATGCACTGCCGGAGCAAGCTGGGCTCCGTCAGCAACACCTCCAGAAAATGCGCCCCGATGCCAGGGTGAGGAGCTGGGAGGGGAGCTCAGCAGTTGCTCCCTGTGGACATGGCATGGTGGCAGCCCCTGGGAGCGACAGCCAGCGTTATGGACACCACGGGTTTTTTCAAAGGAAGAATTTGAGCTGCCCCTCCATTAGTAACCAACACTGACTTATTCTGCTGAAGGTGGGCACTTCTCATTAAAAGCACCTTTTAATTGCTGATGCAGGTCTCCCCCACTGCCGGAGGAGCAGTGCTGCTCTGCCCGGGGTCCCACAGCTGCCCTGTCACCCCCAGCCCCACGGCGGGCAGAGTTGGCAGAGCTGGCAGCCACCCTCTGCTGTGTTGTTAAGTGACGGTCCCACTAGATGGCATGAGGATTTCGAATATGGTCCCAGCCCTGGACTGTGCACACTGACAGGGCTGGATGGTGGTGCTGGTTAGCAGTGCTGGTTACTGGTGCTAGTTACTGGTGTGGAGGAGCCCCCGGACAGCCATGAGGGGACATTTGAGCCCCCTCGGGGAGCTGCCACCAGAGCATCACACATGGCACTGGCAGAAGCAGGATCTCCCTGGCTACATCCCCCCAGTCCATTTGGTGCCGGCACAGCCACGGGCTGGTGAGCATGGCTGAAAGCTGTGGCACCCCCAAGTCCCCCCTGACCCCGGGTTTTCACCCACAACAGCATGCCACCAAAAGCCCTCCTGCTCTTCCCAAAGCCAGCATGGGGATGGAGGCCACCTGCAGCCCCGGGTCAGCAGGCAAACAGGCAAGCAGGGCTTTGGCTTGGCATTGGGCAGACATGCTGAAGTGGAGGAGAGGGTGGGAAGTGAGTACGTGAACCAATAATTTGGCTTTCCTCCCGCTCCAGCTTAGGAAGGCAGACCCTGAGCAGAGCTCCTCAGCACAACAAAGCACTTTTTTGGGGTTTAAGCTGCCCAGTCTGTGGGAAAATAAACAGCGAGGCCAAATTGCAGGGACTAAAACCATCGGTCGGAGGTGGTGAGTCAGCCCTGAGCCCCTGCTGCATCCCCGTACACCCACGGTTTCGCCCTTCCTGGTGCCTGAGATTTTGGAGCTGGGCATCCCATTCTGCCTGCTGGGATGCAGAGCAGCACCGCAGCGTGGTGAAGCTGGCATGGCCACAAATCTGCCGAGGGGAGGAGCAGGGTGCCCACCGTCCCCATGCTTGCAGCTTGCGGGGTGTGCCAGCGAGGTGCCATTTGCTGGCGCTGCCTGTTTCTGGTCTGGTGACAGGGGACCGGGCATCAACAGGCAGCCTCATGGGGTGACACGTGGCCTGTCTCTGCCTTCCCGTGCCGCTCCGCCAAGCGGCATTTCCCTTCCTGGCGGCTTCCCAGGGCCTGGTTCTGGGCAGCAAAGGAAGCCGCTGGCTCTTGTTCTTTGTTCCATGCACAAAGGGCAGCCAGTGCCGCCGAGTTTCCATCCCTCCCCAGGACAAAGCCTGTCCTGCCAGGGTTGTGCCCCCCACCTGCCAGCCCGCCGGGCCCCACCGGGTCCCCATTTTGTGGGCGCATTCCCACCACATGATGATGAGCTGTGCATGGCTCACTGCTCCAGTGGCTCACTTCAGCTATTAAATAAGAAGCCCGGGGGTTTGGTGAGGTGCCAAGCGCCCAGCTTGTCCCCCATGAGCCTCACCATGGGAGAGTCACATCCCGGCTGCGCTGGCTCCGTACCCCCAGCTGCTCTCAGGATGTGCTTTCCATGCTCCTTCCTCCCCGCCTCAAGATTTCAGGGCTCACAGTGTGAGTCACGCTGGCTGCCGGTGCCTGCATACAGACCAACTCCGGCGCAGGAATAAACCTTGTTCCGGTATCCGGTGGTGCTTGGAAAACAATCGCTTGGTGGTTGCCGTCAGCGGGGCACGGTGGTCTCTGGGAACTGAGCCTGTTGTTGGGGACCAGTGGGACACAATGGTCCCCGAGGAGCTGAACCTGTTGTTGGGGACCGGTGGGACACAGTGGTCCCCAGGGAACTGAGCATGTTGTTGGGGACCGGTGGGAGATGGCGGTCCCTGGGGAGCTGAGCCCACTGTTGGGGAATTGGGGCAGAAAAGGCACTTTTCCCACCTTGCCACAACAGCAGCAGGGTCAAAACACTCTGCGAGGTCCCCTGGGAGCGCAGGGTGGGCTCCCACCTCCCACGAGCCCTGGTGCACCCCAGCCCCGGGCACTGTGGGCAGGAGAAGGGGGAGCCAACCCATCCAACCTCCCCAAGGAGAAAGAATCCTGTTTACCTTTCCCTGCACCTTATCGGGCAGGAGGCTGGTGCCGAGCTGTGGGGCGGGGTGGGGGGGGGGGGTTGTGCCATCCTTTTTTTCCACAGGAAAGGCGTTTTGACATCACCGCTGTGCCTTCATGCTCTGGTGCCAGCCCGAGGGGCAAAGGTCTGGAAATACTGCAAATTCTCCAAATTGCGGGGAAACAAGCAGTCAGGGAAGAGATTTCCCAAATGGAAAATCCATTTGGGAAGGGGGAAGGAGGGGGGCAGACCTCAGCTCCATTTTGAGATACACCTTTGAGACTGGGCTGCCAGGGAGCAGATGAGCCCGGTTCCTGCATCCCGCGGGATCATCCTCACTGTGTGCAAATACCCCCCAGAGCCAATTTTCCCCTGGACTTCCCTGACATCACAGCGGGTTCATTAGCCGAGCCTAAACAATGAAGCTGGGTTTATTCTCTCTCTACGGTTGGGTTTTACAGCCCTGGCACTTGGTGAGTCGCTGCTGTTGTTGCTGCTGACCCAATAAACCCCGACGTGGGGTGGGGGGGACCCACGTCCCCTTTGGATATCTTTTCGGGAGCAGGGCTGAGGGAGGGGGAGTGGCGGCGATCGTGGAGGGGGAGCACCCCCAGCCTCTCAAAGCTGCGGAGCTTCCTCGGGCTCCCCTGGGATCGGCATCCTCCAAGGTTCCCGAGACTGCCTTGGCATCACTCACTGGATTGGGATGAGGGACCTCGGGGCATCCCATCCCACCAGCTTCATCATCCTCATCCTCACCCTCCTCTGCCACCCACCTGAGCCCTGCTGGCGGTTGCAGCTCCCCTGGGAGCACCGTGGTCTCCCAAGGGGCTTTTAGGGGGGTCTTGGCACCCTGAGCTGGGACTCGGCAGCAGGGCTGGCACCTGCCGGTTCACCCTCAGCCTCAGACGGTGCTGGGCCACCTCTGCCTGTACTTGCCGCGCTGGGGCTGGCAGCAGCCAGGCAGGACGGGCCTGAGCCTGCCCATCCCGTGGCCACGCCACCGCACTCCCCCGGCACGCTCTAGTGCACCCACTGCCAGCACCGGCGCCTGCAGGTGGTTTTAAGGACTTTTTTAGGGCTTTTTTTAGGGTTTTCAGAAGTTTTAGGGTTCTTTTGGAGCTTTTAGGCCTTTTAGAAACTTCAAGGGTTCTTAAGAACTGTTAGGAGTTTTAGTATCCTTTAGGGTTTTTAGGAACTTTTAGGGCTTTAGGAGCTTTTAGGGCTTTTAGAAGTTTTAGGGTCCTTCAGGGTTTTTAGGAACTTTTAGGGCTTTTAGGATCCTTTAGGGTTTCTAGGAACTTTTAGGGCTTTAGGAGCTTTTAGGAACTGTAAGGGTTTTTAGGAGCTTTTAGAAAATTTTAGGGTTTTTAGGATCTTTTAGGGCTTTAGGAGCTTTAAGGGCTTTTAGGAACTTTAAGGGTTTTTAGTATCTTTTAGGTCTTTTAGGATCTTTTGGGCTTTAGGAGCTTTAAGGAGCTTTTAGGATCTTTTAGGGCTTTAGGATCTTTTAGGGCTTTAGGATCTTTTAGGGCTTTAAGGAACTTTAAGGTTTTTTAGGAAGTATTACGGCTTTTAGGAACTTTAGGGTTTTTAGGAACTTTAAGGTTTTTAGGATCTTTCAGGAGCCTTTAGGGCTTCAGGAGCTAAATACCTAAAGGGTATTTAGTAACTTTTAGAGCTTTAGGATCCTTTAGGGTTTTTAGGATCTTTTAGGGGTTTTAGGATCCTTTAGCATTTCTAGGAACTTTTAGGGCCTTAGTGGCTTTTAGGAACTTTAAGGGGTTTTGGTATCTTTTAGGGCTTTTAGGGTTTTAGGCGCTTTTAGGGCTTTTAGAAACTTTTAGGGTTTATAGTATCTTTTAGGTCTTTTGGGATCTTCTGAGGCTTTAGGAGCTTTAAGGATCTTATAGGGCTTTAGGAGCTTTTAGCACTTTTAGGAACTTCAAGGTTTTTTAGGAAGTATTAGGGCTTTTAGGAACGTCAAGCTTTTTAGGATCTTTTAGGGCTTTTAGGAGCCCTTAGGGCTTCAGGAGATTTTACGGTATTTTGTAACTTTTAGAGCTTTAAGATCTTTTAGGGCTTTTAGGAACTTTAAGGGTTTTTAGGATCTTTTAGGGCTTTTAGGAGATTTTAGGGGACTTAGGAGCTTTTAGGAACTTTAAGGGCTTTTAGTATCTTTTAGGGATTTTAGAGCTTTTAAGAGCTTTTAGGGTTTTTTCTTTAGGATCTTTTAGGGCTTTTAGGGCCTTTGGGGTTTTTAGGAGCTTTAAGGGTTTTTGGGGTTTTTAGGAGCTTTAAGGGTTTTTAGAGTTTTTAGGAGCTATTAGGAAATTTAAGGGTTTTTAGTATCTTTTAGAGTTTTTACTATCTTTTAGGGCTTTTAGAGCTTTTATGGCTTTTAGGAACTTTTAGGGTTTTTAGGATCTTTTAGGGCTTTAGGAGCTTTATGGCTTTTAATATCTTTTAGAGCTTTTAGGGTTTTTAAGACCTATTAGGGCTTTTAGAACCTTTAAGTGTTTTTAGGATCTTTAAGGGCTTCAGGGGCTTTTAGTTGTATT
This sequence comes from Fratercula arctica, assembly GCA_947846985.1. NCBI lineage: Eukaryota > Metazoa > Chordata > Aves > Charadriiformes > Alcidae > Fratercula > Fratercula arctica. The sequence goes on from CANTUZ010000007.1 coordinate 23,010,085, forward strand.
TAGGAACTTTCAGGGGGTTTATGATCTTTTAGAGCTTTTAGAGGTCTTGGGAGCTTTTGGAGTTTTGAGAATCTTTTAGGGTTTTGAGGAGCTTTGAAAGTTGACAGGAACTTTCACAGCTTTGAGGAACTTTTAGGGTTTTCAGGAACTTTTAAGGCTTTAGGAACTCCCCAGGTTGATCAATAAATCATTTTACGTCCGAGTGAGTGCCACTGGCCTGATCCCAAGGGCAAATGTCCCTTGCAAGGAACAGCACAAGGACTTTCTCCCTCGCTGTGCTCAGCCAGCATCTTTGAAGACAGCAGCACGGCCTGCCGAGTTACAGATAATCCCGATAACATCAACAAGTGCAGACGTCGACCTAAAAATAACTCCTGATAATGTCAAGTGCAGACAAAAGGCTCTTTGTTCCATAAACAACAGCAAAAAGATGGCCTAAAGTGTCCTTTCCCCGCTGGGACACGGGGTCTGCACCTGAACCCCTGCTCCAGGAGGGCTGGATCCTGCGGGAGCCGCCGCTGGGTTTAGCAGCGTTATTCCCGGGAGGTGGATTTACGGTGTTTCCCAAAGGAGCTGGTCAGCATGACCTGCAGCGGGAGGCTTGGCTCACTGTGATGCTCCCATGGCTCTGGCTGCCATCAGCGTGTTTCGGAGCTGGCCCCACTCCCTGCGGCATGGGGATGGTTGGGCTTCAAAGGCGGCTATGTTAGCCATGGTCCGGCCGCGTGAGCTGCTTCCCATGGGAGCCTCTTCCCATGGGCGCCTCTTCCCATGGGAGCTGTGAAAATGCGGGGCTTGGAGCTGGAAATGAAACCAAGCTGGGGGGCGATGTGAGGGTGTGGGTTGTCCCCTGCTCTGGGGGTCCCAGCACAGCCATGGCTCCTCCAGTGCTGCGGCCGCCTTTTATCTCCATCGCCTTCCCTGCTGGAGCAGGAGGTTGTTTGCACCCTTCCCCCAGCAGAAAGAAAAGTCTCATTCAAGTCATTGAAAATATCTGCAAAAGCAACTATTTACCCAGGGCACTTCCGGGAGCTCTCCCTGCCCTCCCTCCTCCCTCTGGCTCCCGGCAGCACCGAATTTCTCCGGCCTGGCTGCTTTTCAGGGCGCACAAAGGGCTGGCATGGATGGATACAGGCACCGCTTGGCAGCCGCTTTGTCCACTCCTGCAGCGCCCATCGCTGCCATGATGCTTCCAGCCTCAGCTCCCACCGCCGCTGTGGGGTCCCGAGGGCGAGGTGCCCATCTCTGGCCTTGGGATGGGTGGTGGGAGCCAGGGGGCCGCATCCAGGCTCTGCCCCCCACATCCCAGTCCACCTCCCCCAGAGATGTGCCATGGGGGACCCCCCCTTCCCCAGCTCCCCCCGGCTGGGGGCCTGGGCTCCTTGCCCTACTTCTCACCTCCCTCGTTTCCTGCGGGGAGCGGGACAGGGTTCACAGGGACATTCCGTCCCGGCTGCTTTCCCATTAATTTTTATTTTTTATCCCATTGGCAGCCAGGCGTGCAGCCCGCCGGCCGCCCAGCTCCTTCTCTCCTCTGGCTGCGCGCCAGCCCGGAGCTGAAGGGAGGCGGGTCGGGGTACCCCCCGCTCCCCGCTGCCCCCCAGCCCAGCTCCCCCAGCCCAGTCCGCTTCCGAGCCCGGAGCCGGTGCCGGCCCGGCGGGATGATGTAGGCCAGTGCTCCCACTCCGAGACGGGCCGGGCTGGGCAGAGCCGGGCAGGTGCCGTGACTGCCGTGACAGACGGTTGGTGGCCCCGCGACCCCCGCAGCGATGCCTGGGGGGCTCCGAGGGGCCGGTTCGGCGCGATCCGTGGCGGTCCCGCCCCGCTGAGTCACCGCCTGCCCGGGCGGACGGGACGGGAGGGGCGGGGCGGGGCGAGGCGGCTTCTCCCGCTGCACCGCGACCGGCCCCGCTGGGCTTGGGGGGCTGCAAGGTGCCGAGCCCAGAGGTGGCGAGCGGAGCCGGGGCAGCGCGCTCGGCCCGACTCGGTCACAGGTATGGGGGACGGCGGAGAGTGGCTGAGCCGGGCGGGGGAGGAGGAGCGGGGGGGTTCGGTGTTTGCTTTCGGGGTCCCAAAGGCCGCGGTGAGGGGCGCTGCCTGTCACGGCCTTACTAGGGAGACTGGGAGGGGATGCTGCGGGGTCCTCGGTGCAGGAGGGGGCACCCACTGGGTGCGGGGGCGAGTGGGGTGGGCATCTTCAACACACCCCCACCCCCCCGGGGACCAGCCCAACAGGACTGGGACGGCACTGGGGATCTGTGTGGCTGGGACTGGTGCTACTGGGCAGCACCCCGGGGTGCTCAGCAAGGGAGGGGGCGGGCTGGCTGGCTGGAGCTAAGGGGTGCACCGTGGGGGGATTTGGGATGCCCCCTGCTCCAGTAGATGTGGGGACATCTTGCCTTCCCGTGCCGTAGTGGTGGGTGCGATGCCCCCCGTCCAGGCAGGGCTGGGGGTCCCTGCTCATGGTCAAGGCGTGAGTTGTCCGGTGGAGCTTCCATCCCTGCTACACGGGGCTCGCCCTCGTCTGCCCCGCCACCCCTCGCCCCTGCCCCGGAGCCAGCCTGAATTCCTGATCTGTGGGGCCACAAAGCCCCCAGCGCCGCCCGGGACCAGCTGCTCCCGGCTGCTGCTGATGGCACAGCCAAGCCCTGCGAAGTCACCGCGCCCTGCATGCAGCCGCTGCTTCCCACCCCGGGGGACCCACCAGTATGCCCCATTCCTCCTCCTCCTCTTCCCAGCATCCCCGTGGGACCGCCGGTGTGTCTGAACAGGGCGATCTCCCTCCCCTAAAGTGTCTGTTGGGTGGATTCCTCCCGCAACATCTCAGCTTGCTGCTGCCGGTCCTGGCACGCTGCTGTGGGATGTGGGATGCTCTGGGTGCTCCGTGCCCGCAAGCTGCCCCTCCAGAGGGACCAGCAAAACCCAGTGAGACCAGCTGGAGAATTGAAATGAGGTCTCCTGGAATAACCTCCTGGCAACAAGTCCAAATAGCTGTTGAGGAGGGAAGGCAGCCAAAGCTCGTTTCACGGTCTGAGGGCTGCAGTAACCCCCTTCCAAGCTGCACCGCCAGCGGGGAGCCAGGAGTGTTTTGGAGATGGGGCGGGGGGGGCAAATCCTTTAAGCCCAGGACTGCAGCCACGGTGGGTTTTGCCATGCCCCTTGCTGGGTTTGCAGCTCCCATGTGAATTAAGCCAAGGCCTAAAAATGCTGCTTACTTGGTTGCAGTCCAGCTCTTAATCCCATGGCCCGGGGGCTGCTATTTGCAGAGCAACAGGTTTGCAAGCAACTGCATGCTTCTGGGATGGGGAGCCCAGGGCTGTCTGGCCCTGCACCTTGCGGTGGCACCCATGAGTGTCGGAGGGACATGGCCCTGCAGGGTTTGCAGACAGGTTGGGTGGCTCCTGGTGTGCCAGCGCCCGGTGGTACCAGCTGGGCAGCAGCCTGCCAGCGCGTGTTTTTCGGCAGAACTCTGATCCACAACTCCTTTCCCATCAGCTTGCCAACAGCTGGGGTTTGTCAGGGATCCGGGGGGGGGGGGGGGGCGGGGCGGGGCGTGGCCTCTTACCTGGCTCCTTGGGTGCTGCAGCTTCATCCTGGCTGTGCTTGTCTTTTCTGTAGGTGGGAAAAGCCCGCCGGGACCAGGTTCACCCTTGCTGGGCTCCAGGTTGGCTGCTTCCTGTGCCAAATGCCTGGGAGCTGCATTTGGGGTGGTCTGGGCTGCTCTGCTCTGGTACCTCCCTTCCTCAGCACCCGTGGCACGGGCAGGTGATGGGGACCTTGCTGATGCAGAGTGGGATGGGACCTGGGAGGGCACAGGGTGCTTTGGAGGGGATTTAAAACCCAGGATGCTGGTTTGGGTGTGTGGAAGGTACAAACTGACGTGCAGGAGGAGGCCAAGGGGTTGCTCCCGAAGAAGGCTGAGCAGTGGGAGCGTGCTGTAAGGACGCCTGTCTCTATCCCCCAAAGCTGGTGACGTGGAGTTGGGGTGCTGGGGGAGGACGACCTGCACTGCTTTGTTCCCATCTCTCAGCACCCCTCAATTTGCCGCAGGCGTACCCACTCCTTCGCAGCCCTGCCAAAGTCACGGGCTCTGCATGCTGCCGAGCCGGGCGCCGTGTTGCCCAGGCACTGGAGGAGGAAGCGCTCGTTTAGTTGGCTGTGATATTTCTGCCTGTGGTGGTTTTTAGGAAATGGAATTTTTCTTTAATTTTGAACATTAAGACCCAGCTTTAAGCAAAACCTCCATCTCAAGAGCCTCAGACGCCGGTGGTCTGCCTGTGCCAGCCTCCCCTTGGCTTTCCCCACACCTGCTCGGGAAGGGATGGTTGCCAGCAGCTGGCGAAGGATGGATCTGGCAGGGAGCTGTGCCGCTCCCATGGGAATCTTTGTCAGGTCTGGTTTTGTCCCGTTGGCAAAGCTCAGCTTGCGGGTGCTGGGTCTTGTGTGCAAGCCCACAGCCTGGGAAAAGCTGATCCCGTGGCACAGGCTTGGCATGGCTGCTGGCGCGGCACAGCTGCTGCTCAGCTCCTTGGGCATTAACAGTCGCACTGGGTCAGCCCCTGCCGCCCACCGGTGATGGGAAAGGCTCACATGCCAATGGCGTGAATAACGTGAAGGCTGGCCCCTGCTCACATGGGCCACTGGCCAAGGACAAGGGCACTTTGTGAAGCAGCCGGGTGACCAACACTGGGGCATCTTCTCTGCTGGGGGTCCCTGCTGGGGTTCCCACCTCCTCGGGTAGCTTCAGCCCCAGTGCATGTGGTCTGCGGCCCCTGCGGTGGAGGCTGGTCGTGCAAAGCTGTTCTGCGTCTTGGGAAGCCCGTCCTGGCTTGCCTGTCTGTGCCTCAGTTTCCCCACCTGGTTCCTGAGTCCTTGCCTGAGTAACAGGCTGCAGGTGATGAGCTGCATGCTCGTTAGCATCTCAAGGAACAGACCGTCACCTTATTTTTCTAACAGACCTGGAAGGAAAACAGGGATAAAAGTCCCTGGATCTCCCCATTTCCGGTGTTTGTTGGAGGCGTCAGAGCATCTTCCCTTTTCCTTGGGAAAAACATCACGTCCAAAAGCCATGTGCCACCTCCAAAACCTTAAATACGTGCTGCCAAGTCACTCAGAGCAGTAATGTGGTAGTAAACACCAGGCTTTTTTTTTGTGTGTGTGTGGTTTTTTTTTCAGGTTGTTTTTTCTCATTTGCCTACAGGTTTAGAGCCCACAATATTATTCCTTGGCTTTTCTTTCTGAGACCAGTGTGTTCTTTTAATGGTGATGGGAGGATACAACGCGATGCTCGGGACTGAGCTTCCCTCTGTGCTGTCAGGGAGGGAGCCTGCTCCTGACTGCGTAGCCCTGGCAGGTGCCTGCCACCTCTTTTTACATTATCTGGCTGATTTGGAGGCCAAACTAGGAGGTTTTTTTATGCATTATTGTTCTTGGAGGAACTCAGCCCCCAGGCTCTGGCTGGGGTAGTGGGTAAAACCATCCTGGCCAGGGGATGATGGAGAAGAGGTAGGGTTGGTGCTGGAGGGGGTCTCTGCCTGGTCACTGCCATAGCGTGGGGCTTTTGAAGATGGATGTCACTGGGGATGTGCCCTTGTGGCAGTGGGGATATGCAGCATCGCTGGGTTCCCGGGGGTGGTGATGCCATGTGTCCCCACTGCCACCCGGGGATGGGAAAACAACAGGGCAGGATCCAGCCCCGATGTGGGCTTGGTGCATCTGGCTCCCTCCAGTGCTGCTTATCGGTGTCATGGATGGGAACCACATTTTCCCGCCACGAAACCATTTTCGGGGGATTTTCTCTCGCTATTGTTCAGCTCAGGAAACAGCAATCAGTGTCGGGGCGACCGGGACCATATAGGCCTCAGAGGGGAAATACCAGCTCCCCCACCCACAGCCCTGCAGGCGTTGCTGGTCCTGGTTGAGTTAACAGCTGAAAGGGGCTGATCCTGTCCTCCGACCACCCCAATAAAATCCCAATGGAGCCAGTGCAGCGGGATGGGCTGAAGCCTCGTTGGAATCCAGCATTCCCCATCCAGAGGGGAAGCTTTCCTGGCATGCCAGCTCTGTGCCATCAGGCCACAGTTGGCATTCGCATGCTGCTCAATTGCTTTTAAGCAATCCGGGTGTTTCCCATCACCACGGGCATTTTGCCACCCCGGATCCATGCTTTTCAGGTACACGTGCATGATTCCCAAGCGTGCGGCAAGGCACCGGGATTCCAGCCCTGTCCGCATCCAGCTACTGCTGCCAAGACCTGCCTGTCCATACCTTTTCAGCCCACACCAGGGAACCTCGTTAGCCGCACACTCAATTATACCCATGGCAGCAGGTTAATTAACAACCCAAAGCTCCCGTCTTCCGGTGATAACTGCTGCAAGAAGCAGACAGGAAGGGACGGTGAGTGGGCTGTGCCTGCGGTGATGCACCAGTGCAGGATGTGACCTGGATCCGTGCTGGCCAGAGAAACCTCTGGAAGAAACCTCCGGGAGAAATCCATGCTGGTGGGAGAAACTTCCTAACAGTGACGCTGAGTTTTCAAGCAAGTGGTTTTCCCCCAGCCTTCCCATCTGACAAACCTTGGGTGCCTGGGAGAGCTCACCAGCCTCTGCAGGTGATGCTGGTGAGTGCCCTGGCACCCTCTCGCAGCGAACGAAACAGCGTTCGGCCCCTGGGTGGGTTTCCAGAAGGATGCTTTGGGAGCGGCACAGGAGTGGGATGCAGCGGTGGCAAACTGGGTGCCGGCTTGGCTTTGGGCATTGACAAGTATTCGGGTCTGCCGGCTGGTCCGGCAGCCCCCACCGATCCTGTCCCACCCTGGGGGCACTTCCGCTGGTTGCCAGACCCTGGCCGGTCGCTGGGGTGACAGCAGGGTGAGGAGGAGGTGAAGCGGCGCTGGAGAGGCAGTTCGTGGTACAGGGAAGGCAGAAAGCATGATGGGAAGGCTGGGGCTGGGTGGAGCGTGTGGGTGTGGTGGCACTCTGGGGTGCTCACCACTGGCCTGGGTGCAGGTCACAGGAGCCCCAGCTGCATATAAAGACAAAGAAAAGGGTGGTGGAGCAGAGTTCAGGATGAAGGGATGGGGAAAGGGGGTGCGGAGGATGTTGCCCGGCTGGTTGCGAGGGGCAGAAGGGGTTTGGCAGCCGTGGTTGCTGTGTCAGCATTGGCCGGGCAAGCCTGGGAGAGCCCGTTTTTGCTGAGCTGAAACGATGGAGTGGTTTGCAACGTGCCTGGCTCCTTGGCTGATCTGCAGGACCTGAAAGCACCCAAGAAAATAATTTCAGGGCTTGCGAATGAGGAAACCGCCGTTTCCTTCTGTTGTCATTGCTCACGATAAGAACCCACGGCCAGAACCAAGGCGTGAAGCAGGGAGCGGAAAAGGGGACCCCTCCCATGCTCAGTGGTTGGCAGTTGGTGCCCATGCTGGGGCGGTGGGGCGTCCTCCCCGTGCTGAGAGCCCGGGGACCCGGCTGCCGGCCTCCCTCATCCTTCCAGCCCGCAGCCAGGTGGGTGCCTGCTGCTTGTGGCTCCTCCTGGTGGCAGAGGCACTGGAGAGCTGGCCGTGACACCAGCCCTTGTCCCACCAGCACAGCCTTTCCTCTCCATCCCCTGACCCCATGGTATGGGTGGTATTTAAATATTCACGTGGCCCCTTTTCTTTGTACCCTTCCAGGCTCTGCTTTCTTCTTGGAGGCTCAGTCAAAGCAGAGAGCTGCCTGGGATGAAGGTCCTCCTTCTGCTCCTTCTCTCCCCCCTCCAAGGTAGGCGGTCCCCAGCTATGTCCTGCCCCACGCTGGTGAACCAGGTTTGGGCCGCTGGACATAATCGGCAGCCCCAAAAAATTGGCTGGGGCCATGGCTTCCACAGATGTGAAACATCTTATGGGCTGACATGCCTCTGTTGGGGTCCCTGGGGCTTAGTCGGTCTTTTCCAGAGTAAGCAGATGATCTCCATCTGTCCCTTCTAGAAGTGGAGAGCTCCTCTGTTGGTCTCTGCTGATGCAGGTGATGGCACCTAGGAGAGGGTGACACCAAGAGATGGGAAGTCCTGCTGCCCCAGGAGTCTCGGCTCCCCAGCAGAGCCTTCCAGCATGGCCATGGGGATACTGGGGAGGTGGCTGGCATCACGCAGCCCATCCGGGACCGGGTTGGGATGGCTGGGGCAGAGAGCCTGGTGTGCCACACATGATGGCTGCCACAGGGGTGCAGTGTTTGCCAGGGGTGGCCACCCCTCCAGTTGAACCAGCATCTCCGTGTGTTTGTGCACTGCAGGGGTGGGAGCCAGCAGCCACCAGGAAGAGGACTTCCGCTTCTGCGGTGACCGAAACCAGACCCAGAACAGCTCTGTCATCTATGAGCACGGCCCTGCCACCATCTCCATCGAGAACACAGCCCAGGCGCTGATAATAAAAAGGCCCTTTTTGCCAAACAGGAGAAACTCTTACTACAAGTACAGCTTGCCCCCTGCTTTGGGCAGGTACCGCTTCTGCGTCTACTGGTTCAAGGCCAACAGGACCCTGAAGCTGGCATACGGGAAGCAGAGCTTCATCCTGGGTGGGGACCCATCCAGCAGTATCACTCGGGGGAAGGAGAGTCAGAAGACTGAAAGAACCAGCACCTCCATCTTCAACGTGTCCTACATCTCAAAGGGCGGGAAGAACATGTCCCTTGACAGTGCATCTGAATACTTCTTCCCTTGTAGAGGCAATTATTTTAATGAAATGAAGGGTTCGTTTCATCCCCAACTTGTTCTAGCCATCAGCAGAGCATTGGTGGTGTCCCAGTATATGGTATAGCATGATGATGTGAAGATACAGCTGAAGGGTGATGGAAGGGGACATAGGTTTGCTTGAAGCAGCCTAGAGGCAGGCCTGGTACCCAGGCTCCCTAAAGATGGAGATTTTCACGTGTTTTGCCCCTTGAAATCGTGGGCTTTGCAGAGGTCTGCAAAGGTCCTGCCTGCGCTCCTAGGCACCTAGCTAGCCTCAGCCAGCCTAGTCACGATGGCCTTGGGGGGAGCTGCGCTCCAGGCGGCAGAAGCCCTCTGGGTTGGGGGTCTCCATCAGCTTCCTGGGCTTGAGATCACCTTGAAGCCCTCTGCCTTCTGCTCCCAATGGGGCTGTGCCCGGTTGGTTCAGGGCATGGGGAAGCTGCCTCTGCCTGTGCATCTCACGGCATTTCCTTTCATGTGCTCATCAGCCTCTCCAGAGAGTATGGCCATCTGTGAGGAAGACGTGGAAGAGCAGCTCACCACCTTGGACAGCCTCATCGCCCAGCCCCCGGTGCTAGCAGTGGGAGCCATGGAGCAGCACATGCTTCGGCGGTGAGTTCCCATCTTGTGCTGTTCCTGCTGGTGCAGTGCCTGCTGCATCCTGCTCACCGTACCCCTTCCCTGACAGCAAACTCGGGGAGCTGGAGAAGATGTTGGCCAAGGTGGGGCTCAAAGGGCAGAATCAGACCTTTGGGAAGGCCACCGTGCATGCGACTGTACTGAGGGTCCAGCCCACTCGGTCTCCTCAGCATCTGACCTTTGCTTCCCAAAGAGAGGTGGGTCCTGGGCAGCCTTCCCTGCTGGTCTTGGTCCACCAGCATCCTCTCCCAGCCTCTCTCCTGACGAGTCTCTTGTTGCAGGAGGGTGGAGAGGTCCATGGCTTCGCAGTGGACCTGCCAAGCAGCCTGTTCATGATGGCGAAGGAGAGGGAGGACTGGGTAGAGCACAGGGTGCTCCTCATGGACATCAACAGCCAGACCATGTTCCAGGTAATGCCAATGCACATGGCATGGTGGGGTGGCCTTGCCATGCCAGGGGATACAGTGGTACAGGCCAGCAGGGATTCCACCTAGAGCAAGGTGCCGGTGCTCACTCGGAGAAGATGCTTCAAAGACAAGCTAGAAGCTTGACAGGGAGAGAGGCATGGGACCTCCTTCCTGGGGACTCTCACCTGCTTCATGCCCAGCAGCAGTCCCTTCCCATGCTGCCATTGCCTCCTCTTCTCCCACAGGATGAAAACAGCAGTCACGTCCTGGGTGACAAGGTGGTCGGCATCTCCCTGGTGGACACGGTGGTGGCCAATCTCTCCGACCCAGTGGTCCTCACTTTATTCCACGACCCACTGCCGGTAGGTGGGGAAACAGCCTCATCGAACCTGGTTCCACCAGGAATGGAGGGGTAAGGAGGGCTCAGGCCCTACCAGCTTGGAGAGTGGTCACCATCCAGCAGGTTCATGCCCTTGGCCTGCCTGTACAGGGTCTGCTATGTCTTCTGGGACTGTATCATGATCATGGCTTCACCATGTGCACTGCTGGTGGTGCTGCCTGCTCCTGTCCAGGAGATGCTGCTTTGCAGATGTGTTGCCTCCAGCCCAGTGTCCAGGGATGGGGGACACTATGAGTTAACAGTCCTTTGGCTCAGGTGTGGTCCTGTCAGGTGCCCGCTCAAAGCTGAACCCCTTGTTTGAAAAAGGGGACCCGGGAGGAAGTATCTGCTCTGTGAGCTGCCAAGAGAACAGTCTCTGCCTGGAGCCTGCTCCCATGATACGGGGTGGTTTGTCTCCAGGGACCATCTTGCCTCCTGCCCCATGTTCTCCCCTATCAAATGTGCTGGCTGGGCAACAAACCCACAGCTGCATCCTGGTCAGGGCCCGTGGTTTTCTCATTGCAGAGGAACATGACCCCGCTGTGCGTCTTCTGGTGGGAGGACACCACTGGTGAGTGCTCCTGCACTTGCGTGTGAAGCTAGGCGCTGCCTTTGCTCCTTTAGCAGGGTACTGCAGACCTGCTGGTAGGGGTAAAAGTCGCTCTGCACCTCCCTTCCTCGCTCCAGCTCCATAAACCTTTCCCACGGGGTTGATGTCAGGTTTTGGCCTCCATAAGCTAACCTAAGAGTTTTCTGCCTCCGTGGGGATGGGTCCTGATGCTGAGGGTGCTATCTGAGTGTATGTGCTTGGCCTGGGACAAGCTGGGACCCCCACTTTCTGCCCCTTCCCTCCGCCATGGATACCTTGCCCTGAAGATCCACAAACCCAAAGCAGACGTTCTTGCTGCTCACTGGGCGCTCTCCCTTTCTCTTGTGCAGCCAGCTCTGGGAGCTGGGACAGCTACGGTTGTACCACGGTGACGGGAGGCAGCCAGACGGACTGCAGGTGCAACCACCTCACCTACTTTGCTGTGCTGATGGTGGGTAGTGCTTTCCTGCAGCTCCCTACATCATTCCCACCAGCTGTTCTTCCTCACCATGACTTGTTCCTCCTCCTCAGGTATCCTCCCCAGAGATCACCTACATACACAGGGATTACCTGAGTATCATAACCTACATCGGCTGCCTGATCTCAGCTTTGGCATCCATTTGCACCATCTTCTTCCTCTACTTCCGGTATGGTCTAACAAGTCACCCCATGCTCCCTGTTTGTGTCCTGTCCATTGCTGCTACACCTGAGTGGGCACAAGCTCTCCAAATGCAGTTTGTGGCCTGGTTAGGAGCATGATGAAGGAGCCATTTTTGAAGAAAAAGGAATTCTCCTCTCCAGGAACCAACCCCTTGGGCAGGTCTCCCACAGGGCGCTCAAAAACACCATCTATTCTCAATGATTTCAGAAAATCAGGTTGTAGTTGTTATGGATCTGGTGAGCAGAAGCCTGCAAAGATCTTTTCAATGGCTCGGTGGAGAGCATGAGTGTCTTCTCCCGAGTCATGTTGCTGACCCTACGTGGATGATTTGGAGCTGAAATGAGGTCGCTCCCTACCCAACAATGGCCTAGACCTGAAATGCAGGGTCAGCTGCAGGGACCCAAATTTGCATGTGTAATGGGTGGTCCCACCTGTGGGGTTATGGTCTCAGCCCCTGACGCCACCAGAGGGTCTCCTGGCTCTTCTGGCATGGGCGAGTTGCCCCATGTGGAGCTGTGGGACACCGAGGGTGCTGGCCAGGCACAGAGGTGAGGTCTCCTCCCCCTCGCTTTTCCAGAAGCAAGCAGCGAGACCAGATCACAAGCATGCACATCCACATGAACCTGCTGGGTGCCATTTTCCTCCTGGATGTCACCTTCCTCATCTCCGAGCACTTGGCTTCCAGCAGCAGCGAGGCAGTCTGCAGAGCTGGGGGTCTGTTCCTGCACTTCTCCCTCCTGAGCTGCCTCACCTGGATGGGCATTGAGGGCTACAACCTCTACCGGCTTGTGATTGAAGTCTTCAATGCCTACCATGACCACTTCCTCCTCAAGCTCTGCCTGGTGGGCTGGGGTGAGCATGGGGGAGGCAGAGATGCCCTGAAGACAGGGGAACAGGATGGAGGGGCACCATGTATGGTGCCTGGATGGGGATGGAGACATAGCTGGGGGGGAGCAGATGTCTGAGAGCAGAGGGGTCCCTCTGTCAAGAGGCTTGGTGGAGAACGAGACTCGGTGACTTGAGAGCAAAAGCTGGTACTAGAGCAAGGGTGGGCCACCCAGCAAGGGAAGCATGTGAGAGCCACTGCTTGGGGTCTTTAAATAGTAATGGGATGCTCTCTTTCTGAAAGAAACAGCCCAGAGAGATGGGCTTGATGCACTAAGCACCCATGCATCCACAGGCCATGGTAGGAAGATCTCATGATCTGTTGTGGCCTAACATTCCATGACCCTGGGAGACCCCTGGCTGGGGTTGGTGCAGCACAGCTTTCTCCCGTGGCTTACCCCAGGTGTCCCTTTTGCATGCTCCATCCTTGGTTCCCCCTTGGGAGGGAGGATATTGGTTTGTGCTCTGTACGGGGAGAAAGGGGCAACAAATCCTTCCAGAAGGACTGAAGGCCAGTGACTAGGGTGGCTGCTTCACTCTATTCTTGCCACCCAGGACTCCCTTTCTTCTGCGTGACGCTGATCTTCCTGGCTAGCTGGACGAACTATGGCCCCTTCTCCATTCCTATCTATGAATACGTTGGTGGCAAATCCACCAATGCAACCATGTAAGTCATGGGAAATGTGTTGCCTGGTCCCTGGTCTTAGATAAAATCAACTGGCTAAACCTTCGCCATGTCCTACTTTCCTTAGCCCACCTGTGGCTTTTCTGGGGCTTTGTGCAGGGTGGTGGTGGGGGATCCCCCCTCCCTATTTAACTAAGCTGTGTGCTGGGTTTGCACCACACCATCCTGCTTTGCCCAACCCCTCCAACTCATGTCGCTGAGGGATGACACAGCATAACCTTCTGCCCTTTCTCCTCCCTCCAGATGCTGGATCACGAGCCCCCTGATACATAACATCGTGAACCTGGGTTTCTTCAGCCTGGTGTTCCTCTTTAACTCAGTCATGCTGGGGGCCATGGTCCGGGAGATCCTCCGGCAGAACAAGAAAGGCCACAAGCTCAAGCACGTCCTCGCCCTCTTTGGGTTGAGCATCCTGCTGGGCATCCCCTGGGCACTGGTCTTCTTCTCCTTCACCTCTGGTGTTTTTCGTCTTGTCTCCCTCTACATCTTCACCATCATCAACTCCCTCCAAGGTGAGCCTGGGATGCTGGGTTCCTCCAAAGAGCACTGGGGCTTTCATGGGGTATTGGTGGGGTGGTGATGGTTGCGAGAGGAGCCATCCCTGTCAGGCTGGCTGGCTTGCTCGCTCTTGGCTGCTGTTGGTCCCTCGAGGAGGTTCACCCACCCTTCTTCTCCCCTCTCCCAGGTTTCCTCATCTTCCTCTGGTACTGGACCATGGTGCTGCAGGCGAGAAAGTCCCCTGACTTGCAGAGCAGCTCTGACAGCGTCAAGCTGCAGCCCAACAGCAGCCAGAGCCACTTTGCCTGAGCCCCGCAATGGCTGTGCCACACCATGCCGGGGCTCCCCGCATGGAGGACAGCCGTGGGAAGGACCGATGCCGTCCACTTTGCTACCGCATCCAGCTCGTAGGGCTGCTAGGAGCCCAGGGACCCGCAGCGGGGCCAGCCCCCCCTCGCCTCTGCCGGCCCCTTCCCCAATTTTCCCACGCACCACACCTCTCCAGGCAGTGGCGCATCCCTCGGCTTGGTGTCCTTGGGGCAGGAGGAGAGCAATGCTCACCTGTACAGCGGGGGCTGCAGAAAGTGGAAGGGGCAGGGACAGGGTCCCCAGTGCCTCTGGATGTCCCCTCGTGTGGCTTGAGGCCAGGGACCCTTGCTGGTGGTCACTGAGAAATGAAGACAGAAGTCCCCAGTGAAGACACAGTAATTCTGCCCCTGCAACATCATCTAGCAGCTGAAATAATCTATTTTTGTTATTTTGTTGAATGTCTATTTTTGAATGGTGTAGAAGTTTAATGAGTGCACCTGCACACCAGACTTGTGCCTATTAAAGTTTTTCCTGCTCAGAGTGTGGCTCATTGGTGTCTCTCTACTGGGCCCGTTGTTGGGCTTTCCAATGGGATCTGTCCCTTGCCTGGGGTTGGCCTGTCCTCAGAGCAGGACCCCGTGTCTCACCCTGTAGGATCCTGCTGAGCTGGGACCAGTAATGGCGCTCCCATCAGAGCACCGGCACCCCAGTGCCGTAGGGGTCAGGGTGATGAGGGGGATGCTGCGGCTCAGGAAGCTGCTGTAGTCTCTGGGAACCATCACTACCCAGCAAAGAGGGAGGACAGGAATCCGAAGACAGAGGCTTCACAGGATGGGAATTGCATCTCCATCCCACCAGTTCCCCTTCCAGATGATGTTCTGCTTGCAGCTCATCCCCCTCTGCCTAGCTCCTGGCCAGGGCATGGGGACATTCCTGGAAAGGGAATGTTTTGGTCGTGGCAATGCCTGGCAGTGTACCCCATTTGGGAGAGGGATGCCTTGGCACGTCGCTGGGCTGTTGGGGGACATTGGCCAAGGATTTGGCAGGATGGGGAGGAGAAGGGTAAGGAAAAAAGCCCCAAGTCAGCTGGGGGAAGTGGCCAAGGGGGAAACGATGTGGCTCTGATGGTTATCGCTGTTGCTGCGAGCTGGGGCAGGAGGTTACTTGCCAAGCCACAGGAAGGCGTGAGGGTTCAGAGAAGGGAAATGAGGACATGGCCCTTGCCTCAGGAGGAGCTGCAAGCCCTGGGGGAGCCCAGGGAGAAGCAGAGCTGCCGAGATGAGGGGAGCAGAGTGTTGTGGGAGGGCCAGGGGTGGCCAGGAGACCCCACAACGCACCATGAACCTGCTCCTGGGCACCATCCTGCTATTACTGGTGCTGCCTGGTGAGTGGCGGGTGAGGCGGACATGGGCACCCCTGGTGCGTGTGGGACACGTTGGCTCAGGGGGTAGGTTTTTCCATGGGAAAGTGTTGACCCAAAGACCATGGCAGGGTTTCACCCTGGAATGTGGCCAGGCCAGCAGGGACGGTCCCCTTTGGGATGTGCAGGGAGCTAGCAGAGGCGAGCAGAGCAGGGAGGTTTGCTGCTGGGGGCTATTTTAAAACCTCAGACCAGCAGCCCAGGGTCACTTCTGTGAGCCACCCTGGGGGGCTGGATGCAGTGATGTGTCAATGCAGGCATGATAGCTTTGCCTCCACCAGCCCCGACGGCTGTCCAGTTCCCTTCTGAAGCCTGTGTAACCGTAGGGGTGCTCCTTTCCAACCTGCAGCTGCCAGATTGTCCTGCCTCCCACTTCCCCCATGGGCAGGAGGAGGCCTGACCCTAGATTTTGGGGTTTTCCCCCCCATTTCCCTATGTGCTCTTCTTCCAAATGCTGCCAGGGAACAGGAGAGCTGTGCCGGTGAGTGGTCCCCCCATCCCTGCCCTCAACCCTGGTGCCCGCTTGGTGCCATGGGGCCCAGCGGTCACTCCATTCCCCTCCTCCCCAGCCCTGGGGCGGCGTGCCAGGAACTGCCAGTGCTGCAACATGATGGTGGAGTCGGAAGAGCGAGGCGATGGGACCCTCAGCCCCAACTTGCTCTGGCGCTGCCCAGAGCTGGGGCACTCCAGCAGCCCCTCTTGTGCCTGCCTGCGGGAGTGCTGGTTCAGGTAGTGGGCAGGGATGGCCACAGTGGGGTCTGGGGGCTCAGCCCCCCATGTACACTGGTCCCACAGCCCTCCCGCCCCACAGGCTGCTGCAGTTGGCAGGGCCAGGTCTGCGTGACAGGCTGGCTAGGCTGAAGGTACTGCTCCTGAATGTCAGCAGGGCTGTCACCTGTGATGTCCTCATCACCTTTTCCCCCACAGAGGTAAGATGCACCCCTCTCCCTTGCTCAGAAGGCCCTGTGCTTTCCAAGCATCCCTCAAACCCTGCCCTCGGGGCTTAGCATGCCATGGCATGCTCTTCCTCCACCCTGCTCCACGGTTGTGTCATGGACCCAAATCAGCATTAGCATCCCTTGGCAAGGAGTCATGTGAAATGGGTGCTTGGGAGGGAAAAGCCATCCCTGAGGAGTAGTCCTAGCAGCAGGTGGGAGGGAGAGGAAGAGGAAGAGGAATGTGTGGGACCTTGCGCCTCCTGCCCACCCCCAGGCTCTCCCACTCTCTGGATGTCCCAGGGGACCATGTCCCATGGGGTGATGGTGGGCTGGAGCTCTTCTAGGAGTTGCTCCCAGCTCTTCCCCTTCACTGCTGGGTTGCTGGGGCTGAGGTTCTCCCCTTCTGCCGTTGGGGCTCCTGCTGATGTTGCTGAGCAAAACCCACCCAGGAGGGTTGAATTTGTGCCCTGAGCAAGGTTGGTGGGTCCTGAGCAGAGAGGTGACACTGCCAGCAAGCAATACCCCCCCCAGGCTGTTCTCCACCACAGGGCCCTAGGATGCCGAACATGACAGAGAAGGGGAAGGCAGGCAAAATCCAGCTCCCCAGAGAGATGTTCCAGTCCCTGAGCAGCCAGACAGTGCGCGTGGTGGTGACAGTCCTCAACATCCAGCAGCTTCACATGTTCAAGGTAGGAGATGGCATGGCCGGCACCCCTCCAGCCACCAGCACTTGCTACCTGCTGTCTCGGCTCAGGCAGAGTTGCTCCCATGCAGGAGGTCAATCAGGCGGGGCGGGTCCTGGACAACACTGTGGTGGGCATCACGGTGGGAGAGACGAGGATCTCTGGGCTGCGGGACCTTGTGCAGCTCACCTTCACCCACGGGCAGCTGCCCTGCGTAAGCCAGCTGTGCCCTCCCTCCACCTCTCCTCCGGTGCCCCTCACCATGGCATCAGTTGATGCTGCTCTCCCCCCTTGCAGGGTGTCACGCAGCAATGTGTCTTCTGGGATCTCAGCAAAGGTATGGTCCTCGGTGGGGCTGGGCGTGGGGACGGGTGCAGGTGCTTTGCCTGGCGCTCACAGCCATTACCCTGTCCCTGTCGCAGGGCAGGCAGGAGGCTGGAGCATCAGCGGATGTCTCACGTAGCCTGGGGACAAGGGGACAGTCTGCTCCTGTGACCATCTCACCTTCTTCACCCTCCTCCTGGTGACAATCCCACTCCCCACAGCTCCTGCTTCTGCCCCATCTGCACTGCCTGCCCCACCTTGGTGGCCCCTCAGGTGTAAGCAGTAGCTGCACAGGGACAGTTATAGCTGCACCCAGGCAAGCCCAGGTCCCATAATCAAGCCCAGCCCCAGCTCAGGAGGGCAGCAGCAACTCAGCAGAGCAGGTACAAGGTAGAAACAGTCCCCAGCCTAATGTAGGCTCTGGAGCAGCAGGAGGGTGCTCATGGTGGTCCACCATAACCTTCACTCATCCCTCTCCCCACCCCAGGAAGCATCTCCTCTGAGCCACCACCATCCCACTCCCCCATGAAGACCTTCTGGGGGGATGGACTGAGGGCTTGCATGGGCTCCCTACAGCTACCCACCAGGGTTTTCAGCCCTGTGGCTCTGGTAGCTGCAGCTGGGATTTTTAGGTTGGACCAGGGTCTGTCTAACCCAACGTGTGCATGTTTGGCAGAATCCAGCTCTGGACAGGTCCACGGCACAAGCCTTGATGGCTGTTGCCACTGCTGGCTGTGGGGTAGCCATGGCTTTCTCCATCTTCACCATCACCTTCTGCATCTTCTTAAGGTAGGATGTGCCAGCAGTTCCCTGAGGACTCATCAGGCTGGGAGAGATGTGGAGCAATTCCGGTGCCTCTGCATGAACCTGCTGCAATATGGCATGGGGCTCTGCTCAGCTGTGACCCCCACCTTGTCTGCTCTCTCTGGGGATGCTCAGGTGCAGGTGCAGGCTCGAGGAGACCCTCCGCATCAACCTGAGGCTGCACGTGAACCTCGTGGGCAGCCTACTCTTCCTCAACCTGGCCTTCCTGCTCAACAGTGTGCTCTCCAATGGGACCCAGCCATGGACCTGCAAGGTCCTGGGGGGCTCACCCACTACTGCCTGCTCTGCTGCTTCACCTGGACAGCGCTGGAGGGCTTTCACTTCTGTCTCCTCTTCATCAAGGTCCTTGGCACCTACATCCACCGCTACCTGGCAAAGCTGTGCCCGTTCGGCTGGGGTGAGCACCACCAGCCTGGGCAAGAGCCAGGGCAGGGAAGGGAAGGGGGCAGTGGGTTATGGCTGGAGGGGGAACAGGATGGTGTAGGGATGGGCAGAGAGCGCGCAAGCTCCTGTCCTGCCTGCAGCTCTTCCAAATGCCATGGTCAGGGCTGGGAAGGGTCTTATATGGGCTCGGTGCACCAAATTCAGAGCAGCATCCGCAGGCACCCTCCAACCCGCTGGGGACCAGCCTCCTGCTCATCAAGCAGTTGATGTCCTCAGGGGTCTTTGTTCGCCCATTGCCAGCCTTCCACAGTCACTGGAGCAGATAATCCTGCAGAGAAGTTAGGGGACACCTTGAGCCTTGACATGCAGCACTGTCCTTCCCTCTCCTCATCATGTCCCAGCAACTGTTGTGCCCCCGGCACCTGTGCAACTTCAGCAGGTCCCTAAGTCCCATCTTCCCTGAGGTCGGCACATCCAGGGCCATGCAGAGACACTAATCTGACCACCTCACCCGCTGCTTGCCTTTCTGGCCTCCTCCACATGTGTCCCTTGTTCTTCCAGGCTTCCCTGCTCTCATTGTGGTGGTGGCAGGAGTCATCAGAAGCTACGGAGAATACCGCATCCTGACCGTGGACTACCAGGTCATAGCCCGCCTGTGCGTGCACCACCGCCCACAGGGCTTAGGTGTCCCTTTGGCAGGGGGAGCGTTAACCCTGGTCCTGTGGGAGCACAGTGGCGGGGGGCTGTGCCCATCCTCCTTGGATTTACGCCATGCTTCCCTAATTACCATTACAACACAGCAGCTTTCTACAGACGTGGTAACCATCACCCATCACCACCACCTCCCGTGCCAAGCCTCCCTGGTCATGCCCACAGTCCTCCAGGTCACGGAGGGACATCCAAAGTCCACCTGGAGCTTCCCCAGACTCCTTCCCAACTAAGCAACACGAGGGCACCAGATTCTCACTACTGTCCCCCCTGCTTCACCCTGGCCTTGTAAAACCCCACCAGCACAAGAGTGTCACTGCATCCCCAAACACATCCACTTGGGGAGGCTCCCATGGGTGCTGCCAGGGCTAGCAGAGCTGCTAGAGATACCACGGTTGTCTCTTTTCAGGTGCTGGATCACTTCCAAACATCTCCTTGTGCACTACATCACCAAATGTGGCTACTTTGGCCTCATCTTCCTCTTCAACATGGCTGTCTTCGGGGTGGTGACCCAGAAGAGCTGCTGCCTGCAGGCCTTGGGGGCTGTGCAGGGGGACCATAAGGCCTGGAAGGTGGCCCTGGTGGCAGCAGGGCTCTTCTGCCTGCTGGGAGCCACCTGGGCCCTGGTGTTCCTCACCTATGGCACCTCCTCTGCGCCCGTGCTCTACCTCTTCACCATCCTCAACTCTCTCCAAGGTCAGGGCTGGCTCTGAGATGGGCTCTCTGGGTGGGTGGGGAAGATGGAGGAGGCAGGAGCCAGCCTGACAGTGGGTTGACCAGGGGTCCCAAGGCACCAGCACCTTCCCAGCACTATCATGCCCTTCCCTTTGGCAGGGTGTGTCAAGCAGCAGGTCCCAGCCACTGGCGTGGAGTTGCTTGTGGCTCCTAACCATGTCCACTCCACTGGGGGTGGTTTTCCCCCAAGGAAGGCATTCCTTAGCAGAAGAACAGGAACATTATCCACCCAGGGCACATCCCAGCCAAATGGCTCATCTGAAGCATGGGGAGATCCTCCTGCAGGAGCAGGAGCGAGTTGGGGGAACCCCCTGGAAGCAGCAGGGAAGTGCTGTCAGTAACCCAGCAGGATGCTTCCCACCATCTTCTGCTGCTGCTGCTGCTGAATGTCTGCCTTCCTTTTCCTGCAGGAATCTTTATATTCATCTGGCTGGTTGTCCTCTACTACCCAAAGACAAAGGAGACCACTGGTTCCCTCTCCCACATCATCAGACACGACAAAACTGCCACAGTCTCCCAGGACTAGCTGCTGGCTGGACCTCCCTCCCTGCCTGCGTGCACATCCGCTGAGAGCAAGCTTCAATCCCGATGGATGCAGGTTTGCTGTGGAGCACAAGGGCTAGATTTACCCTTCAGTGGGCATGATTCACCTTAGCTGGGCTCTTTGCTTTGGCTTTCATTCCCTGTGGTCTGCCTTGGGCAAGGAGCTCTGGAGGCGTCCCTTCTGCCTAAGTCCCTCCAGGCTGCAGCTCCCCCATGGTCTTGAAGTGCCCCTGATCTCATTCCTGAAGGGACCTCACCGGGGCGAGAAGGGAGCCCACAACCCACCTGCCTTCAGCCAGGATGGAGCCAGCCCTCTCTTTGCTAGAGATGGCCCTTGGTGCTGGACCAGCCCAGCCCAGCTGGACCTGCCGTTGGAGGTGGGAGGATTGACTCAGGAGATTCTGGTCTGGGAATTAGCAAAAAAAAAAAAAAAAAAAAGAGAGACCCCCACGAGATTCTTTGCAATACATCCTCTCCAAATGGACCAGAGCTGAGCTCTCTGGGCCGTGATCTGCTGGATGTCCCTCCTGCAAAACACCCTCTTTTCTTCTCCTTATCTGTATTTTAGTATTAAATCTCTGCCAGCTGTCTGAGCACAATGGACTTAGTCTTTGACGCTTACAATATTGTTTGTTGTTTGCTTTATATTAGGGATGTATTTATAGGCAAAAATCTTGCTGGCAATTTGCCAGGAACAAAAGGAGAAACCTGTTTTGAAGGAAGGAAGAGCTCTGCATGGATAGGTGTATACACACACGCGTGGGTGCACCCACTGAGCAGCCCTTTCTCTGTTCATGCTGCATCTGTGTCATGCAGAACCACGCCAAGTCCAGCTGTGGTGGGCAAGTATTTAGCGTGGGTACCTCCATCTTCCCAGGCGCCTGGGTGACCCTCTGGGGAGCAGGACAGCAGGAGGAAGGAACCTCCCATCCCTGGGTACGTGTTTTGAGTCTAGAAAGCCTGGGCCAGAAGGGGGATGAGAAGGTCCTAGGAATGCACTCTGTGATTCATCCACCAAGCACCATTGGCATCCAACCACCACCTCCTTCCCCAATGAAACCCTGTCAAGAAACAGGCAAGAACTTCTCTGCTACTATCACGTTTATTTGGAAACAGCCATTCTCTACACTGTTTGCCGCCTCGCGCTGATGGCCGCAGCAGCCGCAGCGAGCACACTGAGTGCACACAGCAGGATGAGGGCCCCGGGGAGCCACAGGTTGGGTCCTGCTGAAGGGGAGAAAGGTTGGTTACACATCTGGGTGCCCTGAGCCAGCGCTGAGCCCTGGCTGGGGGCAGGTTCAGGGGAGGTCATCTCCTGTGAGGGGTAAGAGCCACTGGAGCTGGGGGTGCTTCAGGTCCCTAAGGGCACTAACAGAACTCAGTCACCCCAGCTGGCCTCACCTGGCACCTCCACCCACACCCACTGCCCAGGGGCTCCATTTAGCTTGGCATTTATGCCTGGTCTGAGCTATGCTGTAGGTAGGCTTGCCCCCAGCCTTGGTCCTGGATTGCTGCTTGGATCTTCTGGATTGACCTCGCTGTTCAGAAGGAGCCTGCCATGCTGGGTTGATGCAGAGGTCCAGCGTGAAAACCCAGCCTTCCTCGCCTGGGGTGCTGCACCGACAGCCTTCTGGCTCCTGGTCCCTTCCCGCCCAGCCCCCCTGCCCAGTCCGACCTGTGCCTGGTCCGGAGCCACTCACGCAGAGCTAACCTCTCTGTGCTGGGCTGGCTTCTGGAGCATGCTGTGCATGGCCATGACACCTGAAAGACTCCATGCTTCTGTGTGGGGCAGTGATTTTAGCAGCCTTTTTAATAACGTGGCATTGCCTAGACAGTGGCAAGGGTCTGTGAGCGGCTCCTGCCCTCCCCAGAGGGACATACGTACCCCCCAGGTCCTGTTGGTCAGCCCTGGAATGGTGGGTCTCTACTCCCAAGGAAGGAGCAGCCAGCAGGTGGATGGGCCCGTAGGAGACAATCTTACTGTAGTCATCTGCCAATGCCCGCTTACTCCTCCAGTGCCTGGGGCATTGCTGTCAACAAAGCCAAGGGATGGGTGATGGGACCAGAGGGCAGGGGAGAAACCCGCTCTGGGGACCAAGAGCTGTCCTGGTGGTCTCCCCCCGTCAGAGGCACAGTTGGGGCTGCAGCCTGGGAGCAGCCCAGACCCCAGAGCATGAGAGGAGCTGATTCTTGAAGGACCCAAGCCTGCTCCTCCCCAAGTCCTAGCATAAGTCTCTCCTTCTGCAAAGATCCAACAGACAGAGGGAAGAGGTAAAGGAGCTCTCGGGCGAATTCAAGCCCTCATACCTTTAGTTTGGGTTGCTGGAGTGAGCTCCTGCTGCTGGGAGGTGTTTATTGTGTTGAGGCACCCGAAACCAGAGCAGAACCCCTTCTCCAAACAGCAGGCCAAGGGAAGGGAGGCTCCCCTGCCTGGGCAGGGCATGGTGCAGACCGCTGGGAGAGCTCACCTTGGCACAAGGCTCCGGGCTGTCGGCGATACAGAGCCGGACATGGCAGTGCAGGAACACCTCGGGGTAACCAACAAACTGAAACATCTGGAAGCTGAACTTGGCGGTAGTACTCTCTCCAATAGCATTCAGGTATGTCACTGTTTCATCGTGGGGACACCTGGGACATGATGGCTGAGTCAGAAGGTGATAAATGAGGGGGAGCATCCCAGCCTGGGACATCAAAGCACACAGGGTGCAGCCCCCAAGCTTCGCTGAACAGGACTATTTCTGTCTCGGTGCTGGTGGGGGTGCTTGTCCTTGGCACCTTGCGTTGTGCCTAGCTCAGGGAGGAGGTGCCACCAGCACAGGGCCTGGCTCATGTCTTGCTCTGTGGGGCCTCAGCTGCTCCGCAGGGGTGAAGTGAGCCTGATTGTGGCTCCCAATTCCCGAATATCCACGTTACTGGCTTTAGCTTGGCTGCAGCCAGCTCTAATGCAAGCTTTTCAGCAGATGATACCTCTATGCACATCCCAGCAAGGTCTCCCCTCTCCCTTCCTTGCCCTTTTCCTCCCCAGCTGGCCAGAAGCGATGCTAGAGGGAAGGCAGCACTATTGGCAGCAGAGCTGGGTCAGGAGAGAGAGCTCAGTCCAGAGCAGTTAGGGGGCTCATCTATGGGGCTGTTCCACCCATTCAGCGATGATGTCCACCACAGGTTCCACCTATGATGTTGACATTGCTCATTGCGCCCTCAAAGCAACCTGTCCTTAGCACCCAGCAAAGAGACATGATTGTGCTCATGGTGCAAACAGACCAGACATGCTAGGGGCACTCCACTCACCCCTTCTCAATGAGCTTGTGCCGCACATCCTGGTAGGGATCAGCACTTGGCGTGGCCCAGCAGTCCTCAACACTTAGCAGGTAGTATTTGAGCTGGTGCTGTCCTTCTATCTTCAGCAGGACATAGAGCGTGTTCTTGATGGGGATGCCCGTGGTTGGCAGGTGATAGGGCTGGAGATAGGAGGGAGTCTTGTACAGTGTCATGCTGATGTTGAAGTGTCCTTCTCTGACCGTGAACTGCACCAGCCTGAGAGGAGAGGAGGAGAGCTCACAAGCAGAACAAGAAGGCAGGAAGGATGTAGCACAAGTCAGGCCACTGGCACACGTGCAACGACTCTGGATGTGCCTCTGCTCCTGGGTGGAGCCTCATGAGAGCCAGGCCCTGAGCTGCCCCTCAGTTGTCCCACGCCATATGTGGATGGAGGCAAGGAGCTCCGGGGGTTCCCACTGATCTCTTGGCCAGTGAGGTCTACAAGAAAGGCAACCCAGGGAGTCCTAACCTGCACCTCCACAGGGGCCTGGTGGGGGCATCTTCCTGTTCCCACCCTTTATTTTTTGGCTAGCTGGTTTTGAGCAGTGAGGATAGGAGAAAGGTAGATTGTGCATGCCCCTCTTTGGCTCTATCCTGGGCCCAAACGTTGTCTTGAAAAACTATGTTGGGAAGAGAAAGGGAGACACTCTGATGTGGCATTGCTCTCAGAGCTCTCTAGTGGCTCCCCAGGGCCTTTGCAGGTCACCTCATTGAAGGCATCTATTTTTCTGCAAGCTCACAGATACTATGTCGGCAGCAAGGTGAAGAGGGACCACTCACTTGTCAACAGCAGTGAGAGCGAAGGGCAGTTTCACCACCTGCTCATAGGCATAGATGCAGGAGAAATGCACCTCCAGCTGAAAACTCCGTGAGATCATACCCCCTTGCGCTTCCTGCTCTGACTCAATGACGTTGGAATACGACACATGGGAGCTGTTTTGCTGGAACGACACAGAAACCAAGTCTCCAGACCATGTCTAAGTCCATACACAGAGCTCCAAGCCCCACTTCAGATGGTGCAACTCAGCTGTAGCTGCTCTAGGTCTCCTGGATGTCTGCTGGGGTGCTGCTCAAGTCCTGTGTCCAGAGGCTACTGGCAACCATCACAGGAGTAGGCAGGAGTCAGCATAGTGACCACAGGTGAGGGCCCTTCTGGGCAATGCAGAACTGGAGCACTGGTTCCTCTGCACCCTGCCTCACCCATGAACTGAGTGAGGGACCAAGGGTCTACAGCCAGGGCTGCAGAGCTCAGAGGATGCTGCCAGAAAGCTGAGGGCTGTTATCAGCCAGTATCAGCACAGTGAGACTTCCATGCTCTGCTGAATAAGACAAGATGTGCTGCCAGCAGGGGTTTGGTGGAGGCAGAAGAGCTTTCTGACAGCTTCCAGGGAAGCCCTCCAAGGGGAATGAGAACTTTACAACACTTAGATATAAAAGGAAAAGCCTTCGGGGCTTCCCCTTGCTGTCCCCACTCAGCATGTCTGCTCCTCTCATGGCTTCATTGCTGAGAGCAGAGAGACCTTGCTGGATCCTCACCTGAATTACTGATCCACAGGCAGTGTGGTTTTCACCCGTGAGAATGGCTGCAAAAAAAAGCTCGCCCTCTTCTTCCCTTTCTGAGACCTTGCATGCCTGCTTCTTCAAGTGGACAAGCTCCTGAGGAATTTTCAAGAGTTCAAACACCTCCTTCCTCACCATCATTTTCATGTACTCTTCCTTGCAGGCCAACTTCAGTACCACATCTGGGGGAAAAAGCAGTCTGCAATAGCAATAAGGAAGAGGCCTGAAGGAGCCCTAGGTCAGCTATGGGATGGCACAGTCCCACCGAGCTCAACAGACCCTCATCCCAGCCTTGTTGGAGGCTGCTGGTAGGGCTCTTCAGAGACACTGAGCAAAAGACCTTTGGGAACATGCAGGAGTTTACGTGGGTCTGTCATTTTGTACTGGTTGCCTAAGACCTGCACAAGTCCATGGCTGCCACTACCCTGAACAGACACAGTCCTTAAGTTCAAGACATCAAAGGTAGACATCACGGGTCTGGCTCCCTTCAAGAGCTGTCTACAGAATCACTGCAGTCTGCCAAGGGCACCAGACAGGGACAGCGATACCCACTTTCAGGTGAAGAAGACACAATTTTTGGAGTGTCTGGAAGGAGTCTTCACTGTAGCTGTGCTGGAGTGCATGTGGTTGTGCCGAGACTGTGAGGCACCTGTTCTCTACTGCCCTGGCATGGCTGCACCACGACACGGCTTCTTGACAGCCAAGGCTTCTTTCTTACAGGAATTAAGACTTTTGAGGAGGAAGGAAACAGCCTGTGACCAGGTCTTGTACCAACATTTAGTCAGGACATAGTGGTGGTGGAGAATGCACCTGAACCAGGAGGTGGGACGTGCTCCTGGAGCCTGCAGTGAAGAGCAGTGGTAACACCAGTGCACTGTGCCCATCACCCTTCCCTCTGGTGCCCATTGGACAGACTGGGGAGGGCTCAACAGCATCCCCAGCCCTACCTTGGCATAATGCCCCTGTGAAGCCTGGTTTGCAGTTGCAAACTGGTCTGTCCTCCATCACCCGGCAGTCCCCCTGATGCTGGCACAGGTTCGGCAGGCAGGCATCCGGGCTCCTCTTGAGACGGAGGGCAACCCCTTGCCTCAGGCCATGCGGGCTTGCCAGCTCACCTGCAGCAAAGGAAAGGCGAGAAGGATGAAACACAGCAAGAATATCTTCCCAATGTGAGATACGAGTGAACTCGCTCCACGGTCTGAAGCCCTGCCCAGCTCGCACAGGCTGAGATGCTTGCTTAGAGCCAGAGCAGGCACATCTGAGGAAGAACCTGCCACCTTGGCTCGCCTGGGAGGATGTGACTGAGAGTCTGGGAGACCTCCTCAGCATGGCCGTAATCTGCATCAGAGCTATGGAGCCTGCCACCAGCTAGCAAGGAGAGTAGCAACACGTCACAGCACCTCTGCCCATCTCCACAGGTTATATACCATACACAGCTGGGATGGAGAGCTCAAGGTTTCTGCCTATTTTGCACACCAGTTCCTGCTCCCCCCCCCCGCCCCCGAGCCCTGCTCTGTTGTGCCCCTCTTAGGAGCCTTCAGCAGTGTCCTGAATGAGGAACCTGGACACGGATCAGGTGAGGGTTTGACCTCTCCTTTCTGTATTACCCATCTGTGACTCACTCTTGTTGCCTTCGCAGCCAGCCAGGCAGAGGGCAGAGACCAGCAGCAAACATCTCATGGTCCTTTCCTGTAGAAACAGGCAGGCTCTGGGTCACTAGGGTTTTTTAGAATGCTCACTGGAGATGTTTGCAGTCATTCAGAAAGAGCCAATCCTCAAGCATAGGTGCAATAATTTCTGTACTGTATTTCCTCCAAAAACTTTAGGTTCAATGGCACAAAGTCATTTCCTATCCCAAAGGGCCAGATCAGCAACACCTCCCTGCCAGGCTAACGCAAGGGTCAAACGCTGTCCTGAATTTAGGTAGCTATTCCAGAAAGAGAGGGTGGGACGCACCAGACCTTGGACCTGCAGGGATGTGCTGACAGTGACAAAGTCAGTTCAGTAAGAACAGGCACTTCGAGTAAAATTGCACAGCTGAGGCATCAGTCCAGGCTCCCTGAAGAGGAAAGGAGTTTCTCTCTTCCCACTACAGCTCTTTTGAAGAGTTAGGATTTGCAAAAGGATCCTTGCTTTTTCAGTAACCCATATCCATAACAAGGAGACAACAGGATAAAAAAAACCCCAAAGCCTTGAACACAACTAAAATTAATGTCACAAAGCCACAGATTAAGTTGGTCTCCCCTGTTAGTACAGTTAATGGATTTCTTTAGGGAAATTAATGGCATGATGCTGGATGAGCCCTGGACACTGGAGTCTTCTAATCAGAGATGTGGATATGCATCAGTTGTGGCTGGTAGCTGGAGCGATGCTCTGCCACCCCTCTGCCCTGCAGAGAGTGGGACAAAGCCAGTGCCAAAAGCCCCACTCTGCTCTGGCAATACATCTGGTCCGGCAACAACCCCCTCCACCCTGCCCCGAGTGGCTGCGACCACCAGACCTCTGGACAAGGGGGGTTTATTCCCGGCTCTGCTCCATGCTCACTGCAGCAGTCCTGATAGATCCCCACCAGCATCAAGATCTCCCCTTGTTCTCATCCCACTTACCATTGCCAGGCCACTCTACGCTCCTCCACCTCTGGGTCACTCTTGTGCTCCTGGCTGCGTGCCTTATATTGCCCTCCAGCAGCTCATCCTTCTTCCCTACGCAAACACGCTGCCTCCGTGATTGCACAAGAGACAGCTTAGCATCCTTTGGCCAGGGAGGAAAGGACTCCGCGACAGTCCATCCTCCAACGCGGACGGCCCTTCCGATCAGCTGATGGCTTGTGAACACTGACCCAATTCACAGCCCTGATGGGATCCCAAACAGGGCGATTATCTGCAAAATCCCCAGGAATCTGGGGTTTTGCACATCCAACTGGTTTTGTGGTACCTGCGTTTGACACAGCAACGATAACAGATACCACAGCAGCACAATCGAAGGCCAGATAACTGCGTGTACTGAATGCATGTGGTTTCGCAACCACAACGTACATTTGCGTTGGATGTTTTTGTAATGACTTCTGACATCTAAGATCTGGTGAGAAGTACTGGTGAGAGATGGAGGGATGAGGGTTTGGCCCTACCACACTTTGGGAAACAGTAACCAGCTGCAAATAGCAGTAATCACTCAAAGTGATGCTCTTGATTTATATTGACTATACTCTGCATCCTCAGAGCTTTAATTGCTACAGCCACCGTAACATAGCAGCAAATGTGAACATGCATCCATCTAGGTTTTTTCCTCACCACAATGAAAGCTAGAAAACAGAAGTGTTTAACACTTGACCCTGCTTACAGCCTAATGAACTACAAATTTAAAAAAAAAGGAAGACAAAAAAAAAGGAAAAAGGCTTCCTGCCATCTCCAGCTGCCAGCTTTTGGGTGAGAACCTCTGCTTTCCATGTAGTATTTTACAAAGCAATTAACTAGGACAGAAGCTTGCACAGACATGCTTAAGAGATGCAAAGGCAGCGCAGCCCGCAGGCTGAGAAAGCAACAAAGGAAAAGGATGAGAAATGAGGGTGGTGGTTGTGGTTT
Source organism: Fratercula arctica (assembly GCA_947846985.1). NCBI lineage: Eukaryota > Metazoa > Chordata > Aves > Charadriiformes > Alcidae > Fratercula > Fratercula arctica. The sequence continues at coordinate 23,038,862 of CANTUZ010000007.1, forward strand.
GGTGGTTGTGGTTTTTTTTGGGTTTTTTTTTGTTTTTTTTTTAGGAGGGTGAAACTCGTGAGTTTAAAAGCAGCCTTGTGGCCTCTGAGGGGTTGGTGGCCAAGCTGTCCTGCCTGGCAGGGTTTGTCCACTTCCCCCTCATTTCATCCAAAAATCTGGATACAGGGGACTGCCACCAGAAATGTGCCTTCTCCGGGTGGCTGTCGGGAGCTTTCAGCCTCTGAGACACTCAGGCCAGCGGTCGGGGGGTGCGGGATGGCCACCTGAGGAGCCCCTGGCTTCGGCGGTTGCCTGCCGCCTGCCCGGGGTGGTGAGTGGTGGTAAGCCTGGGGGGGCCGTTAGGGCAGGCCGGGGAAGGCTCTGGGAGAGGGCGGGGTAGGCCCCGGGGTAGGCCGGGGGCAGGCCCCAGGGGGAGGCGCGGAAGGAGCCGCAGACCCCGCCAGGGCACAGGCCGCCCGTGCGGCGGGCGTTGCCATGGTGCGCGGGCCCGGCGGCGGCGAGGCGGCGGCGGTGAGGCTGGGGGAGGCGGCGGGCGGGCAGGGGAGCAGCAGCTGGAGCCTGGCTGTCCTCAGGGCCGCGGGGCTGAAGGGGCGGCCGGGGCGGGGAGGCTGTCGGCGTGGTGCAGAGGTCGGAGAGCAGCGCCGGGCGCCGGGACACCCTCGCCCCGCCGCCCCCAGCTCCCTTCCCCGAGCAAGGTCTGTGCCTCCCTCGTGCTGTCTGCTCCTCAGGAGGTCAGCCTGACCTCAAGGAGGGGGAAGCAAACAGCCCCCAACCTCCCAGAGATGTAAATAAATAATATAAACAGCCCTCTGCCCTTGGAGGTTGATGACTCTGCTGCAAAACACCCCCTTCCCTTCAAGGCCCCTGAGCAGCTGGCCAGGCTCAGAGCAGCCTAGATGGCACGGGCCATTGGCAGGTGCCCAGCGAAGTTTGGAGCTGCCTCCCAGCTGGTAGCACCCCAGGCACGATGGAGGACGCAGCATTTACACGGACGTGGGAAGCAGAGGCTGCACCATGATCCGAGGCTGGACATGGGGGTGTGCTGTGCCCCATCAAGCCAGGCTTCCCCTGTTCTGCCATCTTGCCATGCTCGGGGGGGCCCAGGAACATTCAGCCACTTACTTACCAAGCCTCAGCCATGTTTACATACTAAATTTGAGAAGCTGATTCTGCCCCTCTACTTCGCTCTGGTGAGACCCCACCTGGAGTGCTGCATCCAGCTCTGGGGCCCCCAACATCAGAAGGACGCGGACCCATCAGAGTGGGTCCAGAGGAGGCCACGAAGATGATTCAGGAGCTGGAGCCCCTCTGCTGTGAGGACAGGCTGAGAGAGTTGGGGGTGTTCAGCCTGGAGAACAGAAGGCTCTGGGGAGACCTTCGAGCCCTTTCCAGTCCCTAAAGGGGCTCCAGGAAAGCTGGGGAGGGACTCTGGATCAGGGAGGGGAGCCATAAGACAAGGGGAAATGGGTTTACACTGGAAAAGGGGAGATTTAGATGAGATCTGAGGAAGAAATTCTTTGCTGTGAGGGTGGTGAGCCCCTGGCCCAGGTTGCCCAGAGAAGCTGTGGCTGCCCCATCCCTGGAGGTGTTCAAGGCCAGGCTGGATGGGGCTTGGAGCAGTCTGGGGCTGGAGGTTCTAGATGATCTTTAAGGTCCCTTCCAACCCAAACCATTCTGTGATTCTAAATCACTGTGGCCAGAGTGCAAGTGTTTCTGTGTTGCTGTGTCCCACCCCTGAATTCACACTAGTGTGTGCATTTCTGCACAGGAGGAGGCAGAATGGAGGTCCTGGAGGAGAAGGCGGAAGAGGAACAAAGAGAAGAAGAAGAGCTGAAGGCTTTGGAGATCAGCAATAACCTCCAGGACTTGGAAACAAAGATGTCCATGGTGCAAGTCTGCATCCCAAGTGATGTACTGTAAGTGTGCCTGTTAGGTACTGGGATGAGAAGAGTTGGTCCCTCCCATGGGGAGGTTGCCCATGCGTGGATGGCACATGTGGTCCCCTGGCACAGGGAGGGGAATGAACGAGTTTTGCATGCCTGGTGTGTTTGTCCAAGAGTGGGCACGTGTGAGTACAACAAGTTAACTCACTTCATTGTACATTCATTTGCTGCTGTATCATGACACTATATAAAGACACCTGAGCCTCTGGGTATATGTCAGCTTGCCATCACTCCAGAGAAGCTTGGCGATGTCAAAATCATATCCTTGGATATGATCCCCATTTTTCCCCTGTGAAAGAGCGAGCCCCTGCTATGTTTTGATAGCAGGTCATCTTGCCCGAATTGCTCCCAGCTTATTACCTGTGTCTGTCTGCCTCCTTCTGCCCTGGAAGTGATTTTGACTGGAGCTCCATTGACACGTCCCAGTTACCATCCTCGTACAAGACAAATTCCCTGAAGGAAAAGAAGCTGCTGCACATTGCTCACCATTTCCTCCAGCAGTATGCTCACCTCTGCCCTGACCGCAAGCCGCTCTTCCTCCACCCAGTCAACGAGTGTGGCCTGGAGGTATGGGGTGGCGTGGGGTTGGGCCATAGTGCAGGGAGCACTTGGCTCCCATAGTGTGGAATGCTGGGGAAGGACGGCAGTCCTTCATGCCCTCTCTCCTGGCCAGAGGGAATGGGAACCTGCTTGCTGTGCCCACAGCACCCTGAGCAGGCACACAGCACCCTGGGAACACCACAGCTGTCCAAATCCACAAGCATGTTGTATCACACAAAGGTGGTGGTGCCATATAGGCTGCAGGCAGTTCGCAGCCCTGCAGTGTGACACTTAGGAAACAGGAGAGACCACAGAAATATAAAGAAAACTAAAAGAAACAAATGAAAAAGTTAAGGCTCGGGCTCAGTCACAGATATGGAGTCTGGATCCATAATTAGGTCTTATTCTGAACTTCTCAGAAGTTACAGGGAAGGAAGTAAATGTGGAAGTTTGTGGTCTGGTTTTGTTTAGGACTGGGCCCAAGCTGTACAACTTTTGTCTAGTTCTGGACCTGATGGCTCCCCTGGACAACTAGAATTGCTACTTTGGACCAGCTTTCTCCAATATTTATTGTATCATTAACATGCAAGGCAAAAAATGCTGGAGGATGTAAAAGCTGTAAAGGGCAGTAGCTATTTGTCTTGCTTGAAAACCAAGAGAACCATCTGTAATGTGTCTGAGATGAGCTTGAAGTTTGAGCAACAGACAAGCACACGGCCTCTCGATCTCATGCAATTTCCATCTCAGAACAGATGAGGAGGGTTACTGATGCTGTGGATATGCTCTAGGGAGGTCCTGAATGTGAGCTGCAACATCCAGGTGTGGTCTGAGGATGGCTTTGGACAGTAGACTCTGCCAGGCACCTGTTGGCTAACCAAAGTCCTCTTGTTGCCCTACAGAAGTTTGTGAGCACAACAGTGAGGCCAACTCTGCTGCCTTACGCAGAGCTGTACCACTGGGATGGCTGTGCCAGCTTCGTCTCTGATTACCTCACCATGGAGCCCCTCGAGTCCCCTGTCACACCGGTAAGAAAGGGGCTGCAGTCCCATCTGAAACAGCCCCATGACAGAGGTGACAGAAGGGCCTCTCAGCAGGACACAATGTGGAAATCCTAGTGGGTGGGATTACAAAGGTCTTTGACCCTTCCATCATGACCCTTCCATTCCATCATTACTTAGGCAACCCCTTGATTTTCCCAGGCCCTGTGCACTCTGTTTGGACCTGTAATCCCAGTACAGTGCAGTGTTGTACCTGTCAAGCAATTCAGCACCATTTCTACAAGACTGAGCCTGACCCTGCTCTCAGTCATCCCAGATGACCAGCTGGTCTGCTGTGGGTTGCAGTGGCAGAGAAGCTTCCCCTCTAAAGACCAAGAGAACTTGGAACAAAAGGCGCATATTAAGTCCAGGGGACAACACTTGACCTCAGTCTTTAGGGGCTTTAGACATTTCTGTCACAATTTTGGGGATATTTTGGGGTGGCTGAAGGGAAGATTTCTAGACTGGCAAGAAGGGATGATACCAGAGTAAGGGCAAGTTCTTGGCAGATGTGAATCAACTAAGGCAAACGGAGCACGCTCTTTGCTAACAAGGACTGCTGATGCCCTGCAGAGTGCCCCAAACAATCCACAACATCTCCATGCTGGCCAAATGTGTCCCAAGAGTCCCAGGGTCTCAAGAAGAACTCTGGCACTTTGTGACCACAGAGAACGTGTCTCCACTTAGCAGATGGAGACTGCCTTGATTACCTAAGGTGATATTTGAGATCTGGGAGTAGACTGTCTATGTAGAACCTCTCTATATGCAGTATGTGCATATTGATCCCTTTGCTTGGTCACTGGTGAGGGCCAGAAGGGAATATGTTCCCTCCTTTGAACTATAACTTATGGGTCTTTTGCTTTGAAATGCTGCAGACAGACCAGCTAGAGATGTAGGTAAGCCCCACTCCAGAGTTGTGGCTAGTATTAGATTTTCAGCGGTTTGACAAGCTTGTCCCACCCATCTCTCCCCATAGTTAAATTTGTCACCAGATTTGGGGTCAGAATTTCCCCAGATCACTTTGGAGGGGACTTTTGGGGTCTGTGGCTTACATAGGAATTTTATGTAACAGATTCCCTATGAGTGCAGAGCCTGGGGATATGGGCAAAGCCCTCTCTCTCCTGCTCTCTGCCTGGTGTGTGTTTCAGTTTCACAAGACAAGCACTGAGAACGTGCATCTCTCTCTTTCAAGCCCAGTTCGCTCTATTCCCCAACCACCATTCTGAAATACCAGCGAGGGAACTGCTTTGACTTCAGCGTGCTGCTGTGCTCCATGCTGATTGGGGCTGGGTATGATGCCTACTGCGTGCACGGGTATGCCACCCGTGAGATGTGCACCCTGGACAAGACTCTAGAGCTGTGCCCGCTGCTCAGGAAGCCACAGGAGGTGAGACCTGCGATGAGTGAGCAGGGAGGAGCCCAGCATTGCATGCTCAGCCTGTTCATTTCCACCAAGCTCCAGGGTTGAGCTAGGGGGAACGGCTTCAGGTCAACACTGGGTTTCAGTCTGTAGCGAGCAGGGACCTCACTAAAGGGATCTTTTGAGTGATTTTCCACAATTAGATAAGAGGCCTCTCCAGCTTCACTGAATTCGTGCTCACCAGGTCCAATACTGCAAACTGCCAAGGGTTGGGGACTGGGAGGTACCTCTAAGCCATACATTTTCTCCCTTCTCTTGATTTCCGCTGGGTTTCACAGCAAGACCCTACTTTTGTGGAGGCAGGTACCAAAAGAGGGGATGAAGAAGTCCAACAAGTATAGAGTTAAGCCCCCACCAGACCTGCAGAGCAAGTTTGAGCTTCAGCAGGAGGCCAAGAAGAAGGCAGAAACTGAAGCTGCTCAAAAGAACAAAGAAAGAGAAGAGGAGAAAGTTACGGTGAGTTAGTGAGGTCCACCTCACTGTGAACTCCAGGAGCAAGAGCTGAGATGCAGGTAGTGGCTGACCAAAGAAAGGAGGTCACCACCCTCTGCCATGAAGTATAACACAACCCTGATCATGGCCACGAGCATTTGGCCTCTGGGAACACAGTGTGTGCTGGCACAGGAATAGGTGGCAGGTATGTACTACATCACTCTTCTGAAGAGTGTTAAGGGCCTAGAGATCTTTAGAAGTGGGCAGAGGAGAGAATAAGATTGCCATTGGTTTGGACTAAAGTGGCAATAAAATGGCAATAATTACTGCTCTGTCCTCTGCACTACAGGAAGTGGAAAAGCCTGAGCATGACCCTTTGCATGGGTTACGTGTGCATGCATGGGTTTTGGTTCTGTCTGGGAAGAAGGATGTTCCCGAGACCTTCTTCATCAACCCCTTCACGGGAAACAGCCACAGCACCATGGATGAGCACTTCCTTGGGATCGAGAGTGTCTGGAACCACAGGAACTACTGGGTGAACATGCAGGACTGCCGGAATGGCTGCAAGGTAACAAGCCTTTAAGCACCCTGTGCCTGGGAGGGACAGCTGGGCTAACCTGAGTCCTGGGGAAGTCCAAGATTTGTGGTGATCCCAATTTCCACTTACCATTCCCTGGGTTGGCTCTCGGTTAGATCAACTTGACCTTGGGGCCGTGCATGCCCTGAGGAAGGAAACAGAAGCATTTCCAGCAACTGCCTCTCATCTGTGGCAGAGGCACCATGAGAAAAGGGGTCTGCATGCCTCTAGGCTTGGGGGCAGTCTTTGGGGCCCCACCAGCCAGCCAAGGGTCTGATGAGCCAACCTCACTGAGATCCAGAGTCTGTCTAGAGTCCTTTAACTCTCTGACACCCAGCCAGATTTAGAGCACCACAGACATGCAGGAGCAGCATTTAGCTTAGTGTCAGGCCCTTGAGACTGCCCTGTAGTTAAGTGGCTTTCTTCTGTATGGCCTAGGATCTCATCTTTGACTTGGGTGACACTATCCGCTGGGAAATTATGATTTCGGGGAGCAACAAGCCTCTTCAGCAGCTCTCAGATGCTGAGGAGGAAAAGGAGTTATCTGACAAGGAGACGGATGATATGGTGAGTGACCCAAATGGTGGCTCTCATGCTGTGGGGATGCTGTATGGAACTGGTGTGTTCATAGGCCTGCCCATGTCTGCCTGCCTGCTGCCCTCTCCAGGTCAGATCACTATTGCTCTAGCGAAGCTTTTGTTGGCACTTTAGATCATTCTCAGTCTTGGAATAGTTGTTATGCTTTTTGAAGCAGGACTCCAGGTGGTACTTCTGGTGTCCTAAGTGGCTAGGGATCTCTGTAGGCCTCCAGTGCATTGACCTTTGGGATGAAATAATTTAAAAAATCTAAACTGAAATTTTTCTGGACACGCTTTTTCTGCTGGTCAGCACCCTGCTGTCCTGGGTGCTAGGTGGACTTGCCACCAGATGTAGAAATAATGTACGTACTCTAATAAACCAAAATATGCTGTGTACTGGAAGCAAAAAATGGTATATTGTCCTGGTGGGAGAACACAGCATGATAAAGCAGGCATTGCACCAGCACAGTGGGATGGAGGAATGCCAATAACAGTACGTTCCCTCCTGTTATCTATCCTTCTCAGCCCACGCCTGTAACCAGGGAGCAAAGCACCTTCCCCAGTCTACATAAAACAAGGTGGTCATTAGTTTGAATGATGATTGTCACATTCATCCCCTATCCAGCATGAGCATTAGCCAGGAGAAGATAATTTCATTAGCTTGAGTAGGGGTGTGCTAGTGAGAGTGTGGGAATGCAATAAAGCACTCCTTCCACATAAACTGCGGTGAGGCCGTGTGTGACTGACACAGCTCTCGTAACTGTGCCACTGTGTTCCCCAGGACCAGCACAGCCTTGCACTAACTGAGCTCTGATTGCTGCACCGCGTTCTTTAGAACCAAAATGCCTCCTGGCACAGTAAGAGAAGCTGCCAAAAATGCAAATCTCTGCTTCTGTTTCAGCAGGAAAAGGAGCAGGAAGACATGAGTTTTGACATGCCACCATCTTGGGCAGCCCCAATTCAGATATATCCCAGAGGTATGTATTCTTCCCATGGCTTTTGCTTGCCCCCAGCTAACCTTTTAGTGGATCTGGGGCATTTGTTTATCTCACTCAAGAGTTCTCCCTTCAGGATGGACAAGTTCTCCCTTCAGAAGTAAAGTGCAGTAGATGAAGGCAGCACCAGCTGTTGGTTTGAATGCCCGCCCCGACTGCATTGTCTCATCTCCCTGCATGCACACACACCACACCCCCCCCTCCCCACCGTGTTTTCCTGATAGCTGAATAATTTTACCTGGGATGGACTTTCTGTTACCACTACACACAAGGGACTGCCCCTGCATTATCAAATATTTGCTTTGGGAGAGAAGAGTTGTTATACTATTGTAACATTAAAGCACAACAGGCAGGGTCTGAACAGCTTTACTGGCAGCCGAACACAAGACATAAATGTGTGGTTTTTCTTAGACCATGGCTTTCTCCCTCTTGAATTCTTTTTCCTGGGGCTGAGTACAAGGGTGTCAATTTTTCTGACACCTCTTTTGCCCACTGCAGAGTTTGAGACTTGCTGTTCCGAGGGGAGGAAGGTGATCCTGTACAAGAAAGCAAAACTGGAGAAATGGGCACTGTACCTGAATGGAAATGGGCTGGTGAAACGCCTCACCGTCTACGCAGACTTAGACTGTAAGAGGGATGAGGGAACACACTGGATGCACTGAGTAAACACAGCCTGGGCTGTGCTGATGGGAAGGGGGAGGCAGTCACTCTCTGCCAGTCGCTCTTCTGCTTTCTCATCCTCCTTTCACTTTTGTGGGGGACTTACCTACCGTATCTTCAAATGCTTCATCATGCTTGCTGTCTGTCAAGCCCCAGAACTTTCCAGCATTGAGAGGCATTCCTTGCAAGAGTTTGAATCTGTTTTACACCCCAATGGTGAGGCTGTTCAGTGTCACAGGTCAGCTGCTTGGATTGTCAGTCTTCAGAGAAATGGAAGGCTGATTTGATCCAATAGTATCACTGTTCTCATTGGTGTCGACAGGAGCCATAAAGAGGGGCAGCTATGGACTGTGGATATTTCTGTACTCCAAAGCATTATTCTTCAACAGCTGGTCCAAGAAACTGTGCAGATTCCTAACTGGACGTATAGTGTCCTGTCCTCAGCCCTCTTGGACAGTGTAATGTCCCCATCTCATTTCTCTTCACTCCTGACACTATCATTAAATATTTGGGATGGAATTTCTCTCCCCTAACTGTAGCCATTCATTGTGCCACCTTCTCCCCCTGAGCTGATTACTTTAGTTCTTGCTGATGGAAAGCAATAAACCTTCTTAAGGCATAATTCATTTACTCAGACATAGATTAGGATTCATCTACAAAATGCCCCTGGACACGGTGCCAATCCCAGTGACTATCTGATGTCTCCTTTGGCTACATCAGGAGCATGGGGTGCTTGCACAGACACTGAGAGCTCATCAGATGAACCTTAGCACCTCCAACAGGGTGACGTAAGGTTGTGAAATGCTTTGTCTCCTGCCAGGTACTGAAGTGGTGGAGGTGAGGGAATGGTTCAAAAACCGAGAAGACATGTTGGATATGAGAGAAGTGAATAAACAGACACAGTTGACCACAGATTATTTCAGCCCAGGACACCTCCTCAGTCTTAAAGGTATTCCAGCTCATCTGGGCAGCCTCTGCAGCCGATGGGACTTCACGTGAATCCCTTCTAGCAGTGGCAAAGGCCCAAAGTTGGGGGGGCTGCAAACTTGTGGGATGAATCACCTAGATAAATAATACGGTCTCCAGTGGACAGTAGGGAATTGGGTTGTTGGCTTCCATTCCTGGACAGTGCTCCCCCCCAGCAAAACAGAAGACAAATACGTACCTATCACATATATAAGGTAATATAATTTACTTTTACTAGTAGAGGTGATAGAAGTAGAAACTTTCTCCTTAGGATTATGTTTGGTCTCTCAGTGTTGTGCAGCTGGGGGACAGAAAGTCCTGCATCAGGACCGCATCAGAAATCCTGCAGCATTTCACCCTGGTTTGGGAAGAGCAGGATCCAGGCTCCACTCCCTCACTACTGCCTTACTGTTGTAAGGAAGGCAGTGGCCTTGCAGAGCTGTCCTGCCATCCTTAGGCCACGGAATATTGGTACACAGTAGTGAGAACAGTCCCTTCTTACACTCTTAACGTGCATTTGATTTATTGGCTGCTGAAGAAAGTGAGAGTTCCTCTGGACACGCTTGTGTTCACCGTGTTATGGTTGCTAACTCTGAAAACATATGCGATCTCCCTTTATGTCCTTAGCTCACACCTATACGTCCCTGGAACCAGAGACTGAATATACAATGGAGTTTTACAATGGGGCGCGAGTCGATGGCCTCCAGAAACGTATTGAAACTGCTAATGAGATGACAGAGTACTTCGTGGGGCGGGATGACTTCCTGCACGTCCGGTACATGGAGTTTGGCAAAAGAGGAAAGAAAATACACTGGGCTGGCACCAGAACTGACATTAACTCCCGGCCTATAGTGGTACGGCCAAGGCAGGAACAGAAAAATATCTGTTGCTGTGATATTTCTACTATGCAAAACGTAGTGCCTAGGGCTTTACGTTCATTTTCAGTGGGCACAGCCAAGGCAAAAGTCCAGATGGGATGTCCAAGCCTTGTTCAGCCACTGTGTCTCACAGTTGCTTGCCTGACAAGAGAGCTAGTGTGACCAGTTGTCACGAACTGCATTGAGCAGCTAGAATGACACTAGGAAACTAAGACTTGTAAAGTGTGTGTCAGAGGAAAGAAAAAAAGCTTGACTGGGATTTTGGAATGAAATTTTTGCAGGATTCAAAGCTAGTCAAATGATTTCATGTTCTGACTCCAAGCTAATAACATTTTAGGTTCCTGATGAAGTATCCCATCACTCTGATTTGTTACAAGCAGGTAATCTACCTCTTCCTCTAGTCAGGTCTGATTTGGAGAACAGAAGAGGGAGGAAATCTGACATCTGGCAGTATGGCTCAGACACTCCACCTGCCAGGACAGAGCCCTGCAGTGGCCTGCCTTTGGACCAGCGCCCAGCATGCTTCTTTTTCCTTCCCTGTGTTGGTGAATGTAGGAAACTTTGTTGTGCTCCAAAATACCTTGCTTCCTGCAGTTCCCTCAGGCAGGGATGCATCCCAAGCTAACTTTGAGCTTGGAGAGCATACTCAGCTCCACAAATTGGAGACTTCTGTATTGCTTTAGGCAGCTTTGTGGCTTTTTTCTAAGGCACAGGAAAGAACAGTAGGACCATGGGCCAAGAGATGCCATCGTAGTCCAGGCAGAAAAGCCCAATTTTTACCTTGGGGTTTTTTTTTACCAGCTTTTTATTGTTGGTATTTATTTATTTATTTATTTTACCCAACTCTGCAAATCTTGCCAGTTTTCTGTGTTGTCTAGCCTGCTTCCATCTCTTTCTCTTCACCCCTCATTAGCAAATCAAGGAGTGTTTCCACAGAAATCCAGAAAAGCCTGCTGATGAAGATGTGGCAGAACGTATCTTTCTGATCACAGAGGACATGATCCAACTGACATATCACTTCAAGGATAAATATATTACTGCCTCAAAGAAGGATTTTTTCAAAGCGGCAGAGGGGGATAGGAAAGGAAATGAAATTGTCATGACCCCAGAAATGTGCATCACGTACCAGGTATGGAGAAAAACTACTTATATTTTGAAGTTTTTCTACATTACAAGACACGAAGGGAAGGTGAAATGTCAGTGGAAGAGCTACAAGCATGACAAATCCCACGCTCCATCTGCCCCCCTTCCTCACAGATAGCCCCCAGGCTGACAACAGGAATGCCCCTGGAAGTGGCCACCATGCTGGAAGTGACGGGGTGACGGGGCACGCAGGGTGTAGTGTAGCATGAAAGGCCTGCTCTAGCCATGCCTGAGGTCATCTTCCCAGACTTGGTCATCAGGCAGTGTAGACACAGCCACTGGGATCTTGCATGATGCTTGTTCAGCAGCTGTTGGGCTCAATCCTGTGGATTCATGGCAGGGAAGCTGAAATTTCCTCTGCCATTCTCTCTTGAAGATGAGACGACAGCAGAGAAGCAGACATCCTGGCTTCTAGCTTCAGTTCTGCCATGGACTTCTTGGGTCACGTTGTTGCTTAAATGTCCCAGAGTTTACCCTGCAGACGCACAGCAAGATGCTGAGGCATACTGCATTGCTGATAGATAGCTAGCCTTAAATAAAAGATACTCCAAAAAAGTGGAGTGCTGTCATTAAGCCAAATTCTGTCATCTGGGGCTGGGAGGTCACTCTACTAATATCATTGATGTGAGTCTGTAACCAGGGCCAGAAGTCTGCTAGTAAATTCTGCAGTATTGCTGCACAATTAGGAAAATCAAAGAAAGATTGCAAATAGAGGATTTTTTTAATGTTATGCATGTTTTATTAAAGTTTCTATTTTCCACTGGAGAGAACACATAGAACGCAATTGATGGAGTGCCATCCTTTTATCTCTAACCCTGCCAAACCGGTTCCAACCAAGTAACAGCAGCATCAGCAAAGTGCAACATGTGCCATCTGGCTCACATTACTGATGGACTCAAAACTGAAATGAAGTCTAATAAACTGTTGACCATGGGCTAGATGTTTCAATGGTGGAAATTGGTGTCGCTGTATTGACTATAGCAGAATTGTGCCAGTTTCTGTTAGCAGAGTACCTGGTCCCGTGCACCCAGAGAGCACTACTGGCTTTCACTAGCTTATCTGCTTCCAGGCGGGGTCCTCTGAGAAAGATAAGAAACTGCTCCGTCTGTATGAACTGTTGCAGGAGCTAACAGCGGAAGAGAAGCGGCTGAAGCAAGAAGTCCGGCAGTCTGAAGCTGAGGTACCAGCAAGGTGTCCACGCTGTTGTCAAAGTTGGTCAGGCATGGAAATGGTTTCAGCTGACTAGTTGCCAAAGCATCCTCAGCATAAACTATGATTTAAAATAATACTCTGGTATCACAAAGCTGGTTTCTATGCTGAATTATCAAGCTTGGAACCCAGTCATTGTTCAGCAAAGATGTAGCTTAAATATATTTATGGTGAGTCGTGCACTTTCTAGTGCCTGCTCTTACTCTTCATTCTCTGGGAGGAAGATGATTTCAGAGAACAAATGACAGCATATGAATCAGGGCATCTAGGAACATATCTGCCTTTTGCCTGGGAATGAGAACGAGAAGAAAGGATATTGTATGTAATGTCATATCTAGTTGCTAGGCATTTCCAGGAAGCCCTATCCAAAATATTGAAGTGACTTTTTGTGGCAGCAACCGTAGGGAAATACTTCATAAAATACATTGCTTGTATTGCTAATCACACTGTGACCGGTGTAAGAAATCCATGTTTTTAGAAGTCTTTGTAATTACTTCATGATAAATACAACCGTCCTAGCAGATGGAGGCAAAGCTATTGGATTTTATTTTTTTAAAATGTTTTTGTGAGGAAGAGGAACTCCTGAAGGAGCTGGAGAGGGAATGCTCAACTATATTAGCACAGAATACTAGGAATAATTAAGAGCAAGATTGCAAAAGTCATCCTCCCCCCTTCTTTTTTTTTTTTTTTCCGAAATTTGAAGCTAGTTCACTGTGACCTCATGAACTACCTTGCCAAATTTCACAGTCTTGATGTATTAACAGACAAAATATTCACATTGCTTGTGCTGTATATCCTGTTAAGACAAAAAAATAAGCCAAAGCTGTCAGCGTAATTTCAAAAGTAGTGGCAAGACTATGACTCCAGATGAACTTTCTGAACAGATAATATCAATAATTGTGTTCAAGAATTTCATACAGAGCAGCAATCTAAAAATAAGACCACTACTGGCTTGATGTGTCAGCAGGATATGAACATATTTGTATATATCTTCTATATTTAACCTTATGCTACAGTTCTTGTATGCAGCATCTGCTGTTAGCAGATCAAGCATGTAAAAGTACTGTGATTTTTTGAGAAGGCTGAGAGTCTTTTTTCTGATTTTTGGAAGGTGTTAAAGATTTTGAAGATCCGTGAGAATGAAGAAACTAATGTTAAATTGTCAGTTTCGATTTATAATACAGAGAGGAATGAAAAGAGAAGACAACAGTATGAAGCCATGGTAGGTACTCTGCATTAATCCCAGTATTTATTACACGTACACAAAGAAATCCAGAGCAAGCTTTTGCTGTCTGAGGAATTATCTCTGAAGTGCTTTTTGTATCATTAAAATATACTGGGCAGAGTCCCTAGCAGATGTAAGTCAGCACAGCTTCATTTGACTTCCCATGAAAATATAACATGATCACGCTGTGACCGTCTGACTTTCTGCAAAAACTTGCGTTACCAAGAAAGATTACTGTTTTATTTTGTTTAGTTAATAAAGAAAATTAACACGGATTAGTTGATAATAGGGATCATGGAGGGAGTATGATAATGGATTCCAAGCTGCATGTTTCTAGCCAGGACTCATTAGGCAAATACACACTTCTTTGTGTGATATGGATCAGTTATTTTCTTGGTTTTGACTACTGCTTGCAAAGCCAATTTTGTTCCAGGATCTCTATTGAGAAATTAATACCTTATAAATGTTGCGGACAAATACAAAAAGATTCAATAACAATTACTTAGTTTTTCAAGATCTCCAAGATTATTCTTGTGAATTATTTTTAGACTGAGCTTTCCTGAATAGAGAGGTTATAAAAGGCGATACTAGGTTTTACATGCCAAACTTCTGGTGTGAAACACAAGCAGGGGCAAAGATCCACGAACCAGCTGTTTGCCAGCCAACAAGCTGGTATCACGCAAAATACCCTGTCCTGATCTATTTCTGTCCAAATATAAATGCATTTTGTAGAACCTTTCTTGCACCTCAGTGGATAACTTGTAAGAGATGTCTTGACAATCAAGGAAATTGGGAGAGACGTTAAAAAGATCAATAGAAAGTAAACTACAGAATAAAACCCGCATTGGGAAAGGGCCGGTATGCAAAGCTAATGCAAAGCAGTAGTTTTGATCAAACTGTAAGAAAAATAAACCTTATTTCCTTCATGGGGGTGGGGGAGGAGTTTTGGGCTTTGCTTTTATTTTGCCTTATCACAGGGTGTTTGGGGAAGCAGGTGAATGGGACTGTGACTCTCTCTGTCCTTTCCCCTCCAGATGAACACAACGGAGGATGAGCTCTGGGGTCAAGGGGAACAGGATCTGGATTACCTGGCACCTTTTCTTATTCAAGTAGTCCACAGAGAGAAAATGACCAAGGGGCAGGCCCTGCGTGTCAGAGATGACTGCCTGACTGATTTTAAGCATCGTCTCATTAATAAAGCTAACATCATCCAGGCTCGCTTGGAAAAGGTATTCCCAGCCATGCTCCAAGATGTGCATGTTACTGGAGTCTCTTCTGTACTGGCGGGAGGGTAACACCTATCTCTGTGACAGCAAGCAAGAAACAAACCTCCTTTGATTACTTCAAGAGAGCCATCAACATGCCTGTGTATATATAGATATATATATTTTTTTTTGTCGTTAGCATGTGAGATCAAAGAACAAAATAGCTCCAGGGTGAAATTTAGTTCCTATCTCAATTGAAGCTGATTTAGTTCTCCAAGTGCTTCTTAACTACAGGGAGGCAACACATTTGGGTTTTGCTGCCTCTCGCTGTTCCATGTTTTAATTCCCCTTGTTTTCTTGTTCTGTGAGACCTCATCTCAGACTTACTGCCTCCCATGAAAATAAACCAGCTCTGATTTGTGGTTTCTTTCATCTCAACTCCCTGAACTTCGAGTTGCATTTTTGTGTCCCTTTGCTCCTTGCTCTCCTCTCAATTACCCTGACTTTTGGTTGCTCGCTCCCCCAACAGGCGGCGGAAGAACTGCAGAAGAAGGACCAGTGGTTTCAGCAAAACCAGAATCGTCTCACTGCAGAGGAGGAGGATGACTTCCTTGCCCATCGCTCTGAAACCATGTTCCATATCCAGATTCTAGCGCTGAGGCTTAATAGGTACTGGGAATGACTGCTTGAGTAGTGCCCAGGGGAGGTCTATCGCTGAGCCCGCTGGGACTCGGCATTGAAGCTATCCTGTAAAATGTTCCACTCCATGTCCTGCTGCAGTTTACCTCTGATATCCCCCTTCTTGTTCTAGGGAAAAGCAGATGGCACCACAGAAATACCTTGCTCTTGAAGAGAAGCTGCGCAGGGATCCTCGCCTGGCTGAGCACTTCAGTCATGCCTGATTTCTTTATTCCTTCAGAGCATGCACTGGAAATCAGTGCTGAAGCCTGTTAGAAGCAGCCTGAAAAAAACCATGGAGTTTTCTTACTTGACCACAGTAAATCTTTCATTATCATCGGATTAATGGAGATTTTAATGGCCTTTTAGCATTCCACTGTGTTTTTCTTTCCCCTCTTTTGTTTTAAGGCCCATCTACAATTACATCGATTGTCTTCTTGTGCAATTCCATCATGTTTGAGACTGAAGTCTGGATGAGACCTTAGCTTAAAGGTCTGCCTCAGACATTGCTACAAATTACGCATGCTGTATTGCAGAGCTTTTCTTCCCCAAACCTGCTGACATCAGGAGCAGGATTATTTGGGAATACTGGTTCTTTTCCAACATAATATTTTAACAAATTTATCATTTAGTTTTATAAGTAGCACTAGCAAAGGTTTTGAACTTATGGCCTCATTTAGAGCTCTACAGAACCCCAACAAAAACTAATACTCAAATTGACAAACTTTGGATTTTAACGTCTTTATTTTTCTCTTTGAATATCTCCACTCGCTGTTCACAAATATTGGCAGACAGGGTAAAACGTCAAGAGGACTTCCAAATCCAAGAAATCTTATGTAATTAAGTGTTTTGGTTGTAGGCATTCCCTGAGATCTGCAAATGGAAGTGAGTATGCGTATGCCATGCATTGGTATTTATGGAAGTCCCTGAACCTGCTAGGAAATAATTCCTGATGTCACCTATAGTGCATTAGGCACATGGACACCTATCGTGGTTCTACCTACAGTTCCCAACAGCTACAGTCTTCAAGGAACAACCTCTAACGATCACCTTCAACGAAGACTATACTGATTGCAGCTGGGGTAAGGCAGAAACTACTTTGCTGTGATACAGCAGGATAAGGGACATTACACCAGAAACACAGCATGAACCAGAGCCAATTAAATTTCTTATTTTATGGTAGCTGTCCATTTTAAATGCAATAGATACGCTAAAGGGCTTTTAAAGAGAACCACCCCCCTGACTGCCTGTTTTATTGCAACAGAGTCATTTTCTTTTGTGTTGTTTCTGTCACATTTCAAGAGGTGAATGCAATGTTAAAACCAAAAGCCACCACTAACTCATTATGCCTAATCTCAGTATCCTGGGTGATTAAAACATACCAAATTACCCTTATAGACAGCCCATTATTTTAGGTGCTGCTCGAAAGATGCACTCCATTTTGGGCTCAGAAAGGGATAACACAGAATTCAGTATCTCCTGTGGGAGATGGGTGCAGTGTTTGACACGCACCACAGAGCCATCCCTGGGTCTGCCCTGGCCTCCCAGCTCCCAGTTTTGGAGCTCTGTTCCAAGCCATTTGACAACAGCAGCACTCTATTTCACACCAACACGCTGTTTCTGACAGCTCCACATCCCTCCACCAACGCTTGGCTAACATAGCGACCTAGCACAGACAGAAACAGGCCAGGAGAGGAGAAAGCTCAGAAACGGCTCCCTCTCTGAGGGAGAGAGGTATTCCAAAAGAATGCACTACTAAAAAGGCACATCAGGAATTTCAGGAACTAGCCAGAATAATCTCTGAATGACAAGGACCATGCACTGCTGAAGGACTGAGGGAGCTGAGGGAACTGGGGAGAAAAAAAACAACCTGAAAAAAAGGAGCAAGCAAGCCTGTGGTTATGAACTCATCAGCGTTAGTTCAATACCAGAAAAGACAACATAACAAATTAAATTTAAAATCTTTTCACAGGCACTAGGGACACAGCAGCTGCCAAAAATAATCAGCTTATACACATTATCAAGGACTAGCATCAAAGTAATTTGATTTCCTCTTCTGATGGAGTAATTGGCTACAAAGACAGGGAGGGAAGCGTAGAAGCAGCACGACTCCATCTCAGCCAGGCTGAGAGCGCCCAGCACGGCTCCCCCGGGGGAAAAGCAGGCCCGAGGGTAGCAGGAGTCAGAGGAGCTGGTGCCAACGCTGCCTGGCAAAAAGACACGGAAAGGGCGAAGCCCGAGAGCCCCGGTCCAGCCAGGGCTGCGCCCGTCACACCCAGCGAGGGGAATCGCCTCTGGGGGGGACACTGGCACAACCGCCTCGGCCGCCCCTGAGGCAGGACAAGGAAGGGCCTCTCGGCCACCCCCATGCAAGCTCTAGGTTGAGGGGCCGCTGCAGCCTCCCCACTCCCCGACACCACTCCTCAGGGCAGGGCTGCGCTGCGCTGCCTTGCCCTGCCCGGCCCGGCCCGGCCCGCCTCCACCCCGCCGCACCGCAAAATGGCGGCCCCACAGCTCCCACGCACCGCCCTCCTTATTGGCCGTGCTTGAAAGGCTCCGCCAAGAAGCTGCGTTGCGAGTAGCTGGTCGCTCTGCGGTCGGTAAGGCGATCGCGGTTCTCTCGGCTCCTATTGGCCGACCGGCGTACGGAAACCGGGCACTGCGCGGCTCGGCGCGGTGGGGCTCAGCGGCGCCGGCGGCTCTGATTGGCGGTGGCCGGGAGGGGGTGGGGCTGGCCGGGGTTCGTTGTGAGGGGCTGGTTGTCAGGTGGCGGCATCGCTGGAGGCGGGGGGGTCCGGTGCCACCGGAGCCGCCGGTAGAGCCGGGGTGGCCGGGCGGGCGTCGCCGCCGCCACCACCACCACCACCACCACCACAACAACAACAACAACGTTCAAGCGTCCCTCCGGCAGCTCCGGGCGCCGCCCGCTGCTCCTCATCGCCCGGTGAGGCTGCGGCGGTCCCAGCAGCACTTAACCCCCTCCCCGCCCCATTCCCCAGCACCGCCCGCCAGGCTCCCCACTGGCCCGTCGCTACCGCGATGGTCCTCAGCAGTGAGGCTTCGTCCTGCGCCGCTGCCGGGCCGCGGGCTGGGCCCGCGCCCCCTGCCCACCTTGGCGCGGCCTTCCCGCGCCCCGGCCCGGCGCGGCGGGACCTCGCCGTAACTTCGGGCGGTGCTTTTTTGCCTGCAGGGCGGCCGGGGAAACTCGGGTGGATGGCCTGGCGGCGGTAGGACGCGGAAAGGCCTCGCCGGGAGGAGGAAGGCGCTTCTGCCCTGCCCGTCGGAGAGACATGGCTGTGGCCGTCACCACTAAGACGGCGTGGAAGCTGCGTGAGTGTCGCCGGGCTGAGGGAGGGCAGAGGAGCTCCCCCCGCGGGAAGGGGGGTGGAAGAGGCTGTTTGTGAGAAGAACCAGCTAATCCCTGCCGTGGGTGTGAGTGCCCCAGCCCTCTTCCCAAGTTGCTGACTGGAATTTTTAACTCCTAGAAATGCTTTTTGAAAACGTAGCCACTTAGTGGAATAGTGTAGAGCCTTGCCATTGCTATTTTCAAAAGGTTACAGCCTGTATTTTTTGCTGTAATGCCATCCTAAATTTCTAGCTAACCCCACATGATTCTCACGTAGCACAGGAACAACCAAGGGTGCAATGGAAGCCCTGCCCCAGAGCCTGGGCTGCAGCAGGGAGGTCTCTTGGTCGGTTGGTGGTCCCTTTGGGGTGCTGTTCATCCCTGTTCACTTGTTACAGCAGGTGTGCTGAGCCCTGCTGCAGGAGGGATGAAGTGGTCTTTGCAGGGACTGTAGGTCTTATGCTCTTGAAATGGCTTTGCAAGCGACAGTAAGAATCTGCTTTTATGTCCATTATTTTTTTTGGAAGGAGCAGTAAACAGTTGATGACTATAAATTTCTAGCTGCTTTGCTGGTTGCTGATGAGTTATTTCAATTTCATAGGGGCTGTTGAGAAATGCATAGTAGCAATGGGAAGTGATTGGTTGTTCAGAAATGCGAGCTTTAGACCAGTGACTTGGTCTAGAAATTTGCTAGCAGAAATGTGGTATTCCTGACTGGTAACGCATTCAGGAAGCTGAGATAATTGACTTAGTAATTTCATATCTTTTTGAGGAGAAAGCCAGTTTGCTATGTTGTCTTGCCATCCCTGAAACTCCAGTTCTAGGAAAAGCTGGAAGTCAGTCAATCTCCATTCTCTTGTAAGCGGGCAGAAGTTCTTGATCTTCATTTTTGCTAGGCTCTGCCCCATCTTAGCATCCTCTTCAGAGCAAGAAACGTTCTGAATGTTAGATATCTTTTGGCAATGCTAATTAGAAGTTTAGTATTATTGAACTGGTGGGTGATATCTGGTGACGAATGCTGCATTAAAAAAAGGCTTGTGGGTTTAAGGAAACGGCACTTCAGCGAGGGAACGGATGAAGCTATTTGGCCAAGGCTGGCATCAGCTTATAACCTGGCTTTTCTGAGCAGAGGGTTGAATGCTTCAACACTGGCTGTTAAACTTGCAATATATTATTAAGAATGAAATCAAGAGGAGGGGAAAAAGTGGAACTGCTGACACGCTCATTTCAGCAGCAACACTCAGCATCTATCCTTTCAATTTTAAGTAGTGAGTTGGTCTGTTAACAGTACAATTAGTATTTGTTACCTTCAAGTCTGTGTATACATAGGTACTTTATTTTAGCATTCTCATATGGGAGATTGGTCTTTCAACACAACACAAGAATATTTTCAGATTTGCCTTTCTCACATAATTTACAACGCAGTTATCTTTGTAATTTGAAAGGTGTTTCTCCAGCTAAAGTGGAAGTTACGCAGTTTTGTTTTTGAAAAAGCACTCTGAGAGCTTGAAATCAAAGTACCTGTAATTATTATTGCAGCCGCCTAATATCCTTTTGGATGAGCGTTGTGTGTAAATGATAAAATTGTTCCTCCCACCAAAATAATCCAAATGAAAGCTGAATTGACTGCTACCTAGCCTTTTTACAAACAAGTTTCATAACTATTAGGCATGCGAATCCTGTGAACTTTCAAAGGAGAGAACTGTAAGATGAAGAAATTGATGAATACATCTGCCAAAAGCCCCTGCCAAAAATTTGTGTGGATTTAAAAATCTACTGTGGAAATAAGATGTCTAAGCAAAGATGCTCGTTTGGCATCTCTTTTGCCCCAAACTTGTTTCTTTCTGATGAGGATTCCTTGGAGTTCTGTCATTGCAAAGCCCTGTGTGTCAGAGTTTCCCTGCAGCCCCCAGTTTTTAAACAAACAGTCCTTTAGTATCAGTCGCACTTGTTCTTTTGTGCCCTTTCAGGCACTTTCCTTCCTTTGTCGCAGTTTCACACTCTGCATTGCTAACTTTCACCTGTGTTACATAGTGGGAACGTAGCAAAGCCTCTGCCAAAGCTCAGAGAAGGGAGCTCCACCTGTCCCCGCTGCTGAGTCTGACTTTTTTGCTGTGTAAGGTAACAAACTGTTCTGCTGCTAATCTGCCAGATCTCCTCAGGTTGAACACTCTGCTGTTATTTTCTAGAAAAGGATTACAGGACCTTTTGCTAGATGACTCTCACTGCTGCGTATTATTGCAGCTTCTGAGACAGCTCAGCTTACTGAGACCCACCCGGGTACCGAAGGTAAAGCAGCTTCTGTGAGCAGGTTGCCACAGTTGAGCGAATCTTTAAAAGCTGCTGAGCTACTGCTAGTGAGAGAAGGTGCTTTTTGTAATCCACATCAGCACTGGAGTTGTGAAGCCTGGTCAGCAAATGTCTTAAGTACAGCAGGCAGAGCTGAGAGAGACTGTTTCAAGCAAGATAATAGTGTGTCGTCTTATCTGAACTGTAGGCTGCTGCAGTTTGTCTGGTGGAAACTGGAAAGTTTTTCTAGGAAGAAGATTTTTTTAGTCCTGTGGGGGGGATGGGGTGAAAATTGTTATACTAGTCTGTAGTAACTCTTTGCTTTGTTTTGTGCAGAAGAGATCACGGCTCACAGCAGCAATGTATCCTCACTAGTCCTGGGGAAAAGTTCGGGCCGGCTGCTGGCAACTGGAGGAGACGACTGTCGGGTCAACGTATGGTCAGTTAACAAACCCAACTGCATCATGGTAAGAACAGGTCTGTTCTCAGCTTTTGGGGGATGGGAATCTTAATTCTGAGGTATGGAGGGTGTGAATGTGGGGAAAAAATTGTTGAGCTGTAGTACTTGTGAATAGAGTTTACCAACACAAAGCTGGGTGACTGGATTGTAGCTAAAGATAGGGACAGAATTCGTTAACTGGTGTGACCACAGCTCCAGAGAGAATCTGGGCTGGCTGGCTGCTTCATCTGGGCCAGTGCTTGCTCAGATAATGAATATTGTGCCGTCCGTTACCAGGTTACAGATAATTAAACTCAGAGTTTTGTATGAGATCAGGTAGTTTTATAGCGCAAGCTACAGGGGCCAGTTCTATACCCTGGGGTTTGCCCTCATTGCAGGAAACATCCCCAGCAGGATGCATTCCCACCCATCCCACAGTCACTAACTGTCAGCACAAAGTTTTCAGAATAGTTTGCTAACTTGCCTGGGGAACAGTAATGCTGGGTGCAGTGTGTTAGAAAGAGTAGGGTTACCCCAGTAGTGATCACTAAAGTGCACCATAAATATATTTAACAGATGTCTGTCCTTATTTTGAGTGGGTGTTGTGGGAAACCATCTTTAGCAAGTATCCCTCATCACTTGTTTAATTAACAACGTGGTAGTGTTGTGTTATGGAAGGCATTTCTCTAGCCAGTGTGAACCTTGTGAGGAAGAAATTAGGAAAGTAGGGTCAAAAATGCTAAAAGGAGAATGTGTCTATTTTTCCTTTCATTTTCTGACGTCAAGTATAAGGAGGTTGAAATGGGTGCAAAGGGAGTTGCTCAACTTTGGCAGTGCTGTTCTTCTTGCATAGTGTAGCTAGACTATGTCTTTCCAGCCCTTGGTTGGTGGCATGACAGTAGTTTGAAACCATAGTATTGCCTTCCATGGGAAGGAAGGTTGAAGGGCTAAATATCTCCATACCCTTTCTGTGGGAGTAGAGAGCTGCAGCTCTTCTGCACTGCCAGGGAACCACAGATGGTAGAAGCTGGTGTTTCTGAGAGGCAGGGACTGGAGCTGCTGAGGACTTGTGCCATTCTTGTATATCAAAACAATCTTGATTTTTGGTGTTGTGCTGTATATTCATCTTTAGTTTTTATATTGTTAGGATTCCACATGTGTATGTGTTGGGGAAAAGGGAGAAGAGGATCTTTTCAGCTAGCATTGTGACTTGCTTCAAGTGTGAGCTCTCTTTCTCTCTAAGCAGTGACAGTTGCAGCTGTAGAATATGTAGAGGATTTCAGTTGCGTGTGAAATCGTAAGAAAGCCCTGTCAGAACAGGCAGCTTTCAACTGGCATTCCCAGCCACGTGTGTGGGAGGCACAGAGCTAGCTTAGCTGTTTAAAAAGACCTGTTTGAGGATGGAGTAAAGCACAGAATATTGCTTAATTGACAAGCCAAAAGTCCCCAATAGCAGTATTTGTTTTCTAGAGCTAGTTTTAAATATCCTTGTGTTTTAATTAAATACTGTCCTTTTCAAATACTTATGCAATTTGTAAGCTTTTAGATGCTCAAGGATGAAAGGAACTGCATACATGTGAATTACTACCTTATGCACCAAGTTAATACTTCAGTAATAGCACCACGTTATCGCTGTGACACCCATTGCTGGCAGCAACATATGGATCCCTGCTTATGCGAAGGTTTTGAAGTAACCCTGATTTTGCTCTTGCTTTGATTTTGTAACTGGTTCATGACACTTATGTGACTCATTTAGAGCAAACACAGTGCCATTGTGTTTGCACAGCATAATTTTTATGATGTAAGCGTGTGTCAACCTTGTTTGGGTGTCCGCACCTAATGTTTAACTGCCCATGTCTGGGTTGATGCATCTTTTAAAAATTAGTCAGTGTGCCCCAGAAAGTGGGATAACACGGAAGATACGTGCCCAGTGCTGTATGCAGTGATGATCTTTAGGATGCTTTATCATACTGGTAGCTGATGAGGAAAAAGGAGCAGTGGCACAACCAGGTGGTCCCTGTCTGTATACTTTAGTCACCAATCAAGTGTGAGCACTGCCGTTGTGGACAGGGCTGTGTCAGTAGCTATTGATTGTGACTCCTGGTTTTCTTTGCAGAGCTTGACAGGCCATACAACTCCCATTGAGAGCCTACAGATCAATACGAATGAGGAACTCATTGTTGCAGGGTCCCAGTCAGGGTCCATTCGAGTTTGGGACCTGGAAGCTGCCAAAAGTACGTTTCCATGAGTTTTTGCTTCTGATAATGCATGCTTTTTGGAATATGCTTATCCTTAATATCTATGCTGACCCAGAGTTCCTAACTTGAGAAGGAACAGGATCCTGACATTACTTTCATCTTAATTTCCAGCCCTCTTAGAGGGCTTTTGTGCACTTCCTACTGAGACTGTGGAAGTGTGTATGCACGCTCAAGCAGAGATTTGTACATGTATTGTGGAGACTGATCTGAGGAACTAGTTTCTAGGGTTTTGACCTGAGTGTGTTGAAATCTATATTCCAGATCAGTTTCCATGCATGTATAAAGTAACTAGGTATATAGAATTTGTATTCGGAGTCCCAGCTTAAAATTGTCAACCTTAAAAGAATCCGAAATCAGATTGGAGGTTTTAAGTATATTAGGTTTTGCACAAGTCCAGGAATCCCCTGCTTGCTGATTTCTTGTTCTCGTTCTTAGGCTCTAACTTTTATTTTGTTCCTCAAGTGATTTTTCTCCTCTTCTGCTATTGTATGACCATATAAATAGACAAAGACCTAATTTTTAGTAAATGGTGAAAGCTATGAACTCATTGAGCTCTGATCCTTTAAAGGCCAACTGGTGAGTCATGTTTTATTTATTGCATTTTTTTCAAAGCCTAGAAACAGTTTGCAAAGGTGTCATGAATCACTTGATTGCATTCCAGCAGGAATACTGTAAAATGACTGAACATTTCTTGTAGGTTGCTACTTTCTCATAGAAAGAATGTGTATTGAAGATACTTACATTGGCTGAGCTAAGAAGGCAAACAGCAGGTGGCATAAATAATAAAAAGCACTTTTGTCATTCAGACAGTTAGCATCAGTTCAGCTATAAAATAGTTTGGCTCTACCAGAGAAGAGTAACTGATCTGCCTGAATTTATTAGGAGACCTGTGAGCCAGTGTCTGTGCAAATGACTCTAGGTCTGGCTCAAGAGCTAATTTCTGCCAGGGGAATCATCAAACTGTCCCAGATGATGGATGATGGAGAGGGATTGCCCCTGTTATTATCTGAGCAATTTTTCTTCCTCGAAGTTGAGTTCTGCATTTGTCTGCTTTCAGAGATACGGTGTACCAGTTCTACTGGTCCTTTCTGGTTTCCAGAATTACAAGGGGTGTCACTTGGTTGATGACTTTCTGAATCACTGTGATCATTTCGTTGTCTCATGCTTCATGAGTGTCCCTTCCCAGTCTTTGGGGTGCTTCTTGCAAGGGGTGATTGAAGGAGTCCAGGGCAAATATTGGAACATAAGAGATGGAAGTGGAAGTCAGGCTTGTGCCTGGACAGGGGTGCAGAGTCCCAGGAAAGGGCCTGTCTAATAGCTGCAAGGTGAAAAATGCAGGCAGTCAAATGTCCCTTTCATTTCCTGGATAAAACTGTTATTCCCCCCCCGCCCTTTTTGCTCCCTTTGTAACATGTGGAAAGATACACTGCCTGACAGCTGCCTCAGTGTGGCTTTTCAGTTTCATTTTCAGATTGGAAGCTTTTGAGTTTTATTCATGGTTTCCACACCTAAGGACGGGATTTTCATTAGGATCGTTGAACATGGGCCCTCTATTGCTGTTTCTTTGCATTGCAAGGGTAAAGTCAGAAATATTTCCCTAAAACAATGTACACTGCTGAGTAAACAGTATGTAGCATGTATAATATACATTGTGTTAGCATGTGTTTAATGGTAAGCATAGCATGGCTAAACTTCCGCGTGCTTTTGGGGGAAATGAACTACTAAATATTTGTTCCCTATTCCTCCTCCTTTCTCTACCTGTTCTTTTCCCAGTTCTTCGTACCTTACTTGGTCACAAAGCGAATATCTGCAGCCTGGATTTCCATCCTTTTGGAAGCTTTGTGGCATCTGGTTCTTTGGACACAAACATTAAGGTAAAGCTCAGCTTTCCCTAGAGATTACCCACTTTACTTGCAGTATCTTTGTTATAAAGAGTGCCAGAATGTGTTTTGTGCCAAACTGTTGGTAGATGCTGCACGTCATTTCCATGTGTGTGGGCAGGTATATTTGCGAGTGCTTGTGAAATTCCTACATGTATTTTCAGTGGTAGCTCATGAGCGTGACTCCTCTGTGGAATGTGGCTCCAAGTGAGGTGCCAGCCAAGACCTGGTGTCAGCAAGCGCAGTAGTCCTGATTGCTGTGGATTGCATCTGCTTCATCAGGCTGGTATTTGACTGTAGGAACTGAGCTTCTGTAGTAAGAACTAACTTACAGAAGTGATTCTCACTTCACAGAATCATTTGGGGAGTTAGGTTAGGAAATACACCTGAAGCAAACAGGGATTTAACAGCCCCTTCAGTGTTTTCATTCTGCGGTGTTTATCAGTGTAGTGACGGGCAGAGCTCTTGTTCTGACAGCACTCTTGGGCTCCCCATGTACTGCTCTAAGCATATCTTGTGTTTGCTTTTCTTCCCTGTAGCTCTGGGATGTAAGAAGAAAAGGCTGCGTCTTCAGGTACAAGGTAAAATGCTTCATTAGTCTTCAGGCAAAGAGGGGAGAAAGATTTCTGTCGAGGACTTGTGAGCAAACCTAAAAGTGATTATGTGCAGTTAACTTCCTAGTTTTCCAGTATAAAAATAAGATCTGCATGATTTGTGAAGTGGACTGGCAAACCTCTGCAGGCCTCTCTGAACTGTATGGGAATATGGAATGGATATCATAGGAGTTAATGTACTGTAGTTTGGTTGGGGGCACGGAGAACATCCGTGAGTGTTTCTTTATACTGTTGACTGATATTACCATGTACTGATATTCCCACTGCACTGAGATGCTTCTGTTCTTGGGGTCTTTCTCTACCAAAAGAACTTTCTGTATGTTAATTTCATTTAGAAGCCAACTTAATGGTACAGCACTTCTGTCTGACCACCCGTAAATCTGTGTAATTTAAAATTGATTCTTATTAATTAAGCCTGATGTGTATTTACTGTGCTTAAACTGATGCCAGAAATGCCTAGACGAGAGAGATTACACCCATTCAGTGTGGATGGGTACAGCTCTTGAGTGTAGTGTTTAGTGTTCTGGAAGCTGTGGACTTTGTGAAACAGTGACTTGATTTTATATTATTATATCGTATAGGATTGAAAGACAAAAGCCAGGATTCCCTCTGAAAAACAACAACAAAAAAAGAAAGAAAATACTATTTGTTTTTTTCACTTCAGGGTCACACAGAAGCAGTCCGATGTCTCCGCTTTAGTCCTGATGGGAAATGGCTAGCTTCCGCTGCTGATGATCACACTGTAAAGGTAATTTATTGTGACACCCTCCTTATGTGCTCGTGGGACATAGGAATGCTGGGATTGTCTTTTTACCAGGCATTACCAGCACTCGTTTATAAACACCTTTAGTTCATTAGGCACCTGGCTGAGCCCTGTGGCTTTGCAGGGACCAGTCTGTTTATGAGGATCATGTCCAGTGGCCCACAACACCAAGAAGAGAGCTGCATGTGTTGAAATGTACTTATCCAACAGACACATGGGCACTATGCACATGAAGGTTCACATTTTGGTGGTGGTAGAGTTGTGATACCTGAACATTGCCTGGTCTCAGTAAATGTTGCAGAATGAATTGTCCACTGCACATTGCTTTGCTATACCAGTTTCTGGTTCTGCTCAGTTAATGCAGTAGGAGTGTGTTATCACACGCATTGCACGTGATGATCAGTCTGAAAATTGCTGTCAGGACTGAGCAGAGCAAGGCAAGGAATTCAGAAAAGTACGAACTGAAGCAGTAACTTCACTTGTTTCAGATGTGGTATGGAGGAATGTGGGCGAAGGACTGCTTCTTGTTTTCAGCTTCACATGAAATAAACTGATCAGTCATTTCACTCTGGATTTTTCAGTGGAGACTAGAGCATGGGAAGAATGAGTTGTGAAGGGATTCAGAACTTTCAGATTTTTATTTGTTTGCTTTTGAGATATAATCTGTGGGGCCAGGTGGAACTGCTATATTTTATTCTAGTCTCTAAATACAAACCAGAAACTTCTAGGGAACAAATTAAATGGAAAATTTAAAAGAGAATGCAAAAAAAATAAAATGCAGCTTTAAATGCCTGGGATGGTACTTCTTCCCCAATCAGTGCTTGCTTTGGCAAACTTGAGTCTGTTTTTGGAGGTGAAGATTGCCAGTACAAGGACATACAAAGTGTATTGGAATTCTCTAACATTAAATCTTCTCAAGAGTTTCTCTGTTCTTCCCTTCTTCCAGCTGTGGGATCTGGCTGCTGGAAAGATAATGTTTGAGTTTACAGGACATACTGGCCCAGTAAACATTGTTGAATTCCACCCCAATGAATACCTTTTGGCTTCTGGCAGCTTTGACAGGTACATAAGGGGAGGGAGAAAGAAGGGAATTGTATATGTTGGTTCCCTTTCCCAATGCCCTTCTTTTTAGGAATGTATTAAATAGGCTTGTCGCACAACTCAAACCTGCCACTGCAAGAGCCTAATGTCTAGCCAGCAGCATGTCACATCTGTGATGCGCAGAACATGGAGATCTTGCCTTCTCATCCAAAATTGATGGCACCTTCTGCCACACTAGAAAACAACGTGATAGCTAGCCCTGAGCATCTCACTGATCCAGCTGACATCCTATCTGAACAGCAAGCAGCCCTGCTCAGCTAGCAGGGTGTCCGCTCAGCTCTGGGTCAGCTCTAAATACCTATCTGTATCTAAAGCCTCCAAATATCTGTGGCTGGACTAGACTAGCCTTCTGGGTAGGTTCCATCATGTGTGCACAACAGTGAAAGTCATTCTAGCTGTTAGCATATTATTTCAATACTGGATCCTACAACATATTTCTAGAGGAATGTGTGGTGATTTTTTGTTGTGTTGTGTGTACAGGACTGTTCGGTTCTGGGACTTGGAGAAGTTTCAGGTTGTGAGCTGTATTGAAGAGGAGGCTACTTCTGTCAGGTATATTAAATTCCTGCTGCAGTGTACTAGACAGAGACGAGGGGCGGGGTGAAGGGAGGATTTCTTGAAAGAGGGACTTTACTGGGGAGAGGTTTGGGCTACTGGAGATGTTGCACAGGTGAACACCAGATTGGTAGGTTCATTGTTAGAAACGGGGCTGGAGGTGTTCACTGAAGTCAGGGATACAGCCCTGGGGTCCTTGTGGGACTATGCAGTGTTGGAAAGCTGTGCCTAATTCTCCACCTGCCTTCCCCCCAGGTGTGTGCTCTTCAACCCAGATGGCTGTTGCTTGTATAGTGGCTTCCAGGATTCACTGCGTGTGTATGGCTGGGAGCCAGAGCGCTGTTTTGATGTGGTCTTGGTGAACTGGGGAAAAGTAGCCGACTTGTCTATCTGCAACAACCAGCTGGTAAGCCACTGCTCCTGAGGAGTGGGGCAGGCAGCTGTGAAACACAAGATAAAATCCTCCTGCCTCCTTGCAGGCCTTCTGACCTTTAAGCTTATGTCAGACTATAAGTGGCCAGGGCTTGCAATGGGCCCAGCACTTAGACAGAGCTTATGTGTTTTTGCTTTCAGCAGCCTCGTGCTCCACTTCATCTCTCTTTGGCTTCTGGAGGAAAGAACTGGGGCTTGGTTTGACCAGTATTTAGAAACTATGTTTGGCAAAAGTTTTATCATAGCCTCTCATAAAACATTGGCAGCTTCAAATTGAAAAAGCCAAAGCGCTGAACTGAGAAATTCTCAAGCGCAGTTGCTCAGGGTCACTCCATCATGCCTGCTCTCAAAGGCTGGCGTGTACCCTGCTCCCTTGTGAATCATAGAATGGTTTGGGTTGGAAGGGACCTTAAAGACCATCTAGTTCCAACCCCCCTGCCCTGGGCAGGGACACCTCCCACCAGACCAGGTTGCTCCAAGCCCTGTCCAACCTGGCCTTGAACACTTCCAGGGATGGGGCAGCCACAGCTTCTCTGGGCAACCTGCGCCAGGGTCTCACCACCCTCACAGCAAAGAATTTCTTCCTGAGATCTAATCTGAATTTCCCCTCTTTCAGTTTAAAATTGTTACCCCTTGTCCTATCGCTACACTCCCTCATGAAGAGTCCCTCCCCATCTCTCCTGTAGGCCCCCTTCAGGTACTGGAAGGCTGCTATAAGGTCTCCCCGGAGCCTTCTCTTCTCCAGGCTGAACGAGCCCAACTCTCTCAGCCTGTCTTCGTGGGAGAGGTGCTCCAGCCCTCTGATCATCTTTGTGGCCCTCCTCTGGACCCGTGAATTACCTTGATCTTTTGCCCCTAACAGATAGGAGTTTCCTTTGCACAAAGCACAGTCTCCTCCTTCGTTGTGGATCTCAGCAGAGTCACAAAGTCGGGTTCCATTCCTCATGGGCTGACTCGGGACGATGAGCCTCTTGTACCACCTACCCCCATGGGGTCTTCTCTTCGCCGCATCTATGACAGGCCCTCAACTAGCTGCAGCAAGCCACAAAGGTAAGGGGATCTGCTGGCTTGTTGAATTTCAAGATTTTAAGAAAATGTAAAAGGAGCTTGGTGCTCTTGCTGTCTCTGACAGAGTCCATATAACTTGCCCTGACAGCATCTCTTTTTCCACAGCAGAGTGAAGCACAACTCGGAGAGCGAGAGGCGCAGTCCCAGCAGTGAAGATGACCGGGATGAGAAGGAATCAAAGGCTGAGATCCAGAACCCAGAGGATTACAAAGAGATCTTCCAGCCCAAGAATGCTATCTGTCAGTACCAGGGTTTATTGTGCTTTTGAGTGGTGTTTGGATTAGAGCTGTAGGTGCTAAACTGTTTCAGTAGAAGTGAGCCTTGGCTTGCTGTAGTAGAGGCTTCGCCTGTGACTAGGAGAGTTTAGAAAACCTTTATTAAGTATTCTGTGCTTGGATGCTGAACCACAAATCATGTTGGTGAAGTGCTGGAAGGTGGCATCTTTACTGGGGTGCAGTGATGTCTGGTCAAAGCCTGGCTCAGAACCTAGAGCTCCGTCGTAAGCATGCTGCCTTCCTGTCCTGATTAGGAATGACTGCTGTGCTACAGGATCTTTATTAGCTTAGAATTCTCATATGTATAAAATCAGCAGCCTCCGTTAAAGAAGGAAATGCAAAATGTTTTGTTAAAGCAGAGATTGTTGTTTAAGAGGCATAGTGCAATGCCTGTTTCTCAGTTTTATGTAAATGAGGAAAAAGAGATAATCTTTCTAAGGAATTAATAATCATTATTTTGATTTACTTATGTAAATCAATTTAATGGGAGGTGAATATTTTTTAATATAACTTGTTGTGACAGTGCCTTTTATTGTGCTTCACACTTCTACAGCAGCAATGAACTACATGGGTCAGTTTTGTCCCTCCCATCCATGAAGGCCAAAAGCCTTTGGCTAAACTCAACAATAGCGTCAAGGTCTGAAGGAGATAACTCTGCTTGCCATATCACTGATTGCCCTAATCTGTGGAGTTGTTGGAGATCTCACAGCTCCAAGGTTGACTTATCGCTAATCTGTAGCCTTGGATGCTCCTTTGTTTGTTTGTTTGTTTTTTTTTTTTCTCTCTTTCTGTAGGTCGAACTCCTCCTCGAAACAATGAGCCGTTTCCTGCCCCTCCTGAGGACGGTGAGTATGAAAATGACCCCTTGGTGGGAATGGGGTTAATAGCCCTTAAAGAGGGAGAGATGCATGTCTGCAGAAATGACTTCTTGTAGCCTAGCTATACAGAACCTTTTCAGCTTCCCTTGAAAGGAGCAATCAGTTTCTGCTTTCCTACTTCTTTCCATCTTGGTAGAGCCCGTAACTGCAAAGGAAGCAGTGAAGCCCAGCCAAGCTGCAGATGTCCAGACTGCGTTGCCAAAGCAAGAACTTGTACGTACTATATGATCTGTTAATAGCTGCTCATGCTCTCACTCTGAAAGGTATGTGAGTGCTGGAGACTTTATGATTTCTAATCAGGCTGATTCCTTTACTGAAGACCAGTAAAATTGCAGCTCCAGTCTTTGTCCTGCCATGTGTCTTGCCTGAGCAGTAGAATTGAAGGCCAAGCCTCCAACAGCTGATGGTTCGCTTCTTGCACTTGCCAGTAGTGTTTCTCCTTGCATCTCAAAATTGAGGCACTCTGAAGAGAAGCAAGTGCCAAATTTCTGCGAGTGCTTGAATTGAGGCAGTTTTGTAACCAAAATCACATGCAGCCCATGGGCCAGGATATATTATATTGGCTTCTTCAGAATTCCCTCTTTGCCTTCAGGCTGGCTGTGGCCCATTTCCCTAATTTTAGATGCTGATAATGACAGCACTTGGCACTTGTGCTGGGGCATCTCGATGTTCTTTGCAAACCTTAATTACATCTTGGTATGTACCTGAGAGATACTTTAGTGCCTCTTAAACTATGCTAGCAAACAGGAGACTGCTTCCGCTTTAGGACCTGCTGAAAGCGGGTCAGGAAAAAAGGACATCAGGCTAGGACCAGATTGTTGCTACTAGAGCTTTTATCCCAGTTTCTCCTGCAGCCTGAACCGGTTCAGAGGCCACCAGTTGCCTCCTCAACTCCTTTGCCCAGAACAGAACCGTCGGTGATTCCTGCAGCTAGGAATGAGCCCATTGGCCTGAAGGTCTCTGACTTTCTACCAGTAAGTGTCTTGGGACAAGAGTTTCCAGACGGTGACTGTGTTGGGTGGCATCAGAAAGGGGGTTCTCTGTAGTGACGAAGAGTGTCTTAGGAGCTTTCTGCAGCCTGCAGTCCTCAGTACTGAATCAGAACATGATTCCTCCTGCTCACCCTCTGCTCAGTTGGTGCTTCCCCTGCCAGCTCACTCTCCTGCCTCCCAGCTGCTTTGACATGCAGTTCCTGTGGAATTAGCACCTCTGGGTTGCTGGACCCAGGCCCCATTGCGATTGACAGCAGGTAGATGCGAACACAGCAGCATTGATCCGTGCTCACGAAGAACATGTTATTGAAGCGGAGAGCAAGGGATGAGACAAAGACGCTGAACGATCTGGACAGTGATTCATTTAGAAAATTGGTGTCTGTCATTACATGTACATAAGTATTTCAAGAGTCTTTCCCTCTTGCGTCGCAGAGGTCTCCTGACCTTGCTCAGGAGGGTGTTCCTGGCCTTGCTCAGGAGGGTGTTCCTGTCCTTAAAAAGGGAGAAGGACCAGAGCATCCTCGTGATCCCAAACTCTAAATGTGAGCAGAGGAAGAGAGATTCTGGTGTGGGTAGGAACCAAATTGAGAGTCTAATAAATAGTGCAAGATTTATCCTTTGTAATAAAATTTGTTGACTTCAGATGAGCATTTCACATAAAAAAACCAAGGTTTGCATGAAAAACATACTGGTTTTGAAAGCTTACTTTTAATTCACTTTTTTCAATTTTGAGGCTTTTTCCAAAGCTTGAAATGTGTTTGTGATTGACACGGTAGAAGAGGCAAAAGAGAAGTAGCTGAAATTGGAACAAATTGAGCATTTGTATTTGAAAATGGTTACAAATGTTTATGTGCAAGGAAGTTGGTGTTTCTTGTCCCTCTACACCAAAATCAGCTCTCACCTAGGCCACAAAAAGCTCCTACCCTTCTGTACCACCCTGCTTTCTTACTGCTTCTCCCTTGGTGTCTGTACTTCCAGGCTGTGAAAAACCAAAACCAGAATGAGCTCGTGGACGAGGAAGCTATGTCCCAGATCAGGAAAGGCCACGAGACCATGTGTGTGGTACTCACCAGCCGCCACAAGAATCTGGACACTGTGCGGGCTGTATGGAGCACCGGTGACATCAAGGCAAGGATGTGGAGATACCTGAGGCTCATGAGGAGAGCCGCTGAGCAGCAATTTTGGCTTCTCTGGGGCCGATTCTGCCTCTCACTAAATGCAGAGTCTCACAGCTTTTGTCCCCAGGGGTACACTGCAGAGTGGTGCTGTGTCCCACCTGCAGTTGGATTGTCACAAAGCAACATGGAGAAAGCTTTCTCATGCGAGAGTAACCTTCCCTTCCCTAGCCAACTCCACATTTCCTCTACCTTGTTTTTGAAAAGCAACACTTAATTGCACTAGTCCAGCCAGTTCGAGCTTTGCAATAGATGACGACTTCTTCCCCTTTTCTCTCAGAACTCTGTGGACTCTGCAGTGGCGATCAACGATCTCTCTGTTGTCGTGGACCTTTTGAATATTGTCAACCAAAAAGCGTGAGTCCTGGGTGGGGGCAGCCCCTGGGATACCTGAGAGCCATCTGGCTGGATGTTGGGAGTGCTGCCTTCACCTGCCTCGTGTCTAGTGGGCCATGGCAGCATGCAATGCATGTGCTTGTAGTCAGATCTTCAAGTCTGCGGTGCTGGTAACTGCTGGAGTTGTGTGGGGCCTTTTCTGTAGGCAAATGATGTCTTGCAAGGAAAATTGAAGTCTTAGGGCTTCATAAAGTGGTTCTGCCGAGTCAGTAAGTCGTAACCTGCCAGTTTCTGTCACAAGGGGGAGTCAGTGAACTTGCTCGGTAGACTTGGGTGCTGCTGCCTGGACTTTTTTGCCAGAAAGCATTGTTTGTGTCGACTCAGTTGTAAAGTCTCAGTCTCCGGTCTCAGAATGTGTCCTTTTCTTTTCAGGTCTCTCTGGAAGCTGGATTTGTGTACTATAGTCTTGCCGCAGATAGAGAAACTACTCCAAAGTAAATATGAAAGGTGAGGCCCCAAGAACATGGTGTGCTTGGGGGAAAAGGCGTGGATATTCATAGGAGAGTTCCGCTGGGTATTTTGTAGCTGAAAGAAAATCCTGTAAAAAATCGCTGCAGATAGAGCATAATACCAATATTACACTTGCAAAAGAGCAATGGAGTTGCCAAGTGTGTGGGGGAAAAGATATGTAAGGTATGCCTGGGCGAGAAGAGCAGGATCTTGAGATTTGGTGTAGGTGTGTTGGATTGAAGGCAGCTCTGGCAGCCAGGAGGGGTCAAATACATGTAGAACAAGTGGACTTCGTGCACTGATGGGAATAAAACTGTTGAGGCAAGGGGAACGAAGTCTTGCAACAGCCTTGGAGTCACTTGGGAGGTTGCTTTGAACCTCATTGTTGGGTGGTAAAAAAGTGCAGCCTCTCAAGATGGAGTTTCTGCCCCTCCTTCCTACTGGGAGAGAGGCTTTGGCTGGGTCCCCTCAGCAGGACATCTCTGCTCTTGAGCAGAAAGGTCCCACTTAGCAGGGTATATGCCAGGACTGACCTTTGTCAGTTTTGACTCGAACCAAGCCTGTGTTGGTACTTGGCTGTTGCTCTTCCTACCAAGTTACAGGTGGTGGAGGGGGGTTGTTTGAGTAGATTACCCCCAGTGACTGGATATGAGTGAGGGCTGTGTGCTGGGAGGATAGGAATGACATTCAAGTGGGACCCGATTGTCTGTTTGTCTTTCAGTTATGTGCAGACTGGCTGCACTTCCCTGAAGCTCATTCTCCAGAGGTTCCTGCCACTGATCACAGACATCCTCGCTGCACCGCCTTCTGTCGGAGTGGACATCACCAGAGAGGAAAGGTGAGGCACTTACTCACCTCCACTCACTCCCTTTCTGAACCAGCCATTCTCTTGGGTGAGCTTTGCTCCTCACCTTTGAGGCTTTGATACTAGACTGGGCATGCCTTCCCTTTGTCTGCAAACACCAAACCTTCCTGCTCTGAGAAAAAGACCTAGGACAGCTTTTCCCCTCCGTCACTGTGTATTGAGTCATAACTAAACAAAGTGTGAGTATGTCAGGAGTAAAACCACCCTGTGGCTTCACCCTCTACCTTACAAGACACATGAATTGTCAGCCTTGCCCTGGATTTCCAGTTCATTCATAGGATAGCTCTGCTCTGAGAATTGGCCCTCCAAAACCAACACCTCCTTCCCTCCTCCCTGGACTTTATTGCCAAAGGGGAAAAGAGGAGTGAAAGAGCCCTTATGTGGATGCCACTCTCCTGTGTCATCAGGACGTGGGCTGAATACATGGTTTTTCTGCAGAACCACGCTCACATTTCAGCCTCTTCCAGGCCATTTGCAGGGCTTGTGTTTTCTCTCCTGCTTGAGTTGCATCTTCAGCTCTACAGGAGCAAGCACATCTCTTAAGCAGCTGAGGATTCATGCTGTGTCTGCTCTCTGATTTTTTTTTTTTTTTTTTTTTTTTTTTTTTTTTTTTGCAGGCTCCATAAGTGCAAGCTGTGCTACAAGCAGCTGAAAAACATCAGCAACATTGTCAAGAACAAATCTGGGCTCAGTGGCCGCCATGGTAGTGCCTTTCGGGAACTGCATCTCCTCATGGCTGTCCTGGAGTGACAGCCGCCACTTCCTCACGTGCAAACACAGGTGGCCAGCCTCCCCTTTGCTCTTGGTCTGGATGGATTTCATCTCTCTCTGTGTGTCCATCTTCCCCCTACAGCACGGTAGGGAAGTGGAATCCTGCTGGCTGGTCGCCTGCCCAGCCCTGGTGCCTTACTGGCTGGATGGAGGACCTGAGTGGGAAGATGCCGGTGCTGTGTGAGGGGACCTGAGAGGGGACCTAGCTGTGGGGCTACAGGACCCCACAAAGCCCCTGTAGGGAAGAAGCTTAATTTCAGCTCTTCATCTCAGCATCAGGCTCTTGGCTGCTGTGTCTCTGTGTGCTGGCATTTCCCTGACGGGAGGGCTCCGAGCCTGCTGTCGCCCCTCCACCTGTGTGTGCTGTCGGTTCTTGTTGCTGGGGTCTGTGGACTGGGGCTGGCTGGCCCCGCTCTTGTGCAGCACCCACCCCATAAAAGCCTGCTGTGGCGTTGAGTGTCCGTTCCCTGCAGAAGGGACTTCTTCAACTGCCGAGTGGGACCAGCCATCATTGGCTTGCTTCATCAAACGTGAAGCAGGACGCCGTGCCACCCTGGCTGATGCAGTCTCAAGAACCTGTATCAAGAGGAGGCTGTCTCCTGGCTTCTCCAAAATCCCTGCTGGCACCCTGGGCCACAGAAGATTGGTATCTTCAGACTGTTGCTGGGACTGAGGTCTGCGTGGATCTGTTAACATATGTGACTGAAACAGGACTTGTTGTATGTGTTTGCCTTTGCAGGTAAGGATTTGGGAGGGTGGAGGAAGAGAGGGACATGGACTAAAGTCTTTCTATATCCACTAGCCCACTCTTAGAGGATCGTGTGTCCATTGCCCCTCCCCGCCCCCTTCCCCCCCCTCCAATAAATGTCTGTCAGAACCTTTCTGTCACTCCTTTCCTGTGGGGAAAGAGGTTCCTGTTGGTGCTTCCCCTGCTCCTCCCAGCCTGTCTCCCATTTTATACACTGGAGCCTGTTCTCCAGGAAACTGTAACTTATAATGAATTTTATTAAAAGATTTGTAACTTTTTTTTAAAAAGATGTGTTAAATGCCTGAATCTCTTGAAGTAGGGTTCACCTTGGCACGGCTCCTGGCTGGGAGCGTCCAGGGAAAGCACGTGTCCCGTGGGGAAGCCGGCTGTTCTCACCCTTCCTGCTGGGAGGCTGCAGTGAGTAAGTGGATGCAGTGAGCAAGTGGGAGAGACAGCTCTTGCCAGGTGGCTTGCAGAAGCCCTGGGGGAGGTTTCGCTCTGCTGGGGAGTTCCCAGCCCAAAGAGCAATGCCATCGTTTGTGGCTTGTCCTTTTCCCTGGCCCAATGCAGCTCTCCCCACCTGATCCACAGCAGGTCTTGGTGGCAGTGTTTTGTCTCCATGGTTTTCTGTGACCTCTGGAGCCAGGCGCTGGAGTTAGAGGATGTAGGAGACTGTTTTGGGTGTGCACAGCAGGGCCAGCAGGAAAGCTAAAGCCAATCCTTACCTTGCTGATGCTTCATCTGAACATGGATAGGTTTTAGGAACAAAGGGCAGCATCCTGCTCTGCTGCGTGGCTCTGGAGGTGGTGACTGACAGCGGCTCGTGCAGCAAGAGGCCCTGCCAGCGTCCCACTGCAGGACAGCTCCACCAGGGCTGGAGATGCTTTGAGCACCAGGGAACTTGTGGAACTTGGGTCCTGCCGGTGCTGCAGCCGCCTGCTGTCTCACCGGGGCTCTCTGGGATAAAACAAGCCTGGATCCAACTGAGGTGTGAGAAGACTCCGCCAGCCTCCTGTCCTGACCAGCCCCCAGAGCTGGCAGCAATGCGAGATGGAGCAAGATGCTGCAGTGCTGAGGCTTACTTAGGGTTTAACAACTCAATCTCCTGCTAATTAAGGGAGCCCAAGAGCTGCAACCTGGGGGCTGTGCTGGCAGGCTCCCCCAGGGACAGCTGCAGGAGGAGGGATTTAATGGGCCTTTCTGGCCAAGCACCAAAGGAGCTGGAGGGGAGCTGCTGTACAGGGGCCAGGGAGCACCCACCCCTGCTGCAGGGAAATAACAGCTGCACAGAAGGACTGGCTTTAACAGTTTATTTAAAATAAGTTTTGTTACAAAACAGGATTTTTTTTTTTAATTATTAAAATACATAGAAACATCTAATCTTACAAAAAGGCGAAATTTGTTTTTCCCTCTTTTTTTTTTTTTTCTTAAATAGAATATGCTGTGGAAGGGTGGGAGGAGAGGGCTATCTGTGCATCCAGTTGGTTATTTGCAGCAGGAGGAAGCGCCCCTATGGGTGGGTGCTCAGAGGTGCAGGGGGCAGTGCCATCTCCTCCACCCCCCCCCATCAGCCACCATCCCCACACACAAGCCAACAGGCTTTTGGGCTGGAGGTTTAGCTTTTTTTGTTTGTTTTCTACTTGTTTTCCATTCCAAGACCATGTAAACAGGGTATAAGTATTCCAAACACTTTAATCTCGACCACACTCTGATCTCTTTTGACAAGACAACAGGTAAGTAACTTTACAGTAACTTCATTCGAGACTGCTAAATCCACCCTGGTGCCATGTAAAATGGGCAGCCCTGCGACTGCTCTCCCTCTGTGCTGGGGGAGCGGGTGCGAGGCCCTGGCAGCACTAGCACCACGATGAATGGCATCTCGGCTCATGCATGGCACCAGGGTGCCTTCATGCAACAGCAAGGCTTGGGTAAACCTATGGGGAAAGGAGCTGCTGGGAGGTTTTTTTCTGGCTTAAAATGGAGGAGGTGCTGCTTCAAAAGACAGCAGGAGCTGCCCCGACGCAGTCTTGGGGGAGCTGCAGCCACATTGGCCCTGTGAGGGGGAGCAGCTCGCCTGGCTCCGAACCCCACCTCCAGCCACATACCTCTACTGTTGGAAAAAGAAAGCTGGAGGCCCCAGCCATCCAGTAAAAATATAAAGGCCCAGGGGGGCAGATCCCTGCCCACGACTAGTGCCCCCCACCCTGAGCTGGGAGTCTGGCTGCTGGGAGACCCCGTCCCTGCACTGCTCATGGTGAGAGATGCTGTCACCCTCTGGTTGTGGGTCCTGGTGAGTGAAGGGACGGCACCGAAGCCTTTGAGTCCTCCAGCAGCTGGCTCTCCGGAGCACCTTGGTGCCAGGGCTGGCACTCGTCACACAGGGACTGGCCTCAGCTTCCCTGGGGGGAGACATG
This sequence comes from Fratercula arctica, assembly GCA_947846985.1. Classification (NCBI taxonomy): domain Eukaryota; kingdom Metazoa; phylum Chordata; class Aves; order Charadriiformes; family Alcidae; genus Fratercula; species Fratercula arctica. Next base: position 23,078,057 of record CANTUZ010000007.1, read on the forward strand.
CGTGGGTCACACTGGGCAGGGGCCACGGCCATCACTGCCCCAGCCCCATCCAGCAGCATCTCAGCTGCATTGAGCTGGTACCAGGAGCATCCCCAGCACCATCCCTGTGAGCAGCGCAGCCCAGCACCCCTGCCCTGCCTGGGAAGCAGGGCTGAAGCAGAGCCCTCCACCGGCTCCTGGCTGCAGGCACTCACCTGGCAGCCATGGCTGCCTCTAAGTCAGGCTGAAATCGAAGGGGAGAGAGGTTCAGCCCGGGGGCACTGCCGCTGCCCTGCAGCATCGCTCCCCACTGCGCACTCCGAGCTGCCAGCAACAGCTTCGCACCAGGGTGCTCTTGGGGAAGTGCTAACCAGGCTCCTGATGGCTAATTAGCCATTACTTAAAGAGCTGATTACAAATCAGGCTTTGCCTGCCTGTGTCTAGCTGGGACGAGGCTGGTGGAGGGAGCCTTCTGTGACAGAGGGACACTGGCCGGGTGCCAGGGTGTGGAGCGGGACCACGGTGCCCCACCACCCACCTGAGGTCTGGAGCTTCCTGCGGATGGATGTGGCGCGGCTGGAGAGCTGCCCTGGGCTGGGGGATGTGTGGCCCCGGCTGGGGAGTGCTGCGGTCCCTGGAGAGTCACCCTGGGGGGAGAGGGGCACAGCCCCAGGGTCAGCCCCACCAGGCCCCCAAGGGAAGGAGTGGGGACAGGTGTGCAGGCAGATGGTGCCTGCCTGGGTAGCAATGCCCAGATATGCTCTGGGGGTACTGTGGGGCTGCTGCAAAACAAGGCTTGGAATCACAGAATAGTTTGGGTGGGAAGGGACTTTTAAAGGCCTTCTAGTTCAACCCCCCTGCCATGAGCAGGGACATCTGCCACTGGACGAGGTTGCTCAGAGCCCTGTCCAACCTGACCTGGAATGTTTCCAGGGATGAGGCATCCACCACCTCTCTGGGCAACCTGGGACAGGGTCTCACCACCCTCACCATAAAAAATGTCTTCCTTTATCTAGTCTGAATCTCCCATTTTAGGTTAAAGCCATTACCCCTTGTCCACCTTGGCTTGGAAGAGCCAAGGTGGCAGCGTTGGCTGGATGCTGCTGCCTGGGGACAGCCCGCTCCTGCCAGCTGACGGTCCCCAACAGAGGCAGCTCCAGGGGGACACCCAACAGCAAGTGACCACGTGTGGGGGCAAAACAGGGGAACCCCCCTGGAGTGAGGGGGAAAAGGAAGGGCACCGGCGGTCCCTTGGTTACCTCCAGATGCTCCTGGCTGGGCCAGGAGGCCAGCTCAGCCTTGCGGGAGACGGGCCCCAGCTCCACGGAGCGAACCCTCTCGGCGAACTTCAGGGAGCACAGCGTCTCGCTGGTGTTCTTCTCGGCGGGGGAGACCTGCAGGCAGGCAGGCAGGAGCAGGCAGAAAGTCACCCTGCCAGCTGCCTGCGCACCCCCAGGGCCCCCTGCCCTGCCAAATGCACCAGCACTGGGTCGGCAAGCTGCTATTCTTAACCCGCCGCCACTCCCAGGATAGCTCCGTCCACCCGGCCAGCATCTGAGCCAGCCCCCTCCCCTGTCACCAACGTCCCCGGCGCGAGGGACAGCTGGGAAAAGCTGCAGCAGGTGGCAGGGGCTCGGACTCCCCTCCAGGGGGTTCAGTGTGGGCGCAGGCACCCATGGGGGGGGTCCCAGGGCAGGGATGGAGGAACTGCCAGAGTGTAAAATCCTCCCGGCAAGAGAGGGGTGGGGAGATGCCAACATGGAAGGACACTGTGCCTATAGGGACAGCATCCATGTGCAGGCAGGGAGGGCAGGATCATGAAGCTCTGAGTTCATCCCCCATCTCTCCTCCTTGTCTGGGGCGCAGAGACAGGGCCAGAGCTGCCGCTGGCACCATGGCTGCAGAGCAGATGATGTCCCCATGTGTACGCCCTGTCCCCAGGTCCCATCCCAGCTCCTCCCTCCAGTATCCCTCCCACCTGCCCCACTGCCGGCATCACCAAAACCTATCACCAAAACCACATCGACCAGCTGCAGGCATGCTGATGGATGCCGGGCACCTGCACCATCATGAGGGTCTTGCTGTCGCCACTGAGCGAGTCCTGCAGCAGGTAGGTCAGTTTGGAGTTGCGGAAGGGCACGTGGCCCTGCCGGGAGCGCAGGGCATAAATGACGTCACCCAAGGCCGAGAGGGACTTGTTGATGTGCTGCGCCTCACGGAGCCGGCTGCCCTCCGCACCTGACCGCCCAACCCGCTCTGATCCCGCCAGGTCCACCAGGTTCAGCTTCCCTGGGGAGAGAGAGCCAAACCCCCCTGGCCAGGTCAGCGCCCAGATCCGTGCACCCTGGGGATGCTGCGGCCTGGACGCCCTGGTGAAGGGCTTGCCATGTGGCACCCACCTGTGGTACGGAGCCCCGTGCTGCGGTCAAGGCCGTGGACGGTGACGATGAGGAGGGCGTGGGAGCGGGAGCTGTGCTCGTTCAGGTTGGTGCACTCTGTCACCCGGTTGATGTGGCCGAACTCGAAGACCTGGGGAGAGCCCGGGGAGGCGGGGGGTGAGGCCAGTCTCCCAGAAACCCACCACAACACCCCCAGCCCTCCTGGGGATGTAACTCCATTGACACAACCCCACAAGGAGCCTGGTCCATTGAGGTGATGACTGCTGCCAGGTCTCAGCCTGGGTGACACACCAAAGGCAGAGGGTGACAGACAGGGCACTGCACTGACAGCTGGCACCCCACTAATCCTCCAGGAGCCACCTGGGCCCCACGCTTTTATTTTTAACCCCCTTTCAGCTCATCCCATGGGACAGTGACTGTCACTTTGCACCTGCGGACCTATTTTGGGGTCCATAGCTTCCCAGTCTTCAGAAATACTCCTGGATCTGGAGGTTGTAGACCAGAGACCCCTCCTAATTCATCGCACCCCCGCTGCAACTCTCCTGCTCCCACTGCCCCCTGTCTCCCCCGACCTTGTTGATGTCCTCCACGCTCTGCACACTGAACTCGGTCAGGCCGGGCACGTAGAGCTGCCCGCTGCCGTCGGGACACAGCTTGATCTCCAGCTTCTCCTGCGGCTCCTTCCCCAGCAAGTCCCTGGGCAAAGAGGTACCCATCACCATCACCATTCCCACCCTGGGGCAGGGAGGGGGGATGATGGGTGATGGCTCCCCCCCAGCACAGCATCCCCCCAGCTGTGTGTCAAGGCTGCCAGAGCAGCCCTCTCCTCCCAGGTATGCCGCACATCCTATTTATAGACCTCAGCTCTCCGGCTCCCCACATGCCTGCTCCCACCCAACCCGGACCATGTTCCCATCCCTGCTCTTTATTGCCATTCCAGGTCCCCATTAGCCCCATGGATGCGCTGCCAGCCTCCTCCCGGCCCCCCCTGTCTGTGGCTGGGCAGGGGAGGAAAATACTTCTCATGTTCCCAGCTCCCACTTAGTGATTTCTAAATATAACATCCCAGAGGGCAGGGAGGAGAGGAGGACGCTGCACCAAGGTCAGGGGAGCGGGACAAGTAATGGGGCTCGAGGGGGGGGTGCTTTGGAAGGGTGGGCGTGCACTGAAAAAAAAATAAATTAAAAATAAATCTTTGCATGGCCAAATCCAGCGCCCAAAGCCCTGGGAACTAGCTGTTCAGCCGAGGCAGGGCTGGTGGGACACGGAGGAGAGCAGGATGGGGTGGTGCCCACCCACACTGGCTCCCCAGCAGCACCACTTGCCCCCCAAGAATGCCTTCCCTCCTCCCCGTACCTGAGCGCCTCGTTGTAAATCTCGGCGGCGCTGACGCTGATGGCGTACTCCCAGTCTGCCGCCTTGCCCCGCACCTCGGAGAAGAGGAGCTGCAGGGCCCGCTGGTTGATCCCGGGGTTTGCTGCTGTTCCCTGATGGATTGGTGGGGAGAAAGGAGAGGAAAAACCACTCTCTTGCATTTTTATTCTCCATTTTTTTCTAAGCAGGAGCAAAGCCCCTGTGGGTGTTGCAGCAGTGGCCATCACTGGTGCATGCCAGGTCCAAGCTGGACACCAGCCTGGTTTAGGGAAGGTGCTGAGACTGGGCGCCACAGGATGGGAAGCTGAGGAAGAAGAGGGAAGAAAAGCCAGGGAAATTCACCTCCATTGTGTAGGTTTTTCCTGCCCCTGTCTGCCCATAGGCAAAGATGCAGACGTTGTAGCCATCGATGCAGGAGGTGACCAGGGCTTGAACCTCCTGAAACACCTGGGGGGGACCAGGGAGCGTCAGGAGAAGATGGCTGCGTCCCCCACCCCAGCCATACCAGCAGCATGGACAGCAGCACCCACCTCCTCCTGGGACGCTTGCGGGGGGAAGACCTTATCCAGCTCGAAGGACACCTGCTTCCCCTTGTGCAGGAGGTGCAGGACGGCATCATCTTCGGCATCAAAGGTCACGACGTTGGCTGCCTCTGGGCCCTCACCGTCCTCCTTCATGATGGGGCGGACTCGTCCAAAAACACGGATGTTTCCTTGGGTGGGGGGATGCAGGGATGGTGTCAGCCCCAGCACATCCCGCTGCCATCCCCGGTCACCAGCAAACACCGAGCAGGCTGAACGCTGCATCCTGCTGCTGACAGCAGCATCCCATCGCCGACCTGAGCATGAGGGTGATGCTCCCCTGTCCTTCCTGCCCACCCTCAGGAACATGCTCTTCCCTGATGGGACCCACCACCCCCCCCGCACACCTTTCAGCCGCACCAGCTCATTGTGACACTTCTTGCGGAGCTGCAGCTCCCGCCGGTACTTGCGCAGCAGCTCCCGGTTGGTGTTGTGCACCTCCTCGATGGCTTGCCCGATCTGGGAGGGACAGAGGGCGGCGGGTCAGCAACGCCCTCAGCACCCCCACCCTGCATGATAGCGGGGAGCCGGGGTGGTGGTCTCAGGGGGCGCTCACCTCGGCCCTGGCGCTCTGCAGGGTCTCCTGGAGGAGCAGGGGGAAGTCGCGGACCTGACGCTTCAGGCTGTTGTAGTCATGGGTGAGGGTGCGCAGCGCCGGCTGCAGCGTCAGCAGGTTTGTCCGGACGCCTGCAGGCATGAGGCAGGGTGAGGGACAGGCATTACGACCCCCAGCACTGGCCGGGTGACCCTGAGAGCTCCCCGACGCCTCCTCACCCGCCAGGTTTTCGTGCACTGCCTTCATCTCCACTTGGGCGCGGGAAAATGCCTCTTCGATGGCTCGGTTCTTCTCCTCCTCCATCGCCTGCATCTCCTCCAGCATCTGCCCATGGGCTCGCTCCAGCTCGGCCTCGTACATCACGATCTGGGAAAGGAGCAAGGGGGATAAAGGCTGAGCTGGTGGCCACCCACTGCCGCACTGCATCCTCCACGCAGGCAGGAACCGCGGTGGAGCCGGGTGGGGTGATTTCTGATTTACACCCATTGTGCTCGGACCTGAGCTCGGAGCTGAGCCGCCGTCTTTTGGGAGCTCTGCAGCTGCTGCTCCATCTCCTTCAGCACCTGCCTCTGCATCCCCACCTGCTCCTGCAGGTACTGGTTTCGGGACTGGCTCTCACACAGGGCTTGCTTCGCCTTGGCTGACTCCACCTCCACCGTCTTGATGATGTACTGGGGGGGAAAAGCACCCAGAGATGGGGTGTCCTGGGGAAGCAGCACCCGAGGGGCCCAGGATGGAGCTGGTGTTGGCCCAGGAGGAAAATTTACAAACTCATGGTGCTGCGCCGACGTGCTCAGGGCAGAGAAGTGGGCGGCACTTGCAGGGCAGCCACTGGGCACCGCTCAGCACCCAGCCCAGCTCCCGTTGCCCAGCCAGGAGAGATGGAGAGCCCCGTGGTGCTCACCTTTATCTGCTGGGGCTGGGACTTGAGGCTGGCAATGGTCTCCTGGCTGTCCCGCAGCCGCCGGCTGAGCCGCTCCTCCTCCTCGGCTCTCTCGGCCAGAGAGTCCTTGAGCCTCAGCTCCACCTCAGCCAAGCGGTTCGTCTTCTGCTGCACCTCCAGGTCCAGCTCTGCCAGCTTGGCCCGTGTCTCCTCCGCCTCCCGCTGCAGCTGGGACAGCCGCTCCTGCAGCTCCATGTTCTCCTGGCCCCCAAAACAGCACAGCCGAGGCCAGGTCACCTATGGGTGCCCGTCACCCTGCCACCACGGCCAGCACCACCGTGACTCACCTGGAGGTGGGCACAGTCCTGGCACGGTGCCTGCTGCCGCCGTCGCAGCTCCCGCAGCTCCCCCTCGCACGCCTTCATCTCCTGCCGCAGCCGTTCGTTCTCAGTTACCAGGAGGTCCCGGTGCTTCTCTGCGTCCATGCAGCCCTGCCAGGGGACGGGAATGGATGCCTGCTGCACCCTGGGAAGCCCCCAGCATAACACCCCCTACCTGCTGCTCTCAGAGGAGCCCCCCCATCTGCCACACTGGGGAGCCCCAGCCTGCTGCACCCCTGTGAGCCCTAACCCACCGTACTGGGGAGCCCCCCTGTCTGCCACACTCAGGGAGCCCCCAGTCCGCAGCACTGGGGGGCCCCCCGCCTGCTGCTCCCAGGGGAGCCCCCAGTCTGCGGGACCCCAGGAACCCCAGCCCACCATGGGGGTCAGAGAGCCCCCACTGTGCTCAGGGACACCCCCAGACTACCGCAGTTGGGCGCCCCCAGCCTGCCGTATTGGGGAGCCCCTGCTGTGCCCCGGGAGCCCCCACTCTGCTGCACCTAGGAAGCCCTGGCCCCAGAGGGGCTTTCGCTTCCCACCGCAGGGCGACGGTGTCAAGGAGCCTTTGCCAGCTGTGTCCCAGGGCCACTGGTCACGACATTGCGTTGGCCAGAAAATCCCACAAACTTTCATCCCTCAACATCTCTCTGTAAGCTGACAGGGTCCAAACTGCCACCCTGGGGAGGTTTTAGTCCTTCTACGTCCTCCCCACCTGCCCCTTTCCTCCTCGGGGACCCTTGG